>BSBM01000047.1:30857500-32057500 GCA_027924585.1 Larix kaempferi | reverse complement strand
AAGCATGAAAATAAGACTGAGAGCAATCTACATGAATAAATCTGCCAGAAAGAAAAGAACTACATGATGTTTAAAATGATAGAAAAAATATTATAGGTTTAAGAAATGCATGGATGTCTAGCGTAGGATAGCTTGGCTAGAGTTGCTAGACATTCTGCTGGTTTTCTAAAACAAGTTTCTGCAGTAATAGAATTCTGAGTATAAATTTTTATGAATATAAAAATAACAACCCAAGATCGTATGCCCAAAAGCGCTTGTTCGATAGGGGAAGTGAATGCTAGAAATGTGAAGGGAAAACACAGTACTATAATAATAATAAGCCTAAATTAATTACCTAGTTGTCCTGAAATTCAACCTGCTCCTGTAGAGGCCTGCACACTCAAACAATAATTAGTGTAGAAACTGTTGTGCTTAGCTTACCTATTAGAATGATTCCTTAGTTGGATGACTTTGGGACTACCAGGTTCCTCTCAACCATGATCCTACAACCATTCCTGGTTCTAGCTAGATCCCCCCAAGCTGGTTCCAACATGCAATAAGATATTTTGCCCCTAGGTTCACTGCTAGTTCAGATCTAGAATTATTAGATGAGACTGCTTCAACTTCTTGGAGCAGAAAACTTCTGTCCGATTACCATAAGAGAATGATAAAGAAAAACAATGACAATCCCCCAAACTTGGGGTCTGCCTTCTTTATGTAGGGGAGTCTTGAATTATGACTGTTGGAATAATTAGTTTATTTAAATTAAATAATATAATATTTAAAGGATATTGTTTACTAAAATATTTTGTCCTCTTGATCTAGGACTTCTCACTTGTTTTAACTATAAGTGATTTTTAAATCTTTAAATGTTTTCAAAATGATAATAATACAATAATTATAATTCAACCTAGGTATTAATAAATAATATTTAATAATTTGACATCCCACTTATGCATAAATATATATATATATATATATATAAAAGAATATATATTCTATAAATAAATAATAACAATATTATTCTTAATAATAATATTTAGCCTTGAGGCCTTAAGCATTTTGTTATCATAAGACTATTCTTATTCAATCCATACTTTAGTTTATGGCAATTATCCTTTATGTATCTTCACATGATACTTCTTTTAAACATTAAGGATATGGTCCAATCCTTTGGACGGTCTCTCGGTAAGCTTGGATAGGAACCTCTAGTCTCTCTCTTGCATGTTGGATTCCCTCGTTTAACATGGTAGTTCCCGCAGTATTTGATGATAGATAAAAGATGAATCATTTAACCAGATTAAATAAATTTGATGAAGGTAGAAGTGCTATTCTAGATGTGCCTCACAACCACATTCTGGCACTAGTGTTGGGTAGGAAGCTCTGGAATTGCACTAGCGTAACGCCCATGTGAAAGTGTTGAGTTAAAAGGATTTGAAGAGCACTCGGGATTTGATACCATTTCTAACAACTCTTAAATACCATATAATTTTATTTTTTTAAATGGCCTTCGTTACTCACCTTCTAATTCATCGCTAAATTTAATAGAATAGATTCATTTAATTTAGTGTGGGATTGGTAGTTAAAATTAATTTTATAAATTATTGTTAATAAGAAGATACATTTATCCTAAAATTTGGAGTCTATTTATACTCCATCTAGTGTCTTTACAATAGGTGTTCCCATTGTTACAATACAGCTTTGAAATGGCTATAACTCTTTGTAATAATATCTGATATTCAAGAGTTTACTACTTACTCTGGTTTTAACCCTTAAGTTGTTCGTTTATACTTTATGACATCCAAAGTAAATGTTTAACCTAGTTATAAATAAACATATAATTACACCATAGGCGTTTGACTATGGAGAAGGATAACCATCCACATTGGCTAGATTCCTCACTAATAGAGCGAATGGAATCCTACCACGTGGATGGTTATGCTTCTCCTAGCTCCTGTGTCACGAACCAAAATTTTCGAAAAAACAAATAAAAAAATTCCTACAAAAATAAATGCTAATATTAATTATCACAGAAGTAGCTTACTGATAGTTTAAATGTTTTGTGGAAATATAAATGTATATTTATTATCTAAATCTCTATTTAATCAATGCGACATTTAATCCTCCTTAAAATTATCATTGAATAATTATGCAAGGGTATTTAGAATTTACTTACAATAGGTGGAGTTTCGCTTTATTTTGAGTGATTCTTAACCCTCTTGTCAAGCCTCGTGAGAAATATTTATACGAAAGGGCCAAGGTGATTGTGTACTATGCTTACAAAAATGTGTAACTTCAACTATAGAGATCCTCCAAATGACACATATTAAAATACTATCATTCTACAATGAAGATCTACAACTTTGAAAATAGAGTGACACTTCCATTCTTGTGGTTCTCATTGGAATAATATTTATCATGAAATACCTCTTGTCAAGATGCATTTGGAAATTGTATTATAAACATCAATTATTAAGATAATTTATATGAGAGAGAAATAACATGATCACCTTGAAGGCATAATCACATAGAATAAAAGCCATAGACAATAACGAGACAAAAAGTAACGTGGTTCACCCATACATGGGCTAGTCTACAAGGGTGTGTGCATCGATTATTAATTTCAAGGTAATAGAGGTTACACTTCGCAACTTAGTTGTTGCCATGGTTTCCTTCTTGAAGTCTCTCTCTCTCTCTTCGAGAATACCCTTTACAAGCTAACCATTCCTAGAAGTTTTATCTGGAACAAGAAAATAGTATCCAATAGTCCCTTAAATTAAATCATACATCTCACTAAATAGTTTTAAACTTTCTTCCTCCACTAACCTTCATTAATAATTCTTAAGGATATGAGATCTTAAGACTCATCATATTTTAATTACATAAGGATGCAAGTATTAAATATAGTAGTACATAAAGGAGACGATCAAGAGTAATTCCTTTCTATTATTTTAACATCTCTATCATTTTCTAAGTATGAGTATATCATCTCACATGTTCTATGCATATATATATATTAATTTAATACTTAAATTCTCTTACAAATATATTTGTCTCCAATCAAGAAAATTAATTGCCCAACTAGTTAAGGTATCATTATCTTCATTCATCATACTTCTTTTATCCTTAATTATATGTATTACCGTAATATCCTTATATTTAAATTATCCCTCTCATTCAAAAGTTTTGAACAAGGATAAATCCCTTTTATCCCTTGTATTGAATTCTTATTCTAAATGGAAAAAAACCTATGTATTACAATACTTTACCCATTAATGTTCCTTTTCAGTAATAAATTATTATACTTTAACTAAATAGGACGAAGGTATAATTTTCTCAAAGCTATAACGTTTCCACTCCACATTATTTTATGACATAATAGTGCTTACGTACATTTTTAAACTCTAACACCCATAAAGCGTATTTATACTATATACTATGGACTCAACCATGAAATCATTATGTCGTTATCCTTCATCAAATGTGTATCAACAAAATTTATATAATTATAAACGTGGATTATTTCTCTCGATCGCAGACATCCAGCAAAGTATATAAGCAGATAATTACAGGGTGCCGGGGTCGCCATTGTCAATGCAGCTTAGCCAAACGACACCCATTCTCCTGGAGTTGGTCCAATTATCATGTAAGGATTTAACCAATGTAACACCCTAATTTATGTAAAACCCTTATCGTATACAATTTTTATACCCACATAGAGAAAAATCTATGACATCTAAGACTCCTTTAAGCTAAGGCCTACCTTCTAAACTTTACATCATAGTTAATATTATCGGTTTTACGGTGCAGCCAAAATAGATAATTATCACTCCACAACTGTCTGGTAACATTTTCTCAACCAGTATTCAAAACGGCAACTAGGTAAATCTACTTTCTAGGATTTTAAGTTCTATAGAAAATGACTAGGAGAAGGGCACACGCCTGCTGCTATCGGGAGATAATTCCAAGCATGAGTTATATGACACATAAGGGCCGAGATCGATTCTGGATCTCTATACTTTCTAGGCAGATTTTAAAATTTATAACTTAACCCCAAAAAAACAATATATTCCCGCAGTCATTTCTTACACAGAAATATTCGATGAAACTTGTAATCGAGGAGAATGCTCAAAACAGTACTATAGCAAATTGAACATACATTTAAAAAAGCAGAGACTTTACGTTTTCTACAGGAATCTCATCAATTGTCTTATGTATTTTAAGAACTCCGGTTTTGCATGTCATTTCTTCTGGGAAGGTCGTAATACTAAGCAAAACATTCTATACGATCAAGCTCTCAAGCAGAAGCCGATTACTAAAATAAAGGCGACGATACAGTGATTGCATTTCCAGGTTTGAAATAAATTAAAACATCTAATCAAAAGTCACTCCAAGATTCTATCAAGGTAGAACTATAATCCATAGATCGCCATCAAGATATTAATTTATTCAAGACCTATAATGCGAAGGTTTGCGTAGAGATCTCTTACGGACTATCCTTGCCAAGTTGAGTTCATATCCTCATTGCATTGTCCTGAAAGTTACTTCCGAGTCCCATTCGTTGCACCATAATTCTATTGTCCCACCGCAGAGATTGATCTCCTCTTATCAGCCTCGACAGGGATCCACGGTTTTCACTAAGGAAGAAAGTGGCAATAATATACAGATATAGCTTCTTATTTCGAATTATCCTTCCACTACCAACCAACCACAAGACTATAGGTACAGCTTCTCCCCAGGATAGCCGCCCTCAGGATTTTCCCAAAACTCCTCTGTCGAAATATTCTCCGCCTCAGATCCCCTTTTCCTCCAAAAAACTTAAAGAAACTCTATATTAAACTCCCAATCACTCCCAGCGAGAGAACTCGCTTCTCGCAGAGATGAGGTCTATTTTAAGAAGGCGGCCAAAATCTACTTCCCCGAATCCCCAGGACGTCTGGCGGAGTCGAGGGGACAAAACGACGGAGTGAAACACTATGGAGGCAAGTAGTGGATTACTTCGCACCTACCCCCGCTCTCGCTCAGGCTAGCTATATAAATAAATCTACTTACTTTCGTAACCTACAACTCTCCTCTGGTCATTAATATGCACTACATGGTTGGCAGCAGCTCCGCACCAGATGAAGATCCATAAAAGTTGCATCCAACAAGTGGCGACCTTCTCCCATCCTCTCGACCGACCTCCTTAACTGAGAAATTACCCTTGAACACATGGCAGCCGACCTTAAAACAAATGGCGGTTTAACATTGTCGACCTCTCCACTACTGAGACAACTCCCCCTTAGCTCTCCTCGAGAGATCCCTACATCGTGATTACCCTATTAATGTGTATTTAATATACACCAACTTGCTTCCATTGTGAGTGTGCCCATGCTACTTCTTAAAAAATTCTTCCTTTTATATAATCCATCTTTTGTTATCACAACTATGTTAACTCTCTTGTGTTTCTTTAGGATAGAGTTCTTCTCTTGGCTATGTCTGATATATATATATATATATACTTTATTTCTTGGTTTTCCTTTAAGGTCACGTTTAAATGGTTATCTTCATTGCAGAAGATTTATCACTAGTATTAAAATAATTCACACTTAACTTCATAATCATCCCATGGATGATGTTTAATAAACAAGTTAAATTGTAAGTTATAAGTAACATTTGTTTTTGTATTTTCTCCTCCTAAACTATTGGTGTCATTTTATGAGGTAGCCTATTAAAATGTGACATTTTTTAGGTTTATCCTTAGTTATTTTTGGGCAATAAAGTTGCAACGAGTGTCTACCCTTCTTAACTTATGACGATGATGTTTTAAAGCTCAAAGGTCAGCCGTAAAAATGCTTCTTAACCTTCGATTAGGTGTTCGCGACACTTAGGTGATACCTACCACCTATTTGTTAGATTTAAGTGCCTATTTTTAGTTATCACCATTTTTCCTTCTTAGTGATTTTAGTTTGTCGTCTTTTAGATGCATCATCCCGAAATCTCCTAAGTTTACAATAACACTTATGAACATAATAATAGTTTCATGGTCCACTGGCGAGGCCTTGGCCTTGCGCTCCTCACCATGGTCGCTTACACAATTACATTTGAAAAATAATGATAACCATAATAATAATAAGGTCAAATTGGAGGGATGTTACACACTCCACCCCTTAAGGATAACACCGTCCTCGGTGTTCGATAGTTTGTCTTTTGTGTCCATTTGTCGTCTTTCACTTACGTTTTGTTCTTATGCTTTGGTCATTTTCACGTCTTTGCGATTTCCGCCAACTCTTTTTACTTAAATCCTACACATTGTACCACTCGTACAAGATTTATCCAATATACAAAATTTCAAAACACTAATGTTCATCATTCTTCTTCATCCTTCGAGGAAATAATTTTGCTTATTCTACCATTCATAGTAATTCACACATAAATACTTTTTGATAGTCTAGCTACAAGACAAATCATTTGCATCATTAAACAATTCTTTCAACAAAACTTGGTGATCATCAAACCCCTTTTGTACTTCCGTAATCATGGAGACTTGCATCCGCAATCGTTGGGACTTTCCATACATATCTGGCTCATGTACTTCTGCAATCATGTAGACTTGCATACATAGCACTCTTTTGTATCTCAGCAATCATGGAGACTTGCATACAAAAACATGAGTCCTTTGCCAAAACTTGGCAAGAATACCATCCGCATACAGCAGAAATATGATAGTCTTACTCTACAACTCATAACATAGCTTCCCCTCATCGAATCTCTCAGTCATCACCTAATGAACATGAGAAAATATTTCTACAGAAATACTGTAGAAGAGCTACCTGCTCAATTTGATGCATATAAAGTTTGCCTAGGTCTTTGGGTCAATCTAACATTCAATGAGCTACCTGCTCTGTTCGAATTCCATGGGGAACATGACCACAATAAGGGTAAGTTTTGCCATACCAATAAGCTAGTTACTGAGTTCATGATGTTGTCGGCTCTACCTAACCTCGGAGATAATTTCCCTTCCTCTCAAACCTTCTCGTTTGAGTCCAGGAAACACCTCTTTATGACAACCATTTATTAATTCCTATATGCCACAAATAGCAACCAAAATTAGATTCGCTCATCATATTCTTTTCATTTTGATGATTACACATCATCAATCATAGACCCCATCAATACTTGTGATAAAATAAAAGGTAAATGCTTACTTACTTTTGAGCGATTTAGCTCAACTTATCTGTATAAGTGCTTTTATACTAAACGTTCTTCTTGGTCATTTAATCAGTCGAAGTTAAGATCACTTCCTGAAATGTTAGTATAAAGAAAAATTTATTTTCTTAATTTGCTCAATAATTGAACACATTAGTTCCATAGCTTTATATGCATGCTCATTCAATTAGCTTATGCATCCTCTTTACTTCATCCTGAGGTAAAACTCTTCAATATCGTTGAAGTGAGTCTAAGGTCAAATCTGCTAAAAACATGTTAGTATCAAAGTTCAAACATTTAGTTTCATATGGATTCATTTCAAGTTGAGACTTATCATCTAATGATTCTTTTAAAAGATACCATGCTCAATCAATCCCAACAAGATTAGAATTCTTTTCTTCAAACTATCAACAAGATCTTAATACTCATTAATCTTTGTTAGAAACTAAAAATTATTCCATAGGGTTCTATCATAATGTATTTCTAAAACAAGGCTATTTTAACCCCTAGGAACATTGCTTGCACACTCATACAATAATTTTAATCACCATAAGAAGCTCTGCATTAAAATACAATTGATATTAAGTAATGAAAATATTTAACTATTTAGAAAAATATTCTTGATCCATATCAACCTTTATCTGGAATTTTCAACAACCCTACCAAGGATCTATCTAAGAAAATAATGCATCCAGAAATGAGATCATTTTAAACTCCTAGGAAATTAATACTTGCAATTCCTTACAGTCGTGCACTTTTATACCTCTATAATGAGATAACATAACACAATTTTTTTTTTTTTTAACAAAACAATATTCCAACGCATAAGTCACCCTATCACTTGAATTTTGTTCATATCTTTCAACATATCTTGTGCCCGAGTACGTCAAATTTATCTGGTCTATCAATTACTTAAGAGAGTAATAATTTCTTAGGCAACTCCATACTTATTGGGGTCCAAAGAAGAAATTTTTGAAAGAACGTCAACAATGTTTTGTAATATACATGATACTGAAACCAGAGTAAAACGATGTCCACTCTATCGTTTGATAATTTTGAGGACCAACTTTATTTTCGAGTAAAGAACCAATTAACTATAACCATAACTCATTAAAAAAATGCTTTTGCCCAATTCTATACTTTCTACGAAGGTAATATTCCATGAAAAATTGTCAAAAGAATATACAACAACTCATTCAATTCAAAATAAAACATAGTTATGATAGGGGTTTTGTATAATCTAACAAGTTTACTTCTTTTGGGTGAACTAATCTAATGAAACTCATAAGTAGTGCACCTAGTACCCTTTATAACAACAACTCTTCTTGATATTACTATGAAATTTTGAAATTCCTTAAGCTTCAAGTCAAGATCACCACTTAAATTAAGGTATTAATATTTTTCGCCAAAGTTTTTACATACCTTTATCTACTTCTTTAAACTCCTGGAAAATATTGCGATGAAAAAATACATTTTTAGCCTTATACTTATCATTCTAATAACTATAAAAATTTCTGGAATGAAACACAAATATTGTTAACTAATAAAATCTTAACCTTTAACAAATTAATGATTTTTCATAAGGGTAATATTCAAACACATTAGTCACATGAATTGATGCATAATTTGTGGCCTAGTACGTCAAATTCATTTGGATATCAGCATTTAAAGGGACAATTACTTAGGCGACTCTATACAAAAGAGAATGAAAATAGTCGATATAGATTTTGCAACAAGTAAAACAAATGTTCAAAATGCGGCTAACAATATAGGGTTATAACTTCTATCAACCCTAACATATTCTATTATATATTGCAATGCATTATTTCCTGAAATAGCATTATATGAATCTGTCGCAATTACTGGTGAGCTCCCAATATGGATGCCTAATGAGGGCAACTATACCAAGAGCCTACTTTAAATGTCAACCCGGGGAACGTACAAACTTTAGAGATGGATGCACTATCTGTGCTCTTATAGGATAATATTGGTTGGAGTTGAGTATTGATATAGATGTTTTTAAGCGTTGCTTATTCGATATGTAAAATTGGTTATGCTACGGAATTAAAAACTAGAAAGCAATAAATCTATTTAAAAGAATTAAAGTACTGAAAGCAGCAAATATATGGTTAAATATTGAAGATACCAAAAGCAGTAAATCTATTTGAAATAATTAAAATGCTGAAATAATTAAAAATGCTGAGAATGAAAATGCCATAACAGAGCTATTCTACTATTGGGGAAAGAAAGTCTGTAACTACTATCTGTGCATAAAATTGGAGTCCTGATCTAAATTGTTTTAAATACCAAACTGAAATTGAAGTACAATCATTCCATTGCTACCCATCTATTACTAAGAAGTCAAGAGAAATGAATCACGATGAGAAACAACAGTAAACTTCAGATCTAAACCATGGCATTGAAAGCAAAGCTGTTACACATGTAATCGTTGGTAAAAATATGCGTTGAAAGAAAGAACCTACAGGACTACGGAAACCGTTCTGCTGTACTACAGAACATATTATAACCTACTACAGAAATAATAAATCATTTAAGCGCTTCCATATGCAATATAACTGTTCATTAATGTAAAACGCATAATTGAAAGAAATGCCTGGAAATAGAAATCTCCTGAATTACATGCTGGAGGGGCCCTCCCCAACACGTACTCAAGAGAGAGTAAAACTTATAAATGTTGGCTGGAATTAATCATCAATCTCTCATTAAAATATAAAATCCATGTCAAAACAAAGGTCTGTACTTTGCAGTATCTCGATAGGGCAGAAAACGTTAAAACAATGTTTTTCTCAAATAACAACTGGGGGGGGGGGGGGGGCTCTCGCTACCCGAGAGGTCCATATTTATATGATTTAATGTTGATCCTAACTAATTGTCAAAATGCCAATTCTTCTTGAAATATAAATCAGGAAACAGGGCGCCGAGCTTGGTGATCTTTTAGTCTTCTACACATCCATCCTTTAATGACCCTGAACCTGCTCAATCATGCTTGGTTTCTATATAATTAGTTCATTCGATAATCATTCTAACATACAAGAATAATCATAAGAAACAATTTCATTAAATAATTAAAGCAAAACACTTTTCCCACAATTGAGTGTGTTTCTTCGCCATTGCTTGAGCTTAACTGTGGGAAAAAGGGTTATCAAATACATGAAAATTGGACTCATCATTCTCTCCCCTACATGAAGGATTCACCCATCCTTGGGTGACTTATTCAATTCGTCAATGACCTCCCTGATATCCCTTGCTACCACCTTAGGTATCCTTGCCTGCCTGTGATATCCAAAATTCTGATCATCCCTGGCCCATGCCTTCCTCTCTTCCTCTTCATTAATCTGTTCTTTGAGGACTGGGGAAAGAAAGAATGGGGGATTCAGCCTCATCCCGATCCACCTAAGTTGATTTCTTTCCAGGGATTCTTTGTAGAGTGTGGTTTTGAAAAGAGCATCCTCAAGCCTGAGGGGAGAGTGGAGTTCTCTTCCCTTCAGATCGTTTGTCACCCTGCTCCACCTTTCCCTGATGGACTCATTAACTTCCTTTTGTGTGCTGTGGAGTGTAATGTTAAAATGAGTCATGGCCTCCCGTTGTTTTGCAAGGAGGATGGGTATCAGTTCCTTGTCCTGGGTGAGGATCCTGTGGTTATAGATTATCCCTTCGGGGTGAGTTGGCTCTGGTCTGATCATCAATGGGGTTTTCCATTTTTGTGCAACATATATATGGTAGTCCTGGGCTCGCTCAATTTCGTTGTTCATCCACGAACATAATGCCCTCAACTGAAAATCTCCCACATATGGGTTTGGGGACTAGTTGGGCGAGCGAGAAACTACGAAATTATGCAAAACGAACTCCCTTAATTTGTCTCTCTCCAGCTCTGTGGAGTTCAAACATGCATCTATAAACTCCTTGGGAGTGCTTACCTCTATAGGAAGTCCTTGCTTCAACCTGTGGAGATGGAATTCACCCCATTTCTCCTGCATATAGACTGCATAGATTGCCGACGGTGGTCTGAGGTCCCTTAGTCTTTCATATATGCCGACAGTAGTGGCCAAAACATTTTTTAATTTGGTAATTTCCTGGTCTTTCTTTGCTAATTCGTTTTGTGTCTCGGCCATCTTTTCTTGCAGCACTGAATTCTTCTGCTCGGCTAGCCGGAGCTCTTCTACATGATTCATATTCAGCATTTGTGTCTTCTCGGCTGAGAATGGGGGAGGTGTGGGCTGGCTTCCTGGCCCAATTCTCAACGTTGCCAACTCATTTCTGAGCTTTTCCAATTCTGCTCGTGCTTCAACGAGCTGGGAAATGACCTCGGGATTTTCATTATGCTCTGGAGGGTTTTCCTAGAATTTGCCTTGCTCTTGCAAGCTCGACTCTTCTTCTTTATCCATTTCTTCTTCTCCATCCTACTCTTCCTCTTCATTCCTTTCCTCTTCTTTATCCTCTTCTTCCTTTTCTTCTTCGTCCTCATCTTCATCTGTAGTGGGATCCTTTTGATCTATAAAAGGATCAATGTCATCGTCAGACACATTGGTAATCAGGGGTCTGGGTTCCCTTTCTTTCTCCTTGGAGACTCGGATTTTAGATACCTGCGTGAATCTCTTGCTGTGCCTCTTCGACCCCTGACTACTGGTAGGAATACCTGGGTCTGATTTGGGGGAGTTCTCTTTGGAGTGTTTTATCTTGACCAAGGTGTCGGCCACACTGTCCAAGTCAATTTTTATTTTTTCCCTTGATACATAGGTGGTCTTACTTTTTTATTCAGGTGGCAAGGGCGTAGTCCTCATTCTCTGAATGTCCTTAGCAGAGACCACAATGAACTCCTCCCAAGAGAGCTCTGGAATTTGAGCTTTTCGCTCCTCACCAACTATTAGTTTGATCAGCCCATGATGGTCCAAAGCATCCTCTTTTCCTTTAGCCACCTTCCTGCTCATCTCTGCTAGGGATTGGAGCAGTTAAAATGGAATGCTAATATTGTTGTTTGATGAGATGTGACTTCTGTGCCTGAGAAGCTCTAAAATACGAAAATGGAAGATGGGAATATAACTTAATCTTCCGGTGCATGTAATGTACTTTTGGACAATTACAGCCATTTCATCCGATGGTGCTGGCATGGAGGGTCTTTTGACTCCATTTTTGTCTTCATCATAAACCTCTCCACGCTCAAAGAATGCTACTTTTTTTGTGTGGTTTGCCTCCCTGTCATTGCTGCTCCAATGTAGGCCCATTGGAAGACCATTGTATTTGGAGATCATGTCCTCGTCCAATTTTATGCACAACCCTTTTACTCGGGTGACGTAATGCTCATCTTTGATATGTTTGAGTTTTATTGCGAACTCCTGAGCTACCCCTGTATCGTATCCTCTCAGTCCAAGGATAAATGGCATCCAGCCTGAATTGCGAATGATCTGCAGGACTCTCGGGCTTTGATAATTGGCACTGTGATCTTTCGGTTCACTTTTCTTAAAACCCTTCGTCATTTTTAGACTCTCTCTTGTGATCAGACAAAACCAAGGTTTTTGGAATGTAGTTTTATACCTTCAACTTGGTCGGGCTCTGGCTATAGGCTCGAGGAATACAAATGGTTCTCGGGAATTTCGGGTGGTTACTTATATGCAAAGTCGTGGAATATTATGCACCCTGATTCACCGACTTTCTACACCTATCCTTTCCATCATACCTGTACTTGCCACTTTTAATCCCCTATTTTCCATGATCGATCTCTGTTTTCTCATGATCGACCTCTGTACTGAAGGTTGCGATCATGATTTGATGAGGTGACGGATTTTAAGTAGCGATCATGAATTTTTAGGGTCATTCCACCACACCACCAATTTAGAGTTGAAGTTGTCCTCAGCTGACTAGAAACGAATGAATTGTGGGATAATGTTTTACCTTAAGAATAAAATAAAATCATTTTAGAGATTGCCTTGGTATGTATGCGTACCTGCATTGATGATCTTGGTGTGTCTTTCCTGCATGGCGGATTCTGTAGTAGATATGGCGGTGTCTATAGTTTATTTCTGCATGTTAGTAGTTACATGTGTGGGCTGCTTTTTCCCTTTTTCCCATTTAAATGTGCTGAAGTGTCTTCTTTTGAAAATTATGCCAGCTTGTTGATACGAGTCACATGATGATGCTTCATATTTAGGTGATTGCATGGCTGTATATGAGAGGCTCTCTTGAATATATTGTAGGCTCGCATGATTATGATATGTAATATATTGGGCTTGTTTGAATTGAATTCAGGCTCACTTGAATAAATGGCAGCCTCGCATGAATTGAATTGCAGGCTCGCTTGAATAGATGGCAGCCTCGCTTGAATCATTGTTCTAGTTCGCTTGAATAGGTGGCAGCCTCGCTTGAATTATTTTGCAGGCTCTCATGATGACACTGTAGAGTGAATGAAGAGTCTGTAGTTGTAAAAAAAAAAAATCTCTTGAATGTTGAATATGTTTGCGAATTTGCTGTCTTGCTTGAGTGTATATCTGGCTTGCTTGAATTGCGGTTGATGCCCTGTAAATTTCCTGGTACTTTTTTCTTCTTTTTTTTTCATTTTTTTTTCTCTCTCTTTTTTTTTATTGTAAATGATTTATATTTTACTGATTTGCAGCATCCTCTATCAACATCAGTTGTTGCTGGTAGAGTACTTGTGTAAATTCTTCTTTTGACTGTGGTTTCCCTTAAAGTTTTAGGCGATGCCCATTGACTATCATGGGGAATTCCTCTTCGTCAATTGTAATAATTTTCATAGCCCTATTTTCATAAATTTTCTATATAATGTAAGGTCCAAGCCATCTAGTGGTTAGCTTTCCTTTGAATGTGTGAAATCTGGAGTCGTTGAGTAGTGCCCAATCACCTTCGTTGAACTTTTTATCCTTCAGATGTTGGTCATGCCATTTCTTTCTTTCCTGTTGGATGATTTCAGTATGTGTAAGTGCTTGTTGGCGGTGTTCATCCAGTTGATTTAGCTGTAGCATGCATTCTTTCTGAATTGCCGATAGGTCCATCTGTAAATCTGCTGCAATTCTTAATGTCTTTATTTCAAATTCGATTGGCAGCATGACTTTTTTCCCATAGACTAATTCATAAGGTGTGAATCTTGTAGTTGTTTTCCATGTAGTATTATAATCCCAGACTGCTTCACTAAGTCTGTCAGCCCAATCCCTTTTGTGAAGTTGGATAGTTTTTGTCAAGATTCTCTCTAATTCCCTGTTGGTTACCTCAGCTTGACCATTTGCTTGAGGGTGGTAGGAGGATGAATGTCTGTTCTTTACATTGTTTCTTTTCATCAAATCTTCAATTAAATTTGATGTGAATTGTGGGCCCTGATCAGAAACTACTTCTCTTGGCACCCCAAACCTATGAAAGATCTGCTCAATAAAGAATTTGGCCACACTGGTTTCATTTGCAGTAGCCAGTGCGGCTACCTCTGTCCATTTTGTAAGGTAATCAGTGCATACTAGGATGTAGCTTTTCTGATTGGACTGTGGGTTAAATGGGCCAACAAAATCAAATCCCCATCTTTCAAATGCCTCCAAGGATATTTTTGGATGGAGTGGCATTTCTTGTTTTTGTGTTGGCTTTCCCGTCCTTTGGCAATCGTCACAATGGGATACATACTCATAATCATCTTTGTGGAGTGTTGGCCAATAATACCCTGTTTGCAAGATCTTGTAGGCTGTCCTTTTTGCAGCATAGTGTCCTCCACAGGGTTCATTGTGGGTGGCATGCATTATGTCATGTACTTCATCTTCCCTTATGCACCTTCTAAGTACTTGATCTGGTCCTTGTTTAAAAAGCATGCCCTCTATTCATGTATATGTGGCACTTTGTCTTATTACTTTTGTCCTTTCTTTATAGCTGTAATGTTCAGGAAACTTCTCGGATACTAAATAGTTTGCTATGTCAGCAAACCATGGGCTTTTTATTGATATGGAAAAAAGGTGTTAATCAAGGAAGTTATCTTGAACCAATTCGTTATCTTTTCCATGTGTTACTCTTGACAAAAAGTCGGCTACCACATTATACTTGCCTGGTTTATCTATTATAGTGATGTCAAATTCTTGTAGAAGTAGCATCCATCAAATAATTCTGGCACTGGTATTAGGCTTGTGCATAAGATATCTGATCGTTGAGTGGTCAGTATGGATAAAACTTTGGTATCCCATGATGTAATACCTGAATTTATTGATTGCATGTATGAATTCAAGAAATTATTTCTTTGTGACCGTGTAGTTGAGTTCTACCCCAGCAAATTTTTTTCTTATATAGTATATGGCATAGGGTTTCTTGTCTTCTTCTTGCCCAAGCACAGATCCGATGGCTTTATCTGATGCATCTGTGTGAATGTGAAATGGAATTTCCCAGTTTGGTCCTTGAAGTATTGGTGTTGTGATGGTTTTTTGTTTAAGACTCTCAAAGGCTGACATGCAGTTGCTTGTCCATATGAACTCATTGTCCTTTGTGAGAAGTGCAAACATGGGTGCAGCAATTCTGCTATAATTCTCAATAAACCTTCTACAGTACCCTGTCTGTCCAAGGAAGCTTCTTACATCTCTTTGTTTGACAGGTGGGGGTAGTGTTCTAATTACTGAGACTTTGGCTTGATCTACCTCTATACCTCTTTGTGATATATGATGTCCTAGAACAATTCCTTCTTCCATTAACATCCTGCATTTGTCATTGCTTAGGAACAAGCTCATTTCAATACATTTTTTTAATACTAATTCAAGATTTTTCAATACCTGGTCAAAGCTCTGTCCATAAGGTGTGAAATCATCCATGAAGACTTCCATTTTGTCATTCAGAAAATCGGAGAAAATACTCAATATGGCTCTTTGAAATGTTGTTGGGGCATTACATAGACCAAAGGGTAGGACCCTATAGGTGTAAGTTCCCCATGGGCATGTGAAGGTCGTCTTATCTTGATCAGCTTGGTGTATTAAAATTTGGTTGTACCCACTAAAACCGTCTAAGAATGAAAAGTACTTGTTTCCAGATAGTGTATCCAGCACCTGGTCTATAAATGGAAGTGGAGAATGATCTTTCTTTGTTGCTTTATTCAGCTCCCTGTAGTCCACACAAATTCTCCATTTGCCTACTTTTTTGGGCACTATGACTAGTGGTGAGACCCACTCACTATTATATATTGGATAGATGAACCCTACATCTAATCACTTTTGTAATTCCAGTTTGACTATGTCTTTTAGTGCAGGGTTTAGTCTTCTTTGTGGTTGCCTGATAGGAGTAGATCCTTCTTTGCTGTAAATGTAGTGTTTGCAGATATCAGGATGTATTCCTTTCATATCTGCATATGTCCATGAAAATGCTTTACTTTGTTCTGCTAGTATCTTCATCAATTTCTTTTCTTGCTCTAGTTGTAGTTTGGAATTTATGTTGATTGATTTGCCATGGTGAATTTCCACGAGTTTTACCTTTTCACCCTGTTCTTCGAGTACTTCTATCCATAAGTCATCCATGTTCTGTTTTGAACTGTCACATGTCTCTGTAGAAAAAAATTCTTGAATAACATGATTGTTAGGAGATACATTTTGTATAAATCTATCGATATGGCCATCTTCATCTACTGCCTTTAAAGATATTATAGCATCAATTATTAGGATAGGTCGGAGGTTGTGATTTGGTGTGTTGTGGTAATCATCAGTCCAATTTTGATATTCCAAGTCAGAAGATTTCATTGCTGGTGGGTAGATTGTGATTTTCTTCTTGGTATGTCCACTGGTGATTGTCATGTTTCCTGATTGACAACCTATGTAAGTGTCGGTAGTTGTTAACCAAGGCCTACCTAGGCTAATTGGATAGCCACTAAGTTTGCTTTTGATTTCGATTATTATAAAATCAGCTGGGTATTCCCAGGACTCAATATTGATCATAATGTCTTCTAGCATTCCTTCGGGCTTGACAGTGGACATGTCTGCTAGTTGGAGTATTGTTGTGATTGGTCTGACCAATGATTAGAGTCCGAGGTATAACATGGTTTCCTTAGTCATGACATTGATTGCAGCTCCCAAATCTATTAAGCTTTTATTTATCTGTTTGTTATTTATGGTGATGTTTACTACAGGACTACCAGGGTCAAGATATTTAGGGTTTATCATGACACCCAGCATCAAATCGGCCAATTGTCCCACTACATTAATAGTTGGTGGGTCACGCTTCCTCCTTCTTGGTTTCTTTAGGCAATTTTCTCTAATGAATTTGTTGCAGATGGGCACATCCCTTATGGCTTGTAAAATCAGGATTTGGATGTTTAAGTCCTTGAATTCATTTAAGATTGTATTCTCTTCCTCTTCTTTTGTACTTCGTACAAGTTTTTCTGGAAATGGGGGATTTATGTTACGTGGAAGTGGTTGGGTTTCATCCTTGGGAGGTTTTGGTTCATCAGGATGCTGAATATAGGGTTCTGATGTGTGGTCTTGAGATTCAGGTACAGGTTGTTGGATGTTGTGTGGGGATGTATTCTGCAACGTTTTTTCAGATCGTAGGTTTATTTCATTTATTTCTATGGTGTCTACAACATAAGTTGGGAGTTGTGTGATATCAGTGTTATAAGCCTGCTGCTGTTGTGGGGGCCTATTATTATTAGGATTTGGAATTGGTTGGGTTGGAATAGGTGGAGGTCTGGGGGGTGGTTGAAGTTGTGGGGGTGGTATAATAAGTGGCTGTTGTAATGGCTCCCTCCAGCTTGATGGATGGGGTTACTGTTTTGCATAATTTGTGGTGGATGGAAAAGGTGGGGGGTATTGAGGATAAGACTGTGGATAATACGGCTATTGATAGGATGGTTGATATGTTTGCTGGTTTTGTTTCCATTGGTTTTGATTTGGATGTGTTTTCCATGGAGTCGGTGCAGAGTTCCAATTCGGCTTTCCTTGATTATAGTAAGTTTGATTACTCTGCTGATATGGTCTAACAAAATTATTGCTCCTCTGATTTATAAAATAGAGCTGTTCTACTGCTCCTTCAGCTGCTGGGTCTTGAATAGTTGCCTTACATGAGGGTAAGAGGGGACATTTATCAGTGGTATCATCGTCGGTGCAGAGACCACATACTTCTATTGTGTTCAAGGTGCACTACCCCTTCTCATGCTTCTTTATACAACGAGGACAAAATACTGCCAAGGCTTGGCTAATTTCATCCTGTTTCTTTTTTATTTGAAGAGCATCAAGTTGCATGGCTTGGGATTGCAATATGTTAGTTTTCATGTCATCCATCAGGTTTCCTAAATCAGATTTTGTAAGTGTTGGTGCTGAGGATGATGATCCACCAGTGCTTGTATGTGTATCCCTCCTCGCATTCTTAGTTTTCTTAGATCTTGAGTAGTTTTTGAAGATTTGCAGGATCTGGTCAAAAGATTTTTGGAATATATCTCCATCTCCAAGGAGATTTAAGACTTCAAAATTCTCTTCTTTTACACCTCTGAGAAGGACAAACTTTAGTGATTCAGGATCCAAAGTGAAATGGCTGGCTCGTTTGTAGCTGAGTTGAAATATTTGGGCATAATATTCTAATGACTCTCTATCTCCTTGTTGCATCCTAAAGATTTCATCCCTAGTATCTTTGGCCTTGCAGTAGTCCCTATATTTTTCTAAGAATGTCGGTTTCATTTGATCCCAGCTAAAGATACTATTCCCTTCAAGGCTCATGAACCATCGAAGTGATAGGTCTTTTAGTGTGGAAGGAAAAGGCCTTAGCTTCTGTGCATCAGTAGTGTAATCAAATGATCTGCAAACTACCTCAAATTCAAATAGGAATGGGTCAGGATCTTCTGAAGTCAAACCATGAAAGTTTGGCAAATTATTAGGATTTATGTTCTTCATTCTGGCATCTTCGAGAGGTATGCTAATGGGAAAAGTGAAAAGATCCCTAGGTTCCTCCTCTTCGTTTTCCATTGAAGCATTTGAGCTGGAACTGGTAGTGAGTTTTTCTCTGTTTGGGTCGTATGTGTGGTCAGTTTCGTCTTCAGAGTGTACCAATTCAAACTGAGAATGGCCAGAACTGTTATTACCGTTGTTGCTCATGGGGTTCTTAGGCAGAAAGTAGCCAAATCTATCCCTTTGCCAACGAGGCATTCATTGGTACAAATATTTATGTTTTTGTTTTATGTAATTTTTGTTTTTTTTTTTTGTTTTTTTTTTTAGGTGAGCCTCCTAAAAGATTTAGCACCTCCCCGGTAGCAGCGCCAAAAAGTGGTGAGCTCCCAATATGGATGCCTAATGAGGGAAACTATACCAAGAGTCTACTTTAAATGTCAACCTGTGGAACGTACAAACTTTAGAGATGCATGCACTATCTATGCTCTTATAGGATAATCTTGGTTGCAGTTGAGTATCGGTATCGATGTTTTTAAGCGTTGCTTATTCAATATGTAAAACTGGTTATGCTACGGAATTAAATACTGGAAAACAATAAATCTATTTAAAAGAATTAAAGTACTGAAAGCAGCAAATCTATGGTTAAAGAATGAAGATACCAAAAGCAATAAATTTATTTGAAATAATTAAAATGCTGAAATAATTAAAAATGCTGAGAATGAAAATGCCTTAACATAGCTATTCTACTATTGGGGAAAAAAAGTCTGTAACTACTATCTGTGCATAAAATTGGAGTCCTAATCTAAATTGTTTTAAATACCAAACTGAAATTGAAGTGCAATCATTCCATTGCTACCCATCTATTACTAAGAAGTCAAGAGAAATTAATCACGATGAGAAACAACAGTAAACTTCAGATCTAAACCATGGCATTGAAAGCAAAGTTGTTACGCATGTAATCATTGGTAAAAATATGCGTTGAAAGAAAGAACCTACAGGACTACAGAAATCGTTCTGTTGTACTACAGAACGTATTATAACCTACTACAGAAATAATAAATCATTCAAGCGCTTCCATATGCAATATAACTGTTCATCAATGTAAAACGCATAATTGAAAGAAATACCTGCAAATAGAAATCTCCTGAATTATGTGTTGGAGGGGCCCTCCCCAACCTGTACTTCGGAGAGAGTGAAACTTATAAACGTTGGCTGGAATTAATCATCAATCTCTCATTAAAATATAGAATCCATATCGAAACAAAGGTCTATACTTCGCAGTATCTCGATAGGGCAGAAAACGTTAAAACAATGTTTTTCTCAAATAACAACCGGGGGGGGCCTCTCGCTACTCGAGAGGTCCATATTTATATGATTTAATGTTGATCCTAACTAATTGTCAAAATGCCAATTCTTCTTGAAAGTGGGAGTGCGTCCTCTATAAATCAGGATACAGGGCATCGAGCTTGGTGATCTTTTAGTCTTCTACACTCCATCCTTTAATGACCCTAAACCTGCTCAATCACGCTTGGTTTCCATATAATTAGTTCATTTGATACACATTCTAACATACAAGAATAATCATAAAAAACAATTTCATTAAATAATTAAAGCAAAAGACTTTCCCCACAATTGAGTGTGTTTCTTCACCATTGCTTGAGCTTGACTGTGGGAAAAAGGGTTATCAAATACCTGAAAATTGGACTCATCAATTACCTTGCAATACTAACTAAGATATAGTTACTGTAATTGATGATGCTTTAAGTAACCTAGCCTTTCTAAACAACCTCTCTTCTTTCAGAGTTTATTAAGACTATATTTTTAACCAAATGAAGTTCATAGATTCTACACCTAGTGATAAAATTTCAATGACCAAAATACGGAATTAAATGATACTTCTATTCTCCTCAACATGGTTAATCATTTATAATACATGAATCATTACATTTTAAATGAAATAATTTCAACTAGATATCACATTCTATGATAATACTATTCAACAAGGTGAAAACTTATGAAAAATATAACATACTTTACTTATCCTTACTCCTTTTTGGAGTCCTTGAAGTTGAACTCGGACGACATTAACTCCTCGTCCATCCCAGTCAATGCATCCAAAATAAAACAAAACAAAACAACTTGATTGATGAGTTATCAACCTTCATGCTTTACTCACTCCATGTTGCGCCCAATAGGCCCGAGTGTTTTAACCTAGCGCTCTGATACCACATGTCACGAACCCAAATTTTCGAAAAAAAAAAAAAAATACAAAAATAAATGCTTATATTAATTATCACAGAAGTATCTTAGTGATAGTTTAAATGTTTTGCGGAAATATAAATGTATATTTATTATCTAAATCTCTATTTAATCAATGCGACATTTAATCCTCCATAAAATTATCATTGAATAATTATGCAAGGGTATTTAGAATTTACTTACAATAGGTGGATTTTCGCTTTATTTTGAGTGATTCTTAACCCTCTTGTCGAGCCTCGTGAGAAATATTTATACGCAAGGGCCAAGGTGATTGTGTACTATGGTTACAAAAATGTGTAACTTCAACTATAGAGATCCTCCAAATGACACATTAAAATACTATCATTCTACAATGAAGATCTACAACTTTGAAAATAGAGTGACACTTCCATTCTTGTGGTTCTCATTGGAATAATATTTATCATGAAATACCTCTTGTCAATATGCATTGGGAAATTGTATTATAAACATCAATTATTAAGATAACTTAAATATGAGAGAGAAATAACACGATCACCATGAAGGCATAATCACATAGAATAAAAGCCATAGACAATAACGAGACAAAGAGTAACGTGGTTCACCCGTACACGGGCTAGTCCATAAGGGTGTCTGCATTGATTATTAATTTCAGGGTAATAGAGGTTACACTCCGCAACTTAGTTCTTGCCATGGTTTCCTTCTTGAAGTCTCTCTCTCTCTTCGAGAAAACCCTTTACAAGCTAACCACTCCTAGAGGTTTTCTCTGGAACAAGAAAATAGTATCCAATAGTTCCTTAAATTAAATCATACATCTCACTATATAGTTTTAAACTTTCTTCCTCCCCTAACCTTCATTAAAAATTCTTAAGGATATGAGATCTTAAGACTCATCATATTTTAATTACATAAAGATGAGATCTTGGGTCGCCATGGTCAATGCAGCTTAGCCAAACGACACCCATACTCCTGGAGTTGGTCCAATTATCATGTAAGGATTTAACCAATGTAACACCCTAATTTATGTAAAACCCTTATCGTATACAATTTTTATACCCACATAAAGAAAAATCTATGATATCTAGGACTCCTTTAAGCTAAGGCCTACCTTCTAAAACTTACATCATACTTAATATTATCGGTTTTACGGTGCAGCCAAAATAGATAATTATCACTCCACAACTGTCTGGTAAAATTTTCTCAACCAGTATTCAAAACGGCAACTGGGTAAATGTACTTCCTAGGATTTTAAGCTCTATAGAAAATGACTACGAGAAGGGCACACGCCTGCTACGATCGGGAGATAATTCCAAGCATGAGTTATATGACACGTAAGGGCCGAGATCGATTCTGGATCTCTATACTTTCTAGGCAGATTTTAAAATTTATAACTTAACCCCCAAAAAAAATATATAGTGAACGCGGAGATTAATTTTTTTCTTTCAAGCATTCGCCTTTTTATACAGACAGTGTCAGCTTGTAACATTTTCCCGCAGTCATTTCTTACAAAGAAATATTCGATGGAACTTGTAATCGAGGAGAATGCTTAAAACAGTACTATAGCAAATTCAACATACATTTAAATAAGCAGAGACTTTACGTTTTCTACAGGAATCTCGTCAACTGTCTTTTGTATTTTAAGAAATCCGGTTTTACATGTCATTTCTTCTGGGAAGGTCGTAATACTCCCCCTTAGCTCTCCTCGAGAGATCCCTAAATCGTGATTACCCTATTAATGTGTATTTAATATACACCAACTTACTTCCATTGTGAGTGTGCCCATGCTACTTCTTAAAAAATTCTTCCTTTTATATAATCCATCTTTTGTTATCACAACTATGTTAACTCTCTTCTGTTTCTTTAGGATAGAGTTCTTCTTTTGGCTATGTCTAATATATATATACATACTTTATTTCTTAGTTTTCCTTTAAGATCACGTTGAAATGGTTATCTTCATTGCAGAAGATAATCATTTTAGATAATACCTTAATAATGTATTTGCTTGCATAGCAATACTTTGCTTTTTATCACTAGTATTAAAATAATTCACACTTAACTCCATAATCATCCCATGGATGATGTTTAATAAACAGTTAAATCGTAAGTTATAAGTAACATTTTTTCTTGGATTTTCTCCTCCTAAACTCTTGATGTCATTTTCCGAGGTAGGGTATTAAAATGTGACATTTCTTAGGTTTATCCTTAGTTATTTTCGGGCAGTAAAGTTGCGACGAGTGTCTACCCTTCTTAACTTATGACGACGATGTTTTAAAGCTCAAAGGTCAACCGTAAAAACGCTTCTTAACCTTCGATTAGGTGTTCGTGACACTTATGTGATACCTACCACCTATTTGTTAGATTTAAGTGCCTATTTTTACATATCACCATTTTTCCTTCTTAGTGATTTTAGTTTGTCTACTTTTAGATGCGTCATCCCAAAATCTCCTATGTTTACAATAACACTTATGAACATAATAATAGTTTCATGGTCCACTGGCGGGGCCTTGGCCTTGGGCTCCTCACCATGGCCGCTTACACAATTACATTTGCAAAATAATAATAACCATAATAATAATAAGGTCAAATTGGAGGGATGTTACATCCTGCAGCCTACTACCTCCTCCCACCGTTACCTCCTCCGCCTCCTCTCTGCGCAAGCTCCTGCCTTACTGCCCTGCTCTCTCCCGCAACTTTTTCGCCTCCCTCCACCTCTCCTCAGCCGCATGCACCAATCTCCGCCTGCAGCGTCCTCCCTACTCCCACCGCAACCTCCTCCCGCCGCGAGCACCTCCCCTGCTCTATCTCGCCTGCTCCCTCCTCCCCTCCTCCTCTAGTCTATCCCGCAAGCTTGCTCCTACCGCCACCACCTGTTACCTCCTCCCTCCTCCCCTGCTCTCTCCCGCTGCCTGCTGCCTCCTTCCCTACGTAATTAAATTTATGTTTTAATTTAAAAAATTTAAATTAAAAAATTATTTTACCAGAACATGCCATACCCACATCGATTCGCCTTGGCATGGTGGCTTTCGATTCTCCCATGATCTCTCACCATCTACACACACAATTATTCATCATGATCCACAAATTGAACCAAAACAAAAAGTTAAAATGCCATGAAAACTTAATAAGGCTTCAATATACCTATCCTGGGTGAAGTTTTCTCACATGGCGACTGAAGTTTTCTTGCATGGCGACTCATGGTGCGGTAGAACTGGAGACAAAGGAAGTAGATCTAACTGCATAGGCGGACCATTGACATGATGTCTATGAGAATGAAGATCTTATCTTATGAGACTCATCCCAAGGCCAATACTCAGAAGAGACAATTATTCCATTGTCTCCTTGACAATGTTCCTATTTGCAGAGTTCAGATCAATCAACTACTTCTCCAATTCTTCCAATTTCTGATGTAAGCAGAACACCAACAACTCAAAGACGAGCAACTTGTGCATTTTCTTGGGGGTTTTGAAGGTCAAAATAAATGGTTTTGTTTTATAAAGGAAAACTAGATCATGCCTAATCCTCTAAACAAACAAATTGTGAGTTAGTTTCAATAGGAGCCGACCAACCAACAAGATATAGATACTGGTAGCTATATCAGGGATAAGCCCGGAATAGCGTTCGAAATGCAATTAGCTTTATTTAAATAATAAAGTGGGGTGGTTTCATCCTCTTGCTAGCTGCTTCCCTTGCAAGAATGGTAGGGATGTAAACCAGCCATTCCATTGCGGTGCCTACTCCAAGAATGAGAACGCACCTTTCTGGCACAGTGGTATATTGGAAAACAACCAATAAACCAACCTTAGAATATGATCGAATAAATAATGACCAGCTGCTCTGAAAGCGGCGCAAGCACCAGCCCACGATCCAGAAGCCTAATATCAGATAACTTGTGGAAGTACCTAAAATATAGGTTTGAGAAAAAGAAATGATGCACCATTACACCAATGATAAGAAATGTGGGTATGGTATGTTCTGCAATAGCTTCAAAAGAATTTCCAAGCTAATATCACCATGAATAAACAAATAAAGAATGTTGGATTTAAAGAATAAACCTTGAATTCTTTAATTTCTGGTTACATTGGAGACCATTGTAATATTTTCTGAATGTTTGCAATCTCATCTTAGCTACACTAATTGAAGGAGTAGAGATAGCGGATATAAGCATGGGCTAAATGCCCAGAAAACTGCTCCCCATTTTTTTCATTAACTAAAACCAGTTTTATACATATGAAAACGGAGGTCTGGAAACACCTACTGACAGGTT
The DNA here is from genome assembly GCA_027924585.1 of Larix kaempferi. Lineage (NCBI taxonomy): Eukaryota > Viridiplantae > Streptophyta > Pinopsida > Pinales > Pinaceae > Larix > Larix kaempferi. The sequence continues at coordinate 32,031,979 of BSBM01000047.1, read as the reverse complement.
GGATTCTCGGTGAAGCTAGAATTTACATCAACATTTAGACATTCAACTACCAACCGGCATGGGGATCGATCTATGCATAAATGCATATCAACCAGACACATCCACGGACTGATACGGGTGGATACCAATGTGATGATGTGGCTATTGGTATTTATTTCCAACACTCCCCCTTAAATTCAATAGCCACATTACAACACACAGCTTACAAAAAATCATGGCCTGCTGGTCTAAAGTCTCAGCTAGGCTTCTTACATGTAAACACAAAACACTTCAAATATTTCTTCAATGTTGTTGTTGGAAACTTCATCATCAGAATGATCTCAAGTCTTGGAGAGTCTTAAGGCGGATCTGCTACTGTAGATAGCAGATGCTTTCTCAACTGCATACTGAGTACTGAAGGCGGAGGCCCACTCTATGCTCTTCCTTCCCCGCAGGTGGCAGACTTCAGCAAACCTCACATCAATGGCGGAGGATCACACAACCAGTACAAGGCTACAGCCTTTCAACAAACACATACATTCTTCCACAACAAGCAACATGAAATTCATCCATCATCATTGAATAGTGGCTTCTGCCAACATCATCATTTCCAAAAAAAAGACTTCAAATTACTAAGCCAAACAACATTGCTAGAGCAAATTCAAAACAACAAAACACTACAAAATTTCTTTGAACATTCTCTTCATCGAAACACCAAGTCATTGTCTTTTTCATTTTCTAGCGGTGCACAACTTTGAACCAGTTATGTGCGGGATTCTTCATAAGTTTCATCTTGACTTTCTTCTTCTTGTTTATGTTGCATGGCAGCGTCAGTATGTTCTTCTGGTTTATGCTGCATGGTAGCGTCAATACTCTAGCTCTTGCAGTTTTATTACTGCAATCAAGACCTACACAAACAAACACAGTTAAAACTTTAAATAAAGCAGGATTTTCTTCAATTTTCTGCTCTCTGGCAGCTTGCACTCTGGTAGCTTGCATTGCTACACTTGCAACCTCCATGGTTGCATTCTTCTCTACTGTCATATAGACTTCAACCACTGCAACAAGGGTGCAGTCTTCAGCAACAAAACAACCATCATTATCAACAGCTTCTTCATCAATTGCAACAGCAATTGGAATTTCATTCGCTTCGTCTTCATGCTTAAATGGCAAACCTGCAACTATCTCGGTTGCATCTTCATCAACTATGCAAGTCTCTACTTCAGCAGTGAGATTGTTATCGTTTTTATCATTTTCATCCACATATATATCTGTATCGTGGGCTACACCTATTTCATCCTCAATTTGTTCATTAACACCTTCATCATCCACGTGTGTATTTTCACAGTGGGATTTACCAGCTTCATGTTCATTCACTTCTTCAGACATAAAGTCCACAGACCTCAGAAATTCATATATAATATCATCAACCTCATATTCAACTTCAGTTGTTGAATTCACCATATATGTTCTTGTTGCTGCAATGGCAACTTCATTTTCATCAACACCATCCGCATGCATGTTTGCAATGTGGGATTCACAAATGTCAATTTCTTCAAGTTTATATTCCACATTTGTGGCACTATGACGCAAGCAACTTTCGATAATCTTGTCAAACTCTGCACTAAAATTACAGTCTTCATGAGCTTCACTATACTTATCATTCACATCCATATGTGCCTCTGCACAATGGAATTTATTAGCTTCTTCATCATTCTCTGCTTCAAACAGAGAGTCCACATTCTTCAAAAATTCTTGAATGATTTTAGCTTCTTCATTTTCATTTTCTTCAATTTCAGGCTGATTTCTATATGCACCTGCACATGCACAAACATCTAAACTGTTAAGAAAAACTTATGTCCTCATGGGCATGCTCTTCATGAGCTCATCTTCTTCTTCACATTCAGCCTTTACTGGCTATCCTGCAACTGCTTGAGTTGCTGATTCATCATTTTTTGTTGCTGCTACTATGACAGCTTCATCTTCAACATCTTCATCGACTTGTGGCTCTGCATAGTGGGCTTCACTATTCTCAAACTTATCTGGCTCTACTTGGCTGACAGAGTCCTCAATCATTTCATGCGAACATTCAACTTCTACTTCAGCAGCTTTGACTAAGACTGTTGGATCCTTTTCAACTATTACAACAATTTCATCTTCATTTGTGTTTTGGGAAAGTGCTTCTGCTGGTATAGCAAGTTCTTCAACTTCATTATCCACAATTGTGTGGGGTTCACCGAATTTCTCAACAGCTTCTATGGCTGGATTTTATACTGCTACGATGGAAGTTCTATCTTCATATTCATCCACAAGTGCCTCTACACCGTGGGATTCACTAACAACTAGGCTGTCTTCTGCTTCAACTGTAGGCGGTTCATTAATATTATCACAATTTTCAGCACTGTCCATGATAGTTGCATCAACATTCTGAATTTCAACACCATGTAGTTTAGCTTGATGCTAACTGGAGTTTCTCCCCCTTACACCAAATTCTCTTCTCAAGCATTCCCAAGCATCTTTAGCACTGGTTGCATCAGCAACAATGTGGAGAATACTATCTTCCATGGCTTTTTGAATGAGATATAATGCGAAGGCATCACTTGCCTCATCACAAGGTTCATTACATTTACTTTCAACACAATTCAATACACCTTCAGCACGAAACACAGTTTTCATTTTAATAACCCAAAATTCATAATTCTTACCTGAGAAAACTGGAATTGGCAAAAAATCATGACAGACTTCTTCAGTTTTTGCCTCTGCTGCATCATACAACTCTGCAATGCAAGACTTGAATTTCTTTTCCTTGGACAATTTTAGTCTTCTACTCTTTGCCATATCTGTCCTGTGTTCTCTCCCTCATCCACTGGTTACTACCTTCTTAACCTTTGTCAGCAACTCAGCTTTCTTCAGAAAATATCCAAATTTATTCACAATGGATTCTAGTCAGCTCAATCACAGAATTGTGAGAGTACCATACCAATTAAAAAACGAATTAAACCACTTCTGTGGATTTTACCAAACCACGAGCTACAACTCATTTCCTCCTTCAGATTTACACATAGCCTACTGGCTCCAACTCTTCAACGATTCTTTCAGCAACTGACCTCAACTTGACTCCTACTTGACTGTCAGGAATACACTCAGAATTTAAAACTTTAAACAGTCTTCAGACTTACACTCAGAGCTTCAGCTTGTTAAGGGTTCTTAAGAACAATCTCCTTGAGATTCTCACACATAGCCACAGCTGTTAATTACAAAGCCTCTGCTCAACTTCAGGCTACAGCCTTCTCAAACTTCATTTGTGACTTCACAGCTCTATTGGAGGAGTTCTGCAACAGCACACAAGATACACATGAGACTGCTCAACCACTAAACCATGGGAGCACTGACCTTCACTCTGCTCTGCTCGACCATTAAACCATCGAAGCGCAGCAAACACATATGAACAGAGGAGGAACACGGACTGTTAGCAGCTCGGAGGACTTCGACACATCCCTCTTTCTTCATGCATAGAGAGCTTTAGCTCATACGCAAGGCTCCAACCTTCAACAGAAACAGAAACAGGAATTTCTTCTTACCTTTGCCACTACTGGGGTTTCCAATCCACTAGCGATAGAACTCAACAAGTGGGCGACTGGCTGACTGGGCTTTAGGCATAAATCGACTTATTCCATGGGCTATGGCCCTTCAACCAAACACTTTCCCTTTAGTGCAAGTGGCTCGCTACTTCAAGATCTCACGGCTCTTTACTGACTACGGTTAGCCTCTCCTCTTCCAGGGACATGACCAGCGACCAGAACTCCAAGAACATGGAGAAGAAGCATCCAACTTCTCAGCACTGGCAGGTTTCAAGCGACTCCTTCAACTTGAACCACAATGGGCTTCGGCCCTCTCCTGATCTATCTTACGGGTTATCCTCTTACCCAAGTCGCAACCAACCTCGAATGAATTAACAAAAGACAAACATTGACTTGGGCACCCTCTTCAACTTTCGGTCTCTACACAGATAGGGTCGCTGGCACATAGGGTTGGGAAATAGCTCTTTAATCCGCCGCACAATCAACTAACCACAGGAGTATTCACTCGAGGCTCAACACACAGCGATGCCTTACACACTGATAACAACACTCACCCAAGTTGCAATGCTTGTCAAGCAACGTGAGAGAGAGCAGCAGCTACAAACTTTAGAAAAAAATAAACTTGCCAGCAGATAATACTGAGAGCTTAGGAGCTCTACCATTCTCTACACCAAACAATTACTGCTCTTGTCGCCAGAACACAAGAGAAATTCATGACGGCTAAGGGAGCCCAGCTTCATAATTGGTGGGAGTTCACACTCAATCTAGCGGAATAGGATCTCAGCAATGGCGACTACTTCTATCTGGCAGTGGCAGGATCTCCCAAACGACAGCTCTTTCATACGCAGAGCACCGGAAATACAGACAGCGCTGAGCATTTGGCTCTTTTACATTATTTAGTCCAGTCTAGAAGAGCAAGCGGGCATATATGCACTCTCTTTCAGTGCAAAACTCAAACACAAACTCAAACAATGCACTCTCTGACTCACTGGAACTGAAGCTCGATTTTTCTGAAAACCGAAAAACAAATTTGGCTCTCACTGAGAGCATAATTACCTGCTCACATAGCTCAACATATGAACCATCTTCACATCCCTCACAAAATGTAGCTATATGGTTCAGAATGGCTGATATGCTAGCGCCAAGACATCACCCGAGAAGACTCAATGCGGAGAGGGATACGAGCTTACAAGCTCTGATATTTCTTACACGCAAGGATGTGAGCATACAACGAAGAGACTAGTGGGCGGAGGGCAGAGTTCGGCTTCAACAAAAAAACTCGACTTCTTCATCCTGCAGCTACACGCAGTTGCACACATATGAAGGAATGTGAACTGGACATAAACTGGGTTTCACCATTGCTTGCCTAGCCTCCACTCTACACAAACTGCAGTCTCAAAAATGTGAGTCCTCTTTATACAGGTCATGGAAAGTCCTCTTTATACAGGTCATGGAAAGTCCTCTTTCTCTCACCAACGAGAGACACACAGCTCAACCACACTTGACAAATAACCACTGCTACAGCAGCCCTACTCTTGCAGATTTGATTGACGATAGCGTTGTCCAGACTTGGCTCAATGCACAACTTTCACAACTCTCGTAGATGACTGCTAGGGAGTCTCTCTGCCACAATGTTGGCTCACAGGATGCCATATGCTCTGATACCAATTGAAGGAGTAGAGACAACGGATAGAAGCGTGGGCTAAATGCCCAGAAAACTACTCCCCATTTTTTTCATTAACTAAAACCAGTTTTATACATATGACAACGGAGGTCTGGAAACATCTACTGACAGGTTGGCTTCTCGGTGAAGCTAGAAGTTACATCAACATTTACACATTCAACTACCAACCGGCATGGGGATAGATCTATGCATAAATGCATATCAACCAGACACATCCACAGACTGATACGGGTGGATACCAATGTGATGATGTGGCTATTGGTATTTATTTCCAACACTAATGTGTAGCTCTACCTGGAACAGTCCTTCCTTCGGCCTTTCGTGTCATCATGAAGGAAAAGATTGTGAAGAGTAAGAACATAACTAACGAAGAGATAGAGCCATCGGGATTCCGAATGTAAAAAATAAAATTATGCGTGTCACATGCATTTGAACATACGGTGTAAGGATTATTCAATATATAGTTTAAAAATGGCATTGTTTGCACATTTCTCAACTAAACTACGTGCAACAAGCTTTTAAAAAGCTAATTTACAGTATCTGCTTTTCTCTATTACTTTTTTAGAGTGTAGTGTTAGATTGTTTTAATGTATTTTTAGAGTGTAGTGATTGATTGTTTTTTTAAATTTATTTTAAATTTTAAATTATGTGCAGTTGTTTTAATTTTTTTATTATACATTTTGTGTTTGTACATAACATTTCTCACTTTTACATTTTTACTTTCATGATTAATATTTATATTTATATTAAATTTATAAATATTAAATTTAAATTCATGTTTTAATTTAAAAAAAATATTATTATAATTATAATTTATATATTTTTGTAAAATTTAAATTAATATTTATATTAAATTTAAAATTAATATTCAAAATTTAATATATTCAATGTTATTAAATTTAAATTAAATTAAAGATATTAAATTAATATATATTTAAATATAAACTATTATAGGTTAGTAACAACAAATTTAGGGTGTATCCCATTGGTATGGGTGCTCGCAAAATCAATTCTTCAGTTATGATGAGCGACTGCATGGAGATCGCAATCCAATCTCTATTGGCAATGTGCAAACTCAGAAGAAAGTGATTCCTCAATTTCATCTTCTAACATGGTGCAACTTTTGCAAAAAAAATGAATATTCATGTGACTAATTGGCTAGATAAAATCTAGTGGATGAATCTCCCTGCCCCTTCAAATTCTAGAGAGACATTGAATGAGCAAATTGAGCATAAGCACCATTTTAACTTTGTTACAAGCAACTTTTCTTTATTTCACGGTCTCTACAACACGCTCTTAATTTCTTCTACTCTCTTTTATTCTCGGTCGACATAGACAATAGTGCAGAGAGAACAAATCTTTTGCTCTCTTTTCTTCAACCAACCTCGAGTTGGTCAACACTCTTCCATATTTCTTCAACAATTCAAGTGCTTTCATTAACATGTATGGGATGGCCTAAAAAATGTGGAGTAAGAGCCACAATTTGAGAGAGGAGTACATGCAATTGTTGAGACATGGGCAGGTTTTCATTTGGAATTCTTACAATCGCCTAGTCTACCTCCCCTTGTCGTGAAAGGTGGTTCTCAAAGAATCTCATTGTTGACGATTTTCCCTTGCCATTGACCCATCTTCCCTAATAATTCTTGGGATGACATTGTAAGATCCCCATTTATTGCATGTATTACAAAATACATGCATGCTTGGACTTGTAGTCTCCTTGGAGCCATTGAATTCTGGATTTCTACCAATAGAAAATTAATTTATTGTAGAGCAGATAAAGATTCCATTATTAATTGAGTTTTATGTCTCTACAAGATCATCATTGCATCTTGATCATAAATCGCATAGACTCCTTGCTAACCGTATAATCAAATAGCGTGAAAACAATCAAATTGTACTAGAGGAAATATTGAATAGAAAAAGTAACCATTTTGAAATGTACTCATAGTATGAGTTTGAAAGGCAATGATATTAGAAGGTAACCATAAATTTGCTTGGACAAAGATGCATTGATGAAATGGGAAACTAACATTTTTCTTGGACTAAGATGCAAAGATGCAAATCTTATAGATAATGTTATATATATTGCCAGTATTTCGACCACCTCTTGGAATGATCAAATGATTCTCATTGCAAAACTACTTCCTATTTCTTTGCTTTTCATGCAAGTAGCATCCCTTCCTTCAATCACCTGCGCAACCGATCAACTGCTCCCACATAGGACATTGTAATTTGGGACATCTATAGATCTCCAACTTATCCAACCACACATAGTGTTCATCAACCACTTCCACCGATTCTAACTCACAACACCTTCCACCTCTTCTAACTCACAACACTCATCGACATTTTCCTTCTAAAGCTTTGTCCTCACGCATGCTCTTCATTTTTTGGCATCTGACTGTGCACAACACCTCCAAAGATACTATTATTTCCATACTTGACAACTCTTCTAACTGAGAGCACCCAATAACATGTAGGTGTCTAATCTTTGTCGGCTGTGCCAACCCTTGTATCGTCTTCAGCTTTAGACATTCATATGCCCACAACTCCTCCAAAGAAACCAATGTTTCTATACTTGGCAGTTCTTCTAACTCACCCCACCAACTAACATCTAGCTTTTGAAGATTTGTACACTACACCAACCGCATGATGTTGTTGAGCTTCACACATTCTCTTACACACAAATTCTCCAAATATACAATTGTTTTCTAATACTTGGAAACTCCTATAACTCAGAGGACCCACTAATAGTAGGTGTCAAATATTTTTCACCTACACTAGCCCTCATATGCTCTTCAACTTCACACATCCTTCTACCCATAAATCCTCCAAAGATACCAGCATTTCCATACTTGGCATCTCTTCTAACTCCAAGCACCATTTAACACTTACATATCAAAGCTTTGTAAACTGTCGAAACCCCTTGATGTGCTTCAACTACACACATCCATCTACCCATAACTCCTCCAAAAATACCGACAACTGGAGAATTGCATACAAGAGAAAAATGTCTAGGTTTTTCAACAAATAGAGATACTTATATGAGAATCATGATTCTCATCTACACAACTGTGGTGCAATATTAATAGCGACTATATATAGAAACGTTAACACAATACATTTATATTTACGTGTGATTCGCCTTCCCTTTTCCCTAGTGCGCTTAATAAGCTATACAACACTTCTTGAAACCTTAACTTCTTTGTTGAGACCTAGGATGGCAAATAAGAGTGTGGGCATTTTCTCCAGTGGAGCCAGGTGAGAGTTCTAGGCTCTGAACATCACCTCTTTTTAAACAATAAAGGAGATCTCATCGAGGGTTGCTTTGAAAGTTTATTTCTTTTAATGGCCACTAGCAAATTAGATTTTTGCGGAGCATAGATGGATTCACCAAAACGACTCCTTTACAGTTTTAATGAAGGCTTTCCTAGACATCAAGAAGAAATTCCATCACTCTGATGACGATGATTCAAAACCCCAAGAAATTACCCCAAGAGAGAAAAGCACAAGCATGCAAAATGAACCAAAAGAGATTTCATCTCTCAAACACCATATTTCATCCTTTAGAAGTTCATGCTGCATTCGAGGTTGAGCATCGGTTACTTGAGGCTCACTCTCATTCATGGCACACTTGAAGACTAAACGACGCAATTTTTTTTTGAGCTTCTACAACAAACTAAACACTTCGCCTCTCTCACAGCAAAGGTAAGAAGCATGTATTGCCACTGTGGGGTATTTTTTTCCTTTCCATACTTAGTCGTCCAAGAGCCTAACAATACAGTGGTGGTAGGTAAGACTACATTTTGGGTGCATCCATTAGGGTGAAGGTAGAGTTTCGTTCCACTAGATATATGTTCTGTTTTCTTGCATGTTTTTCGCACTTTCCTATATATTTTTTTTTTCAACTAACGTCTTCATGTGTGCAGGTTCCCTTCATGACAATCTGAGCAGGGAGTACTTCCATTGTTTAGGTTTCACTTGAATGAGCTTGAGCAGTTGAGAGCGGCATAGGATCTCGTAAACATTTTGTTCTAGGGCTGAATTGACTGTGTCCTATTGTAATTTGATGACCGTATAAATTACAGTTTTAATAAAAGTATTATTTGGGCATATATGTGTCTTCCCTCAATTTTTACTCATTCAAGTATTTTTCACTTTTTGTTTAATCTCATTTCACATACTGTACAATATATATAAATAAAATGGCTTGTAAATATTATTTTTATTTATGTTTACTAACATGTATATTAAAAATTGAATTTTCATCTTTAGTCATTAGCCATTCTAACGCTTTATTTTTCAAATTGAGCTAGCTGCTATGTTTTGGTTTCAATTATCTTTCATTTACTGCAAATTTCAATTTCATTAATTCCATTAAACTTCCAAACAATAAAGGTTCTAACTTATTAAGCAAGAACATTTTCATAAATAGAACTATGTTTTATTTGCCTTTACTTTTTTTGAAATTGAAAAAAATTGTAAATTTCTTTTTGCGTCTTAAAATCCACGTATTCAATCTCCTTAGGTTTCATACACGTACTTATTAATGCTACATTTTTTAACTAATGACCAAAGCTTACTTTCTCAGCAAATTTATTTCATAACACATTTTCATTATTTTGTAAATATTTATATTTATTTATTTATTTGATTTTATTAGTTAATTATACTCATCTTTAGGAATTAATGCATTCGTGGATATATAGTTTGCACATAATGCATACATGGCTGGATAGTTTGACTACAACTTACTTTTTCAACAAATTTATTTGATAACACATTTTAAATATTTTGTAAATATTTACATTAATTTCTTTAGATAATTTAATTAGTTAATTATTCTCATCCTTAGGAAGTAATGCACCATGTCTAGATAGTTTGCACATAGTTCTTTTAATGCACTAACACTCTCCAATTCTGATAAATTTTGCTTTTGTTCATGATCATTTAATAACGCAATTATTCACTTATGCATTTAGTGTCATTTGTTTAGTTTGTGAATCATATTTATCTGAGGGCTCTAAACACAACCCAGGCTTCCATCCCCATCTTCCCCTTTACCAACCCTCCAAGGGTGTTTTGTGTAGTTTTACCCAAACCAAGTCATTTTGAGCATCAACGTAAAATGGTTACCATATAGGGGACAAGTTCCTATCTTTCTTTGAAGATTTCTTAATCTGATCTTTGAGATTATATTTTTTGTCCCTTATTTTTTTTCCAATCATGACTTCTACTTGGTAGCCTTGTGTCAATCCTATCGATATGCCAAATGTTCAATATTTTCACCCGGAAGTTTAGAGTGTGAACATTTACCTTCCTCAACACCCGAATATGATTGTTTCTATTAAGAAATAGAAGGAAATGTGCACACAACAACTCACCAATACAAACCATTGACAACTTACACATTCAAGGCAGCATTTTTATTCCAATATCACTAAAACAAGAGCATGTGGGAATAATGTGAACAACAAGAAGTAGCTCATTCAATAGTCAAAGATCCACGCTATTCTTCACTGGTTGCTTCAGTAAAGTAGAGCATTCACCGTTGATAACATTCATGCCAATGCAAAGAGACATCCATCATCATCTCAACCATAGATTGGTCTTTGTGGTCATTCATTCGATGCCCAGGAAGCTCTTCAACGCAGGAAGACTTCTTAGCACAAGATAGAAAATATAATACAAAGTAGCTTCAAGTGAGTCGCATCTCCTACACACTCCATCTCCATGCAGCAGCAGCTCCACGCAATCACACTCTTTAATGTTCCACACCGATCTCCACTTCTTCTGAGAGAAAATAATGAGAGGAGGATTCACGTTGCAAAGGAGATCAAGTTAATCACAAAACTACAGGACACATTATTTGAGAAATACAATTTACTAGTTGCATCCAAGTATTATTTGAGAAATACAATTTACAACTTAGATTGTGCCACTATCAAGAGCCGGTCCATGAAACAGTTCTATACCTACACTTGTATATGGAGATCCCTAAATTTATTGCTACAACACATGGCATGTAAGCAAAATTTTGTTCACAAGTACTTTGGGTAGTTTAGGAGCTATTATAATCATTGTTTTCATTGATATTATTGCAGAATTATTTTTTTAATTGCTTATATATTCCAGATATAGTAGTAATCTATAGTGTTGAGATTACTACTACAGAGACTGTGAGATAAGCAATTGTAGTTGGCTCACTATGTTGATGAACTTAACAATATTTTTGGTTGTGGGTTGAGTGCCTATGTCTTTGTAATCTGAGATTGTTACAAACTTTGCTATTTTCCTACCAGTATCCTTCACTTCATGAACCTATGTTTTTGTTCCTTCTAACTTTCCATTTTTCCTACTGGCGCTCATTTTTGCCCCTCAAGGGACAAATACTAGTTAGTATGCATAGATAATAACGTGTTTATAAGAATACAAGCCTACCCTAGCCAAACTAATTCGTAGTTTAACTTGATAATAATGAGGGAGGTGTCACTCCTAATATACATTTGATACCTATATATTATTTATATTTTCATATATAAAACATACACTTTTCATTGTATTTTCATGTCCCATATTAGTCGCATTGTTACGAGAATGAGTTTTTAAATCTTAAGAATTAGTTCGGAAGGGAATGAGTATGTTTTTTCATTTGGATTATTCTCTTATTTAAAGTCTTATATGGTGGACGAGCAAAGGTCGCGTGTCTTAGCATGTAAGTGCTAACACATAATTTTAATGTACAGGATATGCAACATGAGTTTAGGTGAGAGAGGTTCACGGGGATAACCCTAGTGAACACCATATTCCTTCCTTCATCGTGTCAATACTTAGATCACAAAATTTTTATGTTACCACCGCCACAAAATTATTGTTTAACTGATTGATAGCTCAGAGTAAATAGATAGACACGTAGTGGCCATGCACATGGATTCACCTGGATCTAGACATTAAATTCACAGTACAATGCATTGTGGAAAATGCAAGGGCTTGAAGTTCGGTTCCATCTTGGAAGAATTCATTTTGTCATTACAATGAGCTCTGCTCCGTAAGGGTTTGGGGGGTGAAGCGCCACCTCTTTCTTCGATTGTCTTTGATTAAGATTCTTGACATGTCCTATGGAAAATCACTCCATACCAAGAGTTACTACACAGCTTGGTTGTTTCCACTGTTAAGAATTGTAATCTCACCGGTCCATTACTCGTCATAAGTGCATTAATTAGTTGAGTGATTAGTTGGTTAGTTTGACTATGACACTTTGATGTCCCATAGTATTTATTGTTCCACAGTATTTACGTGTACTTTATGGTGTGATGTAATCTTATATATACTTGCATTAATAATGAGAAGGCAAGCCATTGTCCATAATGTTTTCCTCTTCTTCCTGTGTTAAAAAATTTAACATGGTATCAGACCTCCATGGCCTGATCCATATCTCTTGTTTTGGGTAAGCCTTTTCACATAGTGGAAAGCACGTATATGCATCTTCTAGAGGTTGCATATTGGGACAGGAACAAATCAGCATGGAGGAGTTTCTTCACAGCACCAGGGCCATATCTATTTTTTTATTTTTTCCTTTGGAAGTGCTCACGCACCCTGTCCCTATCGTGAATTGCATCACCCTTCCACCAACACACCTACTATTAAGGAAAAGTGCATCATTGACACACTCTATACACAGACTAAGCGCATCGCTGACGCACTTGTTGTTAGAGGAAAGTGTGGTAATAACTGCTCACTTACATGCATTTTTCCCGATGCACCCTATGATGCACTATGCTAGCTCCACTAGTTGCAGGACTCTGTTAAAGGACTAGATCCGTTTATCAAATATATAGATCTATCATTGAAGACTAAGTATTGCTGATGCTTAGCAAAAAGATTGAACAATGTTCCAGCATTGTTTAGATCATATTGAAGAAGATCGACACTTGCAGAGATCAATCCAAGAGGAGTCTGTGATCAAAACGACAGAGATGATTTGAAGTTTCCATCAGAGTTTTCATCAAAATTTCCACGGATTTAAAGTCTGAAGGACTGATTATATCAAAGAAAAACAAGAAGATTGAATCTTGAAGATGGTGCTATAAGAGCTACTAGAAGAAATCGAAGAGGTGAGAAATCTGTTAACATCAATAGGATCATGGAAGACCTTTGATGGAACCAATTATGAGCAATGCGCATTAAATATAAGGAATTTGTTAAGGTCTCAAGATTTGTGGGATTTTGTAGTTGAAGAGGATCATATTGATCTAGCAGAATTTGAGAATTTGACAAAATTTCATAAAGAAAGAACACAAGTTGTTTCCTCAAGTTTCATACAAAACAGTATAGAATATTCCATTTTTCGTAGCATTGTCGAATCTTATATTCAAAAAGAGGCATGGGATATATTGAAAGCATATTTTCATGAAGTGGAAGATAGTCAAGAAGACTGTGTTTATAAGGTAGCCAATGATCAAGTAAGACCAGCAAAGCTTGTTGATCTAGCTCTGTTTTTTTATGACAATGAAAACAAACTTGTCAATGTATTAGTCCCCAGTGACATGAGTGATAGTCTCTCAGAGAAAGAGACATTTGACAACAATATAGAAGTACCAATAAACAATACATCATAGTACCAAAAAACCAAAAGTTTGAGGGAGCTATATGAGCAGAGTCCTATTATTGATGAGGAACTACAGTATGCTTTATTTCCATGTCATCCCACGTTTTTTTAGGAAGTAGTAAAGGATGCACAGTGGGTTAATGAGAATGAGGGAGCAATCATCATTGAAATAAGATAAGAGGAAGATGAGGAACATGAAGAAGTGAATGCTATCCAAGAAGAGCTGAAAATCATTGAAACAGTAGAAGAGAAAGATGTGAAAGCTCTCAAAGAAGAGCTTAAATATATTCATATATTTTTTTGACAAAATTTTTGAGTGTGCATGTAAAGTGGACAGAAAGATAACACTTGTTGAAACAGAAGAAGAAGAAGACATGCACTATGTTCCCATACCAATTAAAGGCAATGAAACTATTTATTTTGTAGAAGCTAAAGAAGACGCTAAAGAACAACTACATAGAATCAAGTTCAAGAAGACAAAGAAGCAGTCCAACTACACACCAAGGAATAAAGTTACGATGAAATTTTTAAATGAAATGTAAGCCTAGCTCAGACATAGATGAACAAGCATCCTTTTGAATTGATAGTGTTGAAAATATTGTCCAAGTTGAGGTTAAGGGGGTGTGTTAAGAATTGTAATTTCACCGGTCCACTACCCACCATAAGCGCATTAATTAGTTGAATGATTAGTTAGTTAGTTTGACTAGAACACTTTGGTGTCCCGTAATATTTAATGTTCCATGCTATTTACCGATGTTTTATGGTGTGATGTAATTCTATATATACTTGTCGTAATAATGAGAAGGCAAGCCATTCCCCTTAGTGTTTTCCTCTTCTTTGTGTGTTTTCCTCTTCTTTGTGTGTGCTAAGCTTTAACAAACCATGAGCTATGAAGGTTGTAGTATTGTACATCATTTGAGTGCACAGATTCCTCCACTTTATCTCAGTAAGAGACTATGCCAACCATTCATATGGTTCATTATTCATTTGCTAATACATTCTTTTATCTAGTAATTTGTTTTGGAGAATTACTTATACGACGAGCTAATATATTTTGTGGTTTATATGCAGGTACATCCCGCAATTACGTGGGTCGAGCTTGCATTAGACTTCCAGTAATTAGAAGGGGAGCATAACGTTGATCGTTGGTAATATCATAGCCTACAGGATCATATTATCATTCTACGACAAGTGGGGTTGTTCATGCTGTGCATGGAAACACTGTTTTGATTGTCGGTTAATGCTTTGTTAAAAGTCTTGGCCCTCCAACTCCTATTGTAAAGCTCATTATGAAAATACTAGTTGTGCTAATGAACAATACTACTTACGGGTGTTTAAACTGTAAGTTTGTCTTGTCATTATCTTGTTTATAGTTCATATGGCTACATCGGTTTTCACTTATAGTTACATGTTGCATAGACTATGCAATACAAGAGTGAGAGTACATTTTGTTAATGCCTACTATATGGATCCACTAAATCGAGCCTATGAATAGTTATCCTTTTTATATATAATTAAATTATCATGTGCATGTAGTGGTGTGCCCATAGAGTTATTATACTTTGAAATCATTGTATAATGTATATATTGCTTGTGTATATTCAGGTTAGTAATTACACCCTTAGGGTGTACTAGCACTGTATATTTAACCTAGGCAAATTCTTGTTAACGTATTTGGGATAAATTCTTTTTTTGAAGAATTGAAACTTGTTATAAGGATATAATGAGTAGCCTTTCCCTTTACTTCCTCTTCGTTTTATATTTTCTTGGTTTTGGAAAGTAGCAAGGACTTATTTGAATTCCTCACATTTCTTGAATTCAATAAATATTAATTTTCTCAAGTTTGGTTAACTTCTCTTCTTATGTTTGAATCATTCATACAAGTCACATATTCCTTAGTAAGCTTGGTCTCTCTTTTTAACAAGTTGTCTCATAGCAAGTTGGTTGAAACATAATAAATTAAATATCACTTTAATCACATAAAATATTATTTCGTTCATAATACCTAGAGCATCACACATAGGTCCAAGTCTCGTGACTTGTTTTAAAACATAATCAAGTCCTTTGACTTAAGGTCTTGGGATATTACATTACTATAATAAATATAATGTATCTAATTATTAATTATATTATACTATAGTTAATATAATATGATATATTAACATCACATTCTTTTTCTTAATGGCATCATATACAAATATTTTTACATTAGAATGAAAATAGAGAAAACTAAGAATTGACTATAATGTAATTTAGCAATGTTGTAATGAGTTCTAACATTCGTACATTTTGAGAATGATGAGAACTTTTCCAATAAAATTCTAAGGTAGGTAAAAATATAAAATCTAAAATCCAAAGAAATAAGAAAAATTAAACTCAAATTACAACTTAGAAAACACCTAATTGAACATAATAGTTAGCTTCTGCAAGGAAGAATGAAAATAAGGGCACCACTATCACGTGAATTTGAAATTGATGAAGAAAAAATTATCACGTGCCTTTGAAGATGAAATTGAAAAAGGCCACCATTTCATGCACATAATTTCGCTTCGGCTTTTCCTTTTCCAGCGAACCATGCAGACCAGACTCCAACTCTTCAATTCTTTCCAACTCTTCAACTTATTCATTCCTTTGGCGAAGAGAATGTTCTATTACCTTGTGTTGATCAATTAAATATGCGCATTGTTCAACTCCTTCCTTGAAATGGGGAATTGTGGTTGACTAGGAGTGCTAGGGGTGGATTTAGCCCATTTTTGGACAGTTTTGAGCATTTAATGCCACCTAGAGCCTCCCACTCACCTTATTTTTCACACCAACACATGGATTTGAGTCATTATTGTTCCAACATGCCTCATCCACATCCACACCTCCATTCATTACCATTTGGGTTGAGTTGGAGCAAGTTGGACCCACCTAGGGGGGATTGAGGCCAATTTGGCCAATTACACATGTACACTCATTTTGGGCTTCCTAAGACTCACAAAATTTTCCAAATGTAATATAAACATGTTCTAAACATATTTACATGTTAGAAATTTAGATAATATAAATTTTATGTTCACATTGTGTGTGTAAAATTGTCCTTCTTTCATGTTGTTTGCTGGTTTTTGCAAGTAAATTCGATTGTGAGATTCTCTAAGGCTACTAGATCTTGTCGTAGATCAAAATTATCACAGGAACTACAAATAAAATCTCCATGTATGCAAATGCTGAGAGAATATTAGAGAAAGAGAGGTAGAATATAAGGAATGGGGCTCATCTCCCATTGATTGGCTAGGGCACATCACCTTGCCTTGAAAAGCATAGAATGGTCACCTTGGCTAGGGCACATCACCTTGCCTTGACAATAGATGTGAATAGGAGTTCCTTGTATTCTTTTATCGAAGTCATGGTGACCTACTGAGCAAGTTGACCTGCTAATCAAGTTGAAATGCTTGGTTACCTATGAGAACCCTTCCACATGGGCCACCCATGAATGAGTAGACTTCCCTTTCTTTTTCCTTGCAAGCTTTTATCTCCTTTATAAAATGCGCCCCCCTTTGTCTCAAGTTGTTTCTGTCTTTGTAAATGTTTCTTACGTTGTAAACTAAGATCCTTTTTGGAAACTGCGCCCTCCTTAGCTTTTCCTATTTGTTTCCAATTTGTAAACCGAGCTCTCCTTTAGAAATTGTGCCCTCCTTAGATTTTTCTGCTTTTGGCATCTTCTTACACATTCTCTGTTTTTTCCTCTTTTGCTATTTTCTTATCTCCAGTTCCATTTTGGAAACCTTATCCTCATGAGGCGCCCACTTGGCCGACTTGCTCCATTATTTAGGAATTTAATTAATAAAAATACTTCCTTCACTTGAGTTTGGCTAAATTTAATCCTATGCATACATGATGAAATAAAATTATTTACCAAAGGGTTATTTTGCCCCCTTTTATCCATGGTCATTGAATTAGCCAAAATTGGGGACATGACATTTTTTGATATCCTAGATGCTCGGAATATGGTTTCTTATGTAATTAATTTAGGATTAAGTGTTTGATTTATTCTAAATTAGGTACATATAACTAATTCTTTCTTTTATCTCCTTCTTCTTTATTAGGCCTCCCTACTACATTGTTGGAAGTATGTGCTGGATTTTGTTTTAGTTCTATTAACTTTTGCAATAGGACCGCATTCAATTCTCATTGTGCTTATCTATCTTTCAAGTTATCATCCTTGAAACTTTGTAGTTCAGGTTTCAAACTTTGAACAATATTTAGTAGTTTAGAGGGTGTAACGGTTTGTTTTTCACCATTTAGTCTAACTCAAATTTCCCCTTCCTGTTGAGGTGGATTCATATGACCCTACTCACTGAAATTTATTTCAACACTCATGGTTTTAAATTTAAGGTAACTCTCTAAATTTATTATGTATCTAATTTATTAATTCCTCTTGATTTTCCAAGGCTTCTGAAGCCCTTTCCAATTCATCCCTTCTACTAGTTGTGTTTAAAACGAGGTTATAAAGTTATCCTAAAATTGAACTCTGATTTTCTAAATTGTTTGGTAGATTCAGTTTTATTGGTCTTGGGAGTGTCATCTACTGCCCTAATGTGCAAAAAATATTAATTATTAGTTAATGTAGGTAGAATGTAAGTCTTTAATTCTCATGTGGACAAGCCCATAGGCTCCAAATTGTTGCAACCCGAGCTTTTATACCATTTCTAACAAATCTTAAATACCATATAATTTTATTTTTTTAAACGGGCATTGTTACTCACCTTCTAATTCATCAGTAAATTTAATAGAATAGATTCATTTAATTTAGTGTGAGATTGATAGTTAAATTTAATAAGAAGATAAGAAGATATATTTATCCTAAAATTTTGAGTCTATTTATACTCCATCTAGTGTCTTTACAATAGGTATTCTCATTGTTACAATACAACTCTGAAATGCATATAACTCTTTGTAATAATATATGATCAACAGTTTATTACTTACTCCAGTTTTAACCCTTAAGTTGTTCGTTCATACTTTATGAGATCCAAAGTAACTCTTTAACCTAGTTATAAATAAACATATAATTAGTATCCATAGATAATAACGTGTTTATAAGAAGACAGGCCCACCATAGCCAAACTACTTCGTAGTTTAACTTGATAATAATGAGGGAGGTGTCACTCCTAATATACATTTGATACATATATATTATTTATATTTTCATATATAAAACATACTATTTTCATTTTCTTTTCATGTCCCATATTAGTTGCACTGTTAAGAGAATGAGTTTTTAAATCTTAAATATTAGTTTGGAAGGGAATGAGTAAGTTTTTTCATTTGGATTATTCTCTTATTTAAAGTCTTATATGGTGGACGAGCAAAGGCCACGTGTCTTACTTAGCATGTAAGTGCTAACAAATAATTTTAATGTACACGATATGCGACATGATTTTAGATGAGTAACCCTAGTGAACACTATATTCCTTCCTTCATGGTGTCAACACTTCGATCACTAACGTGCTATGTTACCACATCCACAAAATTATTGTTTGAGTGATTGACAGCTCAGAGTAAATAGATGGACACGTAGTGGCCATGCACATGGCTCCACCTTGATCTAGACATTAAATTCACAGTACAATGCATTGTGGAAATTGCAAGGGCTTGAAGCTCGGTTCCATCTGGGAAGAATTCATTTTGTCATTATAATGAGCTCTACTCTATAAGGGTTTGGGGGTAAAGTTCCACCTCTTTCTTTGATTGTCTTTGATTAATATTTTTGACATGTCCTATGGAAAATCCCTCTATACCAAGAGTTATTATACAGCTTGGTTGTTACCACTATTAATAATTGTAATCTTATTGGTCCATTACTTGTCATAAGTGCATTAATTAGTTGAGTGATTAGTTGGTTAGTTTGACTAGGACACTTTGATGTTCCATAGTATTTATTGTTCCACGGTATTTATCTGTGGTTTATGGTGTGATGCAATCATATTTATACTTGCGTTCATAATGAGAATGAAAGACATTGTCCATAGTGTTTTCCTCTTCTTCCTGTGCTAAAAAATGTAACATGGTATCAAAGTTGCATGGCTTGATCCATACCTCTTGTTTTGGGTAAGCCTTTTCACATAGTGGAAAGAACATATACACATCTTCTAGAGGTTTCATATTGGGACGGGAACAAATCAGTGTAGAGGTGTTTCTTCACAGCACTAGGGCCGTATATATATATATATATATATATATATATATATATATATATATATTCCTTTGGAACAGCTCATGCACCGTGTCCCTATTGTGAACTGCATTGCCCTTCAACCGACGCAACTACCTAAGGAAAAATGTGTCAGTGATACACTCTCTACACATACTAAGTGCATCGCTGATGCACTTGTTGTTAGAGGAAAGTGTGGTGATCACTGTTCACTTACATACATTTTTCCTGATGCACCCTCTGATGCACTATGCTAGCTCCACTAGCTGCGGCACTCTGTTAAAGGACCAGATCCATTTATCAAATATATAGATCTAGTATTGAAGACCAAGTATTGCTAACGCTTAGCAAAAAGATTTAATAATGTTCCAGCATTGTTTAGATCATATTGAAGAAGATCGACACTTGTAGAGATCGATCCAAGAGCGGCCTATGACGAAAAGGGCAAAGAAGATCTGAAGTTTCCATAAGAGTTTTCATCAAAATTTCCAAGGATATGAAGTCTGAAGGACCAATTATATCGAATAAAAAAAAGAAGATCGAATCTTGAATATGGTGCTAGAAGAAATACCATAAGAAATCAAAGAGGTAAGAAATATGTTAACATCAATAGGATCATAGTAGACCTTTGATGGAACCAATTATGATCAATGGGCATTAAATATAAGGAATTTGTTAAGGTTGCAAGATTTGTGGGATTTTATAGTGGAAGAGGATCATGTTGATCTAGCAGAATTTGAGAATTTGAAAAAATTTAGAAAAGAAAGAAGAAAAGTTGTTTCCTTAAGTCTCATACAAAAAGTATATAATAGTCCATTTTTTGTAGCATTGTTGAAGCTTATACTCCAAAAGAAACATGGGATATATTGAAAACAGAGTTTCGTGAAGTGGAAGATAGTCAAGAAGAATGTGTTTATTACTTTGAAAGCCACAGAAAGAACCAGAAATCCCTCAGTGAAGTTGAGGAGATCTAAGAAGACTATGTCTATGAGGCAGCCAATGATCAAGTAAGACTAGCAAAGCTTGTTGATGTAGCTCTGTTTGTTGATGACAGTGAAAAGAAACTTGTCAATGTAATAGTCCCAAGTGACGTGAGTGATAGTCTCTCAGAGAAATAGACATTTGACAACAATATAGAAGGACCAACAAACAGTACATCACAGTAACAGAAAACCAAAAGTTTAAGGGAGCTATATGAGCAGACTCCTATTATTGATGAGGAACTAAAGCATGCTTTATTTCCATGTGAGCCCATAGTTTTTGAGGAAGCAGCAAAGGATTCACAGTGGGTTAATGAGAATGAGGGAGTAACAATCATTGAAATAAGAGAAGAGGAAGACAAGGAACACGAAGAAGTGAATGCTCTCCAAGAAGAGCTGAAAATCATTGAAACAAGAGAAGAGGAAGATGTGAATGCTCTCCAAGAAGAGCTGAAATATATTCATATTTTTTTGACAAATTTTTTGAGTGTGCATCTAAAGTGGACATCAAGATAACACTTGTTGAAACAAAATAAGAAGAATACTTGCCTAAAGAACATCTACATAGAATCAAGTTCAAGAAGACAAAGAAGTAGTCCAAGTACACACCAAGGAATACAGTTAAGTTGACATTTTTTAATGAAATGTAAGGCCTCCTTTTTAATTGATAGTGTTGAGAATATTGTCCCAATTGAGATTAAGGGGGTGTGTTAAGAATTGTAATCTCACCGGTCCACTACTCATCATAAGCGCATTAATTAGTTGAGTGATTAGTTGGTTAGTTTGACTAGGACACTCTGATGACCCATAGTATTTAGTTTTCCATGCTATTTACCTGTGATTTATGGTATGATGTAATCATATTCATATATATATATATATTTACTTGTTTTAATAATGAGAAGGCATGCTATTTCCCATTGTGTTTTCTTCTTCTTCCCGTGTTCTAAACTTTAACAACAATGAGCTAGGAAGTTTGTAGTATTAGACATTTCATTTGCTAATACATTCTTTTATCTAGTAATTTTTTTTGACGAATTACTTATACAATGAGTTAATATATTTGGTGGTTTATATGCAGGTACATCCCGCAACGTCCTGGGTTGAGCTTGTATTAGACTTACAGTAATGAGAAGCGGAGCATAACGCTTATCCTTGGTAATCTCATAGCCTACAGGATCATATTATCATGCTACGAGAAGGGGAGAGTTGTTGACTCTCTTTTGATTGTCGGTTAATGCTTTGTTAAAAGTCTTAGCCCTCCAATTCCTATTGTAAATCTCATTATGAAGGTTTTTCATTCCTATGTTAGTTTTGCTATTGAACAATACTACTTACCGGTGTTTAAACCCTAAGTTTGTCTGGTCATTATCTTGTTTATAGTTCATACGGCTACGTCGGTTTGCACTTATAGTTACATGTTACATATATTATGCAATACCTTAACGAGATTACATTTTGTTAATGCCTACTATATGGATCCACTAAATTGAGTCTATGAATAGTTATCCTTTTTATATATAATGAAATTATCATGTGCGTGTAGTGGTGTGCCTATAGAGTTATTATACTTTGAAATCCTAGTATTTATTTTGAAAACTCTATGTATATATTGCTCGTGTATATTCAGTTTAGTAATTACGCCCTAGGGGCGTATTAGTAGTGTATATTTAACCTAGTTAAATTCTTGTTAACTTATTTGGGATAATTTTTTTTTCTTCTGTAGAATTACAACTTGTTAGAAGAATATAATGAGTAGCCATTCCCTTTAGTTCTTTTTCCCTTTATCTTTTCTTGGTTTAGGAAAGTAGTAAGGAATTGTTTTAATTCGTTACATTTTTTTAATTCAATAATTATTATTTTTCTTAATTTTGATTAATTTTTTCTTCTTAAGTTTGAATCACTCATACAAATCATATTCTTTAGTAAGTTTGGTTTTTCTTTTTAACAAGTTGTTTCATAGCAAAATGGTTGAAACATAATAAATTAAATATCTCTTTAATCACATAAAGTATACTTTCGTTCATGATACCTAACATCACACATCGATCCAAGTCTCCTGACTTATTTTAAAACATAATCAATTCCTCTCACTTATTTAGTAGAGGTAACTCTAAGGTCTTGAGATATTACATTACTATAATAAATATAATTTATCTAACTATTAATTATATTATACTATAGTTAATATAATATAGTATATTAGCATCACATTCTTTTTCTTAATAGCATCATTTACAAATATTTTTACATTAGACTGAAAATAGAGAAAACTAAGAATTAACTATAATGTAATATATTAACTTCTGGTTCGTATTGTACTTTACAATTAATTTTTATATTAAAAATTAAATTTGTAAGAATTAAGAATTAAAAATACTGATATGCAGTTTATCTCAAATTGAAGGAAGTATAACGAGGCTTAAGGAAAGCACAAAGATAAACAAAACTCAAAGCAAATCAATTCAACCACGAATATAGGTTCAGGTCAGGTCTTGAAGACGTTTTTCTTTTCACCCAAAGATAATCATAATAGTGAGTAGCTATGTCACTTGATCCATAACTCATAAGCTCATCACATAATGAAGATTAAGCTCTAACAACATTGCAAGTTAACATAAACAACACAGGATTATCATATAGTTATAAGGCAGTGGCCATGGTAAGTTGTGGTATGCACTGGTAGAGTATTATATTAATGTAATAATTATGTGGTTTTGTAAGTATTTGATTATAGCTTTAATCGAAACTTTCAAGCCTTTCTATAAACTTTGGTAGTGCAGTTTTCATTTTTCATATAGAGTCATAAAACTATGGCTTAGATTTTTAATATTAAAATATTATGAATTATTTCCATTGACATCTTGCTAAAAAAATATGTCTTGTACTTTTTATTTTTCTTGTATATGCATACGTATAACCATAAAAATATGGGTGTGATTTCTAATATATTAATGGATTACATTATATTAAATGATTCTAAGTATAAAGAATTCTAATACGATTTGACATATGCAGAAATGGGTTTTAACATTAAGATTAAATGATCTTATATTTTGAGAATTATAAAAACTTCTATTAAATGATTTTAAGTTTGGAAATTTTTATTATCAATATGATCAAAAAATTATGTCTTATAGTTTTCATTTTTTATAACAAAAATTGATATCTTATATTTTTTCATTTTTCTTATATATGCAGATACCATAAAACTATATGATTTTTAATATATTAATGGATTATATTATCAAAAGGTTAAATAATCCTAACTTCAAAGAATTTCAATACAATTTGGCAAGTAAAATACAATGTACAATACTATGAGTTTTAACATCAAGCTTAAATAATAGTTACTTGACTACGTCCTAAAAATTTCAATACAATTTAGCAATGTTGTAATCAGTTCTAACATTCCTACATTTTGAGAATGATGAGAACTTTTCCAATAAAATTCTAAAGTAGGTAAAAATCTAAAATCTAAAGAAATAAGAAAATTTAAAATCTAAAATGTAAAGAAACAAAAAAATTTAAAATCAAATTACAACTTAAAAAACACCTAATTGAACAGAATAGTTAGCTTATGCAAGGAATAATGACAATAAGGGCACCACTGTCAGGTGACTTTGAAATTGATGAAGAATGAATTATCATGTGCCTTTGAAGATGAAATTGAAAAAGGCCACCATTTCATGCACATAATTTCGCTTGGGCTTTTCCTTTTCCAACGGACCATGCACATCAGATTCCAACTCTTCAAGTTCTTCATTCCTTTGGCGAAGAGAATGTTTTGTTAACTTGTGCTGCTTAATTAAAAGTGCATCATTGACACACTCTCTACACAGACTAAGCGCATCGCTGATGCACTTGTTGTTAGAGGAAAGTGTGGTGATCATTGTTCACTTACATGCATTTTCCTAATGCACCCTGTGACTCACTATGCTAGCTCCACTAGCTGCGGTACTCTGTTAAAGGACCAGATCCATTTATCAAATATATGGATCCAGTATTGAAGACTAAGTATTGTTGATGCTTAGCAAAAATATTGAACAATGTTATAACATTGTTTAGATCATATTGAAGAAGATCGACACTTGCAAAGATCGATCCAAGAGGAGTCTGTGATGAAAAGGGAAGAGACGATCTGAAGTTTCCATTAGAGTTTTCATCAAAATTTCCAAGGATCTAAAGTTTGAAGGACCGATTATATCAAATAAAAACAAGAAGATCGAATCTTGAAGATGGTGCTAGAAGAGATACCAGAAGAAATTGAAGAGGTAAGAAATATTTTAACATCAATAGGGTCATGGAAGACCTTTGATGGAACCAATTATGATCAATGGGCATTAAATATAAGGAATTTTTAAGGTCGCAAGAATTGTGGGATTTTGTAGTTGAAGAGGATCATATTGATATAGCAGAATTTGAGAATTTGACAAAATTTCATAAAGAAAGAACACAAGTTGTTTCCTCAAGTCTCATACAAAACAATATAGAATATTCCATTTTTCGTAGCATTGTCGAATCTTATACTCAAAAAGAGGCATGGGATATATTGAAAGCAGAGTTTCGTGAAGTGGAAGACAGTGAAGAAGACTGTGTTTATTAATTTGGAAGCCACGCAAAGCACCAGAAATCCCACAGTGAAGTTGAAGAAATCCAAGAAGACCGTGTCTATGAGGCAAACCAATGATGAAGTAGGAACAACAAAGCTTGTTGATCTAGCTCTGTTTGTTGATGACAATGAAAACAAACATGTCAATGCATTAGTCCCCAGTGACGTGAGTGATAGTCTCTTAGAGAAAGAGGCATTTGACAACAATATAGAAGGACCAACAAACAGTACATCACAGTACCAGAAAACCAAAAGTTTGAGCGAGTTATATGAGCAGACTCCTATTATTGATGAGGAACTAAAGTATGCTTTATTTCCATGTCATCCGAAATTTTTTGAGGAAGTAGTAAAGGATGTACAGTGGGTTAATGAGATTGAGGGAGTAACAATCATTGAAATAAGATAAGAGGAAGATGAGGAACACGAAGAAGTGAATGCTATCCAAGAAGAGCTAAAAATCATTGAAACAATAGAAGAGAAAGATGTGAAAGATCTCAAAGAAGAGCTTAAATATATTCATATTTTTTTCTGACAAAATTTTTGAGTGTGCATGTAAAGTGGACAGCAAGATAACACTTGTTGAAACAGAAGAAGAAGAAGACTTGCACTATGTTCTAGTACCAATTAAAGGCAATGAAAGTATTTTATGAAATTTTTAAATGAAATGTAAGCCTAGCTCAGACATAGACCAATAGGCCTCCTTTTGAATTGATAGTGCTGAGAATATTGTCCGAGTTGAGATTAAGAAGGTGTGTTAAGAATTGTAATCTCACCGGTCCACTACCTGTCATAAGCACATTAATTAGTTGAGTGATTAGTTGGTTAGTTTGACTAGGACACTTTGGTGTCCCATAGTATTTAATGTTCCATGCTATTTACCCATGATTTATGGTGTGATGCAACCTATATATACTTGTGTTAATAATGAGAAGGCAAGCCATTCCCCATAGTGTTTTCCTCTTCTTTGTGTGTGCTAAACTTTAACAACCATGAGCTATGAAAATTGTAGTATTGTACATCATTTGAGTGCACAAATTCCTCCACTTTATCTCGGTAAGAGACTATGCCAGCCATTCATATGGTTCGTTATTCATTTGCTAATACATTCTTTTATCTACTAATTTGTTTTGGAGAATTACTTATACGATGAGTTAATATATTTTGTGCTTTATATGCAGGTACATCCCGCATTAGACTTCTAGTAATGAGAAGGGGAGCATAACGCTTATCCTTGGTAATCTCATAGCCTACAGGATCATATTATCATTCTACGAAAAGGGGGGTTGTTCATGCTGTGCATGGATACACTGTTTTGATTGTCGGTTAATGCTTCGTTAAAAGTATTGGCCGTCCAACTCCTATTGTAAAGCTCATTATGAAAATACCAGCTGTGCAGTTGAAGATAAATGCTGTTTTGATTGTCCGTTAATGCTTTGTTAAAAGTATTGGCCCTCCAACTACTTACGGGTGTTTAAACCATAAGTTTGTCTTGTCATTATCATGTTTATAGTCCATACGGCTACATCGGTTTGCACTTATAGTTACATGTTGCATAGACTATGCAATACAATAATGAGATTACATTTTGTTAACGCCTACTATATGGATCCACTAAATCGAGCCTATGAATAGTTATCCTTTTTATATATAATGAAATTATTATGTGCGTGTAGTGGTGTGCCTATAGAGTTATTATACTTTGAAATCTTTGTATAATGTATATATTGCTGGTGTATATTCAGGTTAGTAATTACACCCTTAGGGTGTATTAGCAGTGTATATTTAACCTAGGAAAATTCTTGTTAACCTATTTGGGAGAAATTCTTTTTTTTGAAGAATTAAAACTTGTTTGAAGGATATAATGAGTAGCCTCTCCTTTTACTTCCTCTTCCTTTTATATTTTTTTGGTTTAAGAAAGTAGCAAGGGCTTATTTAAATTCCTCATATAAGTTTGAATCATTTATACAAATCACATATTCTTTAGTAAGCTTGATCTCTCTTTTTAACAAATTGTCTTATAATAAATTAATTAAAACATAATAAATTAAATATCACTTTAATTATATAAAGTATTATTTCGTTCATAATACCTAAATACCTAAAGCATCACACATAGATCCAAGTCTCACGAGTTGTTTTAGAACATAATAAGTCCTTTGACTTAAGGTCTTGAGATATTACATTACTATAACAAATATAATTTATCTAATTATTATTAATTATATTATACTATAGTTAATATTATATAATATATTAACATCACATTCTTTTTCTTTTTCTTAATTGCATCATATATAAAAATATTTTTTCATTAAAATGAAAATAGAGAAAACTAAGAATTGACTATAATGTAATATATTAGTGATATACAGCTTACCTAAAATTGAAGGAAGCATAACGAGGCTTAAGAAAAACATGATAATCATAATCATAATAATGACTAACTATGTCACTTGATCCACAACTAATAAGCTCATCACATAATGAAGATTAAGCTCTAACAACATTGCAAGTTAACATAAACAACACAGGATTATCATATAGTTATAAGGTAGTGGCCATTGTAAGCGGTGGTACGCATTGGTGGAGTATTCTATTAATGTAGTAATTATGTGGTTTTGTAAGTATTTGATTATAGCTTTAATCGAAACTTTCAACCTTTTTTATAAACTTTGGTAGTGTAGTTTTCATTTTTCATATGTATAGAGTCATAAAACTATGGCTTAGATTTTTAATATTATAATATTATGAATTATTTCCATTGACATCTTGCTAAAAAAATATGTCTTGTTCTTTTTTCATTTTTCATGTATATGTATGCGTATAACCATAAAAATATGGGTGTGATTTCCAATATTAAATGATTCTAAGAATAAAGAATTCGAATACAATTTGACATGTGTAGTAATGGGCTTTAATATTCAAATTAAATGATCTTATATTTTGAGAATTATAAAAACTTTTATTAAACGATTTTATATTTGAAAAATTTTATCATCAATATCATAAAAAAATTATGTCTTATAGTTTTTATTTTTCATAACAAAAATTGATATCTTATATTTTTCATTTTTCTTATATATGTATGCATATACCATCAAACTATGTATACCAGCATAGATTCATCTTAAACTCGTATCTATCAAGCACCAAGAGGGATCCAATTTTTTGAAGTGTATTTCTTTTTTTAAATTTAAACTCAAGAAATTTGATCTTTCTTAATTGATAGATCCGGGTTTAAGTTTTAAGTTTTTATTTTATAAACGAACATCTATTTTTTAATTACTTTTCATAATATTTTATTTTATGAACCAACATGGCCTTTTTTTATAAATATTTTCCATAATTTTTTATTTTATGAGTCGGCATGAATTTTTTTAATTATTTTGTTACTAACATTATAAAATTATATCACATTAAAGGATCTCTCCCATATAAATTGTAAAGCACCTCGTTTCATTCGGTACAATAATTTTTGATATATTAATAGATTATATTATCAAAATATTAAATAATCCTAACTTCAAATATTAAATAATCCTAACTTCAAAGAATTTGAATACAATGTACAATACAATGAGTTCTAACCTCAAACTTCCATTAAAAAAAAAGCCACCACGTCCAACTTCCATAAAAAAAGGCCACCATTTCGCTTAGGCTTTTCCTTTTCCAGCGGACCATGCAGACCAGACTCCAACTCTTCAACCCTTTCCAACTCTTCAACTTTTTCATTCCTTTGGGGAAGAGACTCCTTCATACAAGAGGTCGAGGGTGTGATTTCTAATATATTATTACATAATATTAAATGATTCTAGGTATAAAGAATTCCAATACAATTTGACATTTGCAGTAATGGGTTTTAACATTCAGATTAAATGATCTTATATTTCAGAATTATAAAAAATTCTATTAAATGATTTTAAGTTTGAAAAATTCTATTATTAATATGATCAAAAAATTATGTTTTATAGTTTTTATTTTTCATAATAAAAATTGATATTTTATATATTTTCATTTTTCTTATACATACATGCATATACCATAAAACTATATGATTTATGATTTTTAATATATTAATGGATTATATTATCAAAATATTAAATAATCCTTACTCCAAAGAATTTCAATACAATTTGACAAGTACAATACAATATACAATACTATGAGTTATAACATCAAAATTAAATAATAGTTACTTAACTACATCCTAAAAATTTCAATACAATTTAGCAATGTTGTAATCAGTTCTAACATTCCTACATTTTGAGAATGATGAGAACTTTTCCAATAAAATTCTAAGGTAGGTAAAAATCTAAAATCTAAAGAAATAAAAAAATCAAATTACAACTAAAAAAACCTAATTGAACAGAATAGTTAGCTTCTGCAAGGAATAATGACACTAAGGGCACCACTATCCCGTGACTTTGAAATTGACGAAGAACGAATTATCACGTGCCTTTGAAGATGAAAGTGAAAAAGGCCACCACGTCAAACATCCATACAAAAAGGCCACCATTTCGCTTGGGCTTTTCCTTTTCCAGCGGACCATGCAGACCAGACTCCAACTCTTCAACCCTTTCCAACTCTTCAACTTCTTCATTCCTTTGGCGAAGAGAATGTTCGACTCCTTCATTCAAGAGTTGGTCGAGGCTGTTAATTTTATTCTCCATTGTTTGAAATTTCGTAAACAAATTCTGAATAATTTCCTTGCATTCGTTCAATTCGGATTGCAAATCAATCTTTTCTTTTCTATATGTCTCCAGAAGGCTCGCATTTTGCGCCATCTCATCATGAGCCAATTTCGAATTATATTCATTCAACAGGGACTTTAGGGGCACTACTTCACTGCTTAGCTCTCTATTTTTCTGATCTAGTAATTCCCTCTCATTAGCAAACGAAACAACATTTGTTTGCAGCTCTGCAACATTGTTCTCGGCATTTTCTTCTTGCTCATTGATAATCTCTTTGCTCGGGGACTTTAGGGGCACTACTTCAATGCTTAGCTCTCTATTTTGCTCCATCTCATCATGAGCCAATTTCGAATTATCTTCATTCAACAGGGACTTTAGGGGCACTACTTCACTGCTTAGCTCTCTATTTTTCTGATCTAGTAATTCCCTCTCATTAGCATACGATACAACATTTGTTTGCAGCTTTGCAACATTGTTCTCGGCATTTTCTTCTTGCTCATTGATAATCTCTTTGCTCGGGGACTTTAGGGGTACTACTTCAATGCTTAGCTCTCTATTTTGCTCCATCTCATCATGAGCCAATTTCGAATTATCTTCATTCAACAGGGACTTTAGGGGCACTACTTCAATGCTTATATCTGTATTCAACAGGGACTTTAGGGGCACTACTTCAATGCTTAGATCTCTATTCAACAGGGACTTTAGGGGCACTACTTCAGTGCTTAGCTCTCTATTTTTCTGATACAGTAATTCCCTCTCATTAGCAAACGAAACAACCTTTGTTTGCAGCTCTGCAACATTGTTCTCGATATTTTCTTCTTGCTCATTGATAAGCTCTTTGCTCATCTTGTTACCCATCTTGCTGTTCAAGAAAGAAATGAAAAGTAAAAGGTCAATCCTTCTCTTGTCTTCTTGCAAAGCCGATGGAGGATAGATACAACGTCTTTTTCTATATTCTCTCTGTCTTCTTAGAAATCCGGTTGAAGATAGATACAAATCCAATGTATTATTCTGAATTCGCTTCCTTCGTTCAGCTACTTCCGCAATCACACGGAACTTACTGTCTCAAGACCAGGATGATCTTCCATGTGAGTTTCGACTATTGTCTGAATTGTGAGTTTAATACTTCTATTAATAAGAGACATATTGGTTTTTGATTTTTCGTTTATGCGCCGACTTTTGAAAAATTCAAACAACCGAAGCTGATATCATGCCATAGTACAATGCTATTCTAATTGGCTTTTCTCACCCGTTTACGCATTTTTTTCTGTCATGAACATCAATTTTTTTAAGGTGAGGCAATGAACTATGTTTCTCTACATGGTTTGTGGCGAATGTCCTTTCGCATGGAAAGGATTTTCACAAAATGCATTCTCATGTCTCCTTTCCCCTTTTTCAATTTGTTTAATCTATTATGGAGTTTATATTTAGATGATATTCTTGTCATATTTATAGTTGATGGCTTATGCACCATACATTGAAACAAATGGTTTATAGTTGCTAGAATCTATCACTAAGCTTAATAGAGCATCAATGTCCATTGAACATTTATTTAAGCCTAATAGAGCATCAATGTCCATTCAACATTTATTTAGAGGATTTCATGAGGATCTACTCTACCTTGACGCAAATGGTATATAGTTGTTTGGGAGCCAACACTACATTGAAATATTAAATGTGGAGGATTTCAACATTGACAATGTCAATGTTAACATGATGTTTAAGGGGGTAAATGCCTATATTCTATTTAGGGTGGGAACATTCTTCTGGTGGTGCATGTAAATGTTTGTGATGTTTTGACTGACTAAAGGAAATGGTTACTAAAGGAAAGGGTTATTAGAATATTTGTGTGGGTTAAATTATATTTACTTCCTATTGAGTTTTGGGAGGAGGATTTTAGGGTTATTAGCCACAAGTTCGATATATATCGCATATGGTTGCTATATATTCTTATAGTTGAGTGATGGTGAAAATTAGTGTCAAAATAGGTCTCATCAAGGGAAATATAGAGCTTATTAGTTTTGTTGTGGGTGATAAAGATTTTTAGATATTTTTTTACTACCAAATGTACCTTTCAATTGTTCATATTACAAATATTATGGCCATTTAAATTTAATTTCTTTAGGAAGAACCTAGGTCAAAAAAATGGCAATACACAAGTTTGCGAAAATGCTCCCTAATCTCTCTGAAACAAGTGGGAAAGAGGGAATTGGAGGATATTGGCACTTCATAAGGTTCTATTCACTCCAATGGTAATTGTAATATGGGTGCTAAATTCCATAAAGCCCAACTAAAATTGGATGCATTTATGGACTGATTCCACTCTTTCTATGTTGTTAGTGTTGAAAATTTTGTATAAAGACTCCTCTAAAATTCAGAATTAGCCTCACTATGGGTAATAAGAAATTCTAATAAATTTTGAACTACTAAAATGTACAAATCAATTATTTATAATACATATATTATGGCCATCTTATCATATATTTTCCTAGGAAGAATCCTAATAAAACAAACGGTAATGCAGTTGCCAAATGACACGTCAAGGTATAATAACGTCTTTCTCAAAGGACTAGCCCAATAATTTTCCCTAACCATAAATGGGTCTTCATTTGTATCATAAAAACGAAGAGTTAACTAACCCTTAGATGGAATGTACCACATAATATCACTTCAAGTATATATGTAAACATCAAATGTTTGTATGTTTATAATAAGGTGTGGATTTGTTGGCATAGGATAGATCTGTAGGAAGTGCAGAAGCCGACAGGTGCGAAAGTGTCATTTTGCGAAAGAATGATCATTCACGGTATTGGTGGAAGTATAAGATTTGTTAGATTAGTCAAGTTGGCCATATGGACCATTTTGTAATAAGATGAAAGTGTATAAATAGAGTAGGATTGTAAGCCTAAGGGAATCTAAGTTTTGGAGATTGATCTGATCTTTTGGGTTTTGCCTTGTATTCGCAACATGATGTATTGATGGTTTCTACGAGCTTAATTCCTCAGGTTTGATGAATGAATGAAGATGTTCGGTTATGACATGAATTATGTCTTTGTGCAATGATGCGATAATGGATAATGAGTTATGCGAATGCTCTTTGTTGATTAATGTGGATATGTTGTAGTGCTAATCTGAATAAGTATGTTGAGTATGTTGCTCTGAATGTTTGTTAGAATCTGTGGATGACTTAAGATGCAAATAGTAAGTTAATGGTATGTTATGAATGTTATAATCTATGGTTAGTGCGAACGTAATGTGCGCATATCCTCTACACAACTGTGGAAACTTGGTCCCAGCAGCCCTCTTATCCACCTCGGGTGAGACTGCACTTGCTCTGCAAGTGTTGCTGGGAAGGGTTACACCTTTCCGGGCCGGTGTATAAGGGAGTTTGGGGTAATAGTTTTTTGGCGACAGTGCGGAGTGAACCCCTATCGAGAGACACTGCGTCAACAAATGGTTCTGTTTCCAGGACCCTAAGGAAGAAGAAAAGAGGATATGTTGTGGAACCCAACAAAACTAGAGATCTAAGAGTGGTTCGACAAGAAGGCAGAGGAATTTGCAGACAGCGAGAAGCGAGATCCTAAATAGACAGCGACCAGTTGGTTAGAAAGATACATCTACTCAGATATTCACAAAATATTTTTATGCGAATTTTCGGTGTTATTGCATGAGTGGTTAGCACAGTTGACGTTCCGAAAGAACCACTACCAGAAGACTGAACCTGAGTGTTGGACCCCGGAGTTGGTGCGACAGCTGAAGCAAGTCGAAAACAAGGTATTGCAAACTGTTGATTTTTGGGTAGATAGTATCCTTGAAGGGTACGTAACTGAGTTCGCGGTAGATACTATCAAGTCATATAGCGATATCGAAAGAAATTTCTTCAGGGGACAAAGGGGAAGATTCTTGTCATCATTAAAACTGTGGATTAAAATGCTTGTTTGTGAAAAGGGAATATTGAGGATGTCTTCTGATAAGTAGAAGAATCGGTGTAAGAGGGTGAAGGTATCATGTAAATGCGAGTTTGACAAAAAGATGTGGTAGATGGACATGCGCGACGCCGAATTTGAAAGGGAAGCTAACGAAGAGTGTGGTCTCTTGAGGAGTGTGGGAATATTCTAGCATCCTGAGAAGAAGAGGAGGACTAAGGCAGAGTTTCCTGAGAGGACCGGAACAGAGAACCGCGAGACAGGACCATAGGGGAGGAAGCGACCTTATTGTGGAGAAGACATTGACCAGGCTACCCCGGAGGCAGAAGGAGTTCAGATTGTAATTTACCACATACCCTCGACCCCCCACACTACTCCAAATTTTATAGGAAGAAATCAAAACTACTCGCGGAGTTTCCCTACATGCAATGGTAAGAGTAGCGCTTCAATAAATAATAATATTAGCAATGTTAGGATGGAAGATGCGGCAAATATGCCCACATTTTAGGGGAATGGGATCGAGGATCCCGAACAATATTGGTTTATATGCGAAGTAGTATGGACCATGAAGCAGGTTCAGGACGATGCTATAAAGATAAGACAGTTGGCGACAACCCTTAGGGGTCTGGTGTTAGACTGGTACATGGACTTTGTAAGGGTTCCAGTGGGAACAATGGCCAAAACAATGGCGTAGATCAGAATGGCGATGATTGATGAATTTAAGAAACCAAAATCTGAGTCGCAGTATGTTACTAAGCTTAAGGAGATTAAGCAATTCCCAAATGACTTAGTGTGGGAATTCGATTAGCAATACAAGACACTGATAGAGAAAGTGAGCTTTCTAATAAATGAGCTGCAACATAAAGAATGGTTCATCGCAAGACTGGTATCGCATATCTGAGGGCCGTTGATGCAACAAAAAGTCGCAACACAAGCAGAAGCATTAGAAACCGCGCTATGGTTTCTATATATTCTTACAGTTGAGTGATGGTGAAAATTAGTGTCAAAATAGGTCTCATCAAGGGAAATATAGAGCTTATTAGTTTTGTTGTGGGTGATAAGGAATTTTAAATATTTTTTTACTACCAAATGTACCTTTCAAATGTTCATATTACAAATATTATGGCCATTTTAAAATTAATTTCTTTAGGAAGGAACTAGGTCAAAAAAATGGCAATACACAAGTTTGCCAAATGCTCCCTAGTCTCTCTAAAACAAGTGGGAAAGAGGGAATTGGAGGATATTGGCACTTCATAAGGTTCTATTCACTCCAAAGGTAATTGTAATATGGGTGCTAAATTCCATAAAACCCAACTAAAATTGGATGCATTTATGGACTCATTCCACTCTTTATGTGTTTAAATGGTTGTTAGTGTTGAAAATGTTTTATAAAGACTCTTCTAAAATGCATAATTAGCCTCACTATCACTGATAAGAAGTTCTAACAAATTTTGAACTACTAAAATGTACAAATCAATTGTTTATAATGCATATATTATTGTCATCTTATCATTTATTTTCCTAGGAAGAATCCTAATACAAGAAATGGGTATGCACTTGCCAAATGCTACGTCAAGGTATAATAAAGTCTTTCTCAAAGGACTGGCCCAATAATTTTCCCTAACCATAAATGGGTCTTCATTTGTATCATAAAAATGAAGAGTTAACTAACCCTTAGATAGAATGTACCGCATAATATCACTTCAAGTATATATGTAAACATCAAATGTCTGTATGTTTATAATAAGGTGTGGTTTAAAACATGAGTATGTTTTATTGATTAAATAATGATAGCACGAGAGAAATGGGTTTCCTATGACAAGCCAACAAGATGAGGGAAGGAATACCAACCTTTATTGGTGCACATGGCAAATATATATTCTATTAAACAGTAAATTATTTTTCATTATAATTGCATGTGGCAATTTTTTTACTAATTATTGTCAATTTACATTTTAGAATTGTTTGTATAATACATGGATATCTTTGATGGACGGAAGGAGAAAAATTACAAGATAAATTTGTCTTCTTATTATTATCTCAAAAGGTTTGTAACTTAATGGTGAAATGATTTCGAATTTTACAATAAGTGGACTAACATGCTCATAGAAAAACAACACCCAAGTCGATTTTTCTCGTCATTAGGTGCACTGGCATGCTCGTAGAAAAACAACTCCCAAGTCGATTTTTCTAGTCATTTAGTGGCTCAATATGGTAGCCCAGAGATCATGTCTAGTATTCATGGCAATTTTGAAAATGATTTTGTTGAGAGTGGGGTCGTCTCTTTAAAGGTTGATTCTATTTTGGGTAAGCATTCAAAGATTATTAATGTGCATATTAACGTAAGGGAGATGGTGAATGTGAATTTGTAAAGGCTATAGTAGGAGATTGTTTAGACGAAGGTGACGAGAAGGTTTCTGAATCAAATGAATATCTTATAGCCTCTTAGATGAAGCAAAGGTATTGTATAAAACACAAATTATAAGCTATCCAACTCAAGTATTTGGGGAGGATGTTAAATTAAATGATGTGATTAATATGTCATCGCAATTGTTTATTAGGATATTTCATGGAAGAATATCAAGTGAACATTTATTAGAGAGTGGTTGTAGGTAGAAGGAGAAGCAAAAGTGGGTTATGTATTGAAGTTATTTATTCTATCCAAAGGATGGGTAGCATTTTTACTTCATTCAACAAAGGATGTAGATGTAATACTTTCCTCTTCATGGATGTGGGACTTTTCTTTTTTGTATCTCTTCTATTACTCACCCTCTTTCGACTGAAGGTCTCAAAGGTAAATTACAGGTCACCATAGGTGAAACTTCAAGGTATTTTGATCATTTTTTGGTTGAAGGATTTTAGATTGATTAAGAACTTGGTAAGGTGGTTAATCAAGACAAATATGAGCTACATAATTTGGTTAGTCAAGACAGATATGAGCTAGATAAGTTCAATCAATATTTGTATAACAATAATTTTGGTTGGCCATTTTTTTAGACATTAGACTATAGAGGGAATAAGTTCTGTTATTTTCAATTCCACAAATATGGTCACATAGATGCATTGTATTGTGATTTTTTATTAACTAAAAGGACATGGGCTCAAAAATATTGTGACAAATAAGGTGATATGGGTTTGATAAAGAGGTCCATAGCTCAAACGAAAGGGGTACAAATAGATGTCTTAAGGTTTGGTCACGAGAGGAAAGAAAAAGTTGGAAAATCTATTTAGAATAAGGATGAAAGATGGGTGCTCTCAAACAAGGGGTAATATACTTGATACTTCCATGAGGATTTGTGTAAGGAGATATATTTTTTTGAGGTGGTAAAGCATGCATCAATAGCCACTTGTAAGTATATTAAATACGCAATGATAGGGTCCTACCCTAACCCACATTATTTATATTACATAAGAGTTAGTCAAATAATGTAAGAGACAATTTCCTTTGAATAAGGCCAAGTAATTAGCGAGGGATAATTAATGTAAAAAAATGTTTATGTCTTAATTAAGACCCCCTAAGGTTTTATGCTTTATGTCTACTAAGTAGTTAGGGTTTGGCTCTTTGGAGCCTACTTAAGGATTTTGGAGGCTATGGATTTTTTTGTCAAGAATTGTTGTTATGGAGATCTATTGAAGTCAAAGGTTTCCCAACCTTAAGAGGCAAGTGAAGATTGTTTCTTGAGATGATTTCCTTAATACCATAGTTAATGTTGCACAATATTTCTTACTTATTTCCTTTGATTAAGTTAAGGTATTCTTTTTAGGATTAAGACTTGTGGTTTCGAGTTGCATCAACACTATATTTTGATAAACATAAGAGACTCTAGCTTACTATAAGATCTTGTAAAATTTATGATATTTTGCAACTTATTTGTTATAATATTTTGCAACTTATTTGTTATTATATATTTATACCAGTCCTCATTTGGTCTATAAATGGTGGTATATTTTTTATGACTTTTATATATGATTATTCTAGAAAACACATATTTCATTAAATTGTAGTGTCCCCTCCCATCATACCAATGCATGGGAGAGAACACTGACCAAACATACGGGCTTCGTTCTAAAATCTCAGCCCCATATGATACTCAAAAATGCATAATAATTAAAGGCTTAATGTGTGCAGGTTCAAATTAACTAAGCACAACGGAATTAACTTATATTGGCACACACACAAATAGTAATGCATAACATATAAATATATATCTCAGCAGAGGATGTTTCAACATGTAGAGACTCAATCTCGTTCCAAAGCCATGCATAAATCCTATATTAAGATAATCATTCATTTCATTAAACATGGACAATTAACATACTGCAGAACACAAAATGCATATAATTTACAACAAAGAGAACACTTATCTTGAAGATGAAGCTGTCCAAACGACTGGCTGTGTGAGAGAAACGTTCCACCCAACCATAGAACTCTTTCCAGCTTGTATTCTTTCAGCTAAGAGATCACCCTCGAACTGGGTTGTGTATCCACTAAGGAGTAACTAGTTGGGCACACTCACAGCTATGGTTTCACTTAACATCTATGCTAAGACAACACATAGTTGGGTTTATCAAGCATACAAGAAGATAGAGGAGGGTAATGCTAAGACAGTGAGCTCAACCTTAGAGCTACAGGCATCTTAAATGAACTCAACAGTCAGGCACCCACATTACCTGCCACATCCAACACAAGGAATGTCGCCTTCTCCGCTATACAATCCCTCAGGAAACTCTTCCCTCCAGTACTCTTCAGGATGGGCATAGAAAGGTCCAGCTACTAGCTTCCTGAGATTCTAGCCTTCACTGGGTTTATCAAGCCAACCCAACCTCTGTTCAATTGTTTATAATTGAATTTTTCCCAATTCAATCATTCAATAACTCAAATCCGTCACTGGTTTTTTGGGCTGCAAAAACTGGGTTTTCCTATGGATTTCGGAGTAGCTAATACTCTTAATTTCACCCCAAGGTTCATATCTATGGATCCCCCATTGGATTTTTTTGTCCAATACCAAATCTAGCCATTTTTGGCACTTCAAAACGTGGGTTCTTGCAAAGTTGCGATTTCTGTTTTTTCTCACTGCTAGCAATTCGTGGGTGATGAAAATTGATGTTGGGTGTTCAACAATGGAATGGGAAAGAGATTGGAAGGATTCCCAAGAGGTAGAGAGGCTTATGGGTCAAGCAAAATAGAGCCCATATCCTGCCATACGAATTTCTGGGCTGCCCATGGTCCATTGAAGCCATGGACTGAATTCTTCAACAAATTCCTCACACAGGAATAAATGTCAGCAAGGAAAGTCAAAAGGGTTCACAATATGACATTTGGCAGCATATGGTTCAATTCCACAACCCCCTCACCACTCCCTAGTGGATACACATGGCCCCTTCTCATTCGTTGCTCTCATAGCTAGTTCTGGTATTTTATTGCAATATTAATATTTACATCAATTTACAATTTTCCATGGCTTAATAGCACATGGGTAACAAAATGTCAAATGCTTGTCCATTTTAAATAAGATCCGAACATACACTAGCGGGGCCTTGGCCTTGAGCTCCACGCTAGCAAAATCATACATCGCATGTATACAATATTACATAAAAGCCAATTTAACATAAGGATCAAAATGGGGTATTACATAAATTTGGAAAAAAATTATTACAAGGACTTCAACAACATTGAGTTTTTTGCAGATCTTTAAATTCATCTATTAAATCTAGAAAAAATAACTCAAATAATTATTCCATTAAATTTGGAAAAATTAATCCAAGGAACTATTTCCTTAATAAATATTTTTTATTACTTCAATAAAAAGTTTTGTATTTAGAACTTCAAAAGAAAATATTACATCTCAATTAGAACTAAATGGGTAGGCCATAAATCATCATGAATCTATGAATATCCCTAATTTTCTAGACGTTAAGTTCTTTGAGACATTGAGATATATTATATAGGAATAATCCAATGAAGTTGCACACACAATTGCATGCTATGTTGCAATAGGTTCTTTATCTATATTGGAGGTGACCAAAGTAGTACAAAGATTTATACTATCAAATTAAGTTATATAGGAAAAGAAGATAGCAAAAAAGGAAGGAAAAACGTGAGCATTTCATCATAAAATAGTGTTAGCATTGTCATACAAGCCGGTGACCATGAACATGTCAAACATGGGACTGCTAGGTACAACAATATCAATACACAGTAGGAGTGTGAAAGAAACTCTCATAACAAATCAATCTTAGCTAAAGTCATATTAGTATGTTTAATATCCAACTATGATATTAAAATTGTGGATAATATACCAAACCCAATTTTTGGGTTTGGTTCCCAAAGAATCCTTGTTCCCGCTTTCCCACAATGTTGGGGGGTGGGGGATGGATTTGTCGATCAAATGGTTTTGTTGTGAGGATCTAGTCAGTGGAGGGAGGGTGCCTCCTTTTCATTTTCTAAGTTAACACTAATATATTAGAAGACGGTAGTAATATGTTTTAATGTTAAATTGTTTACCTCTTAGTGCCTTTAGGAATCATCGGAGACGAGGTGATCATTCAATTGTGGTGTTTTCAAAGGAAGGTGGTAAAAGAAGGAAACATTTGAACCTAACTCCTGAATCTATCATGTATATTAAAGCTAGGTGTTGTTAATCTGAGAATTTAAAGAACGTTGGGTACCATTAGTCTATCTCCACTCAAATCCAACTACATCGATTAAGAGTGCTTCAATGGGGATTCAAGTCCATCCAATATGATGCAAAATGTAATGTTTTGAAATAAAAAAGTGGCCTATAAGAACCAACTAACCCAAAAGTGCAAGAAACTATGACTTCAAAGAGAAGTATGTGAGGATGATTGGGTATCGATACCCCCTATCAACATTGTTTATTTTGCAAAATTTATTGATGTAATAGTGCCAACTTACTGTAGAAAAAAACATGTTTGAGCATTACTTTCGTGAAGAGAAGAAAAGGATAAGAATTGTATATGCATTGGATTATTAATTCATAGATGTTGAAACACATTTTTTTATGGTTTTTAGCCGAAAATGCCTATTTCATTAAATTTGGACTTATTAGGAAAAATTTGGACTAAAAAAATGTGAATTTAGACTTTGAAAGTGTCAATATCAACCTTTCTAAAGTGCAAAATTAATTTCTAAAAGTGGCAATATTGGATTTGAAAAGTGTGTTTTTCTATTCAAATAGTGTGTTTTTTGACTACTTATGAACCCTAAAATTGTAGTTTTTTATTATGTAACTATGAATTTCAAATAAAAAAATACAAATTTTGATCTGAAAAGTGCAATTTTCATTTGGAAACGTGCAATATTTTAAGGTGAAAAGTGCAATGTCTATAATATTCAGTCCTTGTTTGAATAGCAATTTTATTGATTCTTGTTTCTTTTTTGATACAGTATCAAGAATATCTAGCTTTTTACATAGATAATTTTAGTAGTTTCCAAATGAGGCAGGAATTCTTGACATAATCTGTATATGCACAATGTACTTACACAATACTAACTAGTAAATGGTGTATTCTGCATCACAGTAGTAATTTCCCTTCAAATTCTTAGAGCCTCATGGACATTCCAGACGCTTGACGTTTGCTCACCCAACCAGGTTGATAGATAAACTAGAAGGGATGTAACAAAATATAAATTTTTGGGGATAAGATCCCATCAAATGATATCCATAGGAACATCCATCCCACTCTCAACACTATGCCCCATCTGTTCTCATTGTGCCTTAACTGCTGCAAGCCCCTTCTCGTTTATTCTAGTTTTTTCTCATGTCCATACTATCCTTGGTGACCATGCCCATATGATGCTATTTACATCAATCACCATATTTTATTTTGCACCAACAACCCATTCTTGCTTACTATTTATGTGTTTTTTGTACAATATCTTCAGATCCTTCGATACTCCTGTTGGATTCCACCATTTCACCTCTACTTTGTAAGAAAGAGTACTAGCATTTGAGTCCTAATAAATATTACCAATCACCCTACCTAGCCATATTGTACAATCTGGATCTGGTAATTGCACAATGACCATTTTTCCCTTTACAACATCCACTCTTGGAATGAATTCATCTCTAGGTTTGTTGCATACTGGTCCAACATAGCAATCCTGCGAAGTAGGAACACTTTCCTTCAAATATGCATCCATAATTTCATATTCATATCCTGTAGGTTCACTATAATGAATATCATGGCTTGTCGATGGCCAAAAGTTAGTTGCTGATTGATCAACATCCTCGAAGGGACTGTCCAAAGCTTTATATACAGCCTCCCAATAATTTAACTTGGGAAGCCAAAATTGTTCACCCCCCTTCTCAATACCTCGATTCAAGAATGAAATATATGTTTCTATTACTTTTTTTATTTCGCCAATGTCTGAAGGTATTTTTTATTGCAGATTTAATAACCTAGGCTATCCCACTTGCAAGTCTGCACTACCATCTGGTAATGACTGCCACAGATGAATAGTAGATGACCAAGCTTCATCCCGAAGTGATTCCCTCCATTGCATGACTAGAATGCTATCTATGAGCTAAAATTTAAAAAACTGGTATTCTTCTTACCGATGATCTTGGCATTTCCATCCAAAAGGTGGGGTTTCACAAAACTATTAAACTCCTAAAGTTCATCA
The DNA here is from genome assembly GCA_027924585.1 of Larix kaempferi. Classification (NCBI taxonomy): domain Eukaryota; kingdom Viridiplantae; phylum Streptophyta; class Pinopsida; order Pinales; family Pinaceae; genus Larix; species Larix kaempferi. The sequence goes on along the minus strand of BSBM01000047.1, from coordinate 31,989,075 downwards.
ATTAGATAAGGGTAATATAATTTTTTATCTTCACATGTTCTATACATATCTATAATTTCCAAGAGTGAAAATAAATATGTGTGCATTAGCTTTATTGATAACCTTGCATAAGTTCCGCCTATCTCTTCATGGGTGTGTCCAATCGGGAGAAATATGTTCCAAACCCATGCAACCCTTCTCTTTACTTTGTTAGTATATTGTTGTTCGACGCATAGGCTTTGTAAGCCGTCTCGTAGTATTTGTTGATCCATAGTTTGTATTAGCCCATGGTATTGACCCATAGTATCGGACGCATATGCTTTGTAAGTCGTCCCGTAGTATTATATGTCCCATGGTATTGACACATAGTATTGAGCATAGACTTAATATATAAGTGTGTGTTGATTCTAATGAAGGCATTGTGAAGTTATTTGTATTGAGCTTGCTCAAACAAGGTTGCCCCCTCGAAGTGGCCTATGATCAATAAAATATTCCATGATCTCATATATTGTGCATTTTATCAATTAATTGTTGTAGGTTCCTCACATCTGGTATCATAGCACTTTCTTGGGGCCGTTGCTTGGAATTTCTGCCAAATTTTTTTTTTTGCATCTGTTGCAGGTTCAGATCAGGGAATAATCCTTATCCACTTAATTGTAGAAAGTACTTGGGCATAAGCCCTAAAAATCATTGTGAGGAGTACCACAGGAACCCCGAAGTAGTTGGCCCATTGAGAGGACCTACCAGCGAAAAGGGCAAAGACCCCTACCTATTTGACTAGTTCCCACCCGTGAGGTAAACCAAGAGTTATTGTTTGTGGCAAAGCAATTATCAGTTTTACTTGAGTTGTATAGTGAGGGGTACTACCCCAATACGCAAATGTCAGACAACATTGGTGGCCGAGTGAAACCCCTGAACCGTTAGGAAGACGAGCATACTTGGGGTCCATATCTATTTTCAGTTGAACTATTGCTTATCACTTCTGCGTCATTGCATATCCATCTGTTGTCAATCACTTCTGCGCCATTGTAGATCCAACCATTTCAGATCCATTCCGAAATCCGTTTCAGATCTAGCATTTTTCGATCCATTCCGAGTTGTTTCAAATCTAGCCATTTTCAGATCCATTTTGAAATCCATTTCAGATCCAACCGTTTTCGATCCATTCCGAGTAGTTTCATATCCCGCTGTTTCAGATCCATTCCAAAAATCATTTCAAATCCATTCTAAAAAAAAAATTGTTTTTCACCATATCTCTTTTGTTTTAACTCTGTTTCCACTGGAACTTCACTGACACCCCTGCAATCCCATTCTTCATATTTCATTCATGAGGAACCTATCCCAAATTCCACTTCTGAAAACAAAAAATTCCACATTTGTCTATTTTTAGGGTTTGCCATAACTTCTTCAATTTTCACCCAATCGCCTTCAAATTTTCCACCGTGTCCATTCCCTATTTCTGCTTCTTTGTCCCTCTTTGACAAATTTTCTCATTCTTTCACCGCACTTCTGAAATCCTCATTTTCTGCTTCCCTATCCATTCGAAAGTGTCCAAAACCTAGTCAAACCCCAATTAACCATCAGATTTTTTCCCAAATCCAAATTTCCCTTTACTAAATAAGCTTTTGTTTGTGTTTTTCTACCCATTCACAAAAAAAAATCTCTTGGTTATGGTTGTCACCAGGAGGAGCACAAATTATGGTGGAAGAACTTGCATCCCTCAAAACGAAACTCCAAGATTTGGATGAAAAATTTCTCAGCCGCCATCTTTAGCATTCAGCCATGAACACTGGGTTCTCTTCTTCCAACAATTTTTGTGGGCCAAAACTTGATTTTCCTTGCTTCAGTGGTAATGATCCGACTAGATGGATATACCGGGCAAAACATAATACTTTTGATGTCCAAAAAGTTCCACTTGCATCCTTTCATTTGGAACAGGAAGCCTTTCAATGGTACCGTTGGTACATCAAGGCTCATGACGAGCCAAAATCGATAGATTTTTGCCAACTCCTTTTGCAATGATTTGGTCCTAGTGCTTTTGGTGACTTCACAGGAGCACTCACTAAACTTCATCAATTTGGAACTATGAGAGAGTATCAGACAGAATTTGAGAAACTAGCCAATCACACAAAAGGATTGTCTGATGAATTCTATAGGAGTTGTTTTATCAGTGGTCTTAAGGATGAAATCCGCTTAGAGGTTAAAATGTTTTGTCCCAACACAATGATGGAAGTCCTAGCATTGTCTAATTTGGTGGAGGACAAGATCATAGCCCAGCAATGCTCCACATGCACTTTTGTTCCATTCAGAAATATGGTTTCCCAATGACCTCCCATTATGCTAGCTCCTCGCTCCACTCCTATCAAGCATTTGTATGAAGCAGAGATGAGGGCACGTAGAGAACAAGGGATTTGTTATAATTATGATGAGAAAATCACTCGGGGACATAGATGTGTTGAGAAACAACTCTATCTCTTAGATTTGGATTCTCCACCTTCTCTAAACTTGGTGAAGAAGCTCCAAATACACTGGATGATCAGGTCGACATTGAGCAACCTCCCATTGACCCTCTATTTAGGGATGACCACTGAGAGATATCTCTCCATTATTTAGCTGAAGACAACACCCCACAAACAATGTGGGTCAGGGGTTACTTCAAGAATATCCCTCTTACAATACTCATTGATTCTGGTAGCACTCATAATTTCATTGACCATCAGATCGCCAAACAGGATGATTATTTTGTCCATTCTTGCTCCAACTTTGAAGTCATGATTGCCAATTAGGGCACCTTACCTTGCAAGGGGAAGTGTCACAATGTGCGTGTCTCTCTGAAAGATTATAACCTGTGCTCTGACATGTTTTCCTTATCCTTAGGAGGATGGCATCTGGTTTTGGGTGTTCAATGGTTATGCACACTTGGCCCCATCTTATGGGATTGTGTTGAACTTTGGATGCAGTTTTAATTCAATGGGAAACAACAAACATTTACGGGCTTACAACTAGGGTCTCTACCCATCATCAATTCACATCGCCTAGAAAATATCATTAAGAAGGATTCACACGGTGTCATCACTCAGCTCCATTCCATTCAGATGCACCCATCAACTGTCTCCACTACTTCCTTGGCTAGATATGCAGGTGTCTTTGTTGAACTAGTGGGCTTGTCATGTTCAAGAAATCTTTCAAGTAAGAATTTAGTCGCATCTACATTTGAGAAGGAAATTATGGCTATTTTGCTTGCTGCATGGAAGTGGCAGCCATAATTATTAGGGAATTTTTTCTGCATCAAGACTGATCACCAAAGTCTGGAAAATTTCTTGGGACAACGGGTCTCCTCCCCATCATACCTGAAATGGGTTATCCAACTCATGGGTTATGCCTATGCAATCACTTACAAGAAGGGTAAGGACAATCTGGTGACAGATGCTCCTTCTCGCACATTTGATGACCCAGTTTCTCTTACATCTAATTCTCTTCTTGTTCCAAATTGGTTGCAACTTGTTCAATAGGGCTATGTCTTCTATGAACTCCATACTTCTCCATTTGTAGGGCACTCTAGGTTCCTCAAAATGTATGACCAGGAACAATGTAACTTCTTTTGGAAGGGATTGAAAATGACAATTCAATAGATGGCGACTGACTTTGATACTTTCTAGGTCACCAAGGGTGAAATGACACTCCTTTCGGGACTGCTCGAACCCTTTCCAATTCCTACACAGATTTGGACAACTATTTCTATGGATTTCCTTGAAGTGCTACGGTGGTACAATACCACATCTAAAATGACACCATATGAAGCAATCTATGGACAGGTACCGCTAGTTCTTCTTCCATACACCCTCAACAATTTCCCAGTTTAGGCAATTCACTCGGTTATTCGAAACCACAATCATATTCTTCTCATTTTGCAGGACAATCTTCACATGGCAAGAATTCGAATGAAACAACAAGACGATCAACACCATTCTGAGTGCAGTTTTCAAGTAGCTGATATGTTTCTTCTTGCTCTATAGCCTTCCAGGCAATCCCCCCTAAAACTGAAAAGGCGTCAGCTTCTCTCTCAATCTATCACAGAGGTATTAATTCAGTGGCACGGAATGCAACCCGAGGATACTACAGGGGAACTACTCCTTCAGATTCCACATCAATTTCCACATCTAAAGCTTTGAGGACAAAGATTTTTCTAAGGGAGAGGGGATGTTAGGAACCCATGTCAACCCTTATCTTTACTTTGTTAGTATATTGTTGTTGGACACATATGCTTTGTAGGTCGTCTCGTAGTATTTGTTGATCCACAGTTTGTATTAGCCCATGGTATTGACCATAGTATTGGACGCATATGCTTTCTAAGTCGTCCCGTAGTATTATATGTCCCATGGTATTGACCCATAGTATTTGGCATAGACTTAGTATATAAGTGTGTGTTGAGGCCAATGAAGGGATTGTGAAGTTATTTGTATTGATCTTGCTCAAAGGAGGTTTCCCCCTCGAAGTGGACTGCGATCAATAAAATATTATGTGATCTCATATATTGTGCATTTTATAAATTAATTGATGCAGGTTCCTCACAGAATCCAACTTCAACAATCTCCAACATTGTCCTTGCTATTAAAAGAGATAAAAATGCAAATACAAAGTGGCTTTTGTTATCGCCTGAACAATTATCCATTTGCAGGAACAACATGGGTGCTAGTTTTTTATTTGGCATGCATTGATAAGTACCATCAACACACATTATATCATGTTGCATTACATCTTGTTTGTATATCACACACTTTTCATATGACTCTGATTGCAATAGATCATCATGCAATTGGTGCTTAGATGTTCCACCTTTGTAGAGCAAATCACCATATTTATAACCCACTAGTTCTTCAAGATTCTTCAAGCATTTAGAGAGGGATTTCACAGTGAAATTCGATCCCATCTCTAAAAATGAGAGGATGAAATGGCAAAAATTCCCAGTCTTCTTCCCATGAGTCAACATTCCATTCAATGATATGGAAAGATTCATAACATTACTAAAATATTTTTCCTTCTTTCCCATCCTTGGAATGGAATTCTTTGACTTATCCATTTTTTCATGAACAATACTCAAAAAGGTCTTTGTATTTTTTTGTGAAGCTAATCTATGAGAATAATACACTTGGAGACAACTTGTGATATATTTATTATGAGCATCATGATGCCCTCACAACCTTTCCACCTTAACTGGATCAGTGGTCCCCTTTAGCCTATCCTGTATTGCAACGCACTCATTACACCTCGCAAAGGAGTTTTCTTTAGAAATTTTAACATCTTGAAAATCTTCTCTCATCACCTTGCTAAACGAGGATTGTGATACTCGAGGCTAACCAATACTTTTGATTTCTTCATTTTCCATTTTTCAAAGAAAACCATGGGACATATTAGATTGCAATAATTTCAAGGTTTTCTTTGTTCCATATTCATTGATTAATCATGTAAGATGTGGATATTTGTCTGAATTCTCTTCTACAGTTTTATTAATAGTAGCTACCAGTGCAACATTGTTTTCCCTAGATTTTTCCAAGCCGTAGTTACCATGCACAACTCTCACATCACCATTCAAGAGCATGCTTTTATAATTGTAGAAAGTGCTCATTTTTATCCCATGGCATTTATCCCATGCATTTTGACAGACGTCTATTGTGTCTAATCTCATTGAAAACATGCATATTTTTCTCATGTCTGCTTCTTTGGCCATAGGAGAATTTGATCCCATGGAATTTATAAAACACTTTCTTCTTGAATTTACATTCATACTATGAAATTTATTCACACATTCAACTATCGATTGAAGTGAAATTTTTTATATACAAAGATTTGAGCAACAATGTTCACTGACATTTTTTGAAAGGAATGCAACCTGGTCAATTCCAAGCTTGTAAGGTACTAAGCTTGAATTTATTTTAGAATTGTTAGTTCCATCTTGCCACTTTATGGAATTGTATGGCCTTCTTCCATTACCTTTAGCATCTGTATATTCACAATGGGGAGTACATGGAAGGACCATCTATAAAGGGAATTCTTCAAAAATATTCCCAATTTTGACCATGTCTTTGTCTGTGTTCCTTTTTAGTATAACATCCAAAGAAACATCATTGAGGTCAAGCAAATTGTTTGCATGCCATCTTACAAGAGAGCCTTCAAATACACCATTTTAAATGCAGATCTAGTGACAACAATCTCATGTAGATTTACCATGATATTTTTTTTAGAAGGATTGAATTTCAGAAGGAGCAGAGGATCCTTCCTAATTGGATATAATGTAATTGTTGCTTAGAATAAATCCATGAGATAAGGTGGTGTCGATAAATGCTCAAAAGGTAATCCGTTGTATTCATTGGAAGGCACTCAATGCGATGATGTATGAATGAGTGACTAATTCTTTGAGGTAGGAGCAATCGTTCCTTCTTAAAAGGGTCATAAAGAATTACCCAGGCCAAAATGTATCCTAAATAAGAAAACATGTAAATATTCTAGGAATCTTTTGTATCTTGGGAATACATTTTCACTCATAACTTGGAATTGGGTGGACTTTAGACTGTTGGAAATCTCTTGAAATTATCTACAACTTCTATTTTTTTAGTTTTCTCTTATTCCTTACTGTTTATCAGATGCAGACATTTTAGTAAAAAAGCATCTTTCAAAAGATGCTTTTCTAAAAGCATCTTTAGAAAGACGTTTTTTTTACTAAAATGCTCACATGTCACAAATGGTAGGGAATTAGAGAAAACTCAAAACATCAAAGTTGTAGAGAATTTCAAGATATTTCCAATGGTTCAAATTCCTCCCAATTTTGAGTTACGATAAAAAAATTTATGCCTAAATATGAAATATTCCTAGAATATTTAAAAGCATCTTTTGAAAGATGTTTTTTTTACTAAAATGCCCGCATCTCGCAAATGCTAAAGAATCAAAGAAAACTAAAAACATCAAAATTGTAGATAATTTCAAGAGCTTTCTAATGGTCCAAAGTCCACTCAATTCCGAGTTACGAGAGAAATGTTTCCCCAAAATACAAAATATTCTTGGAATATTTCTTAGATAGGATACACTTTAGTGTTGGGTGGAATGTTATGGTCCCTTGGACCATAGAGGTTTGCAATATTTATCAAGATAATATATTATTATTAAGATTTAAATATTATAAATGAATTTTCTTTACATATTTGAATTATGAACTCTATTAGGCAGTATCAATAAAGGACGAGCATCCTTAGTCGTCTAACATGCATATGTCTAAGTGGAGTGCATGAGCTTTGAACAATTGACAATTTCATTGAAATCATATATGATCTACTACATTCCTCACATCCAAAGTTAAACCACTCGAGAAACGAGAAGCCTCTCTTTTGTTGAGAAAATCATATACCATCTGTTGAATTATCAGAACTCCAAAATGGACCTACTTGGTAAAAAGGCACCAGCTCTTTCTTCTAACCATCTACTTTCCCCAACCCCAAAATGGAAACCCTTGAGAAAGGATCGGTCGCTCTTTCTATGATAAGAATATTTTCTAAAAGGGTCCATACATATAAAGATCAATCATTTCTTTTATGTCATGACCCCATGCTCCTCGCTGGGGTGGATGCATTATAAATGATTGACATCTTCACATAAATAATACATGTTCTTCAGAATTACCAAAACTCTACAATCGACATACTTGGGGATAAAGTGGTAGTTCTTTCTCCTCAGCATGTACTTTCACCACCCTAAAATAGAACAACTTGAGGAAGGAGTGATCGTTCTTTCTTTGAGAAAATTTATACTTTCCAATAAAATGGATGAAGCAAATTCCTAATGGGATTTGTTGTTAAAGTGTCGATATATTATTTTCGAACCGTTAAAAAATAGCTCCTTGAAGAATAAGTGGCTGCTCTTTCTCCTCAGCATCCACTTTCAACACAACAAAATCGAGCAACTTGAGGAAGGAGCGACCACTCTTTCTCTGAGAAAATTTCCACTTGCGAGTAAACTATGTGATGTAAGGTTCCTATGAAATTTGTAGTGAAAGTGATGGTATCTACTTTCCCCACCTCTTAAAAAAAACCCCTTAGTGAAGGATTTGACGCTCTTTTTTCTCAACATCTATTCCAACACCCGAAAATAGAACAACTTGAGGAAAGATCAGTCTCTCTTTCTCTGTGAAAATTTCCACTTGTCAGCAAACTGTTCAAGGGAAAAATCGTAATTTTTTTTTACTTAAGGTGTCGATATCTGCTTTCTCCACCCCTTAAAAAGAGCGCATGGAGAAAGGAGAATATGCTCCTTTATCATCAACATATACTTTCAACTCCCCAAAATAAAGCAACCTGAGGAAAGAGCAGACGCTCTTTCTCTGAAAAAATTTCCACTTGCCAGCAAACTATTTAAAGAAAAGTTCCTATGAGAATTGTGATTAAATTGTCGATGTAAAATTTTGCCACTTTTAAAAAAGAACCCCTAATGGAAGGAGAAGACACTCTTTCTATTCACCATCTACTTCCAACACCCCAACATAGAACAATTTGATGAAAGAGCGGTCTCTCTTTCTCTGAGAAAATTTCCGCATAGCAGCAAACTCTTTGAAGCAAAATTACTATGAACTTTGTTGTTAAAATGATGATATCTACTTCCCCACCCAAAAATAGAACCCATAGAGGAAGGATCATATGATATTTCTCCTCAGTATCTACTTTCAACACCCCAAAATAGAACATCTTGAGGAAAGAGTGACCACCTCTTTCTCTGAGAAAATTTCCACTTGACAACAAAGTGGTTAAAGCAAAGTTCCTATCAAATTTGTGATTAAGGTACCAACATCTAATTTCCTCACTCCTTCGAAAGAACCCCTGGAGGAAGGAGCATATATTTTTTCTCCCCGGCATATACTTTCATTAGCCCAAAATAGAACAACATGAGGAAAGAGCGACCTCTCTTTCTCTGAGAAAAATTCCACTTTCTAGCAAATTGTTTCAAGTAAACGTCCTGCGAAATTTATGTTTAATGTGATAATACCTAATTTCCCCACCCCTAAAAAGGAATGGTTGGAGAAAGGAGTGAATGATATTTCTCCTCACCGTATGATTTCAACACCCCAAAATAGAACAACTTGAAGAAAGAGCGTCCGCTCTTTCTCTTAGAATATTTCCACTTTCCAGCAAACTGTTCGAAGCAATGTTACTATGAAATTTGTGTTTATAGTGCTAATATCTACTTTCCCCACTCCTAAAAAAAATCCCTGGAGGAAGGCGCGGATGCTCTTTCTCCTCAATGTCAACTTCCAACACCCCAAAATAGAACAACTTGAGGAAAAAGTGACCTCTCTTTCTCTGTCAAAATTTCCACTTGCGAGCCAACTCTTTGGAGCAAAATTTCTATAAATTTTGTTGTTAAAATGTTCATATCTAGTTTCCAAGGGTGACACATGGAATACTCAGATGGTGACACATGGCAGATTTATAGCCTGAGCGCCACAGGGTAGGTGACCTATTGTCGACTTCTGACTTCCGCATTGGAATAGTTGGACGTTGGGAGTCGGGATGACATAAAGTAAGTGCTTGGTTGTCAAATTCCAACTTCCACACCAGAACAGTTAGACATCAGGATTCAAAATTTCATAAATCCAAATAGGTATGTCGGCTACTGGTATGCAAATATGCCTTTTAATTAAAAAAAAAGCAAATATATTATACGGAATTAATTAAAAAAAAAAGTGTAAATCAATTTTGTTAAAAATAAGTAAAAATTAATATATTAATATAAAGTGTTTTATATCCATACTAATATATATCAAATGTTAATATTTAAAACTCTTTAAATATGTGAAGTTGCATATTAAATGTTAATATCTAAAAAATTTAAAAACTATGAATTTGCAAACATCTGAAAATAGTAGTATAAAATAAATGAACCTAAATAAGTTAAATATGTTTATTTTTGAAAAAACAATATAAATTACATCTTTGATCTTATCATATTTTCTCTTATCATCTTTGTTATCTACTTGTTGAGCCTATGTGTCAGGCTCTTTCATTGCATCTATAAGTGCTCCTTTTGTTTGTTTGTTTGGATTCTGAGGCACTCTTGAAATATGCTCCACCCCCTTTGAAGGATGATCTATCTCTTGTAAGCTTGGAGATGAAATTGGAGAAGTTGGCTTGTTTGTTAATGATTTTCTTTGTAAATCAAGATAATCTATTTGGCACATTAGCTAATTTATCTAGTTTTCCCTCTCTTTTGCCAGATTTTTAATATTAGCATACATTCATATGTGTGATCCTTTCCTTCCTTCATTTTGGCCAGCTCGGGAGTTTGCATTAGTTGAGTTGCAGGAATCTTTAACTACTTCCTGAGATGGGCAATCTCATTATCCTTTTCTCACAACAAATCACGAGCTTGGGAAGTGTCAGTTGGATTTACTGCCAAGGACATAACTTTGCTTTCAAGCTATTTTATATAAATATGTTTAGCATTGACTGATATTATCTTTTCCTTTAGTAATGGTTCAAACTTATTCAATGTTGTTCTCAACTTTTTCTCTATGACCATAGATTGAACCACCTCCTTGCAGATCATGTCACTAGTTTTTCTATACAAATTCAACTTATCTAATTTCCCATAATGTTTGAAGTGGAATTCATATTCATCAACATTCCAATCTTTAAATGATGAAGGCATGGGCATTAAAGGGTGCATTACTGACAACCTTAAGGTACTATCCCGTGTATGGTCTTCCACAATAATTTTTTTTTACCAATTGGATCTATTTTCTTATTCAAATCTCTCACCACTCCCATACCTTTATCTCTTATATCCAAGTATTTCTTTTGAATATTTGACTTTGTTGGAATTGGGTCTGTTATAGGTGATGATGTTTATGAGCTCTGAGGAATTAGAAATTCTACAGAGGGATAATGTATGAATGTGACTGGTGATAAATATTTTATGACGTATAGTTGTTTCAACACCTTAGTCTATCATCTCTACTTGGATATCATCTCCTTCTTCTGCCTTGACCAATGCTTTTCCTGATTCTTCATATTGCTATGTTCTTGGATTCTTGTTGTGAGGCTCTTGATCAACAACATCAATATCCGTGTTTATTTGGATCACTTCAACTCCTCTTTTTTGGCCCTGCTACAAATTTGCATCTTTCTTCTCTTGCAAATTCTTCAAAATGTCTGAGACTTCATTCGAGCTCTCTTTATTTGAAATCATTTCCCAATGAGGATTGGGAACATATTTATATGCAAAATTTATATTGGATACCCTCATATTTGAAATGATTTGGTGAGGATCATATGATCTATATTTTTCTTTCTCTGTGCTTAATTGCTTTAGATATTCATCCATATATTATAGAGCATTTAATCATTTTATTAGAAATGGCCCCACATCACTTGGCAATAAGAATTCTCTTTGATGTTTGAAATGAACACAACGCATGTGGTCATACATGAACCTCTACGTAGTGTATTCCATGGAAAATACTCTAGGAGTAAGGAATGAGGGTAGCTTATAAGGTTTTCTCCCAAATCCATAGATTCTCAAAATGGTATAATATTCATACAATAACTAGTCCCCTGTTGATGTATTTGTAACTTTGGAATGTATTTCATATATGTATATTGTATTCCTATAGAGATGTTATTATTCCTCTATACGGACGTGTCGTCATTTATATTGAAAGTGTCGTAACTTATACTTGATGGGTTATTAGACCACCTTGATGGGGTCAGACCTGTATAAGTCATGTGGGTTAAAGGGTTATTAGACCACCCTATTGGGGGTTGGCCCTGTCAGCATTATGTTAAGTGGTTAAGTTGAGGCTGACCTAGTAAAGGTTATTAGGCAAGTCAAGTCAAGTATAAATAGAGTGCGGGAGGCACTCTATTTGATCATTCACTTTCTCACTCATACACTCATTGGAGAGTGGCGCACTAGTGGAGGAGGAGGAGCTAGGAGACTATGTCTTATGCTTGGGTTTTGTATCATTTCTCTATGTATCTCTGAGGAAGTTATTGGGGTTTTTAACCTTTATGGTTTTCCCCAAGGAAACTCTATGTTTCTATTGTCTCTTGTGATTGCTTCTTGTGATTGATATGCTATACATGTTATTCTCTCAGTAAAGATCCTAGATCATATTAAAGTGATGCTCAAAAATTAACATACTCATGTATCTAGGATTAACTGTAAAATATTCTTATTTTTTGGGAACATCCTTGGAGGAGGAGGACAATGCAATAAAGAATAAGTGATTGACATGACCTTTTTGGAAAACTATTTATAATTTGGGTTTGTTGGCTTTGTGAGAATGAGATTGCTCCATTCAAATATAGGCAAGGGATTTCCAGTCTCATCCTTAGTTTGCAGATTTAGCTCACTGTAGAAATGTGATTTTTGGTATAGGAACATATAAAATATATATGAAGGGTACCTAAACCTTTCTAAAGCAATAATATCTAACAATGAGGTGTTGATGGAATGGGATAAGTATTCATAGAATTCAAACGTATGAGGCATGACAGCAGGAGTTGGGTTCAAACAACTGAGAAAACCTAGAATTGCCTCATCAACCATATAATCATTGTCATAACCTAACCAAGCACAAATTAGGGATATCTTCTCTCTAGCATTCTCATGGAAGACAATATTTTCATATGGAGGAGGTAGAGTATCGGTTGCAATGCCCTACTCAGAATACTGAGACAGGTATTGGCTTATTTCCAAGGGCTTACAGGATACATATGCTATAGATAGGTTTTGTTCATTTAAGGGTAGAAGAATTTGGTGTTCTAGGAAACACAACATATTAGTAATAGTTTATGTGTTTACAATGTAGAGTATTTTTTAGTAATCTACAGTTATTATGGCATTTTTATCAGGTGCATATTTGATGGAGCACCATGTGAAGAATTCAGGAAAATAGACTATATGGGGAAGATACCTTTGGCCAAATTGGTCTCCCAAAGGAGATGGGGAACCAAACCAACCATGGATTGGGATCTGGATATTTTAAGAGTGGAAATTAGGTTTGAGCCTGTTATAACAGTATCATAGATGTCAGTGTGATGATCAATAATGTGCTCATCACTAACGAATCTGGGATAGCTTTGGCCAAATTGGTCTCCTAAAGGCGATGGGGATCCCAAGCAGCCATGGCTTGGGATCTAGCTTCTTTAAGAGAGGAAATTAGGTATGATACCATTATAACAGTATCATAGATGTCAGTGTGATGATCGATGATATGCTCATCACTAACAAATATGGGTTACATTCTAAGATTTAGGTTTTGATGCAAATGCCATTTTTTGTTTTGTTGCAGGGTTTAGTTGTGTTGTGCTAGGTTGATATTTTACTGAATTACAATGGTTAAAACAAATTTTAACAGCTAAAAACATGGTTAAACAAACATACTAGTTAATAGATTTACTCAGAAGGTTAAAGGTCATTGGAAGTCAACAACTCCAGTAGGGGGGTGGGGGGAGTAACCACTAAGCCTCTTGATTTTGTCTCTTGAGAGAATCTATATATTGTACACATGTTGTTGAACAATAATGTACTGGAAGATTAATACACATGAGTATTTTTCTCTTGTGTTCTACTCAATATTTTATTCATATTTCTTCTATTTTCTTCTCAATGTTTGGTAAATTCTAAGTGAACCTTGCTCTAGTAATCTAGATCCACCTATGACACATATAGAATTTGACACATCTGAAGTATATCTTGGAAGAAGTTGTTGGAATTCTTGGAGGACAAATTTGAGGCATGTACAGGTTGACATTCTGACAGAGATAGTTATTGTGGCATTGTGACAGAGAAAATGATTGAGTCATTGTGACAAACATGGATTGTGATAGTGATAGCAATACAATGATTGTGCTAATGATAGATATAGGTACAGGTACAATGATACATGTACAAGGATAGAGATACAGGTATAGGTTGATGGAGACATCGATTCAATGGCAGTTGAATATTGTTCTTCTTATTCATATCAGGGTGGAAGGATGGGGCAAGTATAAGAGATTGAATCTCCTTTACGTTGGTGCTTGTGATCTGAAGGAGTTGGGGCTTCCTTCTAGTTGGTGCTGGTAAAACTAGTGAGTTGTATTTTACTGTGGATTGGAGTCCTCTCTATAGGTTGTAACTTATGAAAACTAGGGGGTTGTATCCTCATTCTAGTTCAAGCTATGAAATCAAGGAGTTGTAGCTTCCTCCAGGTTGGAGCCTCCTTCCAAATGTTGTTGGCAAATCAGTGAGTTGGAGATTCCTTCAAGTTGGATCTTGTAAATTATGGGGTTGGTGCATCCTTCCAAATTTGATGTTGGGGTGCTTCCTATGAATATAATCTTATTATTGTTATATAAGAAAAGCATTATGCGGTTTTCTCTTGTTTGGGTTTTGGATCCACATTAAATATCTTATGCACTATATATGATGTTATCTATTGGTTTTATGTGATGGTGAATGATATTGTTAATGGTTAATGTTACATGTTGGACTTAAGGTTAAAACTGTTAAAAGTGATAAATACTGATTCACCCCCCTCTTAGTATTTCCAACAATTCGTATTAGAGTCAATTCCTTCAAGAGAGTATGATAGCTAGAATGAAGAACTCTAGAGCACATGGATGAACATGAAAGTATATACTCTGTAGATGGGGTTCGACTATTCTATGGATCAAATTTTGATCATTGGATTATAATGATGAGACTCCATTTACAGGCACAAGGTTTTGATATCTCAAAATCTGTTGTGAATGGTTACATTGCTCCAAAAAGACCACCAACAACTGTAGCCAGGAAGGAGCTAAGAAATAATAATGTAATGGAAATGGATATCATCTTTCATGGAATATATGATCATGTGAAATATCAAGTTGGAAAGTGTTCATCAACTAAAGAGCTCTGGGACAAGGTACAAAATCTCTACACAAAGGGATCCCATTATTAGCACTATTTTTGTCCCAAGTACCTAAGAAGATCAGGTAAATAATTCATGAGGTTTGGAGTCCAAAGAAGTCTTAAAAAGTATAAGAGAAGTAAGCCTTAGGGAGCCTACAAATTTATGCCAATAGGCCTGAGTGCTTAATATATTAAGGAGAGGCTCTAGATCATCAACTACATCGGACCCTAGCCAATGACCAGGGAATTATGCAGAGGATGCTTATTTTTTGATGGTCAAGATGATCCAAGACGGTGTCAGATCAACTGTTTAGGTTGAATGCACACTTGCCAGTCAGTGGAGGTTTAAGGAGCTGTTGTGCACTTTTTTTATCATCAGATAAATGGCTAATATGGAAAGTGCATGACATTAATTACCCAATATTTAATCAAGATCAGATGCCTCTTTCACATCGTCAGATCGATGGAAGAGAGTGAAATCACTCCACACAGATGGGAGTGGGATAATATGAGGCATCAACCCACAATTTAAAAACCATGGAGGACTTGTGGAGGAAAATGATAGATTGCATACGAGGAAAAGATGTTTTCAAAACCACTTTTCGTGACCTGATACAGTGGTTGGAAACTAGGGATGGTTTCTTCCCAAGCAATCCAAGGAGGTGAGGTGGCACTCCATGCTTTCTTCAAATGACATCTCATCATACACTTGGACAAATCCATACCCGACATGTGGCAATCTGAGCCACCGTAAAAGGTACGCATGTATTTCCCTATCAAACTAGACCCCTCCAAATCCTAAAAATGTACCATGTTAACTTTAACTATGACCAATGGAGGAGATTGAAAAGGCGCTAAAAAATTGAACAAATCACACCGAAAGTTGAAAACGTGTAGCCTTGTGGTAGATCAATGATGTAGACCCACCCAGAAGAAAATCAATAGTGGAAAGGGGTTTCAGCACTGGAAAGTGCATGGTGGTTAAACTTGGAAAGGTGGAGCGGAAAGTAAACCACTGACCATGTGGAAAACATTGGTAGAGTCTGCTATGAAAAGCTGTCAAAGTTAAACCACTCATCGCAAGTTCTGAAACCACCTCATCATATGTTATATAAAAGGTTTGTTCGAAGTTTGAAAAGGGTAAGCCTTAGGGATCCTACAAATTTATGCCAATAGGCCTGACCGTTTAAAATATTAAGTAGAGGCACTAGAGAATAAACTACACAGGACCCTATTCGATGACCAAGGCGTTATGCGGAAGGTGCTTATTTTTTGATGGTCAAGTTGAGACAGGATGGGGTCAAATCAATGGTTTAGGTTGAATGGGAAATTGCAAGTCAGTGGAGGTTTAAGGAGTCGTCATGCACTTTTCTAATCATCAGATCAATGGTTTATATAGAAAGCGCATGCCATTAATTACCTGACAGTTAATTAAGATCAGACGCATCTTTCACATCGCCAGATTGGCGATGGAGAGTGAAAGCACTCGAAAAATATGGGCACAGGATAATATGAGGCATCGACCCGCAATTTAAAAACCATGGATAATGTGTGGCAGCAAATGATAGATTGCACACCAGGAAAAGGTTTTTCCAAAACACTTTTTGTGACCCGATAGGGTGGTTGGAAACCAAGGATGGTTCCCCCCCCATCTGCGCAAGGAGGTGAGGTGGCGCTCCATGTTTCCCTCAAATGACATCTCATCATACACTTGGAAAAATCCATAGACAACACATGGCAAGTGGGCCCACCATAAAAGGTACGCATGTATTTCCCTTTCAAACTGGGTCCCGCCAAGTGTCAAGCATGGTATAGCCCAACTCTGAAGGTTTTTCATTTTCCCCACATCAAGCTTCCTTCTTCTACATAGCCCTCTCCCATTTGTGATCAAATTTTATTAAAGGAAAATCCTTAAAATGTTAACAGTTGTGGCGAAGCACCACAAAGACTCTCCCTTGTGGAGTGTGCTTGTAAGTGTAAGTGTAAGCTTTAACATGCACATGCACACTTCCCAAGGGGGAGTATTTCTGGTGCTTAGACACAACCCCAAAATTATCAGCCATTTTGTTTGTGGTTGATGACGAAGCTAGAGCCTCCCCCTGCAAAAGTCTCATGCCATGTCACCCATCACGACATATGTTGATCGAAAAGCGAATCCACCAGTAAGTTTCTTTCCTTGGGAAACTATCAATTACCTTACGACCACTTTGTTTTTCCCCTACATAAAATAACCCATTAAAACATAGGAAAGGAACGGTTTATTTTAACATGTTAGAATTGAACAGTTCAATATATCCTAGATCGTCAAAGTGAAATAGGAACCTACACTGATTTATCAACTTTATAGGTTCCCAAGAGAATCAAGGAGATATGGAAGGTAACCAAGTCCTGGAAACCAAGAGCTAAAAGGAAAGGCACCCTAGTGTGGAAGTAGAAGAGAGCATAGGACCGCTAGCAGAACCAAGAACCTGAACAAAAAAGGGGCTACAAGAGGCATGGAAATTTTTCATTATGTCAACTCTTAGAAGGGAAAAGAAAGAGAAGAGTCAGGACCACCACCCGGTAGACAAAGACAACAGAATCCGACAATCGATTAAGCACCACTGCTTTGTAGACAAAGACGTCTGCAACCTTTCACCCTGCAGATAATTTTTCTTATTTCCTTTCACTGTTTACATCTGCACAATTTTTTTTACCTTACTAGTATTTTTTGTTGCTTCCTTTATCTGTTTACATCTGCATAAGATTTTTTTTTTCTCTCCTGGAAATTTCTCGTGTTTCCTTTCACTGTTTACATACGCATAAAATTTTTTTACACTGGAGGAATTTTTTAAGGGGAGGGTCCCTATAGAGCCTTCATCATCTATCAAGCTCCAATCAAGGGACACCCCCTATCCACTGTGTGTACATCTTTTTCATTTCCAACTTTTATGTTTATGTTATTATTCTATACTTCACAATTTGGATTTGCTTCTTTTGTACTTGGATCTTTCATTTATCAAATTGGGACCTCTCTTTGTTCCTCGCTAAGTCAGGGAGGGGGCACATGCGCCTTTCCTTCCTTAGGATAACCCCAATAAATCGACACAGTCCAAGGAAAATAAAAAACTCAATAATCCCTGCAAAACATCAAATATAGGTTTGAACATTTAAGAATTTACTCTAAACCCTTGTCCACAATCATTTGGTTTTGCACTCAGATTTGAGTTTTTCACCGTCGATTCACTCCTCACACTCACAATCCAAATACAAAAACCTTGATGCTTCCTCCATTCCTTCAATTTCTTTTGTACAAAACACCCAATTTTCAGTTTACTTCCTCCCGCCCGTCTTCGCTTGTTGATGCTTTTTTCCTTGGGTTCCAACCCAGCTAATAGTGAAAATTATGGCTTTGTTATGTCACGTTCCCATATTTTTCCTAAGGTTCAAGTTCCTCTTTATCCTCTTGCTATATATTTCTCTATGATCCTGCTATCATTTCTTCTCTTAGCATAGTCACTCTGATGTACATGGTCCATATTGACATTTTGAGTTAATAATAAAGCTCCAAGTTTGCTCCAATATCTCTCTCTTCTGTCTCATGTTCCAATAGCTAGTAAAGTTTCCATTAGGATTAATTGGATGTCAATTTATCCTTCAGAATATTTTTTAATGTATGTTGTTGTTAAAGTACATGTTGTTGGTCATATATACACAGATGCTACAGAAACTTGTGACCCTTAGCTTCCCTTTCTGTTTCCCATAAAACTAGTTAATGTCTACAGTTTGCACTCTTAACACATATTCCTTTATATGATCCTAGTTCCACTTATATGAATTACCAAGGTTGTTAGGGGCACCCCATTGAGCACTAGGAGAGTATGAGTTTCCACATAATTCCCAGGTCTAACACCTTGCAACCATTGGTTTAGCCAATGGAGGCTTCCTAGGCGTGATGCACTACCGGATATGTCAATAGTCAATGTGATAGGAAATCCACCTCTTCCCCAATGGTATAACATGAAGGAATGTTGAACCTTACATATTTGTACATTTATGCAGAATACCTCCATCCATGTGTTGCAAAGATTTGAATGGATGTCACCTACCCAAATATCAGAAATTATTATTTTATTAGCAAAATACTTTATGTTAAAGTTAATTACAAAGTTTTGTAATTATGATTAGTTTTGATTAATGATGAAAGTAATTACTGATTATTAATATTTAAATAAATTAATTAGGAGACAAACACCCAAGGGGACTGTTAAATGAGTGTTCACTGACCCACTAGGAGGAATGGAAGCTGTTGGAAGGTATGGGACAGATGGCAGCAATTGCATCACACCACTAGCTGTTGGTTATGGGACAACTACCCCTAAAAATGTGGCATTATCCCCCAGGTGGTGGGAGTGGGCAGGCAGCTCATTTAATGACCCAGTAACAACTGAAAAGGCCTAGGCAGCCTACATAAGGCAAATTTGAATTGAGTAGGCAGCTCTTACACAATATTTTATGTAGAAATATTTCCTCATGTGCATAAGGTGATCACTAAGAGATTCGAATAGGGAGGCTAGTTGTGAGTGCAATCATAAGTCTGCATATTGCTAAGAAGAACCAGAGTTACTGGTGCAGGTCTTTTGGATTGCTAGTTCTTGAATATTCAACAGTTAGTGCTACTGCAAGTGGAGATCCTAAATTCCTAAGTTTCTTCCTCCTGGTGTTTCAGTGAACACGCTCGGGGGTCCTAAGGCAAGTACTTGACTGTCTTCAAGAATTGGTTGGGTGGAACAGTCTTCTTGGGTTGTTTGTCCCCTACAGATTTTATTCAGATTTTACAGTTTCTACTTTATTTCAGTTATTAGTTCTGTTTAAGTAAAATTATTAATCTCTGCTTTGAAGAAAAAGTGTGTTCTGATTCTGTTGAAAGTCAGTATGTTAAAGTTTCAATGATGATTTTAATTGATAAACCAGTATCTACATTTTTCCACCTGTTGTTTTATGCATCGTACTCTAGTGTAGATAAGCAAATTAAGAATAGATGAGAAGATAGGGAATTGACACTGATTCAAATAGACAAGTGCAGTGATTGAATTATGTTTTCATTTCTGTCTTATAATTAACAGTAGTAATTACTATATAGTATCTATTTACAGTGTAGAATATTCCATTCTTTTCATGGAAAACAAGTATAGATTATTTACTGTACAATTTCATTTTGTTCTTCCTATCCTTATTATTGACATAGGAAATCAATGCATTTTAAAGTTCTGTACATTATATTTAGAAATAAATATTGTTGTTGCAATAACTAGAAGTGCTAGTTATAATCACAAGTCACAAATTACAGTAATTACACATGTCACACACACTATAGTTTTTCATCACAAATTTATTGATAGAATAATTTCCTATAATCATATAATTTATATCAGAACTGTAAACAAAGGAAATACAAAACCTTTATTGTCTACACTTATCACTTCACATTACAATTTGCTTGTATTATTCAATCTGAGTGTTGTAATTTCTATTACATTACGAACTATATATAGCACTAAACCATAGCATCGTATCAACTGTAAAACCCTAGATCACATTTGTTTCAGATTTTTATTATCATTATCCACATTTAAATTACAGTATAAATCCTAGCTACAATTAAGGACTATTCTGAAGTTACATATAATGAATATCTTCCATTTTTTAAGATGAAACTAGAACCTGGGCATGGCCCTGCTCTTTTCATTTTCAAAACAATTATCTATATTCAAAGACAAAAAACGAACTAGGTATGGCCCTGTTCGTGTCCTTAACAAACGAAATGAAAATCATTTCAACATTACACATTACAGAGTTATCATTTGACAAGCATTTAGACTCTGACCTAGCTCGAAAGTCACTATATCAACATACAAGAAATCAACGTATAACACAGACGTTTAGCACAGAACGAAATAGTATATTTATTGTTCATTGCCGAGAAGAAAACCTTGTATCTACAGTTAGACGAGCTTCGGCTCTTTTTCTTTCTCATTTCTCATTACATAAACCAACAGGTCTTGCTCAAAAGTTAAACCAATACAAATCCCAACTCCAAGAAGGGAAACCTTTGTTCACAAAAACCAAAAAGATTACAACATGTTTTCCAACAAAAATCGCACAGTGTTTATTCCCAAGTTGAAGATATTTTAAACGAGTCCAAAAACCCTCTGCATTGACGAGTAGTATAACTACCAGATCGATGAGCTAAACATCAATGTTTAAACACTGAGGATCACACAAACAAATGAGAATCACATCTTTGTACAGACATCATTTGAATAACAAAAGGTTCTTCGAAGTTTTCAATTGACAGACAATGATGAGGCATGGTGAAAAACTAGCTACTCGTCCCTTTGAAACAATATCAACCACAGTCGAAAGGCACCTACAAGGGTTTTAGACCGGAGCTTACTAGGAATGGAAGCACGCCCTTTTCCAAACCTTTGCTCAAATCATTCTTCACAACCTGCAACTGATAAAACAACAACCTAGAATTAGAACAGCTGTTATTTTTTTTATCTGTAAGACGAAGTTCAAAACAAAATCACTATTCATTGGAGAACGATTACCTTCATAGCAAGCAGCCAAGTTCTTCACATTCACCAGAAAGCGACGAGAGCTTTGCTGTAGATGAGACCATGGTGTCTCTATCATTTGCAACTGTGTGATTCACTCATTCTCTCAAACGAAAAGCTTAAAACCATCAACTCTTTAACACTCTGAACTAGAGACCCAACATTTTAACACCACGTCATTACAGAGAAAGAAAACCTACAACTTCAACCCTAAGTTACAGGTCTTGAGGTCGAACCTCTTACAAACTTTCTAACCCTAGAAATTCGGCAGCCTGTCGGCCACAAGGACCAAAACAATAGAACAATAAACAACAATTCAAATCTCATTAACCAAAAATGATGACAAAGGTTAGGGTTACATCTAACGATCCACATTCATCACATCCAACGATCATAATAGTGCCAGCGAAATGGCATTGGGACGAGCAACCTCTTCAATTAATGCACCATCCATCAGTACAAACATGGCAATGCCACTTTTGCACATGGAGGATCATTTAATATCCAGTTCGGAGGTGTTTCAAAACACATAACCATTACACCATGACAATTGTAGAAACTATTACATCGAATTCATATTGCGTTGACCGTTGGCAAATCCTTGTCAGCTAGAGTTTCAAATCAAGCTTTTAATGCAGGATCAAATTACGATCTCCACGATAGCTCAAAGGGTATGTCATTTAATGACCATCAACTCGCCACCCTGTTGACATAAAATTGTATGTCAGTACCATTTATTACGACCACCAATCTTCATAAAAGATATTTTGCAAACTCAAAACATTCAATTGCAATTGCTAATAGTTAAAGCTCTAACTTAGGATCACAATTAGAATATTAAGAGCAAAGTTTAGCCATGTATTAAGCATAGATTTCGTAACATTTCGATATTGTGAACTTTTATATATATATTTATAACTTTGCAATTATACATCTATTTTATAGGATAGCAAATCTATAAGGTTTATATGGTTAGAATATTAACCTTAGTTTCTATTTGCTCCATTTATAAAAATATAATAATGTAGGAGTTTACATTTTGGATTTTCAATAAGACCAAAGATTTGTAACTATCATATAAACCATGCTCTGGTCATGAACTTCATACCCTCACTATTAACACATTGCATCCGATAGTTAGCAATACAATTTCGATGCTAATACCTTACAAAGTATTAGTTATCTTAAGATGACGACCAAAGTCAACTTTAACAAAGTCATTGGCTCACGATAACAAACGTAAACAGCTTGTATACCTTCTAGACGTCATTATTTTCAATATTGTAGGATAGCATCGAGAAAACTAGGAAGCAGTACTAAATCGTCATACCTGAATATAGTTGTTTTGGCAAAAGATTTCACAACATTTTATTTGACATTGAATTGAATTACACACGTAATTTTAAACTATGTAGTTATTGAACCTCTTACCTGTTGTCTGCACATTGAATATTCAAATGCATTAGCGTCGCAGCTAAGTAAACTCCAGGGTACCTCGTAGGACACCCTTGGACATCGAAAAGCAAACTTTCAGTATCATGTCAAATTAAAAAGTATCGCATCATATTTCTAATCTGTCAATACATTGGTACAATATTCATGTTTGTTAATGGTGTGTTTAAATTGTCATTATCACCATGCTGCTAAAATAGAAAATTAAATTACATTTAGTATTAACGACTTTTTAATTGAAGTTGTCATAATCAAAAAAATTATTATTTCCGCACCTATAAATTTTGTATTTAATGTCGTTTTCAAAAATTTTAAATTTTTAAGAAAATTCGGGATGTTACAATGGATGTAGGGGGATTCTACAAATTTTCTACTTATGAGTTGTCTTATCAAAATCAATCATATCTCATGACCTTTTTCAGATTTGGGAGATGAGAGGAGGACGATAATATATTGACAATTCCACTCAAAGAGGATTCAAACTCGATTTGATTTCTATAATTGATATTCAACTGAGTCTGACAAATGATCAAATGCATTGAAATCATCTTGAATCTAGTTCAGGCCTTTGAAGAAGAGCTTTTGAGATTGTATGAATTCTTCATTAACATAAATGGCCAAAGTTTTGAATTATTCTACAGTCAATTTGCAAAACTGTGAACTTGTGGGATGATCTTTGAAAATCTCCAACTATTATTTTATAGATTTAAGCTCCTTGGACTAATGACAGAGCTTGTCTTCTTGTTCTTTCTTATGCTCCAATAGTAGCTGGCACTGTTTCTGATGTTCTACAATTCTTTTCTTGAAATTTTCTTTCAATTCATTGATTTCATTTAAGAAATCATCCTTCAAAACATCCTTCACTTTCTCTAACGATTTGCACCTGTACTTTTCTTGATCTATCATTTGATTTAAAGTTGAAATAGTATCATAATTATCCCCAGCAAAGGATCCCATAGCTGATGTTGTCTCAATGGATTCTTTTCTAAAATTAGATGTGTCTGTTAGAACAATATCACCATCATATTCATGCATGGACCTTCATGTTGTTATACCTAGTTTTATTTGGCTCATTAGTGCTTAGTCTAGTGTCTTGGACCATAGTTTGTCCACATTTGACCACCTTAGACTAGTGATATATCCATGAAGCCTTGTTTTTCGACTTATCCACTCATTTCCATCATTTTAGGAGTCAATGTTCCCCACTACCTTGCATTTATGTGGGATTTATTGCATTTCTTTGTTGTAAGGAGATGGAGTGCACCCTATTAAATATTTGGTCAACTTGTGCATTAATGGCCACTACTTAGCCAACTACTCACCCATGCAACCTCATAATGGTACCTTTCACACTATTTTGACGAGCCTAGCCTCCTCATGGTCCATCTATGTTCATTGAACCTCATTATGGCCCAATCTATGAGTTACACTTAGTCTCATGTCATTGATGGGTGAATTGGTCCAATGTAAGCCTCATTATTGTGAGCTACTCAACTTGCCACTAAGCCTCTCGATTTTGTCTCTTTATAGCATCTATATATTCTACTCATGTTAATGAATAATATTAGAGTGGAATTCTTCCCACTAGACTTATTTTCCTCTAGTGTCATGTTCAAATATTTCTTCTCTATTCTTGCTATCTCTTTGTGCAAACAATTCTAAGTGAGATTGTTTTTGCTATCTAGATCTAGGTTGGATTGTCACATGTATCAGAACCTAGTGTTGTGATTGTTGGGAAACCTAAATTCTAATAGTGCCATGTTTCCAAATGATCTAGTTTTCCATAGACACGAGATTGATTTCTCCATCCCTTGGCCTTTTAGTTCCTCTTCTAATGACTTCTTTATGCTGAAACAATAATTGCCAAGGGAAACTACAATATCAACTCCAAAATATGTTGATTGTTGAGAAAAATATGGCATGAGAGCACTTGGATTAGGCATAGGGAGTGGTAGGATTACTAAAGTAGGAGGGACTTGTGATGAGCTCTGTGATATCTCTGAAAAACCTGAAGTTGCTATAATTTCAGTTTGTTGAGGCAGACTTGACTGAGTAAGGACAATGGTGGTAGGAATAGAGGACAATGAATTAGATGATTGTATATCAATGGATGTTTGGGTTGATTGAGTTTGTATAGTTGACATAGATGAATAAATGAGCAAAGAATCAATTACATTCATGGTATCCTATTTTGGTAAAGTATGTGGGAAAGCATCTTGTTGGGTATGTAAAATTGTACTAGGAGTAGATGGAGAGTGTGAAACTTGAGTGGCTAAAACCTAGGTACTTGGTGGGGGAATATCATTAAATATAGTAGAAACCATAGAGGAAAGGAATGGGAAATATTGTGAGATCTGAGTGGAATGGAATGTGTCCTCGAGTGACACTTGATCTAGGTTGATGATAATGGGATTTGTTTTATCCATTGTGGTGATTGTTGCAATGGAGGTATACTCTAATTTCTCAACATTTACATGCACAGTAGGGTCGAAAGTAGTGGAACTAGAGAAAACAGATTGGGAAGAAACAAAGGATTTACCTTTGAGTGCCTCATCCCTCTATCCCAAAATGTTGATTTTTTGTATTTTGTGTTGGGGATGATCTGCTATGATAGATTGTTTTCCCTTGTGACTTGGTGTTGTAGTAGTCTGTTGCTTTGAATTAGAAGATCCCGCATCATCCTCCATGGCATCCCTCAAGGAATTCTCCTGAGTTTGGAGCATCTGATTCCTTTGAATATGTATTATAGTTTTATGCTGCATATGAGCCTTATGGAGAAAATTCCTTTAATCTGTGTCATTAATGCTTGTCAGCACTTCCTCAAAACTATTGGACCTCATATAGATGGAGTCATTAGGCTGGTTTTCATGCACATAAGGGATTTTCAAATGAGCCAATGTGAAATGATCCACAATGATCCCTTTGGTGTCATGCATCCTTTTTACTTCTTTTTCAAGTTCGAGTTCATTGAATTTGTTTGCTAAAAGCAAAGCATGAGCATAGTTTTGAATTACAAAGTGACCAATGTATAAAGAAAACCTTGCCCAGGCCTTCCTTATTAGAGTGGTGCATTTTCCATATATCCCATCAGCTGTTGTCTGATGGGAAACCTCCTGTAAGACCATCCTATCGGGAAAAAATATGGGCAACATATGAATAGAAAAAAAACCCTAATTCGGATATATGTAAAGAATTCCCCAATGTACCAATCTCCCATAGATGATACTAAGTGCTCCGAATATTCTGAAATACACGGGGCACTAATTTTGTAAATGGAAAAATATACATCACAGAAGAAGTTGTCACAAATGTCATAAATGTGAGCCTTGTAATTGTCTTCCCACAAAACGTAGAAATAGATATGAATTGGGGATAGTTGGTTGGTCCACTTCCAATTCATAGATGTGAATGTAAATGATGAAAACAATATATCAAACATATAAGCCAATAAATAAAATCCAAGCTTCTTTGTGGGAGGAGCCTTCACATCGTGCATGATGGCATCCTTCATGGTAACATAAAAATTTGTGCCCAATTGAACACATCCCTAGTGGTGACAACATGATGCATCAATGGATTCCATTCCATCAATGGATTTCCATACAAAGACAACAATTGGCTAACCCATACAATCTACATTGGCATGTGAGCAAGTAGTTTATAGGGTTGTCTGAGGAAATAGACATGATATTGATTATTTTGTTTGCCAACAATATTGTTGGGGTCGACAAACCCATTTTTTATCAACACTTCTAGCTCATAGAGGGTTGTTGGTAGGCACAAACTGATTAGGTGTGGAAATACCAAACATAAGGGAGAATCATCCTGATCCAAGTGTTAACACTCATAATTTCTCCTTTGGTTATGGAAGGATAGTTCCACGGTAACCTTTTGAAACCAATATTTACGAGGGAAGTTGACTTCCTTCCTACTAGAGAGGACTCTCTCAATAAATAAATACAAAGGCCATAAATATTTAAAGAAGATAAATTAACGATGCAAATGGCTGAAATAGTGGGATACAATTGGGCATGGAGTCAAAATCATGAGTCTTTAAATATAAATAGAGTCTTAGCAATATATTTTTTCACAGAGGAGGGATAGCTCCTATTTTATAGTCAAGTTCTTGCTTTCAAGTGATAATAGAAGAAAAATTAACAGTCTATTAACATTGGGCACCAAATAAAGATGAATCCTATATCAACTTTAGAGGAAGGTTTTTTGAATACTTGAATCCTATGAATCAGAGCATAAGAGTTTGAATTTTGATTAAATATAATTTTATTCAAGCATGAAAAGGTAACATAATGGAAATAGATAACATAAATAACATTTAGATGAGGAAAGGAAATGCAGACTGCTCTTTTTCCTTCAGGATTTGGTTGGGTGAGAATATATTTAACAAAATTAGCTGGGACAAAAGCAATTGTATGTGAATGTAAAATATCGACCCCGAAATCCTTTAATGACTTAATTAATGCATATGCTTTCTTTTCCGTGATATCATATTTTAACTCTGCATCTCTTAAAATCTTACTAAAAAAAGCAATGGGCTATTCTGCATTTTCTTGATTCTTCTGGAATAATACCCTAGCTATAGTATGTTCTGAAGCAAAAGAAAATATAATAAAACCTTTTGAAAATTCTGGGCTAATCAGAATAGGTGCTTTAGTCAGTTCTTTCTTGATATCACTAAAATATTTTTTAGCTTCTATAGTCCACTTAATGTCATTATATTTCATCAACATATTTGTAATATTCCTCAGAATCTCTGTAAAACTTGGAACAAATCTTCTTAAAAAATTTACCCTCCCAATGAAAGACTAAATCTCCTTTTTAGACCTTGGGATTCCAATTTTCTGAATAGTTGTCACCTTGTCAGGATCAACTTTGATACCATCTTTGGATATTACATGGCCTAATAATTTACCTTCTTGCAGCGAAAAAATAGACTTTTTAGGATTTAAAGATATACCAAATTTTATGCACTTCAAAAATACTTTTCCAAGGTGTTTTAGATGTTAAATTTTGTACCAAGGCAAGTGTTTTTCCACTGTGAGATGCCTAGGGGTGGATAAAACATTAAAAGTGGTCCCTAGCGCTTTATTAAATTGATATGCACTTTATGTTTATAATGTCACTTTATAAAGTCTCCTTAATTTATTTTTTCTCCTAAGTTCACTTTATGAGAAATAAAGTGAGTTTAATTAAAAAGGGAACTCACATAACTAAATGATATTTGAGCATTAAATATTATTTATTGAGTTTTTTAATGAGCAATTGATGTGAACCCTTGATCATGTCTAACCTAAGCCATTGGATGAAAAGGAGGAAGTTTCCATGAACAAAAGGGGAGGAGTTAGGGATTTAAGGCATCATGGTTCACTCTCACCAAAGAGATTTTGGAGAGAGGAGAAGAGAAGAGAAGAGGATTTGGAGAGAATTCAACCCAAGAAGAAATTCTGAAACTTTGAGAGGAAGAGGGAAATTCAAGGCACAAATTCCAAGAAGAGATTGCATGTTTTTCAAGGAGAATAATAGGAGCATTTAATTCAGTTCGTATAGCATCCATCCATACAGTCATCTGTACAACAGAGGAATGATTTTGAGACATGTCATCCATCAATAAATGAGTCTCATGCAACAAGATTTTTTAGGCACATAAATCGAGGAAGAAGTACATCATTTAATGTTTTTCATACAGTGATTGTATAGGAATAAAATTGGCATGATTTTCTAGGCAGTAGAAGGAACATAAAACAAGGTTCGTACAACCAAACATGTGAGACCATACAACACATTTTTCCAGAAATCCATACAACAGTGTGTTGGCACATTTTTCAAGATGAAAAGTGGATAAATACTGTTTTTATTAATTTATATTTTTGTTACTAAAGAATAAAATATCTCTCTCTCAAACAGGTTTTCAATTCGGGATTTTTCCTGAGCCAAATTGGCTAAAAGTTTGTGTCTAAATTTTTCATGTGGCTGATTTAAATTTATGTATATGAAAATGTTGTAAAAAATCTCATGTGTTTCAACCAAGTTGTTAATTTTATGTTTATGAGAAGCTAATGGGGTTTGGGAATTAAAATATATGTGAACAAAACTTGAAAATAGGTTGGGGTTGGAAAATTTACATGGTATCAGAGCCCATTTAAAGGCATAAATTAAAATCAGAGATTGAAGTTTCAGATTTGGGAAAGAAGGGAGAACATATATTTTTAGAAGAATAGTCTGTATTTATGGTCATTGGACTTAGACTAGAGAATAGATTGGATGGGGCTGCAAATTTAATACCATGGAAGGCTAGAATAATGTTAATACTGGAGTAGAATGAACTATTGGAAATAGTGTACAGTACTGCAGCAAATCTAGTCACAGTACTTAGCGAAGCTACAAATAGGGAAGCTTTTATGAAAACTGATGTAAAAGTGAGAAGGATCATACTTGATGCCATGAAGGATCATGTGATCCCACATATTTCAGTGAAATCCCATGCTTTTCAAATGTGGATTGCTTTAGCAAATCTTCTTCAAAGTTAGAATGAAAACATGAAGATGGTGCTGAGAGAAACGTTGAAGAGTGTCTACATGAGTAACGGTGAAAGCATGGATTCCTACCTTACTTGAATCACACAGGTGAGAGATGAACTTACATCTATTGGGGAGGTTGTACTTGGAACTAATTTGGTGCGAAATTTTTTGAAAGGCGTGGCATCACCATGGGGTGTCTTTGTGTAGATTGTGATTTCTCATGAGCATATACCTTCTTGGGATCATCTCTGGGACAACTTCATATAGGAGGAGACTGGGAGAGCATATATACAGGTTAGTTCATCACATAACAGGAAGGATGAAGACAATGTAGAATTGACAACAAAGGGAAAGAAGAAGAATTTCAAGAAGCGCTCCAAGGGTGGGGCCAAAAAACATAGTGGAAAGAAAAAGAGAGACATGAGCAAATTCAAGTGCTTTGCTTTCCATAAGTTTGGACACTATCCACCGCAGTGTCCAAACAAGAAGAAGAAGGGAAGCAGATGATTTTGCTACACGATTTGAGGGAGAGTTTTATCTCTATGTTGGTTGTACAGATAGGGAATCTATCACCAGTAGTGATGTAGATGATCAAATACATTATTCCTTATTGGTTGATCATTCATTGAGTGCTTCCACCACTCCTTCCACTTGGTACATTGATATTGGGGCTTCGAGCCATATGACAGGTGGTCGAGATATGTTTACTGATATGAATGAGACCGCCTTGAGCCTAGAGTTAGTGTTGAGTGATAACACTATTGTGAGAGAAGTTGACAGAGGGACTATCACCTTTCATAGGGAGTCCATGCAGTCCATGACATTGAGGGATGTCTTGTATGTTCTCGGGATGAAGAAGAACCTTGTTTCAGTTTCCACTATTGAGGACAGCGGATTTGGAGTGTGTGTCCTATATGGGAAAGTGTATGTTTTTCCCAGAGAAACAAGACCATATACTTCATATGCCATTGGAGTTATATGTGGGAAACTGTACAAGCTTCTCTTCCAGCCTAATCATGCATTGGCTTGTACTAGCAATAACAATCATTTGTGTGAGTTGTGGCATAGGAGGATGGCCCAACTTCATCATTCAACTTTGATATTGTTGAGGGAGATGTATAGAGGTTTACTGTAGTTCAGCAGAGAGCAAAGTGGTGTGTCTTCAGAGGGTGTGCTTTGGGAAAGTACACCAAGACTGTTTTTCTGAGTAGTGATAGTATATCAGGAGGAGTGTTGGATTTGACACATTTTGATTTATGTGGACCTATATCTTCTGCCTCATTAATAGCTTTGGAGAACATATCATTTTGAATGATGATCACTCCAAGAATACCTAGATCTACTTCCCTAGAAACAAGAATTCTGAGGAAGTCTTGAAGAGGTTCCAAGAGTTCAAAGCTCTTATGGAGAACCAAATAGGGAGGAAGATTCAGGCACTTAGGTCAGACAATGGGGGTGAGTATACCTCCAAGTATTTTGATAATTTTTGCAGAAAGGATTACATCAAGATGCAATTGACTGTTCTATATACTACACAACATAATGGAGTTTCCGAAAGGAAGAACGGAGCTATAGAGGGAGCATCTAGATCCTTGCTTCATGATAAGATTATTCCTTTCTTTCTATGTGATGAGGCTTGTAGTACTTTTGTTTATGTGCAGAACATGAGTCCATACCATGATTTGGGGTGTAAAAATCCCAAGGAGATGTTCACTGGAAAGAGGCCTAAGATAGGCCACTTCCACATATTTAGATGCCTTATGTATTCTCATGTCTATTCTGAGAAGAGGAGAAAGTTAGAGCCCACTGTAGAGAAAGGAATATTCATTGTTTATAATGAGACTTTGAAGTCCTTTCACCTATACCTTCATGTACAGAGGAAAGATTTTGTGAGGAGGGAGGTGATATTTGAGGAGGAGCGGGCCTTCAAGAAGCCTTGTGGCACATATATGATGGAGCAATAGATTATTTATACTCCACAAGTGACAACATCTCATATTTCAGCGATTCAAAGTGCAGGGTCACACATTTTAGGGGTGACTGGTCCACAGGTTCAGCGACTCAGTCTACAAAGACTTATGGTATAGGGATAGGTTCTCGGGTCACAGGTTTAGATGTTTCACCATCACATGATTCGGGTTCATATGGTTTTGGTTCACCAGGCACATGATCTCAAGCCATAGGTACTTCTTTTGGTAGACAGTTTCCAGATGAGGATGTTCGTGAGGAGGGCCTACCACAAAAAGCTAATTCCAGGAAAATAAATCCAAGTTGGCTTAAGGAGCTTGTCAAGGAAGCTAAGGAGTCTATGGGGACACCGAGGAGGTAGGCCAGAGAGAGTAGATCACTAGAGAGGTTTTCCAGCTATATGGCGATGGTCAATAGATTGTGTGAGTCAGAGCCTACCACACTTGAGGAGGCTACCCCACATCAAGTTAGGAAAGATACCATGATAGAAGAGTACAATTCCATCATGAAGAATTATGTGTGGGATATTGTTTTGAGACTAGAGAGGAAGTCAGTTGTGACTTCCAAGTGTCTCTTCAAAATCAAGCATGCTGCTAATGGTAATGTTGAGGAATACAAGGCTATATTTTTGGTGCATGGTTTCTCTCAGGTGAATGGATTTGAATATGATTAGACTTTTTCCCCAGTGGAAAGATACTCTTTGATTCGATCAATGATTTCTATTGCTGTAGAGATGGGTTGGAACATTCATCAGATCAATGTGAAGACAACATTTCTAAATGGTGTCTTAGAGGAGGATGTTTATTTGGAGTAGCCTTAGGGATTTGAGGTTCATGAGAGAGAGTCTAATGTATGCAGGTTGATGAAATCCCTTTATGGGCTGAAGTAAGCTCTGAGATCTTGATATTCTAGGATTAATGCATATTTGCAGCAGTTGGGATTCAAGAAAAGTGAAGTAGATCCAAAATTCTATTTCATTGTAGTTGGTGAGGTTCCACTTATTCTGGTATTGTATGTAGATGACTTGAGCATTACAGGTACAAAGACACCCATTGCAAAGTGAAAGAAATATCTTGCATCGGAGTTTAAGATGGAAGAAATTGGACTGATGCATTACTATTTGGGTTTGGATGTTTGGAAGGAGATTGGGAATATCTTTCTGGGACAGGGAAAGTATGCCATGGACATTCTGAAAATATTTCAGATGGAGGAGTGCAGGTTCATTACTACACCCATGATCACCAATTGGAGGAAGCTTCATGATTCTGAGGGAGAGTTGGTATATCTGATATTGTATCATAAGTTCATTGGTTCTATGATGTATTTGGCCAATACCATGCCAGATATTTGTTTTGTGGTGAACACTTTGAGTCAGTTCATGATGGAGCATTGGAGAGTTCAATGGATAGATACAAAACATGTGTTGAGACATTTTCATGGTACAGTTGATTTTGGTCTGGACTACAGGAGAGTAGATGGAGTGAGTTTTGTTGGCTATACTGATTCTGATTGGGTGGGTAGTGTGCATGGTCGGAAGAGTGCATCTGATTTTTGTTTCAGTCTTGGCTCAGTAGTAGTGTCTTGGTTCATTAGGAAACAAAAGTCAGTTTATTTGAGTTCTGCAGATGCAGATTATATGGCATCCAGTTAGGCCAATTCTGAGGCCATTTGGATTTGCAAGTTATTGGTTGGTTTATTTGGTCAACAGGTGTAATATCCCTAGAATTTGACCTTTTATTATGTGTTGAGGGTAGGATCTGAAGCACATGGATGCCTATGTGCTGGGCGTAAGCCCCAACATACATAGAGTGTTGGGCATAATCCCTAGAGCACTCCAACATGATGTTGAGCATAAGCTCTGGAGCATTGGATCTTTGGCCATTGTATCCCTAGGTATATCTCACAAATACATCCTATTACTAGTGTTGAGCGAGAAGCTATGGATTTGCACTAGCGTAACACCCATGTGAGAGTGTTGAGCCTAAGATTTGAATAACACTTAGGGTTACCTTAATTAAGGGTGTTGAGTTGGAAAGACTCTGAATAGAAC
The DNA here is from genome assembly GCA_027924585.1 of Larix kaempferi. Lineage (NCBI taxonomy): Eukaryota > Viridiplantae > Streptophyta > Pinopsida > Pinales > Pinaceae > Larix > Larix kaempferi. Next base: position 31,955,569 of record BSBM01000047.1, on the reverse strand, counting down.
TAACCCTAATCATACTTATTCAAATGATCAATTAAATCTCTATTAATCTCTCATCAAAGATAGAAGGAGCTTCCACCAAAAACGAGGTAATCGAGCATGCAAGGGGAATCTAGGGCTACCTAACCTAGGTGACTGTACCTTATTTAATGAGGCATCAAAGATATAATGCTCTGTAAATACATGAATTAATCAAAGTGATTAAAAGAGCCTCACTTATGTACCAAAGTAATATATATATACATACTTATATTTATATAAAAACATATTATATATAAAAGATATGAGAAAAATAAAAGACACATAAGTGAAGTCTATGTATTTATATATAAGTAAAAGTTATATATATACGTATATTTATAAATTAAATAAATATAATCAGAAGTTTCCAATGTCAATTCAAAAGAAAAGAGAAACAATTGAAAATAACTAGTTAACCAAAGTTTATAATTACAAAGGACATTTTAATTATATTACATATAATTCCAGCTATGAGTTAAATTAAAAAAAAAAGGGAAATTAAAATACTTATGTTAACTCAACTTCCCTCTCCAAGTTTAACTATAAATATGAGGACCTCTTCCAAGAGAGTGGATAATTCTCATTATCATTGCCTTATGGTGTTGCGAGAGGTTTTCTCCAATTCTGAAGAAGGAAGTTATAAAATCTCATTTGCAACCAGCCCTTTCCCAGGTCCTCTAGATTTTCACATGCATCCTCAAACCAGCTCGGGGGTGATCCAGGTAAGAATCAGGAACGGTTATGGATCAACAGTTGGGAGGAACTTGGCTTCCCTGAAGTCATCCGGTTATTGTTATACAAGTTAGAAATAGAGTATTTCCATTTAATTGGTGTAATAATTGTGCAGGTCATAGAACTATTACAACTGCGTCGACCCAGGTATGAGATCACTCCCTACTCTGTTTCAGATTTTATTTATGTTTTAGAATAGGGTTATAAGTTTAATGATACTCTTCATACTTCCCTTCGAAATCTACAAACTATCCTCATGAATTGTATTTAAATATTGTTTCTATTTTTCTATGGTCCATGGACAGCTTTATCTAAGTCATGGCCCCTGGGTTGTATTTATTATATTATGTTATTAGACGTAACCCTTGAAATTGTTACTATGAATATTACAAATTATCACCTAGGGTAGATCCCTATTCTCTTTTAAACTAAGGATTAAAGTTGATCTCAAACCTACCCAAAATACTAGGATCAAGTTTATAACCCCATAAATAGTTCTAGAATTTTAGCATCATCCTCAGAAACCTCACACACAACATATTATGATAGGATAGAAGAGTCTAGATTATATGAGTAATTTTTAAAATGGAAAATCAATTTTGGTAAGGAAAACCTAGTTAAACTCTTAGAATTTAATTACAATCATTCACGCTTTTAAAGAAAAACGAATCATCCTTTTCAAACACCAGGACTCAACCCACAACCTTTTTCTACTCATGCATTGTTACATAATGGTAGGCACTTATAAATACTAGGCATAGCTAAGAGGATCGACCTCTGTCCTATGCGTTTTGTACGCCATCTTTTACCACCAATGCTTGATTCTAGGCTTAGCCATGGGGCTCGATCCTGTATTAGATTATTTTTTACTTATAATTATGTATGTATATATGGATTTATTTATAGAAAACAATCAACACCATAATTAAACAACTAAAAGTTCAACGATGGCACGAATGAGGGCCATAGAGCCTCTACTCATAAAAATATAAATAATTTGCAAACAAAGTATATTTAAAAATTAGAAACCTATAACAAGAGTTAGGTCCCACTCTAAATTTCATAGGATTCATCCCTTAACAGTTATTAGTCACATAAAATGCCCGACACGACAGAGTCATGACACTCTTAGGGAGGCTTCACACTTCTTTAGAAAATATCAAAACGTTAATCAATTTATACACAGGGTAAAGTGTATACATTTTCGAGAAACAATATAAACACCATTTACAATGTTATATTTCCAGTTAGCACTTTAGTGTGTGAACAGTTAGCTCATAAACTAGTTCATGTAATTAAAACGAAAATCACCCTAGCTAGAAAAGCATTGTATGGAAAACCTAATACTGTTATGATTTCATAATACTTTCCCCAAAACTAGAAATAAGACCTTGTTCTTATACTGAATGCAACCCAGGCTTATTTTCACCACAAGGTAGAAAAATTAGGCATGGTGAAAATGATAGGGACTATACTGAGATCAACCCCTATCAAGTAGACATCAATACATACGAGGGCGAGTTGCTTCTGCGCAGATCAGGGAATCGAACTTCTTGGATCAAGAGGAATTCTTAGGGTTTAAACTAGAAAATCCACCAAACAAACAAAAGCACATAAACTCGAATCACAAACATTTACACATAAATACATCATGATAGCAAGAGCGAAGGTCTCATATTACTTGGAACAATTTCATTTATACTGAACCCTAAACCTAGATTGATATAAAAACAAAAGAAAGGCCATAACCCCAATCGAGAACCAGATTTACAAGCATAAAACTAAAATGAAGACATTGGTAGTCATTTGTTTTATACCTCAACCCATATTTATACAAATTTTAGACAAAACAGAAATAAATCGCAATAGCAGCAAAAGGTTTATAAATTATTCCATATATATATATATATATATATTGTAAAAGTATCAAGAACGCAGAGGAAATAATCATCCAAATCACGCAGACTCCGAGGTCTAGAAAACAACGATTTAATTAACACTTTTAACTTTGAGTATCCAACTCCTTGCCCGAAGGCTTACAATAAAACATCTCAGTAATCAACGTTGGAGGAGAAAACTATAGGAGAATTTACAACATAACTAAGGGTAGGCTCGTAACAACTTTTGGTGACTCCCAACGAATCCAACAACCCTGCTCCATATATCGAATGCATTCACACCATAGAAACTACAGGGGATGTAAAGTTACAGAGTCCTGAGCTCTTAGCACAACCCATTGTTCCCATCTTCCATGATAGATTTTGTTCGACCCACCCAAGCCCCAACAGTGGACATACAATGAGACCCTCCTGTCAAGCAACAAGGGATAGAGGTTATAAAACAAAATAGAAGAATAGAAATCGAAAATTACATCTACCGACTTATGGCCATCAAGATAACGTAGAAGTTCACACGACTTACCTGTAGCATCAAAAACCTATTGCAAGGACCATGTGCTTGCTTAGGTGCAACATTCCTCCCTTACTGGAGATGGCCAAGAGCCTTGGCTCTCTTTCCCCAAACGACCCACGCAAAACATAACCCCAAGTGGTGAATACGATGGAGTTTAACATTTCAGCCAGCGTGGCTTCTAAGCACATGAAGATGACATGGGATCATTAATTTGACCCACCTAAACTAAGGGATGAATTCTTTACCCATTTCCTATAGTTGGAAGCCCACTTTTTGTTCTAAGAACTTTGTTAGAAGCTTATAGTTAATACGTAGGGTTAACCCCCCTTTTTAAACATTTCTTTTCCTTACCATCAAGACGTTAACTTAGATATTCCTTGAGGATACCTACAACCACAGAGTTAGACATGTCTTAGCTCACATGCAGCTAAGTAAGACCCAAGGACCTATAACCCTAACGTCAATAAGTGAAAAGAAGCAAATATCATGACCATTCAAACAAGTAGAAGCATTACTTTACACAAACAAAAGTCAAGCATACATTTCTAAACTTGCATCACGACTAGCATAAACACATCAGGTATGAAATAAGTAATTATCGTATGGCACAAAAACAGTATACTAGAGTAGTATTACACTAGTCAGTAATGGGGTAACATATCTCATTAGAAGTACCATATTCTATAGAGTCCATACTAACTAAGATAGGCTAAGAAAGCTATCAAACCTAAAAAGAATTATGATTAAAGATTGTATAACAGACATGAGCATGATGATTAATAAACATAACTGTAAATGAACAATAATAGCATATAGAAGTATAATTATGACTCTCTCATGCTAAGCCAACATTGTACAACTCACGCACCGCTTTGAGAATTCATACTACTTCTAAGTGAATAATGCATTGTTGAAGGTATTGTCTCATCAGGTACTAAGTCCTATTTTATTAATAGACCCATTTGAAAAAAAAAAAATTTCTGGATTTTAGGGACATTACAAGTGGTATCAGAGCCCAGTTACAACATAAAGAGACCTTTTGGGATCACTACAAGACATCCACTGCAGAACTATATTTTACGAATATACTTATAATTTTTACAAAGACTAACAGAATTATGTTTTACTGAATCACTGAACATTTCAGGTATAAAATACAATCTGAATCCTGGATACAGGGAGAAACAAAAGTCAACACAAAGACTGGGGATTCACCTCCTCCAGAAAAGGAGCTGGTGGTGGGATTAAATGAAAGTATCAGGATAGACCATCCACCTGAGTTAATGAAAACACAATACAGAGACGAGTTACAACCCTATGGCTTGCATGCTCGTAGACAAGCTAGTGCAATGTGTACTCTGCATAGTATATAAATACAAGGCAACGTCAGTAGTAAATTACGTAATCAAGATTCCCTTATCTTATTGGCATGCATAATATAATATCAAGTATCAGCTAAACATGTATGACATTTAGACACTGTTTTATATGTTGTAGTCAAGCAAGTATAAAAGATTACCTAGGAAAGAAAAATGTTTAAGAAACTATGTCCTATAATGAGTTTTCAGTTCCAATAAAAAATGATAGGTTTAAAGAATTCAGTAAAACAAAACGAAGGATAAATATGGATACGTTCACCTCCTGTATGACCGAAAAGTCATGAAATATGCATGCATAAATGTAATAATTATATTCTATATAGAAAGTTAGAAACAAACATCGAAGAACATTAAGCGGGAATACCGCACAACTATAGAGTGCATCTGCAGAATAGTATGATAGAAGTAACTATACTTAAGGGAGCATGACATAAGTCGATTACAAGGAATGTTTTAAAGATAAAATAAAAGTCATGATTACTAATGGAATGAAAAGGGTTCCAAGAAACTTAGCAATGACTAGGTAGACGAAATGTAACTACTTTGGTCATTAATATTTAAAAAAAAAATGATGCTCGAGATTTGTATCACTTAGGTGTATCACAAAACATAATTACAAAAGAAGCGCAAAATGAACTTCAAAGACTCTATTTTTGATAAATTGTGTTGTCGAAAATGTCTTCTTAGACAAAGTATGTAATATTCGGGTAAAGATAGAAATATTTATTTTCTTGTATGAATAGAAAGTCAGAGTATTAAATTATCTTTTGTTATAAATGGCTATAAGGACTTTAAACATTTAAGAATGATTGATTACATGAAAAGCAATGTGCTAAAGTAGGAATAAGAATACTAGGAACAAACATGACTACGCAAGATTCAAGGCTTACAAACCTTGAAAAGATATGTTCATACTATTTACAATTGGTAAATTTATACTATAAGGTTAAGCATACAGTGAACTACATGAAAAGATGTTAGTGGAATTTTTTGTGTTTAACATGTCTGTAGAGAGGGCATAAAAGCCAGTAGTAGTACTACGAAGGTGTCATATGCATTATGAACAGAAGGTAATAACATGAAGTATTTTCTAAAAATATTAACTATTTAAAACAGGTAGCAAGATGATGATTTACCATTAGACTAATGATAGTCAATTGCATGAATAATTTAGCATATTTAAGAGGTTGAAAAAAGAGCAAGATGATCCTACTATGAAAAATGTTAGGTGAAATTAATGGCATCTGTATAAAAATCAACTTAAGAAGTTAAGAATTGTTGAAATATTTGACACATGTTTGTTACAAGATACTAGAAGTACCATGTTTTGTTTAAAAATACGTGTAGCATGTTTAAATTAAACATAGAGTGTTAACAAAGAATTGAATGGATTAATACAATCTAATATGTGGTCGAGAGGAAAACCTCCAAACACACATAAACGGTCCTAGACTGCACTATAGTATAGGACCACACTCCTTGTAAAGGTATTCATTATGACCGTTGGAGGATGCCCAAGATAAATTACCACGGGCATACCTTATGCTCATGGGCTGAATTACCTATGTTAACACCCAAAACGTACCTCCAGGGTTGTGGAGAGGCAGAATCAGGGTAACCACTAACCACTTTGGACTTATGCTACTGACCCAGCACATCTTGAGAGGGCTCTCTCTTAACTTTATGAAAAAATTGAAATACTCAAAGTTGTCAACAATGAACAAACACACCAGCCTTCATTACTCAAAAATATTCAATTAAAACATACAAAGAAGGTCAGATTTCTGATGGGACAAAATAATGTGAAAATGTTGGAGGGATAATCACAAGGGAAAAAAAATTGGGCGATGTAGTCAAGGCATTACATATAAATTAGATAACGGTGCAATAGTGTGGACTATTCGAACAGAGGCAAGGTAGCCACCCGCTTGTCGTCGTACTACTGTTTTCTGGTGGTAAAAGAAGAAAATAAGAATAGACCATTGATATGAGCATCCAACAAAGATGAATTCAATATCAACTTTAGTAGCAATATTGAGTGAATACCTGAGATAATAACCAGAGCTTGTTTCCAAGAATTCTAAGTTATTATACACTAATCTCAGACATGAAATGAAAAACATAATATAAAGGCATAACATGAAGTACATGCACATCGAGAAGGGAAAAAGACGACTACAAGTTAAAGCGACATGGGAATCTCTGCAAAACAGTCCACCATAGGCACTGCACATTGTATTAATATGAAAATATCAAAACCGGGCTCGCCCCTCAGGCCTTAGCCGAATGATTTTCCAACCCTTGGTTATTCTATTATAATGCTTTTATAGGCTCTCAGCCTTGAATTGGTCCTTAGGAAACAAACAAAATTATCCTGCAACCTTGACAGCTCCAAAATTGTGAATATTACATACGTGTCAGGTTCAAAACATACTGATGTCATACCTTACTCCTGAGTCTTCAATTGGCCTTGTGAATCAAAGAAGTCCTCTACCTTCAAAGAGATGTCATCCTGCAACTCGTCTGCTGGAGGGGGAGGTTTCGCTTCCTTAGTGGAGATCACAAAATCCTTGAGAATCTCTGTGTCCTATTTGATTTTTTGCTCCCCTTCAGGAGGTTCCTTCTTCCCTCGACATCAGACTCTTTTGGACAACTGCTGCCCTTCCGGCTCTTCATCTTGACTAGAGGAGCTAGATTCTATGTGGTCAAATACAATAGGAGATGAAGGAGCATGCTCTTCCTCCACCTCGGACAAAACCTGCTCTGGCATAAACACCACTTCAGATTCCTGCTCCTTCTCCATGATCTAATCCCAACCAAAAGATGTTTGAACTTCCAGGTGCACCACTTCCTCCATATATCGATTTCGAAATGTGGACGTAAGGACCATATACGTAACTGCTGTGATGATGACAACAGTTACATGTGGTCACATTTTCCATGATTACCTGTCTGAGCCCCCCAGTCAAGTAGCCATGATTCCCAAGGTTCGAGCTGATGTGAAACACGCTTGGCGAAAATTTCTAGATAGACAAAGGAACATATGATGGTGCTGAGATGGCCTCCATCATATTTACAATCATCATGGTGGAAGAAAAGATGCCTTTAAGCTTCCTATCCACTTGGCCTTGTCTATGTCATAAAAATTCACCTCATTTCCCTTCCATTCGTCGAATGGCATGGGTCACATCATCCTCCCTTTATCATGCTATGGCCCTTTTATGTCCGTCGTTGACCAAACTATAACCTACCATGCCTGCTACCACCGCACCAGTGCTCGTAGTGCCGCCAGCCTTTCATTTCCATCACCTATATAAATTTGGCAACTGACATCTTTAGCCTCCTGTTTCAAGTTTGATACAGACGACCGGAAGGTTTTGGTGGTTCCCATGGAGAAAACCCGTCTTTCTGCAATGATGATGGACCTCTTCAAAGAAGCCTTCAGATCCGAGAAAACATAAATTGACAAATGCGACAAAGGGAAACAGGTGACTGAAATCCCCATACATATCTAAACCCTCATTTTCCTTCCTAGTTTGAGGTACAGGCCGCCGAAACCCTACATCAGGTGCATTCAAACCCTATACCCCCAAATAATTTTAACCATAACCTTCCTAGAAATAGGTTCTCAACCTGCTTTCTTACCGCAAATGAACTTAGATTCGCTAACAATGGAGGCCATAAGACCCTACCTATCACTGAGAGGCCGTGAGAACGACTCCTTCCGTCGCTTTCTTCATATTCCACACGCCTGAAGGATTCCGAGCCCGACAGGACCCAAGACACAAATGTCAACCTCCGTGTATGTCTTTATATATATAAGCCTATTTACTTATCCTACGATCTTCTTCGCTAGCCGTCAACCTTTCTCCTCTATTGATCTCTTGAGCAAAGATCTGGACCATTAGATATGATCCCCCTTTATTGATTTGACCTCTTTCCCTTTCCTATCATTGGATCATTTCCTGTGTCCCAATCTCCACCATTCGTCCCTTAGCACCGTACCTCAATGGAGTGGTGTCGCATTCCCCTAAAGTAGTCTTGCTTACTGCTTATCGTCCTTGCGATGGGCCTGGGTGTTGACACATGGCCAATGGTATTGCCCATCACAGCCACCATTGTGTCTATCTGGCATGCATCTTCTCAATGCGATGATCATCAAGGACCATCGATCCTCCTAGGACAATCTACTCCATTTCTTTTGTCACATTTCACTTGTACGTTTCGAACCTCAATCTCTAACCCTACGATATTCCTTGGCTTCCCTGCACCATCCATGTGGCCAGCAACCTACCTTTATGCCTCGGCGGTATCGCATGCTCTTGAAATGGTTTTTCTTACCACCTACCCTATCATGCGACTCTTCCTCCAGCTGCGACCTGTCCGGCGGTAAAACACCTCACGACCGGCCGTGCTTCTATTTTCTGTGCAACTTGGCCATGCGACGATCAACGAGGGTTGTTGATCTCCCTCTCGCACCCATATAATGGTGGGAAACCATGTGATGGCTATCCTTTTAACTATTTGGCCTCAGACTATAGACTTTGGTTCCCTTTTGGCCATTTTGGTCACAATTTAATGTTTTCCTTTTCCCAACCTTTGCTCTTCCTTGTATTTAACACCCCCACATCCATTTTCCTCTTACCTTAGCACCTGGTCATGAAAAATAAAGGGGCTTTAGACCTTCTTCAAGGAAATTTTTGAGATACCGCTCCATTTATCCTCTGTACTCATGCTGTAGAAATCAGGTGCTAACAACTAGCTCCAACTGGAGATTCTATCCTCCCTATCAGGTATTGAAGAACATCGTAGACTGGGTGCCTGATCCATTGGGCGGCTCCTGCAAGAAAATCTCCTTGGTAGAATGCTCGGGAGGGTTTTCCTGAGAGCAATTTTTGGCAAAACCTATGGGGGTTCTACTATGAAGTGTTTCCTGTGGCAACCTTTACCTAAGTTAAAAATGCTCTGTCATACTAAAAATATGAAACTATACATTCTGGAAACCAATCAGAAATTTCTGGAATTTGAAAATTACTGCTGAAATTGGAGATGTTGAAAACTTGGGGCTTATTTATATACAACCTACTCTACTCGAGAGGCTGCGGCTCTAGGTTATACAAAAATGCCAGTGTAGCCAGTCCAACAACTAACATCTCAGACAGGTCTCCTCATCATGCGTGACTAATTTCAGAACAGCGAGGGTCAACAACACTAGGTGATGGTGACGAAAACAGGACATTTACTTTGGCAGATGAAATCTTTCATATACTCCGCTACCGGCTCATACAAAGCACAATACGTTCTACATTTCTCTTGCATCACAACAGATTGTATTTCAAAAGAGCTGTAAGTAGGCGATTAATTTCCCGAGGTGTTCATGTCAGGGCTGGATATTTCGCACCTTTGACAAATTCCAATCAAAATCTGAAACTCATGCGCATTGAAACCTCTGTGATGTGGCCGCCCCTTTGTAACTTGGGAAGCCACTCCTGCACAAGCGCTATATACAACCTCTCCTCCTGGGCCATAGGTGATTCCTGGGTTGAAAAACTGGTTCTGTTCTGGAACTTCAAAAGAAAATTTACCCTACCCCCGGAAAGGTTCTAGAAACGACCATTCTTCCTGAAACCCGAATCCCAGGTTTGAAAAAACTGCATGAGAATCATGCTGCCTAACCCAATCTCCTTCAAATGCCTCGATCGTTTGATCGGCTGGCTGGAGATATTGGCCAAGACCAAAAAATTTCGTCAAGGAGTCTATAATCGTCTTCGGTCCCCCAAGTGGATGCCATATAAGAATCACATGGGTCGACCTAGTCATGTTCCAGGCTCTCAGCAATCCAATCGACCTATCGAAGATACACGCCGGGCCCAAGACTTTCTTCAAAATTTATGTATTTCTCCTCAGGGACTCTGTAGTCTCTTTCCACTCTGATCTGGAATGATGCCTCTTCCTGCTAGGAATCACTATTCCAATGAATCTCAATGGTGGGTTCAGGACCTGCCACTGGGTCTTCCCCTTTGGATGACCTTGCCGACTGGTGAAACTGTCTATGCGAAGGCTCATCTTTATCCTCAACTTCAAAAAAGCTTAAGAAGTTCACCAAACAGTCTCCTTCATATTCATCATACTTAGGTGTACTGAAACCTTCATTAGGACCATCAGCAATAGATCAAACTTCAATAGATTGATTACAATTTACATAAAACCAACCAGACTCACCTTCTCCCGACATCTCACCTAGCTGATCACTTTTCTGTTACTTATGGGTAAGATATGTAAGTGAGATAAGCTCTCCTTGTTCATGTTTCTCTTCGAATCTTATTTATTCTTCGATCCTTTCATCGTTATATTGGTTTGATAACTTCCTAGACATCCTAAGATTGTGTTCAACCTCTAATGCATCAATGAACATATGCTGCAAATTGGAAGACCTTCTCTCCAACAGATGAAAAGATAACTCAAGAGGAAAAATATATGCAATGTAATTTAGCAGCATTCTCTAGGGGTTGAATTTTCTTTGGATGTCATAAAAAAAGCTTGCAAACCTCCTGTTAAAGCTAGACATCGTTTCATTTTCTTTCCTTCTCATGAAGTAAAAATTTGAAAGAACTAGGTGCCATGACCTTCTTTTACCCCAAAACCCCAAAAAGGCTTCAGAAAATTCTCCCCAGGTATCAATAGACTTAGGCTGCAAATGCTTGAACCATCCCTTCACATCTCCTTGGAGGGATTTTTCAAAAGCCCTCATATAGACATCATCATGTTCTACTTCAAAGAGATCCGAAAAATGCTCAAAAACTTGAAGATGTTTCTCTATAGTAAGAATCTCAGATTTTCCATAAAAAACAGGGAGGTGTTTATGGTAGTCCGGAGGAAAATCATGAAGGACAGGGGACAACCTTAAAGGACTATATCTTAGCTTGGCTTTGAAAGGAAAAAGAGTAGGGGTAGGTAGGATATCATTGGCTTTACTCTTGGGGAACTCGTAGGGCCGGTTATGGTTTGTACATGGTTCAACTAAAGGGACGGGATCAACCCTAGGGGTGAGAGGAGAATGTACATTTTTGAATTCAAGTGAAGGATATACAAAGGAGGCCCTGTCATGACTTAGAGATCTCCAATGAGACAAATGTTTTTGATATATATACATAAAGGTAAAAGGATGCCAAACCAAAATAATAGGGCCTCTTTGAAGAGATTGATACTTTGATACCTGGAACTTAATTCTTCCATGTCTAAGGCAGTTGGGCTCGTTCTCTAGTGGATTCTGTAGATTGAACTTGAATAATGAGTGGAGTCTTCAGGTGGATGATATACAACCCTTCTGAAGTCTGAATGCTATCCACCACCAACCGTCAGATTTGAGACTTTGTCGTTCTCCCAGGGATGACAAGAGAATCGCTCCCCAGCGGCAACGTCAATTTGTTAACACCCAAAATGTATCTCCAGGGTTGTGGAGAGGTAGAATTGGGGTAACCACTAACCACTTTGGACTTATGACACTAACCCAGCACAGTCTGAGAGGGCTCTCTCTTAACTTTATGAAAAACTGGAAATACTCAAAATTGTCAGCAATGAACAAGCACACCAGCCTTCATTACTCAAAAATATTCAATTAAAACATACACAAAAGGTCAGATTTCTAATGGGACAAAATCGTGTGAAAATGTTGGAGGGATAATCACAAGGGAAAAACAATTGGGAGACGGAGTCAAGGCGTTACATATAAATCAGATAACAGTGCCATAGTGTGGACTATTCGAACAGAGGCAAGGCAGCCACCCGCTTGTCGTCGTACTGCTGTTTTCTGGTGGTAAAAGAAGAAAATAAGAACATACCATTGATATGAGCGTCCAACAAAGATGAATTCAATATCAGCTTTAGTAGCAATATTGAGTGAATACTTGAGATGATAACCAGAGATTGTTTCCAAGAATTCTAAGTTATTATACACAGATCTTAGACATGAAATGAAAAACATAATGTAAAGCTATAACATGAAGTACATGCACATAGAGAAGGGAAAAATACAGACTACAAGTTAAAGTGACATGGGAATCTCTGCAAAATAGTCTACCACGGGCACTACGCATTGTATTAATATGAAAATATCAAAACCAGGCTCGCCCGTCAAGCCTTAGCCGAATGATTTTCCAACGCTTATTATTCTATTACAATGCTTTTATAGGCTCTCAACCTTGAATTGGTCCTTAGGAAACACACAAAATTATGCCACCACCTTGACAGCTCCAAAATTGGGAATATTACATACGTTTCAAGTTCAAAAGAAACGGGAAACAAAAATACCATGAGCAGGGTGCCACCTTACTCTTGAGTCTTCAATTGGCCTTGCGAATCAAAGAAGTCCTCTACCTTCAAAGAGCTATCATCATGCGACTCGTTTGATGGAGGGGGAGGTTTTGTTTCCTTAGTGGAGATCATGAAATCCTTGAGAATCACTGTGTCGTACTCGATGTTTTGCTCCCCTTCAGGAGGTTCCTTCTTCCCTCAACATCGGACTCTTTTGGACACCTATTTCCCTTCGAGCTCTTCATCTTGACTAGTGGAGCTGGATTCTACATGGTAAAATACAATAGGAGACGAAGGAGCATGCTCTTCCTCCACCTCAGACAAAACCTGCTCTGGCATAAACACCACTTCGGATTCCTACTCCTTCTCCATGATCCAATCCCAACTGAAAGATGCCCGAACTGCCAGGTGCACCACTTCCTCCATATATCGATTTCGAAACGGGGATGTAAGGACCATATCCATAATTGTCATGATGATGACAACAGTTACGTGTGGTCACATTTTCCATGATAACCTGTTCGAGCCCCCCAGTCAAGTAACCATGATGCCCAATGTTCGAGCTGACGTGAAACATGCTCGAAAAAGATTTCCAGATAGACAGAGGAACATATGATGGTGTTGAGATGACCTCCATCATATTTACAATCATCGTGGTGGCAGAAGAGATTCCTATAATCTTCCTATCCACCTAGCCTTGTCTACATCATAAAACTTCGCCTCATTTCCCTTTCATTCATCGAATGATGTTGGTCACATCATCCTACCTCTATCACCTGGTGCTCTGGCCCTTTTATATCCGTCATCGACCAAACTATAACCTCCCATGCCTTCTACTACCGCACCAACGCTCGTAGTGCCTCCAACCTTTCAATTCCATCACCTCTACAAATTTAGCAGTTGACATCTTTAGCCTCCTATTTCAATTCTGATACACGTGGCCAGAAGGATTTGGTTGTTCCCATGGAGAAAACCCGTCTCGATGCAGTGATGATGGACCTCTTCGAAGAAGCCTTCGGATCTGAGAAAACATAAATTGACAGATGCGACAAAGGGAAACAGGCGACTGAAATCCCCATACATATCTGAACCCTCATTTTCCTTCCTAATTTCAAGTACAGACTGCCGAAACCCTGCATCAGTTGTGTTCAAACCCTATACCCTAGAACAATTTTAACCCTAACCTTCCTGGAAATAGGTTCTCAACCTGCTTTCTTGCCACAAACGGACTTAGATTTGCTAACAATGGAGTCCATAATGTTAAATTTTGAGCATTAATTCAATATACTCTAGGATCTTTACTAAGAGAACAACATGTACAGTATATCAATGCATAACAATCATATCAAGCATGTCAAGCATCACAAGAATCAAAAGCATGAGACAATAGACACACAGATTTTTCCATGGGGAAAACCCTAAGGTGAAAATCCCCACAACTTCCTTAGAGATAGATAGAGCAATGGCTCAACGAAAGTACAACCAAATACAATAGATAGTCTCCTACTATGCAGTTGATCCTCCTCCTCCAATGTGCGCCACTTTCTGAGTGAGGGAAGTGTGAGTTTTGAGTGATCCAAATAGAGATCTCCTGATCTATTTATACTTAACCTGTTTTCCCAATAACCTTATGGGGCCGACTTGTCTAGCTGGGTACATAAACCATATAATATATATTTCAGGGCTGACCCCACACATGGTGGTCTAATAACCCATCGACAAGTTATCATACTTGCAACACTTGTCAATACACACGGCGACACTTCCTTATAGAGGAATAACACATCTCTTATAAGGGTACAATAAATATATATGAAATACATTCTGAAGTTACATATACATCAACACATAAGACCCTACCTGTCACTGAGAGGCCATGAGAATGAATCCTTCCGTCGCTTTCTTCATCTTCCACACTTTTGGAGGCTTCCGACCCCGACAGGCCCCAAGACATAAATATCAACGTACGTGTGCGTCTTTATATATATAAACCTATTTACTTATCCTCCAATCTTCTTCGCCAGCTGTCCACCTTTCTGCTCCCTTGATCTCTTGAGGAAATATCTGGACCGTTAGATATGATCCCCCTTTATTGATTTGACCTCTTTCCCTTTCCTACCGTTGGATCATTTCACGTGTCCCAATCTCCACTGTCCGTCCCTTAGCGTCGTACCTCAATGGAGTGGTGTCGCATTCACCTAGAGTGATCTTACTTACCGCTTATCGTCCTTGCGATGGGCCTGGGTGTTGACACCTGGCCAATGGTATTTCCCATCACAACCACCATTTCGTTTATTTGGTGTGCATCTTCCCGACGTGACGATCATCAAGGACCATCGATCCTCCTAGGACAATCTACTCTATTTCTTTCGTCACATTGCACTTGTGCCTTTTGAACCCCGAGCTCTGACCGTAGGATATTCCTCAGTTTCCCTGTACCGTCCACATGGCCAGCGACCTACCTTTATGCCTCATTGGTATCGCATGCTCCTGAAATGGTTTTTCTTACCACCTACCCTATCATGTGACGCTTCCTCTAGCTGCCACCTGTCTGGTGGTAAAACTCCTCGTGACCGCCCAGGATTCTAATCCCCGCGCAACTTGGCCATGCAACGATCAAGGAGGGCCATTGATCTCCCTCTTACTCCCATCGAATGGTGGGAAATCTTGTGATCACCATCCTTTGAACTATTTTGCCTCGGACTATAGACTTTGGTTTCCTTTTGGCCATTTTGGTCGTAATTTAATGTTTTCCTTTGCCCATCCTTTGCTCTTCCTTGTATTTAACACCCCCACATCCATTTTCCTATTTCCTTAGCACCTGGTCATGAAAAATAAAGGGGATTTAGGCCTTCTTCAGGGAAATTTTCAAGATACCCCTCCGTTTCACCTCTGTAATCATGCTGTAGAAATCAGGTGCTAAAAACATATATATGTATATTTCAGTACCATTACAGATATAAGTTTCCAGTTTCTGATTTGATACATGATTATGCTTCTTTGCATGTTCATTTTATTTTACAAATTTTACAAGAAGGGCAGATAAATAGACTTTGCAACTACCCTACTTTAGTAATAAGGATAGAAAACTTACTTGGGTATTTAGTTAATACGTGAGGGATCACCTAGGTTGATAAAACCCTCTTTTTGTTGAGCAATAAAATTTATGGAGCACTTAGACTCTTTGTGATTAACTGATGTTGAGATAGAAACTCTAGAGCATCAGTAACCCCCTTCACTACTATTAGACTAGTTTGACAAATTTTATGTAATGTTATACACAGGAACATTTAGATTGACAACACCTATTTGGGTATTGAGCTAGCATACTCCCACACAACGAGAGTTGTTTATGTTCAGGTTATACCTATGTTATGCACTTGCATCCTTGGACTATGCATATGTTATGTTCATACACAGTTCACATTATGAACATTGATACGATTTTGTTTTTCAAGGAAAAGAAAGTAGAGAATGACTAAGGGTACTTGGAAAAGAAGCGTCGTGTCAAGAAATTTAAAATATTATCTTATATTATGATCATGTAGGAATGACATATATACAGGTAATTAGAAAGTAGAATCCTTGCAAGGATATCGAAATTCTAAAAAGAGCTTCCATAGAAAGGAAATGCCATGACGTGCAAAGGAAAAGTATTACTCATGTCTAAACTGATTTTTAATGCAATGATGTACAAAGGAAAATTTTTACTTATGTTCTAAGCTAATTTTGAAGAGAACCATATGGAAATGACGTGCAAAGAAAAAATTATTACTTATGTTCTAACTGATTTTTGAAGGATCATCAGAATGGATGTGTCTTATGATGAAACACTAGAAACAACTTGTGTTGTTTGTGAAAATTATCTAGGTACAAAAAGATCAAGAGACGCCAAAGAATGACTAACAATGTAATGATTATGATTATATGTCATGGGATTGACAGTACTTGAGGTTATTACAGGTAAGCGATTAAGGCAGTTTCAATAAGACCTCGAATTAAAAAGGAGATTGAATTTATGGGGCCACATAGGGAATGAAACAACGATGAAATAGGCTTACCTTTCCTGGTTCTAGGGTTTCATTTGGCGTCCCTAACACCAAGAGAATGCTATTCTAAGTGGGGAGGGATGTAATATCTCGATACTTTTACCTTTTATTATGTGTTGAGCATAGGCTCTAAAGCACATGGATTCCTATGTGTTAGGCGTAAGCCCCAATGTACATAAAGTGTTGGGAATAAGCCCTGGAGCACTCCAACATGATGTTGAGCATAAGCTATGGAGCATCGAATATTTGGCCATTTTATCCCTAGGTGTATATCACAATTACATCCTAGTACTAGTGTTGAGCGAGAAGCTCTGGAATTGCACTAGCGTAACACCCATGTGAGAGTGTTGAACATAAGCTCTGAATAGCACTCGGGGTTACCTTAATTAAGGGGGCTGAGTTGGAAAGACTCTGAATAGCACCAACCCTAATCATACTTATTCAAATGGTTAATTAAATCACTATTCATATCTCATCAAAGATAGAAGGAGTTGCCACCAAAACTGAGGTAATCGAGCATGCAAGGGAAATCTAGGGCTACCTAACCTAAGTTACCGAACAAATCCACCATATCCCTTGTTAAAAGAGTTTACCTTATTTAATGACGTATCAAAGATATAATGCTATGTAAATACATGAATTAATCAAAGTTATTAAAAGAGCCTCACTTCTGTACCAAAGTAATATATATACATACTTATATTTAAATAAAAAGATATTATATATAAAAGATATGAGAATAATAAAAGACACATAAGTGAAGTCTATGTATTTATATATAAGTAAAATTTATATATATATGTATATTTATAAATTAAATCAATATAATCAGAAGTTTCCAATGTCAATTCAAAAGAAAAGAGAAACAATTGAAAAGTACTAGTTAACTGATGTTTATAATTAAAAAGGACATTTTAATTAGATTACATATAATTCCATCTATGAGTTAAATTTAAGAAAAGTGCAGTTAAAATACTTATGTTAACTCAACTTCCCTCTCCAAGTTTACCTATAAATACGAGGACCTCTTCCAAGAGAGGGACTAATTCTCATTATCATTTCCTTATAGTATCAAGAGAGGTTTTGTCCAATTTTGAAGAAGGAAGTTATAAAGTCTCATTTGAAACCAGCCCTTTCCCAGGTCCTCTAGATTTTCACTTGCATGCTCGAACCAGCTAGGGGTTGATCCAGGTAAGAACCAGGAATAGTTCTGGATCAATGGTTGGGAGGAACGTGGCAGCCCTGAAGTCATCTGGTTACTGTTATACAGGTCAGAAATAGAGTATTTCCATTTAATTGGTATATTAATTGTGCAGGTCATAGAACTATTACAACTGCATCGACCCAGGTATGAGATCACTCCCTACTCTGTTTCAAAATGGGGTTATAAGTTGAATGATAATCATCATACTTCCCTTCGAAATCTACAAACTATCCTCATGAAGTTTATTTAAATATTGTTTCTATTTTTCTATGGTCCATGGACAGCTTTATCTAAGTTGTGCCACGTGGGTTGTATTTATTATATTATGTAATTAAACGTAATTCTTGAAATTGTTACTGTGAATATTACAAATTATCACCTAGGTTAGATCCATGTTCTCTTTTAAACTAACGATTAAAGTTTATCTCAAACCTACCCAAAATACTACGATCAAGCATATAACCCCATAAACAGTTCTAGAATTTTAGCATAAGCCTCATCAACCTCACACACAACATATCATGACAGGATCGAAGAGTCCACATTATATAAGAGTAATTTTTAAAATGTCAAATCGATTCTGGTAAGGATCTCTCTAGCAAGTAAGACTCCTGCTAGAGCTCTGCATTGTAAAAAGAAAACCTAGTGAAATACTTAGAATTTAATTACAATCATCCATGCTTCTAAAGAAAAACGAATCATCCTTTTCAAACCCTAGGATTCAACCCACAACCTTTTTATACTCATGCATAGTTACATAATGGTAGGTGCTTATAAATATTGGGCATAGCTAAGAGGATCGACCTCTGTCGTATGCATTTTGTACGCCATATTTTACCACCGATGCTTGATGCTAGGAGTAGCCGTGGCGATCGATCCCATATTAGATTATTTTTTACTTATAATTATGTATGTATATATATATTTATTTATAGCAAACAATCAACACCATAATTAAACAATTAAAAGTTCAACGATTGCATGAATGAGGGCCATAGAGCCTCTACTCATAAAAATGCCAATAATTTGCAAACACAGTATATGTAAAAATTAGAAACTCATAAAAAGTGTTAGGTCCCACTCTAAATTTCATAGGATTCATCCCTAAACATTTATTAGTCACATAAAATTCACGACAGAGACGTGACAGTCTTAGGGAGACTTCACTCTTCTTTAGAAAATATCAAAAAATTAATCAATTTATACACAGGGTAAAGCATATACATTTTCCAGAAATAATACAAACACCATTTACACTGTTATCTTTCCATTCAACACTTTAGTGTGTGAACAATTATCTCATGAACTAATTCATGTAATTAAAACCAAAATCACCGTATCTAGAAAATACTTGTACGACAAACCTGACACTGCTATGATTTGATAATACTTTTCCCAGAACTAGAAATAGGACCTTGTTCTTATACTGAATGCAACCCAGGCTTATTTTCGCCACAGCATAGAAAACTCAGTGGTGGAGAAAATGACAGGGACTATACTAAGATCAACCCCTATCAAGTAGAAATCAATACATACGGGGGCGAGTTGCTTCTACGCATATCAGGGAATCGAACTTCTTGGACGAAGAGCAATTCTTAGGGTTTAACCCAGCAAATCCACCAAATAAACATAAGCACATAAACTCGAATAATTTTTTTTTACACAGAGATAAATCGTGAAGGAGCACATGTCTCATATTACTTGGAAGAATTTCATTTATACTGAACCCTAAACCTTAATTGATATACAAACAAAAGAAATGCCATAACCCCAATTGAGAACCAGATTTGCAAGCATAAAACTAAAACGAAGACATTGAAAGTCATTTGTTTTATACCTTAGCCCATCTTTATACGAATTTTAGACAAAACAAAGATAATTAGAAATAGTAGTAAAAGGATTATAAATTATTCCAAAAATATATATATATATTGTAAAAGTATCAATAGCATAGAGGCCATAATCATCCAAATCATGCAGACTTTGAGGTCTAGAAAACAACGATTTCATTAACACTTTTAACTATGAGTATCCAACTCCTTTCCCGAAGGCTTACAATAGAAAATCTCAGTAATCAACAATGGAGGAGAAATCTACATGAGCATTTACAACATAACTAAGGGTTGGCTTGTAACAACTTTTGGTGACTCCCAATGAAGCGAAAAACCCTGCTCGAAATACCAAATGCATTCACACCATAGAAACTACAGGGGATGTAAAGTTCCAGAGTCCCAAGGTCTTACCAGGACCCATGGAGCCCAACTTCCATGACATAATTTGCTAGAACCATCCAAGCCCCAATGGTGGACATCCAACAAGACCCTCTTGTCAAGCAACAAGGGACAGAGGTTATAAAATGAAATAGAAGAATGGAAATCGAACACTATAGCTACAGACTTCTAGCCAACAAGATAACGTTACAAGTTCCCACGAATTACTTGTAGCATCAAAACACTGCTGCAAGGACCATGTGCTTGCTTAGTTGCAGCATTCCTCCCTCACTGGAGATGGCCGAGAGCCTTGGCTCTCTTTCCCCAAACGACCCACATAGAACAGAACCCCAAGTGGTGAATCTGATCGGGTTTAACCTTTCAGCCAGTGTGGTTTCCAAGCACATGAATATCACATGGGCTCATTAATTCGACCCACCTCCACTAAGTGATGAATTCTTTACCCATTTCCTATGGTTGGAAGCCCAATTTTCGTTGTAAGTGCTTTGTTAGAATTTTATAGTTAATACATAATGGGTAAACCCCCCTTTTTAAACATTTGTTTTCTTTAACATCAAGGTGTTAACTTAGATATTCCTTGAGGATACCTACAACCACATAT
Source organism: Larix kaempferi (assembly GCA_027924585.1). Lineage (NCBI taxonomy): Eukaryota > Viridiplantae > Streptophyta > Pinopsida > Pinales > Pinaceae > Larix > Larix kaempferi. The sequence goes on along the minus strand of BSBM01000047.1, from coordinate 31,934,630 downwards.
TTAGACATGTCTTAGCTCACATGGAGCTAAGTAAGACCCGAGGACCTATAACCCTAACGTCAATAAGTGAAAAAAAGCAAAGATCATGACCATGCAAACAATTAGAAGCATTAATTTACACAAACACAAGTCCAACATACATTTCTAAACATGCATCACGGATAGCATAAACACATCAAGTATGAAATAAGAAGCATTAATTTACACAAACACAAGTCCAACATGCATCACGGATAGCATAAACACATCAAGTATGAAATAAGTAATTATCATATGGCACAAAAACAATATACTAGAGTAGTATTACACTAGCCAACAATTAGAAGCATTAATTTACACAAACACAAGTCCAACATACATTTCTAAACATGCATCACGGATAGCATAAACACATCAAGTATGAAATAAGTAATTATCATATGGCACAAAAACAATATACTAGAGTAGTATTACACTAGTCAACAATGGGGTAACATATCTCATTAGCTGTACCACATTATATAGAGTCCATACTAACTAAGATAGGCTAAGAAAACTATCAAACCTCAAAAGCATTATGATTAAATATCGTAGAACAGACATGAGCATGATGAGTAATAAACAGAACTCTAAATGAACAACAATAACCTATAGAAGTATAATTATGACTATGTCATGATAAGCCAACATTGTACAACTCAAGCATCGCTTCCGAAATTCATACTACTTCTAACTGAATAATGCAATGTTGAAGGTATTGTCTCATCAAGTACTAAGTCCTATTTTATTAATAGACCCATATAAAAACAAATTAAATTTTCAGGATTTTTGGGACATTACAATAGGTAAGACCAACTATGATACACTGTGATAACCAAAGCTGCATCAAGATTTTGTAGAATCCAGTGCTTCATGATAGGTCAAAACACATTGAGATCAGATATCACTTCATTCATGATTATGTTCAGAGAGGTGAAGTGGAGTTTTAGTACATTCCTACTGAAGAGTAGGTGGTAGACATTCTAACAAAGTCTTTGGTTAGAGGGAAGCATGTTTACTTAAGAGACAAGTTGGGGGTTGTGAAAAACACCTTCCTCGGTAAGAGGGAGTGTTAAATTTTGTACCAAGGAAAGTGTTTTTCCACCTTGAGATTCCTAGGGGGATAAAACATTAAAAGTGGTCCCTAGCACTTTATTAAAGTGAGATGTACTTTATGTTTATCAAGCCACTTTATAAAGTCTCCTTCACTTATTTTTTCTCCTAAGTTCACTTTATGAGAAAGAAAGTGAGTGTTTAATTATAAAGGGAACTCATGTAATTAAATGATATTTGAGCATTAAATATCATTTAATGAGTTTTTTAATGAGCAATTAATGTGAACCCTTGATCATGTCTAATCTAAGCCATTGGATGAAAAGGAGGAAGTTGTCATGAAAAAAAAGGGAGGAGTTAGGGATTGAAGGAATCATTGTTCACTCTCACCAAAGAGATTTTGGACAGAGGAGAAGAGAAGAGAAGAGGGTTTGGAGAGAATTCAACCCAAGAAGAAATTTTGAAAAATTTGAGAGGAAGAAGAAAATTTTGGGCACAAATTCGAAGAGTAGATTACACATTTTTCGAAAAGAAGAACATGAGAATATAATTCAGTTTGTACAGAAGCCATCTGTACAGCAGAGGCACAATTTCCAATACAGGCCGTACAATAATAAATGCAGGCCATGTAGCACGATTTTTGAGGAACATAAATTGAGGATGAAGTACAACCTTTAATGCTATTGGTACAATGATTGTACAAGAAAAAAATTTGCATGGTTTTCTAGGTAGTATAACTCACAAAAAACGAGGTCCATAGATCCACATGTGTGAGGTCATACATCACATTTTTCCATAAATCCATAGAACAGAATGTTGGCACATTTTTCGAGATCAAAAGTAGATAATTACTATTGTTTCTGATTTTGTATTTATGTTCCTAAATAAATAAAATGTCTCTCTCTCAAATAGGTTTTTCCTGATCCAAATTGGCTAAAAATTTGTCTAAATTTTTCAAGTGGCTGACTTAAATTTTTGTAGATGAAAATGTAGTAAAAAATCTCATGTGTTTCAAGAAAGTTGTTAATTTTCTATTTTTGAGAAGCTAATGGGGTTTGGGAATTAAAATCTATGTGAACAAAACTTGAAACTAGGTTGGGGTTGGAAAATTTACACTAGGTGATCTCTATCAGACTTTGAATAAACTTGTGATATTTTAGGATTTTGATCAATCAACAGTAGAAGACCTCACTAAAATTCACTCATGTAGTGCAGAAAGAAGAAGAAGAAACACTTAATCAATTAACACTCATTACACAAAAAATGGAGGAAAACTGTTGTATCATACATCAGTTGTAAGATGGCACTCTGAATAATGAATAATAACTGAATACAATCAATAACTGTTAAGAGAATTCGAATTGAGCAAGATTTCATTCGAATCATCCTCAATGGTTGGCTTGGATAGCACTGGAGACATCCTCCAAACCAGTCGAAATGGTCACAAAGGGGAGGAGGGGGAAGGGGGTGGCAGGGGGAAGGAACGAAAGGGGAAGGGGGCGGGAGGAGGGGGGAGGGAGGGAGTGTGAGGAGGAGGGGGAAGGGGGGTGGCAGGATGAGGGGAAGGAAGATTATTTGGATGGGGGTGGCAAAGGAAGGGGGCGTGAGGATGAGGGAGAAGGGAGGGTGCACAAAGGGGAGGGGGAAGGGCGTGGTAGGGGAAGGGGGCACGAGGAGGAGGGGGAAGGGATGGTGTGTGAGGAGGAGGGGGAAGGGGGTCATGGGGGAAGGCGGTGCGAGGAGGAGGAGGAAGGGGGATGTCAGAGGAGGGTGAAGGGGAGGGGCGCGAGCAGAAGTTGGAAGGGGGGAAGGGAGCAACTAGAGTAGGGGGAAGGGAGAGGGAGTTAGGTTTTATTTTTATTTTTTAATTTTTTATTATATAGTTTAGGTAGGGGTTAACGGGTAGGTTTCATTTTTTTATAAATTAATTATTATATAGTTTGGGGGGGTTAGGGGGTAGGTTTACATTTTTTTTTAAATTATTTATTATATATCTTTTTTATATAGTTTAGCGCGGTTGGGATGTGGTGGTGTAGGGAGGGGCTTAAATTGTTTTTATTGTTTCCAAAGTTCGGGGGGTAATTGATATTTTATTTTCTATGTGTGGAGGGTTCAGGGGGTAGGGGGTATTTAATTGTTTTCTATTTAGTTTTTATCTATGACGGAAGTGGAGGAGGGACAAGGTAGGGTAGGGGTAAAAATATTTTTTAAATTTTTTAAATGTTTTTCAAACACAGTTTACAATGAATATTGATGTTGATTTTGATTAGATTATGAATCTTTATTGATTTTATTTTAAAATTATACCTTTTGGATATAGGGAGAATGGCATCAAGAAAGATATTTGTAAACGTTTATGGATCAAGAGCGATGATTGCATTGAAAAAAACAGTTGAGGCATTTGAGAATGTTGAGCCTCAAGACAAAGTTTTGAACTTTGAGGATTTAAAATGAAGAATGCTAGAGAATGGAAATATGCAGCAGAAGAATACAAAACAAAGTATTATTGCCATCTGAAGGAAAAATATCAAGGCAAACCAAGAAGTATTCACTTATATTCTTTTCCATTTTCGTATATTCAATCATATTACCATACATTGGGATTGCTGAGAGATATATGTGTGATGTTGGGTACATAAATTATTTATGCACACGTGAAACAAGCCATGACCTTTTCCAAAATACGATATTGTTTGAAGATTTCAAAATATAATGTTCAAGAAAATTTCACAGTTTTTTGTCAAGGGGTCGTGCATGATATTAACAGTGGGAGAGTAAGTTTGAATATTGATATTATTCTTAAATTGGTTTTGTTATAACTTGGATATTATCACAATGTAATAGATTTAATACGATAATGTTTTTATTTTGAAGGATTTTTCCATGTCGATTTCAGAAATGTTGAATGGAATTTATTATACAGAGGACAATCCTATGGATGTTGTTAATGTTGTTGTTCAAAACGGACAAGAAGCAAGGAAGAAGAAACAAGTGTCCAATGTTAAAACTAAAGAAGTACAAGCACAAAGAGGAAAGGGCATCCGACAATCAAATCAAGTACCTAGAAGGGTTATATTTAAATCTTCATCTCTCCCAACTAAACGCGTTGAAATTGTTGCAAATGAGGTTGCTACTCTTGCGAGTAAGAGTAACAAACAATCTCGTAAAAGAAATATGGTTGAGGGTGTTTCGATTCCTATTGAAGGCATTGTTGATTTAGAAGGAACCCCTTCAAATAAGAAAAAGATGGTATCTATTGTTACTCAATCCAATGTTATTCTTGAATCTGAGAGTGAAAATTACGGGGGTAGTATGGAAATCATTACTCCAGGTGATGATCTAGAGGATGGCATTGCGAAGTCAACACAAAATTCCATTCAAGATCGATTGCGGAGGGATAATTTGGTTAACAATGGACATACATTTGCATTGCATGTGAATCAACTTTATCGACCCACAAAAGGGCAAGATCAATTTAGAATTAGAAAACCAGATCACTTGCACATTCACAACTTGAAAGTATTGATGAGGCACAATGCATATGCACATGTGGTTGACTACCTAGTCCTTGTTTACCTGAAAGTTGTTCCTACTAGAGATGAATTTCATCGAACAAGATTTTTTCATTAAAATATTATGTTCTTGGGGGGGGTCATTCTGCAGAGGCAAGAAGAGAGTTGATGCAAGAATACCCCAATAACCCTATTTTTTAAACAATTAAATGAATCATTTACGTTGGCTTAATAGATGTAGAAGCAAATTTGTTGTCATGGGATCATAACACAGATAGTGAATATAGGTTGACTATGACATTTATTCCTAGTGAGCTCCTAATATGGATGCCTAATGAGGGCAGCTGTACTAAGAGCCTACTTTAATTATCAACCCGGGGGACGTACAAACTTTAGAGGTGCAGGCACTATCTATGCTCTTCTAGGATAATATTTGTCACGGTTGAGTATCAGTATCAATGTTTTAAGGGTTGCCTACTCAATATGTAAAACTGTTTATACTAGGGAATTAAATACTGGAAAACAGTAAACCTATTTTAAAGAATTAAAATACTAAAAGCAGTAAATCTATTTTAAAGAATTAAAATACTAAAAGCAGTAAATCTATTTTAAAGAATTAAAATACTAAAAGCAGTAAATCTATTTTAAAGAATTAAACTACTAAAAGTAGTAAATCTATTTTAAAGAATTAAAATACTAAAAGTAGTAAATCTATTTTAAAGAATTAAAATGCTGAAAGTGAAAGAGATAATCTTATGAATTTACCTAATGCAGAATGGTGAATATTAGACTATGAAAGTGAAATGCCATAACAGATCTATTCTAAATTAAAGAAAGAAAGGTTTGTAATTACTTATGTGTAAAACTAGAATTCTGATCTAAATCTTTTAAATATCAAAACTAATTTTGTAGTGCAATCATCTCATGCTACGCATCCATTATTAAGAAATCAAAGTGATTAATCATGATGGGGAACATTCATAAACCTTAGATCTAAGTGATGAATTTTGAAAGTAGTGCTAATACATATGTAATCGTTAGTTAAAATGTGCATTGGAATAAAGCAACTACAGGACTACTGAAACCATATTGTTGAACTACAGAGCGTGTTATAAATTACTACAGAATAAAGACATCATTCAAATGCTTCCATATACGATATGAATTTTCATCACTGTAAAACACATAATTGGAAATACCTGAAAAATGGAAATCCCCCGACTTACGTGTTGGAGCGGCCCTCTCCAACCAACAATCAGGGGGAAAAGAAACTTATAGACGCTAATTGGGATTTAACATCAATATTCCATTAAAATATAAACTCGATGTCTTCACAAAGGTCTGTAACTCAGAAGTATCTCAAGAGTGGAAAAACATAAAACAATGTTTCTCCAAAATGTCAACAGAGACCTCTCGCTACCCGAGAGGTTCATATTTATATAATTCTTAGTGCTGAACTTAACTAAATGTCTAAATGCCGATTCCCCTTAAACAAGAGTACGTTCTCTATAAATCAGGAAACAGGGTGCCGAGCTGCATGAATACTCAGTCTTCTACGTGTTTGTCCTTTAATGCTCATGAACCTACTCAATCACGCTCGATTTCCACAGAATTAGTTTATTGAATACGCATTTTAACATACAAGAATAATCGTAAAAAACAACTTCATTAAATAATTAAAGTAAAAAAAATTTCCCACAAATGAGTGTGTTTCTTCGCCATTGCTTGAGCTTGACTTCGGAAAAAGGCTTATCATATACCTGAAAATTGGACTCATCATTCTCTCCCATACTTGAAGGATTCACCCATCCTTGGGCGACTTATTCAATTCGTCGATGACCTCCTTGATGTCCCATGCTACCACCATAGGGATCCCTGCCTGCCTGTGATATCCAAAATTCTGATCCTCCCTGGCCCATGCCCTCCTCTCTTCTTCTTCATTAATCTGTTCCTTGATGACTGGGGAAAGAAAGAATGGGGGATTCAACCTCATCCCGATCCATCTGAGTTGATTTCTTTCCAGGGATTCTTTGTAGAGTGTGTCTTTGAAAAGAGCATCATTAAGCCTGAGGGGGGAGTGGAGTTCTCTTCTTTTTAGATCGTTTGCCACTCTGCTCCACCTTTCCTTAATGGACTCATGAACTTCCTGCTGTGTGCTCCGAAGTGTAATGTCAAAATGAGTCACATCCTCCTGCTGTTTTGCAAGGAGAATGGGATTAGTTCCTCGTCCTGGGTGAGGATCCTATGGTTGTATATTATCCCTTCAGGGTGAGTTGGATCTGGTCTGATCATCACTGGGGCTTTCCATTTGGATGCGACATAGATATGGTAGTCCTGGGATCGCTCAATTTCATGGTTCATCCATGAACATAATGCCCTCAACTGGAAATCGCCCACATATGGGTTTGGCGACCAGTTGGGCGAGCCAGAGACTACAAAATTATGCAAGAATAATTCACTCAATTGGTCCTTCTCCAGCTCTGTGGAGTTCAAAAATGCATCCATAAACTCTTTGGGAGTGCTTATCTCTATAGGGATTCCTTGCTTCAACCTCTGGAGTTGGAATTCGCCCCATTTCTCCTACATATAAACTACATATATTTTCGATGGTGGTCTAAGGTCCCGCAATCTATCATATATGTTAGCAGTAGTGGCCAAAATGTCCTTCAATTTGGTAATCTACTGGTCCTTTTTGGCTAATTCGTTTTATGCCTCGGCCAATTTTTCTTGAAGCGCTGAATTCTTTTGCTCAGCCAGCTGCAACTCTTCTGCATGATGCATCTTGAGGATTTGTGTCTTCTCAGCTGAGAACAGGGGAGGTGTGGGCTGGCTTCCTTGCCCAATTATTAATGTTGCCAGCTCATTTCTGAGCTTTTCCAATTCTGCCCGTGCCTCATCGAGTTGGGTAACGACCTCGGGGTTTTCATTATGTTCTGGAGGATTCCCCTGGAGGTTGTCTTGCTTTTGTAAGCCCTGCTCTTCTTCTTTATCCATTTCTTCTTCTTCATCCCATTCTTCTTCTTCATTCATTTCCTCTTCTTCTTCTTCTTCTTCTGTAGTGGGATCCTTCTGATCTATAAAAGGATCAATGTCATCATCAGACACATTGGTAACCAGGGGGCTGGGTTCCCTTTCTTCCTCCCTAGAGACTTGGATTTTAGATACCTGTGTGAATCTTTTGTTGCACCTCTTCGACTCCTCATTACTGGCAGAAATACCTGGGTCTGATTTGGGGGAGTCCTCTCTTGAGTGTTTTATCTTTACCAAGGTGTCGGCCACACTATCCAAGTCAATTTTTCTCTTTGCCCCTGATACAGAGGTGGTCTTACTTTTTGATTCTGGTGGCAAGGGCATAGTCTTCATTCTCTGAACGTCCTCAGCAGATACCACTATCAACTCCTCCCAAGAGAGCTCTGTAATCTGTGCTTTTAGATCCTCACCAACTATTAGTTTGATCAACCCATGATGGGCCAAAGCATCCTCTTTTCCCTTAGCCACCTTCTTACTCATTTCTTCTAGGGATTGGAGTAGGTAAAATGGAATGCTAGTGTTGTTGTTTGATGAAATGTGACTCCTGTTCCTGAGAATTTCCAAAATACGAAAATGGAAAATGGGAACATAACTTAACCTTCCAGTGCATGTAATGTACCTCTGGACAATTGCAGCCATTGCATCCCATGGTGCTGGCATGGAGAGTCTTTTGACTCCATTTTTGTCTTCATCATAGACCTCTTCTTGCTAAAAAAATGTTGCTTTTGTTGTGTGGTTTGCCTCCCGGTCATTACTGCTCCAATGCAGGCCCATTGGTAGACCAGTGTATTTGGAAATCATGTCCTCATCCAATTTTATACGTAACCCTTTTACTCAGGTGACGTACTGTTCATCCTTGATATGTTTGAAGTTTCTTGCAAACTCCTGAGCTACCCCTGTATCGTATCCTCTCAGTCCAAGGATGAAAGGCATCCAGCCTGAATTGCGAATGATCTGCAGGACTCTCGGGCTCTGATAAATGGCATTGTGATCTTTCGGTTCACTTTTCTTGAAACCCATTGCCATTTTAGAATCTTCTTTATAATCAGACAAAACCAGAACTTTGGAATATGGTTTATACCCTCAACTGGTCGAGGCTCTGCCTACAGGCTCGAGGATTGCAATGTTGGCTGAGTGAGCGCACTAGCTTTTGGTTTGCTGCTTCTCAGGAATTTCGAGAGGTTCCTTATATGCAAAATCATGAAGATTATGCAGCTTTACTTACTGACTTTCCGCACCTATCCTTTAACACATATTTCATTAAATTTGGAATTAAACAGTGGATCTAGAATTCCAAAATAACCAAAAATCACAATTCTAGGGTTATTCTTGTAATAGAATCTTTCCAATTTTAATGAAATATGTGTTCTTTCCATCATTCTTGTACTTGCCATTTTTAATCCCCTTTTTTTCCATGATCAATCTCTCTACTTCATATGATGAGGGTTGTGATCATGATTTGTTGAGGGTGACATGACTTAGGTAGCGATCATGACTTAATAAGGTCATTCTACCATGCCGCCGATTTTAAAATAGAAGCTGTCCTTAGCTAGCTAGAAATGAATGTAGTGTGGGATAATGTTTTACCTTAAGAATAAAATAAAATCATTCTACAGATTACCTTGATATGTATGCGTACCTGTATTTATGATTTGGTGTGTTTTTCATGCATGGAGGATTCTGTAGTAGATTTGGTGGTGTTTGTAGTTGATTTCTACATGTCAGTAGTTACGTGTGTTGGATGCTTTTTCCTTTTTGCCTGTTCGAATTTGCTGAAGTGTCTTCTTTTGAAAATTGTGCCAGTTGCTGATACGACTCATGTGATGATGCTTCGTATTGGATGATTGCATGGTTGTATGCGACTGTCTCTCTTGAATAAATGGCAGCCTCTCTTGAATTAATTGCAAGCTCACTTGAATAAATGGAAACCTCGCTTGAATCAATTGTAGGCTCTCTTGAAGGATGGTTAGGCTCACGTGATGATGTGGCAGAGTTGAAATGAAGAATGTGCTTGGATTGTTCCTGTAGTGGTAGATATTTCTGTTGGCTTTCTTGAATGCATATCCGGCTCGCTTGATTGTTGAATGTGTTTGAGAGTTTGTTGGCTCGCTTGAATTGTGGTTGATATTTTGCTTTACAATAGTAATGCTGGATCTTTCATAGGGATATTCGTGCCCCTGTAATTTTTTGTTACTTTTTATGAATATTTCATTCCTTTCTCTTTTTTTCTTTTTTTTTTTATATTTTTCTCTTTTTTCTTTTTTCTTTTTTCTAAATGAGTTGAATTTCACTGATTTGCTGCGTCCTCTATCAGCATCAATTGTTGTTGGTAGAGTACTTGTGTAAATTCTTCTTTTGACTGTGGTTTTTTGTAAAGTTTTAGGCGATGTCCATTCACTATCATGGGGAACTCCTCTTCATCAATTGTAATAATTCTCACAACTCCATTTTCATAGATCTTCTATATAATGTAAGGTCCAAGCCATTTAGTGGTTAGCTTCCCTTTGAATGTGTGAAATCTGGAGTTGTAAAATAGTTCCCAATCACCTTCGTTGAACTTTTTATCCTTCAGATGTTGTTCATGTCATTTTTTTCTTTGTTGTTGGATGATTTTGGTATGTGTAAGTGCTTGTTGGCGGTGCTCATCTAGTTGATTCAGCTGTAGCATGCGTTCTTTTTGAATTTTTGATAGATCCATATGTAAATCTGCTGCAATTCTTAATGTTTTTATTTCAAATTCGATTGGCAGCATGACTTTTTTCCCACAGGCTAGTTCATAAGGTGTGAATCCTGTAGTTGTTTTCCATGTAGTATTGTAAGCCCAAACTGCCTCACTAAGTCTGTCAGCCCAATCCCTTTTGTGAAGTTGGATAGTTTTTGTCAAGATTCTCTCTAATTCCCTGCTGGTTACCTTAGCTTGACCATTTTCTTGAGGGTGGTAGGAGGATGACTGTCTGTGCTTTACATTGTTTCTTTCCATAAAGTCTTCAATTAAATTTGATGTAAATTATGGGCCTTGATCAGAAACTACTTCTCTTGGCACCCCAAACCTGTGAAAGATCTGCTCAGTAAAGAATTTGGCCACATTGGTTTCATTTGCAGCAGCCATTGCTGTTACCTCTATCCATTTTGTAAGGTAATCAGTGCATACGAGGATGTAGCTTTTCTGATTAGACTGTGGGTTGAATGGGCCAACAAAATCATATCCCCAATTTTCAAATGCCTCCAAGGAGATTTATGGATGGAGTGGCATCTCTTGTTTTTGTGTTAGTTTTCCCATTCTTTGGCAATCATCACAGTGGGACACATACTCATAAGCATCTTTGTGGAGTGTTGGCCAATAATACCCTATTGGAAAGATCTTGTAGGATGTCCTTTTTGCAGCATAGTGTCCTCCACAAGGTTCATTGTGGGTGGAATGCATTATGTCATGTACTTCATATTCTCTAATGCACCTTCTAAGTATTTTATCTGGTCCCTGTTTAAAAAGCATGCCTTATATCGATGTGTATGTTGCACTTTGTCTTATTACTTTTGTCTTTTATTTATAACTGTAATGTTCTAGAAACTTCCCGGATACTAAATAGTTTGCTATGTCAGCAAACCATGGGCTTCTTGTTGATATGGAAAAAAGGTGCTCATCTGGAAAACTGTCATCGATCACCTCACTGTCTTGTCCATGTGTCAGTCTAGATAAAAAGTTAGCTACCACATTATGCTTGCCTGGTTTATCTATTATAGTAATGTCAAATTCTTGTAGAAGTAGCATCCATCTAATAATTCTTGCACTGGTATTAGGCTTGTTCATAAGATATCTGATTGCTGAGTGGTCAGTGTGGGTAAAACTTTGGTATCCTGTGATGTAATGCCTGAATTTATTGATTGCATGTATGACTGCAAGAAATTCCTTCTCTGTGACTGTGTAGTTGAGTTCTGCCCCATCCAAATTTTTGCTTATATAGTATATGGCATAGGGTTTATTGTCTCATTCTTGTACAAGCACAGATCTGATGACTTTATCTGATGCATCTGTGTGGATGTGAAATGGAATTTCCCAGTTTGGTCCTTGGAGTATTGGTGCTGTGATTGTTTTCTGCTTAAGACTTTCAAAATACTGTCATGCAATTGCTTGTCCATATGAACTCATTGTCTTTTGTGAGAAGTGCAAACATTGGGGCAGCAATTCTGCTATAATTTTCAATAAGCCTTCTGTAGTACCCTGTCTGTCCGAGAAAACTTCTCACATCCTTTTGTTTGACAGGTGGTGGAAACGTTCTGATTACTGAGACTTTGGCTTGATCAACCTCTATCCCTCTTTGTGATATATGATGTCCTAGAACGATGCCTTCTTCCATTAACATCCTGCATTTGTCATTGCTTAGGCACAAGCTCATTTCAATACATTTTTTTAATACTAATTCTAGATTGTTCAATGCCTGGTCAAAGTTCTGTCCATAGGGTGTGAAATCATCCATGAAGACTTCCGTTTTGTCATTTATAAAATCGGAGAAAATACTCAATATGGCTCTTTGAAATGTTCCTAGGGCATTACATAAACCAAAGGGTAGGACCCTATAGGAATAAGTTCCCCATGGGTGTGTAAAGGTCATCTTATCTTGATCAGCTGGGTGTATTAAAATTTGGTTGTACCCACTGAAACCGTCTAAGATTGAAAAATACTTGTTTCCAGATAATGTATCTAGCACCTGATCTATAAATGGAAGTGGAAAGTGATCTTTCTTGGTTGCTTTATTCGGCTCCCTGTAGTCCACACAAATTCTCCATTTGCCTCCTTTTTTGGGTATTATAACTAGTGGTGAGACCCACTCACTATCAGATATTGGATAGATGAACCCTGCATCTAATAACTTTTGTAATTCCACTTTGACTATGTCTTTTAATGCAGGGTTCAACCTTCTTTGTGGTTGCCTGATAGGAGTAGAACCTTCTTTGATGTAAATGTAGTGTTTGTAGATATCACGATGTATTCCTTTCATGTCTGCATATGTCCATGCAAATGCTTTACTTTGTTCTTCTAGTATCTTCATTAATTTCCTTTCTTGCTTTGCTTGCAAATTGGAATTTATGTTGACTGTTTTGCCAGGGTGAATTTACATGACTTTTACCTTTTCAATCTGTTCTTCCAGTACTTCTGTCCATAAGTCATCCATGTTTTGTTTTGAACTGTCACCTGTTTCTGTGGAAAAAAATTCTTGAATAACATGATTGTTAGAAGATACATTTTGTATAAATCTATCTATATGGCCATCTTCATCTATTGCTTTTAGTGATATTGCAGCATCAATTGCTAGGATAGGTCGGAGGTTGTGATTTGGTGTGTTCTGGTAATCATCAGTACAATTTTGATATTGTGACTCTGAAGATTTCATTGCGGGTGGGTAGATTGTGATTTTCTTCCTGGCATGCCCACTGGTGATTGCCATATTTCCTGATCGGCAACCTATGTAACCGTCTGCAGTTGCTAACCAAGGTCTACCTAGTATAATTGGATAGCCACTACGTTTGCTTTTGATTTCAATTTTTATGAAATCAGTTGGGTATTCCCACGATTCAATATTGATCATAATGTCTTCTAGCATTCCTTCGGGTTTCATAGTGGAGGTTTCTGCTAGTTGGAGTACTGTTGTGGTTGCTCTGACCATTGATTGGAGTTCCAGTTATAACATGGTTTCCTTAGTCATGACATTGATCGCAGCTCCAAAATCTATTAAGATTTTATTTATTTGCTTGTTATTTATGGTGACATTTACTACAGGACTACCAGGATCAAGATATTTAGGGTTTATTATGACACAAAGCATTAAATCGGCCAATTGTCCCACTACATTTATAGTTGGTGGGTCACACTTCCTCCTTCCTGGTTTCTTTAGGCAATTATCTCTAATAAATTTGTTGCAGATGGGCACATCCCTTATGGCTTGTAAAATCAGGATTTGGATGTTTAAGTGCTTGAATTCATTTAAAATTGTATTCTCTTCCTCTTCTTTTGTACTTCGGACTAGTTTTTCTGGAAATCGAGGGTTTCTGTTGTGTGGGAGTGGTTGGGTTTCGTCCTCAGGAGGTTCTGGTTCATCTGGATGCTGAACATAGGGTTCTGATGTTTGGTCTTGAGCTTCAGGTTGTTGGATGTTGTGTGGGGATGTATTCTGCAACGTTTTTCTAGATCGCATCTTTATTTCGTTTATTTCTATGGTGTCTACAACATAAGTAGGGAATTGTGTGATATTAGCGTTATAATCCTGTTGCTGTTGTGGAGGTCTGTTATTATTAGGATTTGGGATTGGTTGGGCTGGAATGGGTGGAGGTCAAGGGGGTGGTTGAGGTTGTGGGGGTGGCATAATAAGTGGTTGTTGTAATGGCGCCCTCCAATTTGATGGATGGGGGTATTGATTTGCATAATTTGTGGTGGTTGGAAAAGGTGGGGGGTATTGAGGATAAGATGGTGGATAATATGGTTGTTGATAGGATGGTTGATATGTTTGTTGATTCTGTTGTCATTGGTTTTGATTTGGGTGTGCTTGCCATGGAGTTTGTGCAGAGTTCCAATTCGGCTGTCCTTGATTATAGTAGGATTGATTGCTCTATTGATATGGTCTAACAAAATTATTCCTCCTCTGATTTATAAAATAGAGCTGCTCTATTGCTCCTTCAGCTGCTCGGCCTTGAATAGCTTCCTTACATGAGGGAAAGAGGGGACATTTATCAGTGGAATGGTCGTCAGTGCAGAGACCACATACTTAGATGGTGTTCAGTGTGCATTGCCCTTTCTCATGCTTCTTTATACAACGAGGACATAATACTGCCAAGGCTTGGTTAATTTCATCCCGTTTCTTTTTTATTTGAAGAGCATCAAGTTGCATGGCCTGAGATTGCAGGATGTCAGTCTTCATGTCATCTAGCAGGTTTCCTAAATCAGATTTTGTAAGTCTTGGTCCTGAAGATGTTGATCCAATAGTAGATGTGTGTGTATCCCTTGTCCCATTCTTAGTTTTCCTAGATCTAGAGTAGTTTTTGAAGATTTGCAGGATCTGGTCAAAAGATTTTTGGAATATATCTCCATCTCCCAGAAGATTTAAGACTTCAAAATTCTCTTCTTTTACACCTCTAAGAAGGACAATTTTTAGTGATTCAGGATCGAAGGTGCAATGACTGGCTCATTTGTGGATGAGTTTAAATCTTTGGGCATAATCTTCTAATGAATCTCTTTCTCCTTGTTGCATCCTAAAGATTTCATCCCTATTATATTTGGCCTTGCAATAGTCCCTATATTTTTCTAAGAATGCATGTTTCATTTGATCCCAACTAAAGATACTATTCCCTTCAAGGCTCATGAACCACCGAAGTGATAGGTATTTAAGTGTGGAAAGAAAAAGCCTTAGCATTTTTGCATTAGTGGTGTAATCAAATGATCTGCAAACTACCTCAAATTCAAACAGGAATGTGTTAGGATTTTCTGAAGTCAAACAATGGAAGTTTGGTATATTATTAGGATTGGTGTTCTTCATCCTGGCATCTCCAAGAGGTATGCTAATGGGAAATGCGAAAAGCTTCCTAGGTTCCTCGTCCTCGTTTTCCATTGTGGCGTTTGAGTTGGAAGTGGTAGTGAAGTTGCTTCTGTTTGGATCGTATGTGGAGTCAGTTTCATTTTCAGAGTGTAGAAATTCAAACTGACAATGGTCAGAACTGTTATTACCATTGTTTCTCATGGAATGCTTGGGCAGAAAGCGGCCAAACCTATCCCTTTTCCAACGAGGCATTCATTGGTAAAAAAAGTATTTATGTTTTTATTTTATGTGATTTTTGTTTTCTTTTTGTGCTGTTTTTAGGTGATGTCTCCTAAAAGATTTAGCACCTCCCCGGTAGTGGCGCCAAAAAGTGGTAAGCTCCTAATATGGATGCCTAATGAGGGCAGCTGTACTAAGAGCCTATTTTAATTATTAACCCGGGGGACATACAAACTTTAGAGGTGCAAGCACTATCTGTGCTCTTATAGGATAATCTTTGTCACGGTTGAGTATCAGTATCAATGTTTTAAGGGTTGCCTACTCAATATGTAAAACTGTTTATACTAGGGAATTAAATACTGAAAAACAGTAAACCTATTTTAAAGAATTAAAATACTAAAAGCAGTAAATCTGTTTTAAAGAATTAAAATACTAAAAGCAGTAAATATATTTCAAAGAATTAAAATACTAAAAGCAGTAAATCTATTTTAAAGAATTAAAATACTAAAAGCAGTAAATCTATTTTAAAGAATTAAAATGCTGAAAGTGAAAGAGATAATCCTATGAATTTACCTAATGCAGAATGGTGAATCTTAGACTATGAAAGTGAAATGCCATAACAGATCTATTCTAAATTAAAGAAATCAAGGTCTGTAATTACTTATGCATAAAGCTAGAATTCTGATCTAAATATTTTAAATATCAAAACTAAGTTTGTAGTGCAATCATCTCATGCTACACATCCATTATTAAGAAATCAAAGTGATTAATCATGATGGGGAACATTCATAAACCTTAGATCTAAGTCATGAATTTTGAAAGCAGTGCTAATACATATGTAATCGTTGGTTAAAATGTGCATTGGAATAAAGCAGTTACAGGACTACTGAAACTGTATTGCTGAACTACAGAACGTGTTATAAATTACTACATAATAAAGACATCATTCAAATGCTTCCATATGCGATATAATTTTCATCATTGTAAAACACATAATTGGAAATACCTAAAAAAATGGAAATCCCCTGACTTACGTGTTGGAGGGGCCCTCTCCAACCCGCACTCAGGGGGAAAATAAACTTATAGATGTTGACTGGGAATTAACATCAATCTTCCATTAAAATATAAACTCCATATCTTCACAAAGGTCTGTAGCTCATAAGTATCTTAAGAGTGCAAAAACGTAAAACAATGTTTCTCCAAAATGTCAACAGAGACCTCTCGCTACCCGAGAGGTCCATACTTATATAATTCTTAATGCTGAACTTAACTAAATGTGTAAATGCCGATTCCCCTTAAACAGGAGTGCATTCTCTATAAATCAGGAAACAGGGTGTCGAGCTGCATGAATCCTCAGTCTTCTACGTGTTTGTCCTTTAATGCTCGTGAACCTACTCAATCATGCTTGATTTCCACATAATTAGTTTATTGAATACGCATTTTAACATACAAGAATAATTGTAAAAAACAACTTCATTAAATAATTAAAGTAAAACATTTTTCCCACAAATGAGTGTGTTTCTTCGCCATTGCTTGAGCTTGAATTCGGAAAAAGGCTTATCATATACCTAAAAATTGGACTCATCAATTCCCGAGGGTGATATTTATCCACACTGAATTTGTTCAACTATGTGGTGGGTAAAAATATAGAGTGATGCAAGTTTTTGGAGATAATGTTGTCTGGAAATAGGTATCCCTATTAAAGAGAATAATGTGAAACAAAAAAATGCCAAAGGAAGTGATGCATTCAGAGTTGTAGATTCCTATTTCCTATAGGAATTCAAAATTGGGAAAACGTGGGATTTTATTGATGACATATTAAGCTTGTGGGAGAATATTGGCATAAGAAATCAGAAAGTGAAAACAAGTAAAGTCGTTCCATGGAGCGGTGGTAAGACAGGTCCTAATTTCAAGAATCTTCCAGAAGACATGACTATTACACCTTGGAGAACAATACAATGTGTGAAGGATGAAACATTAATAGCTACAATACTACCACGGGTAAAGTCAGGTTAATTATCCATGGAGGAAATGTGAAAAATTTGACAAGTAAGTTGATGTTTTTTAATTGTACGATGTTTTGTTCTTGAGTTTAACATTTTTGTTATGTTCTAAGTATTCTGTTATATTCTTATATATGATTGTAAATATCATTTATTGTTTCATTGTCTAGTCACAAGATCTACATGAAAATACAAGAGGATATGGTTATAATGTTGAATGAGAAGAGTTGGGATGATGTCAAATGCAACTATCCAGACTCAAGCTCGATAGAAACCCTAAAACAATGTTTTGTTGCATTCAAGAAGGTATGTTGATCTATGATACATCCTATTTTGTTTATTTTCTAATTAAATTCATTTATATTTGATTACTTATAGAGATAATTTTCATTTGAAGATGCTAAAGAGGGGTACAAATGGAGTACCAAATTCCTTCAAAATTCATGTCCAAAGAGCCAAAATAGAATGACAAAGGAGACAACGTCTTGCAAACGTTGAAGTACTTGATGATACACTTGATCATTATATTTGGAATGGGATTGACACTATGCAATATAAATTAATTTTAGGTGATTGTGCAGACATTGCAAATCTTGTTCCTAAAAAGAAGTACGCACTAGTTATTGCGAGCCTTATACTTACCAATCATTCAATAAAGTGGTTTCAGGATCTGTAGATGTCACAACATCACCACCATGAGATTTGTTGTTTTCCATTCAGACACACAATTAGGGGGGTTGTTGACATCCTTCAAGGGTAAAGGAAAAACAAGGAAGCAACTTTATTGGTAATATATTTGCACTATATTATCAAGTTTTTGAATTTATAAATCAATTATATCTATTGATAAGTTAATTATTTTTTTAATATTTGTGTTACAGACAAAATCCTAATATTCGTAGCTCTAGTAGCGATCCATTTTTGAGTGATATTGAAAACATACATCTTGCAACTTGGACAAAATATGAGACTTATGAATCATATTTAATCAATGAAAAGAGTGAAGGAAAATATAGTGAGGTGTTGAGTTATAATGTCGTGGTTAAAAAATTAACATATGAAGAATGGGATTTGAAAGGAGTGACTATAAACATCTATCAAAATCCACAAGAGTTGATTAATTATGTCATAGATACATTTTCAAGAGAAGGATATTGAGTCTTATATTTGTTCTCGGGTTCAGGTAAACTTTCTCATATTACATATAAAAGCATATTTCAAGTTTTATTGTTTTTTTATTATTCATTATTTTATTGTTTTAAAGTATGCTTCTTTATGCTATTTGACATAACTTTATTTTTGTTTTTGGTGATTAGGTACAACAATAGCATGCTCCTTATAGAAAGGAAGAAATTGCATATCCATTGATAATGATCCACTGCAATGCAATTACATCAATCAAATAGTTAATGTTATTCAAGTTCTTCCAAATGAACTGCAAGAAGTTGGTATGAAGAAATGAGAGTTTAGTGAAACACCTGTGGCAAAGATTTCAAAAGAGCCTCAACCCCCATTAGGAGGGGTGTTTCGAAAGGATCACTTTGGGCATCTTGCAGACATAGAAGAACCAATGGAAGAGGACATTGATGTCTCTTAGGAAAGCCAAGCTCCAGAAAATTCCAATTTCGATGAAGAATTTGGCATGCATGATATTCTTGATTAGTTTCATGTCTTGAAGAAAATGTTAAATTTGACAATTTTTTGATAAGATATATTAGTAATGTTTTGACTTTCAGACTTTGTTTTAGAAATAAAATTTCTATATATAATGTTTTTACAAATATATGGTATAGGTTTTCTTGAATATATGTGAATCGTCACTTTTCTGAAAATAATATGAAATACTATCAATTTTATACAAAATATCTCTGAAAATTCATTGAAAATGGCTTTAAATGTCTTTATTTTCTAGAATTTTTTAAAATTTTGTCAATAAAAATGTCTTATTTTGTCCATAAAATGTCTTATTTTATAATAAAAAATTGCAAAATGTATATGTTTTTCATTATAAATTGCTTATAAATGTATGTTATTTTGTTAAATTTCTAAAACCACACTTAAAAATAGAAATTAAATTTCTTTTATGACAAAGGTAATTCAAAGGCCCGAAAAAATGCCTCAAAATGAAAATGTGTGATACTTGTATCAACCCTTCTTGAAACAGAGGTAAAAATCGCTACTAAAATTAGGAGAGAGAAAAATGAGAACTGTGTCGAGTTCTCGTTTCATAGTATATGTGGTTGAAGATAGAGAATAACTACGAGAGTTGAATGTTGTTCTATTACAAAGCTCAATTGATACGAAAATCAACTGGCAACTTGCTCACACTTTTGGTGATGTCATAAAAGGTCCTTAGAATGAAAAAATAGCTAGAATTAAAGAACTTGAAAATGTAGCTAAATCTAGATGTCAAATTCTAGTTCATCATCTAATAAAAAACATCCTTATAGTAGTATTTCTTCTGACAACTCCTCATCCTCACCTAGAAAGAAGAAGCATAAGTCTTCTAGTAATGGAAGATTGTAAGGGGAATTTAAGAAAATCAAAGCATTAACCTTTGATGATGATTTGGACTCCAATGAGAAAGATGAGGAATGGTTATTGGGGATGTCAAAGTACTTCAAAGTGAATGCCTACCCAAGCAAGTTGAAATCTCTCTTAGCCATTAAAAACTTAACTTGAAAGGATTCTCGGTGCTGGAGAGACTTGAAATTGACTAAAAATATGGAAGAGAAAAAGGTCAAATGGAATTTTTTTAAAAAGATGCTTAAGTTCAAGTACATGTCTCAGAGATTCTACCATAAAAAAGATTAAGGAATTCCATGATGTGAAAATGGGTTCTATGACAATGGATAATATGATTAATAGATTTATTAAATTGCTTCACTGTGTACATTACATTAGATATGATAAGTTAAAATTAAATAGTTTTTAGGTTGTCTTCCACCTTAATTTAGAGATAAAATTGAGCTTGATGCACCTAAAAATCTATATGAAGCACTGTACAAAGCTAGGATTTGTTACCAATAGTCAACATAGATACGGAAATATAAATAAAAACAAAGAGAAGCATAAAGTATTTTTAGACAGCAGAAAGAAAGGCTTTAGTCCACCTTCTTACCAAAAACATAACAACAATTTCCCAAACTACATAAATTTCACTAGGAGTGAATTTAAGTCAAGCATGCCATCCCAAAGTTGGAATAAACCAACCACTTATGCATGAAATAAAAAATCACTAATAGCGGTGAAATGTTGGGGATGTAGAGGACCCCATTTCTACAAAGATTGCACATAGAAAAATAACAAATTGTTGAACAACCTACACAAATATGTGATGGTTCATTACATAGCTAGAACACCCAGAATATGTGCTGGCTTGGAAGGCATACAACTTGATAATCAATATACTATGGTAGAAATCGAAAGTAAACTCTTGTCAAAATCAATTTATATTTTGATAGATCTATGAGCATGTCGTAGTTACATTTCTCCTAAATTTGTATATGATTATCATTTAAATAAAAGTAAACACAATCAGCCATGGCTAGTGCAACTAGACAAAGGTAAAAAAGGGAATTTTCATATTTGGTTAAAGATTGGCCTTTAGATATGAATGACATGAAAACATCAGCAAACTTGAACATACTACCATTAGGTTCATATGATGTCTTAATAGTAATGGATTGGTTAGAGAAGCAGCATATGGTACTTACCTATTTAATCAAAAATCTATTTGTATTGATGAGGAAGGAAACCAAAGAGTGGTTTGTGGGATACCCAAGAAAATTTCAGTTAGAAAAAATCAACATTATAGACTAACAGATGTGCTAGCAAAGGATGCAAACTATATGTTGTTAATAGTCAAACTTAAGATGAAGGGAAAAAATAGAAATTAGAATATTTTCCAGTTATAAATGAGTTCAAAGATGACTTTCATGAGGAATATCGGGGCAACCACCTAAAAGAGGCTTATATTTGTCCATACAGCTTGTACTCGGAGTAATTCTTGTTTAAAAATCTATGTACCATATGAGTAGACCAAAACTAGTAGAACTAGAAATGCAAATACAAGAACTGATTGAAAAATGGTACATAAGACCCAGTGTGTCCCCATGGGGAGGTCCAATTATTTTTGTAAAGACAAAAAATGGTACAATGCGAATGTGCATAGATTATCGTTATTTGAATAAGCTAACAGTAAAAAAGAGATACCCACTCCCAAGGATTGACTATTTGTTTGATGAGGTTGGGGGATCAAAGATATTTTCTAAGATTGATCTAAGGTCCGGATATAGCCAAGTTAGAATCCGAGAAGAGGATATAAACATTGATACCCTTTAGAACCATATATGGACACTACGAGTTTGTAGTGATTCCATTTGGCTAAATGAAGGCACCTGTTACCTTTATGTGCATGATGAAGAGTGTATTCAGTCAATACCTAGATAAATTTGTATGAGTCTTTATGAGAGACATACTTATTTATTCTAAGTATGAAAAAGAGCATGAAGCACATTTAATAATTGTTTTACAAGTGTTGACAAAATACCAATTGTATGCAAAGTTTAACAAGTGCGAATTATACAAGAAGCAGATTCAATACTTAGGACACATCATTTCAAAACAAGGCATCTTTATATCCCCTGAAAAGATAAAAACCAACATGGAATGGTCTGATCCTACCAATGTGTCAGACATTTGGTCATTTATGGGTATTTTGGGATACTACTGGAAGTTCATTGAGAACTTTTCCACATTTGCATATCCCATAACATCTTTACAAAAAAAGGAAACATAGTTTATTTGGTTGGAAAAGTATGAGGAAATTTTTCATCAACTAAAACATTTATTAATAACTTATCCTATGCTAAAGATAGTTGATCTCGATGGAGACTTTGTTGTTTGTATCAATGCTTATAAAGAAGGACTAGGTGGAGTCCTTATGCATAATGATTGTGTTATCTCTTATGAGTCTCAAAAAATTAAAGAACATGAAGGAAATTATGTTATGCGTGATCTATATTTTGCTTGCATTATCCATGCTCTAAAAATGTGGAAGAATTACTTGTTAGGAAATAAGTTTTTCCTTAAAACTAATAACATTGGCTTAAATACATTTTTAGCAGCAAATTCATCGGTCTTGTAGTGGATTTTCTTCTTTGATTTTGTTTTTTGTTGCATTGAGTTGTATTCGACTCCAAGGAATAATATTTTGTCTCATTTATCTCATGGAAGAGATCCTAGACAAAAATAAAAAACAATGGTTGGCTTGGATGCTGATTATCATGGCTCAGCAGAAGGGTCAAATGTACTCATCATATTTATTTGGCATTGACAATACTAGAGTTTACAAGGATGGAGATTGATATGTGCATTCAACAATTAAAACCATTTTACCTACTAAGCCATGTTCTGATGTCCTGACTAAACACAATGCATAGGTCATGACAACTGAAATAAGATGCACAATAGCTCTATTGTTCCTATCACCATTCATCATATATCTATATCTAGATTATAGACATATTAAATCATTTATCGCTAGTTTCTTGTAATTTGATGTACACTTCCACCAATTATTTTTGTTGGCCTATAATATGTGCATTTAACAATTTGATTCATTTTTTTGTTAGTCAATTTTATTATGTACATATTAAAATGATAATGCATAGGACATGACAACTAAAATAAGGTTTGTAGTAGATCTATTGTTCCTATTAGCATTCATCATATATCTATCTTTGCATTTTAGACATCATCAATACTTTATAGTTGTGTGCCTTGTAATTTGATGAATTTTTGGCTTTTGTGCTTCCCTTTTGTTTTTCCCCGCATTGAGTTGTATTGGGATCAAAAGCATGTGGCTTTGAACCAGTTTCCCTGATGGGCCATGTGCTTATGTCCTTATTAATGATAATGTATAGGTTATGACAACTGAAAAAAGGTGCATAGTACCTCTATTGTGCCTATGACCATTCATTGTATATCTCTATCTATCTTATATACATATCCAATAGTTTGTGGCTAATTTTCCTATAATTTGATGTCTTATAGGCGTCTTTGCCTATGGGAAAATCATGCTAGCTTCAAAGAGTGGTAATGTTACCAGAGTAACACTCATGGGATTGATATCCTATTGCATTTGACATAGTGACCATTTTAGGAATGATGTTGTTATTGATGGACCATGCAAATTGATTGTACTATGTCTATGATTGATATAACAACCCAGCATATGGTCAATGGGAACACTAATATTTACAGTTTCTCTTCTAGTTATGACAACTACACAATGTGTTAATTTTTCAAAAACTGAATACATGAAAAGTAGTGCTTGCTTAGACTAGGAGCTGGTGGCTATGGAATCCATATTGTGTTTCTCGTTTACCTCCCTTTGCTTCTAGTTCCCTGTTCCAAAAATAGTTTCTAGTTTTCCCAATGCATGTAAGATGTTGATCTTAACTTTCTGTGTATTATAGTTTATTTCTATCTTGGTATTCAAGGAAAAAGTAGATTAAAAAAAAACTTACATGCCTTGAACTATGTTTGTATTCTAGAATTTCATATTTGACGGTTGCAGCTTATAACATGTCTTGTTTTTCCAATGGGTGTGTTTCTATTTCTATTCAAGAACATGGATATGGAAAATAAACTAGGATGGAAAAAAAAATATTATTGGGCGAAAGGAAGTGATCGATTGTTGGTTGAGATGTTTCTGAATATTATGATTTTGCATCTTTCCATTCTTTATACATATATGCTTCATTTCAAGGTTTTCCTTTGTGATGTTAGATGTAATTGTTTCATTTATATTCTATCAAACATTGTGATATTGTATTGGACTTTCAGTTGAAGACATCTTTTTCCATGGAATTCCTATTGCCAATTGCATTTTCCAAAACATGGATATAGCTCATTTAACAAGGTATCGTATCCTATTGTTCTCGTTTCGGTTCTTGTTTATATTTTGTTCTTCCTTTTGAGTCACCCATCGAATATTTTATCTTAGATCATGTCAATTAAGAAAAACCAAAACAAAAGAAAAAAATTAGGGCAGTGATGAACAAACATAGTGGGTCAAGAAGAAATAACTTCCCATAGTGTATCTTTCTTTGAAGCATCAAATGCTTTCTTGATGCAATGCGTAGATGCACAGGATATTGATCATCTATTAACAAGGCACACCTTGTATTGACTGAAAATTCTCTATAATCATGTAGGATATTTCCTTTTTGATGCATTAGTAGTAGTTATACACTTTCACGTTTCATTTCTTGAGATAAGACAAAGAATAGCGAATAACTTCAGGTGTTGTTTGGAGTGACAGGACCCTAAAGCCCTTTACTCAATGAAAACATAGATATCCAATGATTTCCTATAACAATTGCATGGTGTGAAAGATGTAGATGCATATTTGTGTAAAATTTCCGTGTCTACATCCACCTTGAAAACAAATCCTTGGCTTGGGCTATGGGGTGACATTTTTGCATTAAATGGTTTTCAAAGTGGCTAAATGTTTTGGTCTTTGTTTGGTCATTAGAGAATAAAACTAAATACTTGTGCTTTAATACTGGTGCTAGTGTCTATCTGGAAAACCTATTGTTACATGATAAAACCCCATCATGTGATAACTTTGAACCACTACTATAATGTAAGTCAGACTAGAGAATAGAACTTAGATTAGAACCATTGATTGCATGTGCACTTGAAGATGATGTTTTAGTTGTAATAGCATACATCTTGTCTATTGAATCGACACTATTGAAAAAGGGCATCCATGTCCTTGGTAATATTTTTAATGATTTCCATGAGTCATTGTTTCAATCAATTTGTAGATTAACAAGATACTTTGATGTCCCTTCTTTGTGTAATACAATTGCACAATCTTTCTGCAATTTGTACAATGGAAATGACAATAGAGAAATTGTTTGTTTTGATAGATATATTGGCAACAATACTATTAGAAATCAACAATGCATTCCTAATTTGGAAGGCTATATTGTCAACTCATCATTGTTGTACCACAAAGGAAAAATAAAGGGAGGTGAGTTTCTGTTGTAATGGTTCTGTGAGTTATTTAATGACAACATATACATTTGGGACTTTGAATCAGAAACATTTTCTAAAAGGTTATACTAATGACATAGTTGTACATAGATACTTTACCTAATGCATTATGACGTTATCACTTCACATATGCATTATTTTTGGCCATTGGTTCTAAATAGATATACATGTATCAAGCACCTATGCACTTATACTAGGATGCAAATAGGAATCCATGCAGAAAACATTGAGCATATTCCAAAATGTAATGGCATTCACATAAAAAATATCATTGATAATTCTACTTGTTTAATGCATAAACCTAGATATGAAATAGCCAATATAAATAAAACATATTGGATTCCTACCACTCGGCATTTTCAAAGAAAATTTCTCTAAAGAGATAAATTTCCCTATATTTTTTTTATGGATGTAGTTGATTTGATGATATTGTAGAGTGATTTACTTATCAACAAATATCACAATGGGAAATTTTGCATGAATCTGACGACTTTTCTACACATAACACAAATATTTTCTTCAAAACTACTCGAATTCTCATCAGCCAGGTTTCAAGGTTTTCTTGGATTTTGATTTACAAAGGAAAGCTAAAGGAAAGAACCTCGTTGCAAAAGATGTCAAGTATAGAAAGAACCTAGAGAATATATTGAAATCACCAATTCATTATCGTGTTGTCTCAAAATAATATGAACATCTCTTTACTACTTTGAACACATAAGAAAATATATTTTTGTAATGATATAGCAACGTGGACTTTCAATGTTCTTTGTTACTTTACAATGTATGAAAATATTTGGCCTCCATTGTGAAATGCACTACAAGAAAGTAGAAACAAGTTTTCTACAAAATCTTTAAGGCCAAATTTTAAGGAGAGCCTTGAATCATTGATAAGGCAT
Organism: Larix kaempferi; assembly: GCA_027924585.1. Classification (NCBI taxonomy): domain Eukaryota; kingdom Viridiplantae; phylum Streptophyta; class Pinopsida; order Pinales; family Pinaceae; genus Larix; species Larix kaempferi. Next base: position 31,908,303 of record BSBM01000047.1, on the reverse strand, counting down.
AACTATTTTCTTTGTACCTATTACTACAAATATAGAATTGTAGCATTCCAGAACTTAATATTGAATGATGATGAATTGTTTGGAGAAATAGAAGACAATTTATTTGTTATTAGATTTCAGAGTAGAGGAAATAAACATGAGGATGGATTACTTTGGAAAAAATAAACCCCTATCATCCAACAATATTATGAACATGACATAGTGTCATTTGTTGATAGATACTTGTCATCTGAAACCTCATAGATTATAGATGAATTGGATACAATACAAACACATCATCACACAAGAACTTACAAAAAAATATTGTTTTTCTAGTTAGAAATTTAATTTTCCTTCACTGACAATGGATAGAACTGCTATTTTTCCTCCATTGAAAACTGAACAAGATAGGAAAATTGATCAAGCAAGAAAATTATTTTCAATTCTAGAAACGAAAAGTTATTCTAAGAACATTCCATTCGACATATTCTTATTAGACATCAAGATGACTAGGGAGGCATATGTTCTTCTTCTACGGTCTTGTTTATTGTGTCCAACTTTGCTACTAAAAAGAGACCCATCTAATATATGGATCAATTCTTTTTAGAAATAGGTGCTAAGATTGTGGCATGCAAAAATAGATGCCCAATTTATCCTAGACACATATTCTGCAGCAACATACTATAGCTCTTATATTACAAAAGTTTATTGAACTATGACACGTGCTTTCAAAAAAAAGAGAAGAATGTTGCATAGGAATGATAGCTAAATTAAAATCACTCACAAACTTGGAAATTGATTTATTAATTAACATAGACTGAGAGGCAATGTGGAGCTGAGCAAAAAAGCTCACTCTCATACACAAAAGAATGGCCAAACCAATTCAATTATTGATGAAGAAATAGTTACAATATATAGATGACAAATATCATAACAAACCAGATCATAGATCCAAGAAAAGTGGATCTCAAACCAAACCATGTTGAGTATAGAAAGTACACATCAATTCAATCCCTGTCAATCTGCCTATCATTTCTACATTATTCCAACATACCCCCTTAATGTAGAAATTGATTTTCTACAACACCTAATTTATGCCTAAGGATCTCAAAGTGAATCTTGCCAATGGGTTTTGTAAATATATCAGCGACATTATCACTTATGTTACAATACATAAGTTTAATTTCCTTAGATTCAATCTTTTCTCTAACAAAGTGATGTTGCAGCTCAATGTGTTTTGTCCTTGCATGATAAACTGGGTTGTGTGCCAGCTTGACTGCACTTTGATTGTCACAATGTACTTTTGTGGGTTCTTCTTGCTTTTCTCCAACATCTTCAAGAATCCTCCTCAACCATACAGCTTCACATGTAGCACTAGACATGGCTTTATATTCAGCTTCTGTGGATGATAGAGAAACAGTTGGTTGTTTCTTGCTTCTCCATGCTACGACCCCTGATCCAATGTTGAATGCATATCCTGTAGTAGACCTTCTGTCATCAATGTTCCCTGCCCAATCAGAGTCAAAAAATCCTGCCAATTGAACATCAAACTTATCAGTATATAAAAGACCAAAGTTCATTGTCCCTTTTAGATATCTAAGGACCTTCTTTGCAGCCTTCCAATGGCTTTCATTTGGCTTAGTCATGAATTGCCTAAGAATGCTGACTGCATATGATATATCTGGCCTTGTAGTAGTGAGATAATTCAAACTTCCCACGAACTGTCTATACAAAGAACCATCTGCATCTTTTGTTCCACCTTGACTGCATAGCTTCACATTCTGTTCTAAAGGAATTATTGATTCTTTGCAACCACTCATATGGAATCTGTTCAATATTTCCTTCACATACTTACATTGAGTGATCATAGTTTTACCAGATTCTTTCCATACTTCAAGTCCCAAACAATAGTGAAGTTCACCAAGGTCTTTCATTTCAAATTCCTGTGACAACTGATTTTTGATTTCTGCAATCAACTTACATGCATTTCCTGTGATAATGAGATCATCAACATATAAATATATTAAGCAAACATTTCCTTCCTTTTATTTCATCACATAAAGGTTAGGATCACTTTTGCTTTTCGCAAAGCCTTTCTGATTAAAGAAGGTATCAATCTTTATATACCATGACCTAGGGGCCTGTTTCAATCCATAGATGGATTTCTTTAACTTACATACAAGATGCTCCTAACCTTTCTGTACAAAGCCTTCAGGATGGACTAAGTACACTTCTTCTTTTAGTTCACCATTTAAGAAAGCAGATTTTACATCTAATTGATGAATATTCCAATTATGAGCTATAGCTAATGCAACCAGAATTCTAATTGTGTTTAGTTTTGCTACTGGTGCAAAAGTTTCCTCAAAGTCAATTCCCTCCTGTTGAGCATAACCTTTGGCAACTAGTCTTGATTTAAATCTGTCAATACTACCATCTGATTTAAGCTTATGTTTAAACAGCCATTTACATCCTATGGGTGTTTTGTTCTCTGGTAATTCTGTTAATTCCCAAGTCGGATTCTTCATAATAGATTTATACTCTTCATTCATAGCTTCAACCCGTTCTTCTTTATCTTTGGCTTGTTTATAATTCACTGGTTCATTCATTGTATTGGACATTAAAGCATAGTCATCATACCTTGAAGGAGGACGAATCTGTCTTGATGACCTTCTTAGTCCTACATTGCCTGTAGTGGTACCATTCATTATCCTTCTGCTTTCTGCTGTATCTTCATCTGAACTGATAGAAGTGCTCATGCTGTTTCTGCTATTTTGACTGTGGCTGCTATTGCTTCCATTACTTCTGCTCCTCTGTTCCTGCTCCTTTTCTTGTGGCTGTTCCACTTCCTGCTGCTGAATGATGGAATTTAATTTCACATATTCATTAGTAGAACTGTGTCCTTGGCCATATTTATCACTTGTATCTGCATGTTCATGGAACACTACATCTCTGCTTGTAATTAACTTATGAGAGCTAGGGTGAAATAGCTTATAAGCTTTATGATCATTGTGATATCCAACAAGGATACATTCAAAGGATTTAACATCTAGTTTCCTTCTATAATATTTTAGTATATGTGCAAAAGCTTTACAACCAAAAATTCGTAGATGCTTAACTTCAGGTTTATATCCGTAAAGGACCTCAAATGGTGTTTGCAGATCTAATTTCTTTGTTGGACTTCTATTTTTCAAATATACAACAGTATTAACAGCTTCAGCCCAAAAACCATTCGACATGTTCTTACCTTGGAGCATACTGCGAGCACATTCAACTAGTGTCCTGTTCTTTCGCTCAGCTACACCATTTTGCTTAGGAGTGTGGGATACTGTAAATTATTGCTGGATTCCATTCTCCTTACAGTATTTCTTGAAAGCTCCAGACACGTACTCCCCTCCATTGTCAAATCTGAGAAATTTAATGCATTTTCCTGTCTCCTTTTCAACCATCATTCTGAACTCCTTGAAATATTCGAAGACATCTCCTTTTCTTCTTATAAAATAGACCCATGTGTATCTAGATCTATCATCAATAAATGTTAGAAAATATGATGCACCTACTAATGATCTAGTCTGCATAGGTCCGCATACATCTGTATGGATTAATTCAAGCAGATTAGTTTGTTTCTTCTCTTGATGTATTGGGAATGCATCTCGGTGCTGTTTTCCATATGCACAAGCACTACATTCAAAATGCACATTCTTTATAACAGGAAGACCTTCAACCATAAATTTGTTCTGAAGCAGCATAAGATCATGATGATTAATGTGGCCATACCTTTGATTCCATAGTTCCTCTGTGGTGATGATGGTAGATGCTAATGCTTGATGACTGTCTTTGCATACATCCATTTTATATAGTTCTCCACATCTTGAACCTGTAGCTATAGTCTTGTAGTGGTCTCGAATGTCTTTGATATGACACTGGTACTTGCCAAATTCTACCTTTAGGTCATGATCGATTATGGTTGAAACAGAGATGAGATTCTTTTTAATACCAGGAACATACATAACATTATGTATCTTTTTCAATTCACCATTAGATAATTTCACCTTTACTTTTCCATAACCTTGAACTTTGAGTGACCTATTATCACCTAAATAGATGTGAGTGTCATTAAGATTCTCATTATATTCTTCGAACCATTCTCTCCTACAAGACATATGTGCAGATGCACCTGAATCTATGAATCATGCATTCTTATCATCTGTCTCAGCAGACAGAGCATCCTCATAAATAAATAATCTCAGATTTCTAAATTCATTTTCAGGAGTGTCTGTGGTTGCAAAATTCCCATTATGATTTGCATTGTGATTTCCATTGTAGCTTCTACCTCTATAATATTTCTTCTAATAATGATTTCTATTGAGGTGTCCTGGTTTGTCCCAATAATGACCATCTACATTATTTCTAGAATGATCAGTCTGAACCATACCTTTATGTTTTGAGTGAAATTTTCCTCTGTCTTCATTCCACGATCTGCCTCTGTCTCCATGCCACTGTTTGCCTCTATCTCGGTTCCATGAGGTGCCTCTGTCTCCATTCCATGGCCTGCCCCATGGTTTTCCTCTGTGCATATATCAACCTCTTGCCATCAGTGCGATATCAGAACCTCGAGCCTCGAGATCATAAGGTTTCATCCTCTCTTCTTCTTGAAGCAGAATACCTGTGAGTTCTTCAAAATTTGGGGGTTTTTCTCTTGCTGCAAGTGCTGAAATAAACACTTTGTAATCGGGATGCAAACCTTTTAGGGCGATAGTTACTTGATCAGTACTATCTACTGATTCACCTATAGCTTCCAAGCTATCACTCAGATCTTTGATACAAGAAATAAATTTACTTACCCCTTCATTTGCTTCCATCTTGATTGACAACAGTTTGGTCTTCAGAAACAATATGCGATTTGCATCAGTTGTTTCATATACTGTTTTAAGCGTATCCCATGTCTTTTTAGACATGTCACATTTTCTGATGTGAGGGATAATCTTGTCTTGCACAGACATTCGTAGAGTCACCTTGGATTTGGCTTCCCTTTTGTTCCAATCTGGAATAAGTGCGGGATCTGTGGGCTTCAACTCAGTGCCATTCACAATCGTCCAGCCACCGAATAATTCAAGAACAGTTTGCAGCTTGAATTTCCAGTTGACATAATTTTCTCCATTCAATTTGGAGGCCTCATTAATGTATGTATCATCCAACGGCTGTTGGGAGGTGGCGTCCATTGCAATTAAGCTCAGAGGGAGAATACAGATCACTCAAAAAATGCAATAGATACCTTTACACAGCTGATTTGCAGCCACAAAATACAGTACCGCCCCCGGGAAGACATCACCCACGCGGTAGAAGTTGGAAAAAATATCGCGTAAGTCTTGGAAGTACCGCGCCCTAGCAGTGGATGGAATCGCGGTAGTCCAGGAGTACCACTCCCTAGCAGTGAATTTGCAAGCGGTAGTGTGAGTTCATAGGGCAAAAAAAATTTGTTTTTCACCAAACAAATGCCTTCTCCACGGGTCTTCAAGCCGATGACTTCTCCATACGACAAATTCGATGGAAATGAGAGTATAATTAACTCCACATGGTAGGTGGCTCCACTTTACACAGGCCTTTCGATCTTCTCCATGGTTTCTCCTTCACGCGGCAGCTGGGCGACTGGATACTTTCAACAGGTCATGCCTCTCTGCCTTCACATACACTTGCGACTCCTTTTCACTGCACATCAGAACTCTACGTAGCTCTTCTCTCTTCACGGATGCAATGGTAACAAATCAACAGGAGTCCCTCTCTATTCCTGGGCAACGATCTCCTTAAACACCAGACAGATATTCTCACAAATCGGCGGCAACTTCTGCAAATAGCCGCTTTCTGATCCACACTCACCACACATGTCGACCCTTATAGCAGTGGCGGCTTCTTCTCCTCTCGAACAAATCTCACACAACAACGGAATCAACTTCACCAACAGCAGCATCTACAATCTTATGCACTACAATAAGTAAATTTCCAGTCTTCAACAACACAACGATTTCTTTATGAAGACACCCTCTTCACATGATCTTCAATGCAGTGGTAGTTATCGACAAGATGCAGCGATCTCCTCTATGTAGCCTCAATTTGACAGCAGATCATGCACAGTCCTTTCTCAAATGGATAATGGGTAGGACCACATTGGCGGCTTACTACCAGATCACATTCCACTACAATTTCACGTCTTCTCACTTGCAACGATTGCAGGTCCTCTCCAAGACTCGAAACGATGCCTCTGCAATTTCCTGGGCAGTGATTTGGCGATGTAGCGATCTTCTTCACAGCTACAACAAACAATAGGCTGCTTTCTTCTACGCAGCTACAACAATCCTCCTCTCTCTCTCATAGTCCTGAGCATTCCCGTGACGGATTCATGCTCAGTTTAGCTCTGATACCAAATTAACATAGACTGAGAGGCAATGTGGAGCTGAGCACAAAGGCTCACTCTCATACACAAAGGAATGGCCAAACCAATTCAATTATTGATGAAGAAATAGTTACAATATATAGATGACAAACATCATAACAAACCAGATCATACATCCAAGAAAGGTCGATCTCAAACCAAACCATGCTGAGTATAGAAAGTACACATCAATTCAATCCCTATCAATCTGCCTATCATTTCTACATTATTCCAACATTATTAACATGCAATATATGTAAATTCATCAAGATATTCATATTATGCTTTCATTTCCTTTGCACTGAAGCTCTTGGAAAACAATATTCATTAATATTGTACCAAGTGACAAATGAAAATATGTTCTTAAAAACCCTAAGGTCTTACAACAAGAACATTTTGTGTACTTCAATAGTTAAAAAATATATTGCAATACATGTTGTCCTTGAACACATATGTTTGGTAGAATATGTCTCATTTTACTCATCTGTGAATTCTAGTCTCAATAAAATAAGATGACCATCTGTCATGCGTTACATTTGATATAGTGAGAAAAAATACCTAGATAACCTTTTCATAGAAAATATTGTGCTATTTGTCCCATTTAGAACAAGTGAAGATGCCTTAAAAGAAATTTGTGGAACATAGTTTGAAACATACTTATCACAAAATGTATCAATATATTTCATTGAATCAATGTTTATTGCTAAAACAAAAACAACATGGGGTGACAATGATATAGAATATGAAACAATTGAATCTAAGAATCAACAAATATTTGCCTTTGAAGAATCGAAGGAACAATAGACTACTTTTTCAAGGAAATAAAATAAAACATCAAAAGTGACCTGATGATTCCTAGAATGGAGCTGTAGGCCAAGGCATTGCAAATTAATGCCTAGAATTATAAAGGAAGTTACTTTATATTTTGTGAACAAAGTGCTAGTAAGCCATGGGAAATAGTAAAAGCAATGTAATATTTACAATGAAAATAAAATCCCAAGAGATGGATATGGAAGAAACTAAAATGAGGGGGTTTTGTTTATATACTAAGGAGAGGAGAGGGTGTGTGGGATTAAGACCTCTATTTACAAGTGTAATATTGAGAACCTATCTTGACTTTTCCCACTAATCTTTAATTCTGTTGTAAGGAGACAAGTGAGAAATCATCTCATGCATTTAATGGAGCATGGGATGACTACAAAAATTCATATGGAGGGTTATGGGATTTGTTTGCAAGGATCAAAAGCCAAATTCCCTCATGGGAATTCATTTCCCTTAATTCCCATTCCATTGTGGGGAAATAAGACACCAATTCTCAGCAAGCCATGCATTCCCAGTAGTGAAAATAATAGAAATTATAACTAAAGAAAGAGCCTCAGTTTAGAGTGTTCAAATCACCCAAAACTTTGTGTGGGTTGTCAAATCCAATGGGGGATCCATATATGTCGACAGTGGGGAAAATTTGAGAGTGTGAAAAGCCCAAGAATACATGGGAAAACCCATATTTGGAACCCTAGAAATTCAATTTCGTGGCTGCAAATAGTGTGGCAAGAAAGCAGAGAATCCAACAAACAATTGAAGTCTGAGAGATATTAGAGGATGGAATTGCTTGATAAACCCAATGTAGTTATAAATCTCTAAAGTTTTAGCATCTTGTACCTTCCCATGTACACCCTAAATAGCACTAAAGGGAATGGGCACCTGAGGAACTATGTAATAGAGAAGGGGGGCTTCCTTGTGTTGGGTGTGGTAGGTACTGAGGGTGCCAAGGTCGGCTGAGAGTAATTGAGATTCTCATAGATTTGAGGTTGATCTCATTGGCTTAGAATTCATCTCTTTGCCTCTATATATACTTGATAAAACTAGTTTTGCATTGGCTTAGCATGAGAGTATGTTCATATGGCTATGAGTGAGTCTGTGTAGTTCCGCCTTAGTGGATACATAGGCTAGTTCGGGGATAGCCTCTCAGTAGAGAGATAAAGTTCTGGACATAATTCCTACGGTTGGGTGGAATGCTTCTCTTCCATCTCCAGTCTCTTGGACAAGTTAAATTAAAATATAAGTGCTTACTTGTTAATTTATTGTTGTGTTGAACGTGCATGAATTGTTATTATTATTATTATTATTATCTCTATGATGAGTATGCTGGTATATGCATGGTGTGTCTGTATGGAATGTGTTAATCTTTTGTTGTGTATTCTATTATGCATCTACACACGCATTTAAATGTTTAAAAATTTTGTAACATGGTTTTGTGGGAGAACATTAGAACCCTCCCCTAATTAGTTCATGTCCGTTCTATAGGTTGAATGGACGAGAGGGGCTGTGACATAGTGGTATAAGAGCAAATGGTTGTAGCACCAAGGATGTTTGGGCCAGGTTCCACCCTCAGAGGCAAAACACTGAAGTTGCAGAGGAAGCGATAACATTTTAGTTAAAATCGTGGGTTTAAATTATAGATGGTGCCTTCATGAATCCCTTTAATTTAATGTGCATGCTTCCAACATAAGTGCATATTGAATTAAGGATGTTTGAGAATATTTTCATCCTATAGTTTTATTAGTAGAGAGAATACATCATGATCAATGGGTATGGTTCACAATGCACCCTTGACTTTCACTCTAGATAATGGTGGGTGGGAAAGCCATTGGGTAGATACTGTCTATCCATGTGTTCTATTTTAACCAGCAATGGATCCAACATTAGCCTTTCCAAAACTACTCTCTTAGTGAGTCATTACAACTTCTGAAAATGTAAAATTGTTTAAATTTGAGCTGGACCGCATCCGTGCCATGTGGGAAAGAGGAGGATGACAGGAACTAGTCACACTAGAAGGATATGTGGGTGGACGATGTCCACGGTTGCAGGTTCAGTGGAGTATGGATCCACAGCGATCGTCGGTTGGTCGTCAGTCATTGATCGTCGATGGACATCAGTGGGGGTACCACGAAGAAGAATTTGTGGGGAGCTACGAAGAATATCTGAGGATGCAATGGATAATAATTTCACAGATGTACATGGAGAAGAGTTTGTGGTAGTTCCATGGAATAACATCCATGGGCATGAAGAGAAGTCCGCAGGCACAATGGAGAAAATCCCGTGGGTGCGATGGTCGTCGGTCGGCGGTCATTGACACGCATACGTGGGGTTTCCAAAATGAGTCTCAAGGAATAGTCTGCAAAGAAAGTTCCACATGAACAATGGAGAATAGGACCATGTTGGTCTTCGTTCATCGGTAGTCGGACTTCGCTCATCAGTCTTTAGTGTGCATTCATGGGGGTGCAAAATTTTCTCCCAAAAAAAATTATGTGAGATATCAATGATGCCATTTTGGAGTTCCATTGTGGGGTTTTCCAAGATGTAGTTATGAAAAGAGACGATAGGAAAGGTCAGACCCCACAGTTGCAATTCAGAAAGAAAAAAGAATTCTGGCCATAATAGGAGAATTTAGCCTCAGAATTCGATGAGACCCACGGCATTTGGTCTGCATTAATAAAGGTCACAAAAACATCAATGAGAGGCCTTATCCCTTTCTACTCCAATTTGACAGAAATTCCAAATTAGTGACTTTCAAAGATCTATGTCCAGAGAGTTGATTTGTGATCGATTTGGGTCAAAATTGTTACGGTGGGGTCATAGACCAGGAACAAAACTAAATATGGAATCATGGATCTATATTTATAAAGGTGTGAGGCAAGAATGTGGAAGAAGGCCAAAATCCACTATTCTGGAGAACTTTTGGGGGGTTTTGGAAATCTTGCAGGAGGTAAAAGTGAACCTAGATGTCAAAAGAAAAAAATGATTGAACTCAACATTTTATATACTCATTAAAATGGAAAAAATTGATTAGACAAAGTTTTTCCAGAAATGCTTTGTTTATGAGATGAGCAATTTTGCTCAAAGTTACAAGTCTGGGAAAAATCTCAAAAGATGAAAGTAGTCAAACCCAAAATTTTATAGAAGGTTATTGTCGCATCGGATCAGAGACCAGAAAGTTTCTAGGTAATCCTTGTTATATGTACTAACAATTCTCAATATAATTATTTTTCTAGTTCTTTCTATATTTTCTTCTGCAAGAAACTAAAATTGGTCTCCAGAAATAATTGCACCTATAGAAAAAGTTCAAAATTGGGCAAAATTAGCATTTTTGGAAGAGTGTAACTTTAAAATCCTAGATCAAAATGAAGAATGAATGTACTCTTTGGAAATATTAGCTAGTGGGGAAGAATGGTGCATGGCCATATTTTGATCAAGGAATTCATATGTCCTTGGGATTCAAACAAAAAAGTTCCTATAACCTGAATTTGAGAAAAATTGTCAATATGGATATTTCCAAAATGCATGAAAAATATTTTTTGGTGTATTCTCAAAATGTAGTGAAGCCGAAATATAGGAGAATCCTATTCAAGATTCCTATTTTTGAAATAAGTTTTTATATTGCTTCAAATAACATCAAAGCAGAGCCCGCATGGGTGTATCTCAATCGGTGATTCGCTTGATATGAAGGAAATGTTGTAAATGGAGGTCACAAGTTCAAATCACCCTGGCTTACCCGTGCCCCATACTTGCGGGTTGTGTGGGTGCACCTAGGGGTATAGTGCTAGCTAATGGGATTGGATCCCTGGACCCCGTGTCACGCGAGTACCAACCCCTTCCCAGTTTCCGATTCCCCTAGTTACAAAACAACAACAACAACAACAACAACAACAACAAAGCAAAGCCTCTAGCCTTGATTGGGAAAGAAATTCTCAATGTGGGTGGCCTCTAAGGCGACCGAGGATTTTGAAAATTTTGGTATGATGGTACAAGTTTGTGCCAAATGGGAGAGTAACACAGAAGGAGTAGATTTGAAAATACCCATACCATGGTAACTGTGCTCCCTCAATAAAGTGGAGGGATAGTTGGGAAACATGCAGTATGGAGGAGTGACCATGACTTCTAATGATGAAAGAATAAAAGGTAGACCTAAAGGGACATTGGTTCCATGGATAAGAATGCATCCAGGGTATTATTGTGATTAATATGTGCATTTTGAACTACAAGAAATAGCCACAGGAACTCTTTATTATTTGAGATGGATATTATGTTCCATAAGAGAATGCTCAATAAGGTATGGAATAAGCAAGAAGGTAAAGGACATCCCAACTATAAAGGTGATGGGTGAATCATCCTTGTGAGAAATTTTGTGAAAATCAGATCACATCCAATAAATATTCAACAAATTACACTCTCTCATATGAAAAATCTCACACAACTAGTCAAAAGCACAAAAATTATGCACAAAAGTAGATTTATGTATTAACTTCTCATGAATAAAATTACATCAGCCAACATATGAATGTAATAGGCTGTCATTAAATAAATTTACAGCAGAAAATCAAATGGATAAGGATGCCAAAAGAATATCCACTTAATCAAACTTGCTAAATATGCCCATCCCCCCTAGGTGGCAAGTTGACTTTCCAAATCAGCCCAAAAGCTCACGAATTGCTAAATTAGTGAGATGAAGGTGAAATATAGATTAAAAAAATCCAAATACGAATTTTGGGTGGAAAAAACATTAAGGAAAGTTTTTGGTGTAAAAAATAGTTTCCTAGGTAGACTAGCTTTTCCCCAATAGGGAAAAAGTAATAAAAAAGCTCTAAAAATTAGAAATACGCCCTTCCTTCTAATTCTGGTCTGAAATCAGTTAGGAAAGCACCCAAGTGGCCTAGATGACTTGTAGATCACACCTTGGAAGTATTCTTATCCTCCCATGTTGCCTTGTGGTCGACACAATGGGAATTTCCTAATTTATTGCATGGAATTAACCACTAAATGATTAATTAATGTATCACATGTAAATAAATAAATGGTAGGAAGACTTAATTTATTAGAACACCTCCACTTAAGTCTGACTTAAATGATCTAAAAATCAGAAAATAAAATACTAAGGGCCCAGTAACAAGACTTGGTCACCCCGTACAAAATACTGCCAGTCCACAAAACAAGGATAGAAGGAAAACCTTATGGGAAAAACCTTCCCTCAAAATATGGACATATCAAAATTGAAAGGTTGCTTATCAACCCTTTACTCCACCACATGTTCAACCATCCCAAGCAGTGATCTAAGATAGCGGAATGTCTTCTCCGTGAAATCCTTGGTGAAGATATCTGCAGTTTGTTCACCTGTGAGGCAATACTGCAAATCTATGATCTGATCATGCACTAGCCCTCTGATGTAGTGCATATGAATATCTATGTGCTTGGTCCTCTACCTCTATAATTGATCACATGAAACTCTAATGGCACTCTATTTTTCACAATAAATGACAGTAGGAGTACTGAAAGAAATCTCAAACTCAGACAAAATCCCATGCAACCAAACACATTGTGTAGCAGCATTCACTGCTCCTCTGTACTCTCCCTCCGCTGAAGATAGAGCTATGGCATTTTGTTTCTTGCTGGACCAGCAAACATGGCCACCTCCAAGCATAAATACAAATCCTAATGTGGATTTCCTGTCAATGCTATCACCATCCCAATCCGAATCTGTGAAACCCAAGAGATCTAGTCTCGAATATACCACATAGTGAATCCCATCACTCTTTGTGCACTTCACATAATGAAGGATTCTTTTTGCAGCCCTCCAATTTAACTCATGTGGCTGCTCCATATATCTAGATGTCACACTCACAATATATGTAAGATCTAGTCGAGTGTGTGTCAAGTTGAGCAAGCTGCCAATCAACTGTCTATATAGAGTACTGTCAAAAAGCGGTGTAGATTCTACTTCTTCCATTCTAACTCCAGAAAGGAATGGTGTCTTAGAAGGATTTCAATCAGCCATCTTAAACTTCTTTAATAGATCAGAAGCATACTTTGACTGACACACCTTGGTTTCTTTCTTTTGTTTGAGAAATATCAAGCCCCAAAAATTGCTTAAGAATTCCCAAGTCACTCATGGAGAATGCTTTGTGCATTGCGGTCTTTAGTGATGCTATTTGTTCAGTGCTATCACCTGTGATCAACAAATCATCAACATAAAACACTATTAACATAATAAAACCATCAGCAAACTTCATATAGACATTTGGGTCATATTTACACTGAACATAGGATTGTGACAGCAGAAAACTGTCCATCTTTGCATACCAATCCCTAGGGACATGCTTGAGTCCATACAAAGATTTTTTCAACCTGCAAACAAGGTTTGGATCTGATTTGTACCCCTATGGCTACTGAATATATATTTCTTCTTCAAGCTCCCCATGGAGGAAAGCACTTTTCACATCCATGTGATGTAGTTCCCAGTGCTTGGAAGCTGGCACTGCCAAAACTAGTCTAATGGAGTCTTTCTGAGCTACCGGTGCAAATGTTTCATTATAATCAAGTCCTTGGACCTGAGAATACCCCTTTTATACCAGCCTTGCTTTGTACTTAATGGATGTACCATCCGCTGCACATTTAGTATTATAAATCCATTTGCATCTTACCAACTTTCTTCCTGTGGGGAGCTTGACTAGATCACAAGTTTCATTCTTCTGCAATGACTGAAACTCCTCATCCATAGAAATATGCCATCTAGGATCATGTGAGGCATCCTCATATGTTTGTGGATCATAATCTATCATCATATAGCACTTCTCAGAAAGATAAGGATCATTCACATTGAGAGCAGTCTCAAATTGTGATCTAGTCCTTCTTTGGTCCTGAGGGTTTCCTATTAGTTCACCTGTTGCTTGCAAAGTTTTTGCAGCCTACTTAGGCCTTGTAGGTGAGTTAGAATCTACAGTAAATTGATCCTCATCATCAAAAATATCAAAACAAAAATATCAAGAACATAACTTCTTCTTCAGTCGATGGTGAAGATGAATCTCCAATTTCTGTGCTCTGAGAGGGCTCTTCCTCAAACTGCACACTTATTTCGATGAATGCTTTATGAGTGGTCATGTTTATAAACTTAATATCTTTCGAGTCCTTTGAATATCCAACAAAAAACATGGTTGGATTTGGGGCTTCATATCCCTCCTCTTCTCAATCAGAATCCTATCCCAAGCCTTTGAGCAAAAAATCCTGAAATGAGAGATGTCAGGTTTGTGACCTGTCCAAGCCTCAAAAGGAGTGATAGCTTTGAGAGCTTTGTGTGGCACTCTATTCTGAATATAGGTGGCACAATTTATTGCTTCATCCCATAGCTTGGGAGACAAATCTTTTGCCTCAAGCATGCATGTGGCCATCTCCTTAAGAGATCTATTCTTCCTCTCAGCAACCCCATTTTGTTGAGGTGTATATGGAAATGTATGTTGCATCTATATTCCCAATGAAGCACAAAATTGATGAAACTCTGATTTCACATACTCACCACCATTATCAGATCTTAACACTTTTATATGCCTACCAGACTGATTCTCAACTGAGGCTTTGAATAACTTGAATAACCCAAAAACTTCTGATTTAAGCTTGATCTAATAAATCCAACAATACCTACTGAAATCATCTACGAATGTGAGAATATATTTTGCTGAATTCAATGACTCATGAGGAAATGGACCTAATATATCAAAGTGTATAAGTTCCAATGGTGCAGTGGTTCTCTCAGTGGTAGATCTCCCATACTTATGCTCAGGGTGTTTTCCTAGGATGCAAGATTGACAGACACCTTTGGAAAATTTGATATTGGGTAGCCCTATAACCATCTCTTTCTCATGAAGTTGGGAAAGGTATTTGTAGTTTAGGTGGCCAAATATTTTATGCCATAGCTTGCTGGACTCATTGGCATGGGTTAATAGAGCAGAAGGTGAGGAGTTTGGCACAAAATGAGAAAACTTGTAAATTCTAGAACAATGATTAGCAGTACCAAATGCAGTATTTTTTCTTGTTGAAATTTCTGCTATCTCAACATCATTGGAGGTAAAGGTTACTCTCTTGGGAAGCCATGTATGGGTCATTTGATAGACTGACAGTAGGTTTACAGCAAGTCTAGGGACATATAACAAATTATTAAATGACCCAAACTCGATATCTATGCTACCTTTGCCTTTGCTAGAAGTTTCAGAATTGTCTCCCAATACAATGTTCGGACCACTAGAAGAGTCAAGTGAAGTAAAATACTTACTTGTAGACATCATGTGTCTTGAAGCACCAGAAACAATGATGAATGATGAAGATTGGGAAGTGCTGGCCATCAATGCATGAACTCTCTCTCTGTCATTGGAATTTGATCCTCCATCCTTCCTCCTTGTGCTCTCTAGGAGAGGGATATTGGATTTCTCCAATAGTTGAGTTAATTGGTCGATGGTCTTCTTCATGCAAGAGCTTTCTTTCAGGATGAAATCCCTTTTTGCAATAATTGCACTTTGTTCTCTCATTCTTCTTGTTCGGATTCTTCTTGAAGTTTGATGGATCTCCATTAAAATTCTGCTTGTCTTTCCGCTCACCGGTGGGCTTCTTGAAGTTGCCTTTCGAATTCTTTGAGTCTCCAACATTTAGACAGTGGTCTTTGGATGGATTTTTAATGGCTCTCATTAAGACTAGCTTGTCTTGTTCTTGTGTTAATGACTCCATGAATTCTTAAAGTGACGGGATCTTCCAATTTTTAATTGTTTTCCGAGTGGAATGGAAGGTGGAAACAAAAATTGAATAGTCGGGGCCAAGCTTGGAGAGAATGGCCAAAACTAATTGCTCATATTTCTTGTCTATTCAACATTGATTCAGCTGCAATACAAGAGACTTGAATTTGGAGAAGAAGTCTTGTAGATTATCAAAATTTTGCGGACTCAAAGAGACTAGCTCGTTATCCAATTGGTGGCCTCTCAATTCATCGGTTTTACCAAACAGTTCTTGAAGTTTCAGCCATACTTCATTGGGTGAAGTGAGGCCATGATGATGAAATAAGAGTTCCCTAGATGTATTGAGACATAAAATCCCATATGATTTATCTCTTCGATTATGCCATTTAGATTTCTCCATTGCTGAGGTTGGCTCAGCTTATAATGCCATACTCACCCTGTAGAGCCCTTTGGTCCTTAGTAGAATCTCCATCTGTGCTTTCCAATCAAAGTAATTGAAAGGAGTGAGGATGATCTGCTGTGTATGATCCATTGCTGCAACTGATATAAACTTATGGACTGATTTTAGAACACTTCTGGATTCCAAAATGCGCCCTGCGGAGAATAGAATTCACCCGGTGAATTGATCAATGCGCCCTTCCTGAGACTGTTGGATCTTGCAAGACAATCAATAGATGAAAGGAACAGCTTGATGGCTCTGATACCATGTGAAAATCAGATCACATCCAAGAACTATTCAACAAATTACACTCTCTCATATGAACAATCTCACACAACTAGTCAAAAGCACAAAAATTATGCACAAGAGTAGATTTATGTATTAACTTCTCATGAATAAAATTACATCAGCCAACATATGAATGTAATAGGCTGTCATTAAATAAATTTACAGCAGAAAATCGAATGGCTAAGGATGCCAAAAGAATCTCCACTTAATCAGATTTGCTAAATATGCCCATCGCCCCTAGGTGGCAAGTTGACTTTCCAAATCAGCCCAAAAGCTCATGAATTGCTAAATTAGTGAGCTGAAGGTTAAATATAGATAAAAACAAAACCAAATACGAATTTTGGATGGAAAAAACATTAAGGAAATTTTTTGGTGTAAAATTCAATTTCCTAGGTAAACTAGCTTTTCCCCAATAGGGAAAAAGTAGTAAAAAAGCTCTAAAACTCATAAATGTGCCCTTGCTTCTAATTCTGGTCTAAAATCAGTTAGGAAAGCGCCCAAGTGGCCAAGATGACTTGTAGATCACACCTTGGAAGTATTCTTATCCTCCCATGTTGCCTTGTGGTCCACACAATGGGAAATTCCTAATTTATTACATGGAATTAACCACTAAATGATTAACTAATGTATCACATGTAAATAAATAAATGGTAGGAAGACTTAATTTATTCCAACAAAGTTCATGTATGCTAAAACAAGTTGTGGGATGTTGTAGTATATGGAACAACAACTTATGAATAAATAATGAGAATGGGTAAGTAAACTCCATTCACCAAGAGGTTGTCACTAATACAATAAGGAATTATCATGGATTGAACTGTCATGTATTTCATGATAATGATAGAGGGACCATGCAAAGGATTTCAATAAGGGTATGGGGGGATTCCCATATTTGAATCTTAGTATGATGTAATCCAAAATTGTGACAAATATTTCCATAGGAAAGGAAATCAATCCTCGTAGTTGATTAATGTGCAAAGGAAAACAATGGACCTTTAAAAGACTCCATATGGAGTTGGAATGAAGTCAGCTGTAGCGCTATTAACGGCTAGAGATTCCAAGTAAGGGAAAAGTGGACTTGACTAGAATCTCCCAAAGCAATTGGATCAACAAGGCAATGTGATAAGAGTGTATGAGATCTGTTGTAATGACCTTTGGATTCTACATAAGGATGACAGATGACTATGGTAGAAATTGGAGATTGATCCTTATGAGACAACACTAATAAAAAGGGAAATTTCTCACCTTAAACTATTCTTGTTTATATCATAAGAATTGAATGCTTGGAAAGTAGCAAGTATAAATGTTATAAATGTGTATATGTATTGAATTACTACTCGGTGAGAAAATCATAGCTAATGACCCCTTGTGCTTGGTAGAGAGGACATGAAATCAAATCGGTTATGATATATGGAAGAGAAAATTCCATGGTATGATTAAGAATTGGAAAGGGATAATTCCTCAACCCTTCTCTTGATGATATGTTTTTCTTTCCTGATTTTATATAAAGAAATTTTGGCATAGCAATGCTAGAAATGCAAGAGATTAGATAGATGAAATGCATATGCACTAGTGGGCATATTAACAGATAATGTATAGTGCATGTGAACCTATATGTGCTTACATATTATATTTCATATTGGTAAAAATAATGAGCTATTACATATGCAATGAACCACTAATAATAATTATTGTGGTTCATAATAATTATTGTTGTTAGTATTGGTTGTAGGACCAAAAATAATAAAAGTATGATTGAGAATGTTGATGATGTTGTTGCATGCGACCAACAACACTGTGAAGAAGTGATGGAGCAACAAATCCATGATTAATAGGTTGGTGGAAGGACTATATAGTCCTTAGTAAGAGGCCAACTCATCACCGAACATCAAATATGTTGATGGCATCCATGTAGGTAAAGTTTTATTTCTGATGATTATATAAGTGATGAAAGAGAATGGGTAAGAAACCCGCCAGCCATGTTTTAACCATCATTAAATGGTATGCATGTAATATTGAATGCATTTATGCCAATGATATACCGCAGGGTATGGTGAGGTATGGGGTAGAAAGGGAAAGTAGCCTTATGCCATGTAACTATTAATAATTTTTAATGCATTCATAAGCATTAAGAGAATAATTCCATGTGTGAGACCATGAGTATGTTGGGTTGTGAAGCCTACAGTGCTCAATAAGTATCCCATGAAATCCCTATTGGTGTTAATATAGGATGAAACCTCTTTACGAACATGTAGGGAGTGAGTGAAGTCCCAATTTTGTATTCGGGTGAAGAACGAAGATACCTAGATAGTAACCAAGTGATTAGTGAGATGGATGGGTATTGTGTTGAAGCATTGACTAGGATGTCGAACTTACGAAGATAAGACACCTATGTAGGCACCAAAATGTTTTAGAGCAATGTCGTATTGCATTGGGGGAAATGAGTAAATGTGCATTAAAATATTTTGTAAATCTATGGTTATGCATGCATATGTGTGGGTACTTATGTTAAGATGTATTTTGTGAATGCATGGTTGTGATATATACTTCATTGCAATTCACAAATAGATGAAATGATAGAATTATTGACAATTCTAAGGTCCTTTCATGAGTTGCTATGGATGCAGGGGAAAGAATTGCATGAAGAAGGTAGTCATATTTTATGGCTTACGAGAATGCTCTTTTAGGAGGACATAGTTATATGAAAGGATATGATTTTGAAATCATGAGTATTTAAAGTTTTATTTGATTGCATAAGATAATGTGACTATATCTTGCAATTTTACTGAGATAGCGGTGAATATAAAATAAATGTATTGCATTTCCATTGAGCTTATAACAATGGATCATTGTTTGAAATATTGAACATTATAATTATATTACTTCTTCAGTGACTATCTAAACGTTGGAATGAAAATATTATATGGAAGGATACTCACAACTTGTTTGGTTGATTGAAAAATTGAGAGTATATGTCAAATTTTCTTGGACATAGAAATGCAGGTAAGTCCATAATGAAGGTTGGAAGATACTTTTGCAAAATCCAAACATAATGAGAAGGATCTCATGGTTGTGAACTTTGATTTTTTTATGAAACAGATTTGAAATTTTGCTAATGACATGTTGGCTGATATAGAATTATGTCAAGAGGACATGTTGTAGGAAGATGTCTAGGTTATGGAAATAGGTGTAAGACTGTAAGGGGAAGAATGCTATCACTTACAATATCCCCAAAATATGAGAATGGGCTCATGGTTAAATAGATCCAATTTCTGTAGGAGAGAGAATTATAAATCCATAGTTGAATTTGATTATTAATGTCACTCACTAGCTGGTTGTTTGTGAATTTTGTTAGGAGAATAGATTGCAATAAGATCATGCGCTATGGCCTACAAGAGCCAAACACCATGAGAAGGACCTCATGTTTGGGAAATCTAGTTTCTGTATAAAAAAAATTGAGAATTTCTAAATGAAATTATTATGATAACGGTATCTCATGGTAATTAGATGGAACATGTATTGCTTCAACATTAAATTTTGTTTAAAAAATATTTTGATGATATCTCATGTGAACTGCATGCTTGTATATAATGTAGGTGAGATGGTGAAAAAATGCCAGTGGGGTAGATGTTGGCTGCTAAAGATGAAAATGTAAAGGAATACTAAGATTGCCTTGGGCTTGAGAAACCTTGTTAAAAAAAAACATCATTACATGTACATCTATCTGCAATGCTATTCAATCCAATAAGAGCATGGGTACTCAATAGGCTTGCATGGGTATTGGTAACCTTTCTATGCTCACATTGAAGAGCACTAGAGAGATGGATGCACCCAAGGGACTGTGTAGCAAAGAAGGGGTACCATCCTTGTGTTGTGTGAGTGGGTATTGCGGGTCATGCTAGCCTGAGGTCAAGTGAGTTACCTATGGAGTTCCTACATTGAAGCACTGGTTTCCATATGAGAAGGAGACATACACTTGTATTCCTTTATTATTATTGTTATTATTATTATTATTTCCTGATAAACCCAGTAGAGGTATTAGATTGGAAATGGTTGTTGTATGTTTGATAAACCTAGTTAGAGAGCTTGCTTAGCATACCGATTAATGAAATGCTTGAAAAACCTAGTCATCGTACTGGCTTGGCATTGTTTATTTGAATTTTTTGGCACAGCTAGCACGCTGGCTCAACATTTGTATTATATGTATGCATAGGTGATCCGAGGATTGCATAAACTGGGTTACCTTTCGATGCACATCATGGAGAGCAATGGAAGGGGTGGGTACACTCGAGGGACTATATAGAAAATAAGAGGTACCATCCTTATGTGGTTTGGGAAAGGTCTTGTGGGTTCCATAGTTGTCTAAAGTGAAAGTGGGATACCTATGGAGATGAATGAATATGGTTATCAAGATAAGTATTTGGTTTAGTTTGCATCTTCTTGTTGATTTAATGTGAATGTACATGTGTATATGCTTTGGCTATGGCTTTGGAAATCATGTTACAAGATGAATGCTATCAAAAAAATGCATTTGACATGTGATTGACTCATTGTTTGAGCATAGGTATTACTGGATGGAAATACCTTGAAGGCATCTTAACGATGGAATTGGACATGTGGCTATCCTTAAAAGCTCAGTATGAGCAGCTAAATATTAGAAAGATATCTAAGAGATGTTTTTGAAGAGAAATAAAGTCATGATGTGGACATATGGAAGCCGAAGAAAGAATTTTATGAGGCTAATTGGGATCTAGAGGATGCCATGAGAGAGGTATACCCATTTTTGTTCAGCAATGTGAACACCAAGGACAGTTTTATTCTAAGGGCGAGGGGAATGTAATACCCCCATTTTGACCCCTAGATCATATTGGCTTGATAATATGAAAGATGTAAAATTTTAATGTATGATTCCTAGCATGGATCTCTAATCCAAGGCCACACTAGTGAATGCCTAGAATTATAAAGGAAGCTATTTTATATCTTTTGAACCAAGTTCTAGTAAGCCATGGGAAATAGTAGAAGCAATGTAATATTTACAATGAAAATAAAAGTGCAAGAGTTGGCTATGGAAGAAACTAAAATGAGGGGTTTTTGTTTATCTACTAGGGAGAGGATAGGGGTATATAGGATTAAACCCTATATTGCAAATTTTCATCTTGAGAACCCATCTTGAAATTTCCAACTGATCTTTAATTCTACTCTAAGAATACAAATGAGAAATCATCTCATGGATTTAATGGAGCATGGTATTACTGCACAAATTCATATGGAAGGTCGTGGGATTTTTTTACTTGGACAAGAAGTCAATTACCCTCATGGGAATTCGTTTCCCTTCATTCCCATTCCATTGTGGGGAATTTAGACACCAATTCTTAGCAAGCCATGCATTCCCAATGGTGAAAATAATAGAAATAGTAACCGGAGAAAGAGCCTTTTTTTAGAGTGTTCAAATCAGCCATAAGTTTGTGTGGGTTGTGAAATATGGTGGGGTATCCATAGATCTCAACCCTGGGGTAAATTTTTGAGTGTAAAAAGCCCAAAAGTTTGTGGGATAATCTATATTTGGAAGCCTGGACATTGAATTTCGTGGGTGAAACTAATGTGGCTAGAAAGCAAAGAATCCAAGATACAATTGAAGTCTGAGAGGGATTAGAGGATGTGATTTCTTGATAAACCAAATGTAGGTAGAAATATCTAAAGGTTTAGCATCTTGGCCCTTTCTCTGTCCACGTTGAATAACACTGGAAAGAAGGGGTGCTTAAGGGACTGTGTGACAAAGAAGGGTACCTTATTTGCGTTGGGTGTGGTAGGTAATGTGGATGACAAGGCTAGATAAGATAAATTGAGTTTCCTGCATCTCTGAGGTTGAGCTCACTGGCTTAGAATTCACCTACTTTGCCTCTTTGTATGCTTGATAAACGCAATTGTGCATTGACTTACCATGAGAGTATTTTCCTATGGTTGTGAGTGAGCCTATGTAGCTTCTCTTTAGTGGATACATATCCTAGCTTAGGGGTGGCCTCTTAGCATAGAGATAAAGTGTTGGTCAGAGTGCCTACGGTTGGGTGGAATGTTTCTCTTCCATAGCTAGTTGCTTTGACAAGTTTAATTAAAATATAATTGTTTACTTGTTAATTTACTACTATGTTGAATGTGCATGAATTTTAATTTTTATTAATATTATTAATATTATTATTATTTTTATATTATTATTATTATTATGCATGTGATGAGTATGTTGATATATTCATGAGGTGTGTGTGTGGAATGAGTTTACCTTTCGATGTGTATTTTATTATACATTTGCACATGCATATAAATGTTTATGAATTACATAATATGGTTATGGGAGCAAAAATTAGAACCTGCCCCTAATTATTTCATGTCCCTTCCATTGGCCAAATGGATGGGAGGGGACGTGACAAGAGAAGTAGTCAATAATAAAAGAAATCATAATGAAAAAGAGAGAGAATCCAGGGAAACCAATTCATTTGTTCTTAACTCGAGGTGCAGGAACTGGTAAAACATTCTAAGAAAATCAATTTACCATGGTCTATTACGATTTTACAACAATGAAATGCATAGTGATCCTTTAAAAAAAGAATCATAGTTGATTTTACTTGAAGAGCTGCACATAATTCAAATTGTGTCATTGTACGTTTAGTACTTGTTGAATATTGTAACTTCTAAGAATATTATATTTGTACATTATTTATTCCGGAGATGTTCCATCCCTCCGAGGTGATTCTATTATGTATCCGGAGATGTTTATTCCTCCGAGGAGTTGTGGCAACTAGGGTTATTAGACCCACCATGTGGGGGTCGGCCCAGTCAGTTATAATAGGGTATTTAACCCAATGGTTAAATATGAGCCTACATGTACTTGTGTAAAATATATGTCAGAGTAGTGTATAAATAGAGGAGCCGTGTTCCTCATTTGACACACTCACACACTTGAAAAGAGGAGCACTTGTCTAGGAGATTTGCTAAGGAGGATTAGAAGGAGGGAGAATATCTTGTATTTTGGTTTATCATCTTATTGAGGAAAGCTTTGCTGGGTTTTCTACCCCATGAGGGTTTCCCAGGATAAATCTTTGTCTCTTGTGTTTATGCTATGCTTGTTGTTTCTTTAGTGATCCTGTATATGCTATTATTGTGAAATAGAATGTAATGCTGCTATTTTCTGTCTTAGCATATTGAATTTTAACATGGTATCAGAGCTAACATGAAGGAAGACAAGGTATGGCACTTACGACACTTGCTTTACTTACGACAATTTGAAGGTTAGGGTTTTACATAGCAAAAACCAGTCATCGTGGAACTTTCGCTATAAATCCATTTCTGTGAAGTTTCAGGGTCTGAAAAGCTTACAGGTCGAAGATAACATCCCCAGGTACCTTGTGTCCAAAGGGAACCCTCAGATTCGTTGTACTTTATGAGTTATGATCAGTACAAGTTAGGGTTTCTGCCTCTTCCAGATCTCAGTCAAAATCAGGTGACCTTGGAAAAAAGGTCATAACTTGGGCTAGGAAGCTCCAAATGAAATTTTGTAAAATGTGACAGGTAGTACACAGAATGTACTACCTCAGAAAATGATTTCAGAGGCCGAAGGTGAACCAGTGACACGTGGCACGCCATACAAGTTCGCTCTCCTATTTTATCCCATAAACAAGTCACGTTGCTACACTTGGCATAACTCTCTCTCAGAAAATCCAATTGAGGTCAGACCTATCAAGATGGAAAGATGACAGGTCAGGATACTGCAGAAAAATTTTTCAGACCCTGTGGAGCAAAATTTCAGAGTTATAGCAGAAACAATCAGGTGCATATTTCTGTCAAAACAGAATTATTTTTAGCACCTTTATTCATGGCTTCCTGAATTTAGGGTTTCGAAGAAAGTTGGAATTTTTTGAAGTCTGTAACCACGGCTGGAAGCTCCTCAGAAAAATAAGAGTTTAGAGCCTTGGATCGAACCTTTTGATTGGACAGAAGGGTGGGCTTCATCAAACCCTAGTTCGGGTTCCTGTCCAGAAGATCCAGAAGTTTCGAAGGCAATTTTGAGGGGTCAAATTTTGGAGATTTCAAAATTGAAGAATGCTAGGTTGATCAGCTCAGTAAGACACATTCTTCCATCCATTCAGAAGTATGAAATTCAAAGATTGAATTTTTAGGGTTTCTCTGGCAAACCCTAATCAAGCTCCAGATCAAGTTTCAGGGGGAGTTGAGGCTAAGGCCTTACATAAGAAGACTACAAAAAGTCTCGACAAGTATGACTTAAGGAGGTTCAAGTATGCCTTGAAATATGATTCTTGATTAAGTTCATAATGTGTTTGTCTTCATGTTATTTATTAGTATAATCTTGATTAATGTTATTAATTGTCTTATCACCCTAGTAACAATATGAATGCATGTGAACGATTGAAGACATTCATTGATTAGGGCTATATGATTGTACTTATGCATTATGGTGTTGTGTGAGGTTGATGTTGTCTTCTAACAAGACACAGGTACATTACAAAAGACAAATCAAGTTCCATGACCATGACAACATGAAGACAAAGACTCACGAGGTATGTATGACTTTGTTATATTATATTTAACCTACGAGACATGCAGGTTCTAGCTCAGGATCTCTAAATCATTGAAGAGATTGTTTAGGTATGTTGTACATAACTAAGCAGGTATACTAATCCAGGTATGTTTTCCTATGTCATGTTAGAATCTTACCTTGTGTAAGTATACTTGGTATGATTGGTTAGTAATCAAGGGTTTATGCATGTTATGTCTCTTATCTTGGTTGATGATTTAACTAACTAGATCAAACAAGAATATGCATGAGTAAAAGAAGACTTCCTTGAAACCCTGAATACTAATTATCATGACTGTACATATTCAAGGTTATTTAGAATTAGAATGTTTTGATAATATTGAGAATATACTAATGAATGTATGTTTGTGTATGAGATCATGAGGATGACACTAGTGTACACTTGAGCATGCACAGTGGTACAGAATGAATAGAAGTTCAGAAGACATACAGAAGATCAAGCGGGAGGAAACCACACAAACATAAAAGATAAGTATTTGAGTTGTTATTAGAAATAGTAAATGATATTGCTTGTATGCATATTTGTATTCCTAGAATATATCATGCTGAGTGTAAACATTCATAAAGCATTGAATAGTATACTACTAATATGCATATGATTGGTAAGTTGGACAAACATTCTATTGTTGCTTGTCTAGAATGAAACCTCTTTGCTGACATGTTGAGAGATGTGCACACTCTCGATAGTATGTTCTGGTAGAGATGGAAGGCATCTAGATAGCCACTGTATGCATACAGGATATGGGAAAGTGTTGTGCCAAAGTATTGGTCAAAATAGTTGCATAACTATGTAAATGATATCTGTATGCATAATAGGTTATCATGTCAATATGATTTGATGATTATGAAGTATTACTAATCATGTACTTAATTTTGATTTGTAGGAAAGATCATGATGAATGATGAACTCTGAACAAGCGATGGATGTTCAACAAAAGATTTACAAATCAAACACACTATAGAAAGCTTGTGGTTAAGAGATTCTCTTAGAAAGAGGAAGAGAATCATGATGAGATGTTTTGCTCCAAGGGACTAGATAAGACCATTCTCTTAATAATGTAATCAGGTTATGTATGGGTGCCCAGGATCAGTAGTCAATTGATGAGCTTAATGATCATCATGGGTGATGTGGATCTCAGCCTTTGCTACAAGGTTGAATATGGGTTCTATACACATATGACATGGATGCAAGAAGGAACTCACCACAGAGTTCGAATGATTTTGAGGCTCATTTTAGTAGACCCATCTGACGAGAGATGGCACAAATAGATATGCAGAAGATCACTCAATGCTGAGTGTGAATAATGGAAAATTGACAGCTTCATGACAAAGCTTGGGCTTTACCAGAAGTAAAGTTGTTCCTAACCTTTACCTTAAGGTTGTGGATGATGAACCTATCATACCATTATTGTATGACGATGATCTCTTTCTGACAAGGAATGAGAAACATGTCATGAAAATGGCTGCAGAAATGAAAATGAAAGATCTCGGATTAATGCACTACTTCTTAGGTCTAGAAGTATGGCAAGATCCAAAAGGAATCTTTTAATTCAAGGTAAGTATGCTGTGAAGTTTCTAAAAAGATTTGATATGTTGGAGTATAAAGCCATGGCCACTCCCATGGACTCCAACTTGAATTTGTTAGTTAATGACTCATCGTATTTAGTGGACCTAACCATATATAGACAAATCATTGGGTCATTGATGTATTTAACAAATACTAGGCCAGATATATGCTTTGCTACAAATACCCTAAGTCAGTATCTAGTAGAACCTAGAAAGGTTCACTTAATAACTACAAAGCATGTAGTGAGGTGTTAAATTTTTAGTATTAAATCACAATACTATAGGATCTTTGCTGAGAGAATAACATCTACAGTATATCAATGCATGACAATCATAATATGACAAGCATCGCAAGCATCACAAGAATCAAAAGCATAGAGACAAGAGACACAGAGTTTCCGTGGGGAAAACCCTAAGGTGAAAAACCCCACAACTTCCTCAGAGATAGAGAGAGCAATGGCTCAACCAAAATACAACCAAATAATACAGAGATAGTCTCCTAGCAGATGATCCTCCTCCTCCTCAATAGTGCGCCACTTTTCAGAGAGAGAGATAGATACTTTTCCGAGTGAGTAAAATAGAGATCTCCTATCTCTATTTATACTCACCTTTTTTCCCAGTGACCTACTGGGGCCGACTTGCCTACTTGAGTACATCCACATTATATTATATATTAAATAGGGTCGACCCCATAAGGTGGTCTAATAACCCATCAGCAAGTACACACACTTGCGACACTTGTCAATCCACATGACGACACTTCCTTATAGAGGAATAACACATCTCTTATAAGGGTACAATAAATATATATATAATACACTGATGAAATACATTCCGAAGTTACATATACATCAACACTCCCTCTTAACTAGGAAGGTATTTCTCGACATAGATCTGCTAGACAAGTCTTCTTCTCTGGATCATCGTCATCATCATCGTCATCATCATCGTCACTGCTGCTGCTATCTCATCCAATCTCTGTCTCTACTCGTCATAGGAAGTTCTACAGAGCCAGTCCTTTTTCATACTGGATGTAGGCCCACCACCTGCAGGTCTTCGTCATCACTGGCCATACTGTGGAATCCTCAGGACTTTTACATGCGTCACAAAACCTCGAAAGAGCATTTGCCAGATGTCCCAGGGCACAGATTACATGCCATAGGCAAAACCTCGAAAGACCATCTGCAAATCTCCCAGGGTACAAATTATATGTGACCTCACCACAAAACCTCGAAAGAGAATCCCAGGACTGATTACGAGCACACAGCTCAACCTATCGGATCTCCCAGGGCACAAATTACATGTGGTCACCACAAAACCTTGCAAGAGCATCCCAGGACTGATTACGATCACACAGCTCAACCTGTCGGATCTCCCAGGGCACAAATTACATGTGGTCATGGCAAAACCTCGCAAGAGCATCCCAGGACTGATTACGAGCACACAGCTCAACCTATCGGATCTCCCAGGGCACAAATTACATGCCATAGGACGAAAGAGCATATGCCAGATATCCCAGGGCACAAATTACATGCCATAGGCAAAACCTCGAAAGACTATCTGCAGATCTCCCAGGGAACAAATTATATGTCCTCCCAAGCAAAACCTCGAAAGAGCATTTTCCAGATGTCCCAGGGCACAAATTACATGCCATAGGCAAAACCTCGAAAGACCATCTGCAAATCTCCCAGGGCACAAATTACATGCTTATCTGCACAACCTGATCCACGGCCACAGAGTATCAAACTGATACTCACCATACATCATCCTGATGTATCCATGATCATCCTGATCATCATCACTGCAACATCCTGCTGCATGTCATCTGGAGCAACATCCTGAAGCTCGTCATCTATGATCATCCTGATCATCAATGCATCTACCTGATGCATACCAAGTGTCTACCTGATACATATCATCATACATGATCCTCCTGATCATCAATGTATCCACCTGATACAAATACAAATACATGATACATATCACCATACATGATCCACCTGATCATACAATGTACCCACCTGATACATATACAGATGCATGGTCCAAGCATCCAACATGATGCATACATACATACAAAAATGATCCAACTGATCATATCCAGCAGAAACGAGAACATCATCCTGATGCTCATCATTCAGCGCTTACAACCACAGCCATGTGAAGGATCCTCCTTCCAACATGCTTGGAATGGCTTCAGCAAATGTGTCCATCACTTCTTCCTCGAAGTGTCCTCGATTTGAAGAACGCCAAGCCTCTCTCTGAAGTACTCGAACTTCACCCTGGCTAGTGGCTTTGTCAACACATCTGCAATCTGCTCGTCCATCGCAACATACAGGAGCTTCACAGCTCCTCTCTGCACCATATCCCTGATATAGTGATATTTGATCTCTATGTGTTTCGACCTGTCATGAAACACTGGGTTCTCGGACAGCTTCACACAACTCTGGTTATCACAGAGGATACCAGTAGCCTCCAACGGGAGATCAAATAACTCAGACAGTAGCTTCCGTAGCCATACTGCCTCACAACTAGCTGAACAGGCTGCAACATACTCTGCCTCAGCTGTACTTAGTGCTACACAGGACTGCTTCCTGCTAAACCAAGAGATCACACCTGATCCCATACTGAAGCAACATCCAGATGTGCTCTTCCTGTCTGCAGCACTGCCAGCCCAATCTGAATCAACATAACCCTGCAGGTTAAACTTTTGATTCGCCTCATACCTGAGCCCATAATCCACTGTACCCTTCAGGTACCTCAGAACATGCTTTACAGCAACTAGGTGAACATTCCTCGGATCCGTCAGGAACTGGCTCAATGTGTTCATAGCAAAGCAAATGTCTGGTCTAGTGTTCGTCAGGTACATCAAGGACCCAATCATCTGACGATACGTGTTGATGTATATGTAACTTCGGAATGTATTTCATCAGTGTATTATATATATATTTATTGTACCCTTATAAGAGATGTGTTATTCCTCTATAAGGAAGTGTCGTCATGTGGATTGACAAGTGTCGCAAGTGTGTGTACTTACCGATGGGTTATTAGACCACCTTATGGGGTCGGCCCTATTTAATATATAATATAATGTGGATGTACTCAAGTAGACAAGTCGGCCCCAGTAGGTCACTGGGCAAAAAGGTGAGTATAAATAGAGATAGGAGATCTCTACTTTACTCACTCGGAAAAGCATCTATCTCTCTCTCTGAAAAGTGGCGCACTATTGAGGAGGAGGAGGATCATCTGCTAGGAGACTATCTCTGTATTATTTGGTTGTATTTTGGTTGAGCCATTGCTCTCTCTATCTCTGAGGAAGTTGTGGGGTTTTTCACCTTAGGGTTTTCCCCACGGAAACTCTGTGTCTCTTGTCTCTATGCTTTTGATTCTTGTGATGCTTGTGATGCTTGTCATATTATGATTGTCATGCATTGATATACTGTAGATGTTATTCTCTCAGCAAAGATCCTATAGTATTGTGATTTAATACTAAAAATTTAACATGGTATCAGAGCTTAACTGAGAAGAAGACATTTTGCAGTGATGGAAGCTTGTATTCCTTGTTTATTGGGTTTCTCTCCACAGATTTTTGAAATTCAGTATAGTAGATTGGATCTACTCATCAAGGCGCATCTATCTGTCCAATGAGAATTCAGTTCCGAGCATTTTCAGATTTGGCCCTAAAAATTAGGGTTTCCACAAAAATAGGAATTTCTGGAAACTGAAGGCACAGCTGGAAGCTCCTTGTAAAAATCGAAGGTTTGAGCTTTGGATCGAGATTTTTGGCTGGGTAGATCTCCGGGAAACTCAAACCCTAATTTAGGGCTCTCCCTAGTGAACCCCGGAGGACAAAAAGGCAATTTTGAAGGGCAAGACCTTGCTGATCTCAAATTCTGAATGTACTAGGATGATCAGCTCTCCAAGGCGCATCTTTCTATCCTTTCAGAATTTTGAAATTCACATTTTGAATTTTTAGGGTTTCTCTGACAAACCCTAATCCAGGACCAGATCCAGTTTTCAACACTTCAAGTGGTAAGTCCTAAATCTTTTCTATTTCCATTTGAAGTACTCTTAAAGATGTCTCTCCACACTAAGCTTGAGGATAAGCTTGAAGGGGCTGATAAATTCCGAGCCTGGAAGTATAAGATTGGGTTAATCTTGGAAGAGAATGAGTTGGACTCATATGTGAAAGAAGACATCCCTATCCCAGAGGATGAAGAAGCCAAGGCATTGCACAAGAAGAACTTGGTCAAGGCAAAGAGAATCATTGCTGATTCTATCAAAGATCATCTCATTCCCCATGTGTCTTCTCTCAAGACACCCAAAGAGATGTTTGAATCTTTGACCAAGCTATTTGAAGGAAAGAACATAAATCGGAAGATGACCCTGCGGAACTAATTGAAAGCAGTGAAGTTTCAGAATGGAGAAACCATTCAATCTTACTTTTCAAGGGTCTCTCAGATCAAGGAACAATTAGAAGCAGTAGATGAAATGGTGGAGAATGGTGAGGTGGTGATGACCACTCTAAATGGCCTACCTAGGTCATGGGATTCCTTTATTCAAGGAATTTGTGCAAGGAAGAAGTTGATCTCTTTCAGTAGGCTTCGAGAAGAATGTTCTCAAGAAGAAGCTAGACTTATAGCTCGTGAGGAAAAGATGGGAGGTGAAGATCAAGCTCTTGCAGCTCACACCAAAAGAAGTAAATCCAAGAAGGAATCATCTCATAATAGAAGATTCTCTCACCATCATCATTATCATAAAGATAAGAAAGATCTCAGATTCTTCACTTGCAATGAGAAGGGACATTTTGCTTTAGATTGTCCCAAGAAGAAGAAAGACAACAACAACAACTTCAGTAAGAAGAAGAAGGGCAGCAAAAGAAGATTTCATGCTCATGCTGCCGAAGATGATGAACCCCCAAAGAAGAAGGCTAAGGCAGAAAGCAGTAGTGATGATGACTCATCAAGTGAAGAAGAGTATGTTTTAATCTCTGCACTCACTGGTACCATCTCCCATGGTTGTAATGATTGGTTGATTGATAGTGGGGCTTCCAAACACATGACTGGGTTCAAGGAATCTTTTATGAACCTTTCTGAACATGAATCACCCCATAAGGTGAAACTTGGGGATGATTATCAATATCCAATCAAAGGAAGTGGTGAAGCTTCTTACAACCTAGATTCTGGAAAATCTATGAAGATGAAGGAAGTCCTCTATGTACCTAGACTCAAGAAGAACTTACTCTCCATCTCTGCTTTAGATGCAAAAGGTATGAGGGTTGCATTTGTTGATGGCCAAGTACTAATGTGGCCAAAGGGAAAGACCATGGATGATGCAGTAGTGATTGGAGAGCAAGAGGGAGGCTTGTATAAACTAAAGGGTCAACCTGAACATGCCATGATACATGAATCCATAGAGCCAAGTGAACTTTGGCATAGGAGACTTGCTCACATGCACTATAGAGCACTTCCAATTGCAAGCAAGGCTGTAGAAGGTCTTCCTGAAATCAAGACCAAACATGAAGGTGTTTGCAAAGGATGTGCAAAAGGTAAGAGCATTAAGAAGGCTTTCCCAAGCAGTGAAAGCAAGGCAAAAGACATCCTGAAAATCATCCACTCAGATGTATGTGGCCCCATGTCATCCAGTTCCCTAAGTGGGTATGTTTACTATGTGTCATTTATTGATGACTTCTCCAGGATGACTTGGGTATACTTCTTGAAGGGAAAAGATGAGGTGCTTGATAAATTCAAGGAATTCAAAAACCTTGATGGAGAATCAAACTGACAAGAAAATCAAGACATTCAAATCTGACAATGGTGGAGAATTCACCTCAAATGACTTCAAGAAGCTTTGTAGTGATTCAAGGATTAAGAGGGAGTTGACTGCTCCTTATAATCCTCAACAAAATGGAGTTGTAGAAAGGAAGAACATAACAGTCATGGAAGCATCAAGGGCAATGCTGCATGACCAGGATCTACATATGCATCTATGGGAAGAAGCAGTTAGAACAGTTGTATATGTGCAGAACAGAACTCCCCACAAGATATTGGACAACAAGACACCAGAAGAGGTCTTTTCTGGGTTCAAGAATATTGATGTCAACAAAGATGAATATAAGGACAGGTAATCCAGGAAGCAAAGATCAAAAGGGAGCACACTCCAGCAGCTCCTGCAAGGATGCAGATCTTCAGAAGGAGTTGACCATCTGTCTACATTCCACAACAGAGAGGTGTAGAAGAAGCTACTTCAGCAGCTCCTACCAGGAAGCAAAGACTCAGAGGAAGTCCACCCAAACAAACAAACAAAGATAAGTATTTCAATTATCATTTCTTGCCTATTTTGTTTGTTTAATAATATTATGCTTATGTTCCTAGACTTAGGAGATGTATTGTGCATATTTGAATGATTGCATTAATGAACAGTATACTACTAATATGCATGTGATGGGTAAGTGGCTTATGGCACTGTACAACATTCCAGTGCTACTTA
Organism: Larix kaempferi; assembly: GCA_027924585.1. NCBI lineage: Eukaryota > Viridiplantae > Streptophyta > Pinopsida > Pinales > Pinaceae > Larix > Larix kaempferi. The sequence goes on along the minus strand of BSBM01000047.1, from coordinate 31,874,956 downwards.
TCTAGAATGAAACATTCCAGTGGTACATTAATGAGGACGGTCTCTCAATACAGGACCAAACCCACTTCTCATGCACTAAACTACTAGTGCGCATGACAGGAACCCTGTGCTGGAGAAATGCGGGAGTTCCAGAGAGTAACGAACTCCAGTTTGTCGCCACGAGTCAGACAGAAGTAACTAATGGAGGATATCGATATAGGCGCCAAGATAGTGGAACGCCGATGGCATCCTGAGAATCCTGGTCGACGCCGACTCTATATGAGGGGGATCGAAGGGAGAGTGGGGGGATCTTTTACTGTGTGTTGGAAATATTTGAATGGGAGAAAATATGATAGAGGATTTTTGGGGAAAGAACTGGGAGGGGGCATTCAAGAGAGAAATCCAAGCCCATTATTTTTTTGGAGGGGTTGTTCGAACTGGAGAAAAAGCTTAACGTTGTGGTAGTTGACAGAATGGAATTCTCTCCATGGGAAGTTGGAAGGGAAAGGCGAAATCTCTTCCTGGTCAATGAATCCGGTAGGCAGTGGGGTTTCTGGATCCTGGCGTTCGACTTTTTCATTCGGATAATCTCTGCGATAAGGGTGTATTTTTCTCTGCGTGAAGTAAAGAGGTATCATCTCCTCCTAATGGAATTTTGTAGGTACCATCTCTGCCTGGTCTCACTGAAATCAAAGTATTAAATTCTACCTGGTATGTTCTTACTTGTCGCGTTCTCAATTTACTGTAGAAGACAGGTCTCTTCTCTGCGTTAGATAAATGCATAAGGAAATAGATGTGCTGGAAAGGTCATCTATAGTCTTGTTGTTTTCGATATATTGTATAGGACAGGTTTTAAATTGGGTTGATGCGTGAAGAACTCTACCTGGGGATTAATTTTCTGTTTGATTCCTTTTTGATGGTCGTTCACTACAAATTGTGATGTATATAGGAGTATTATAATATCTGTGATGTAGTCGTATGTATTTTGTTTGGTCCAGAGTTGAAATAGGTTGGATCCTTGTAATGAAGCGTGGATCCCTGCAACGTTTAATATTATATATTCCTTTAGAAATTCAGAGTACTTTTTCGATCTAGTTATGATTACATTTATTTGATTTAGAGCTGGAAAAGTTCAAAGTACCCTTCCCCAGTATTCCGCTGTCTTACATTTTTAGTTTCCGAAGTTCATATGGGGCGTTGATGCCAAAGGAACTGGGCAATCTTTCCACCCCGATCCATACCGTGCTATGACCATTTAGTGCTGCCATGGGGTTATATGGACTGGTCGAGCTACCCCCTAGGATTTTAGTTATAATGTTGACGTGGATAAGTTGGGTGACCTCTCTTTCAGGAGGATCGGCCCCAAAACACAGTACATTGATCTTTTCGCGTTGAACCAGGGCCGGTTCTTTTATTGCTTGATTCGCATGGCGTCCTTGCCTGGTGTATATGCTATTGCTCTTGAACATCTTTCTTTGTATAGTTCCTTTTTAATTGAAGTTGATGCTTGGTCGCATTGCTGATCCAGTTTATTTCAGAGTAGGGTGACCTCTGTGTGAAAATCGTACTACATTCCCTGGATAGTTCGGTTGTATGATGATTAAGAGATCGCAGATTTCCTATCTATAGTTAGAATAATAGATCCTAGCTCTCTCTTGAATCGTATTATTTATATCTGCAAATAATGTTTGAATGGGTTGAATTGTCACAACGGCACTGCCATCGTAGGGTAAGATCCTATGTTATATATATATATATATATATATATATATTCTGTGTTATATATGTTATTCTAAACTCGCCTTATCTTATCAATCCCTGTACTGCTCTTTGGTATGGTATTAGATATATATAATTAATATGCTGCCACTTGTTAGCACAGATCGGTATATGGTTAAGTTATTATGCTGCCATCAATAAACTTAGACCTGTAGGATGGCTAAAGTATTATGCTGACCATTGTTTCCTAGATTTAGCAGATTTGTAGGTTGGTTATATTCTTATGCTGCCATCAATAGCTTAGATCAGAAGGGAGATAGATCCCTGTACCTTGTATTAAGGATAGAATGAATGATAGCAGTTAGTTGCATTTTCATCTTTATGAATAGATCTTTATGACTATGTGAAGTTATTAAGGAATGTCTTGAACATGCCCATTATGGGAGGAGGCTTGAGTAAGCGAAAAGTGAACAATGCGACCTTTGAGTTGCAGATTGTATCCCTCTGTTGTTGAATAATAATAATACAAATTTGACTCGCCTTCGTGGACGTAGCCCAAAGTTTGGGTGAACCACCTTATATATGGTCTTCTATGTGTAGTCTTTGTGTATGATTTTGATGGTATCTTTCATTGAGTAACTATGGTGACTTTTGTTATTTAATTGGTCTCTTCATTTATATTATATTAAAATATTAAGGATTTTATTGCTTATAAAATAGGTATATTGTTATACAATGTTTGATTAGTACAAGGTAATTTCCTGATTTATCATGTGGGTTATGACAACTACATAGATGTGTTCAATATACGAATTCGTGGACATTTAAGTTACTATTCCAATGTAGGAATTCTTTTTAATGAGTATGTTTTAATGGTCAATTTAATGATGGAAGTATGTCGATTTATTTAATGGTTAATTTAATGATGGAAGTATGTCGATTTATTTAATGGTTAATTTAATGATGGAAGTATGTCGATTTGTTTAAGGGTAAATTTAATGATGGAAGTATGTTAGTAATTTTGTGAAGATCGTTAATGTTAGGAAAGGTTTTTTCAAAAATACACAAAATTTACCAACCCCGAAATTTTGGGTATGTCACATATGGTATCAGAGCATTAGGTTACAACACTTGGGCCTAATGAGTCCAGCGTGAGATAAATAAATATGAATACTAATGAAGTTGTTCTTCCTGGGTTTTGATGCATGGTTATGACTAGACGAGGGAGAATTATTAATGGAGTTAAACTTCAAGCTCTCCAAATGACTAAAAGTAAGTATATCTCGAGTCAAGTATGTTTATTGTGAAGCTGTCCCTTACTAGATGCAAGATATAGATACTCACACTATCACACTTGAATTAAGTATTTTAAAGGTTGATGATGATGATGATTCTTATCTTGATTAAATACTTATCGTAGTAAATATTATTATTATGCCATCGTATTTACTTGATGGAAGCAAATGAGAAGAATAATACAAATATGAAGACTTAAGTGTTTAGCCTCTTTGGTTTGAGCTATCATTTGTTAGGAAAATTATTACCTTACAATGTGATTTATGTTGTGATATTTCGTGCTAAAAATCAAGATTGATGATTACCAATGATCATAGAATGATGATGGGTAAACTTTAAATTCCTATCAACCATTACTCCATCATTATTTTATCATGGTAAAAGGGGTATTGTTGCTTAAATGATTCCACTTAGATATAGTTATATTCATTATTTCTGTCTTCCTTTTGAATAGGTATGGGATGGTAGATAGTACCTTGAGATGTTTGAATTTATGCTAAAATTAATAGAAAGGAAACACTCATGTGCTTAAAAGTGATTAATACTTTGAAATATTGTTACCATGAGTAGATAGGTAGGATATCATCAATTAAGGTATAAAGAGATGTACTATTGCTAATCTTATAGGTGTTAATCATTAATATCAAAATATATATATATATATATATATATATATGGATATGTGAATGGTCATGAAAATGGGAGATATGATTAAGGGTTATATAAAAGGGTGAGAAATACTTACCTCTAAATGGGGAAGCATGTATGTTTATTTTTTTTTATTTTTTTTGGAGATATATGTGGTTTTCCATAGTAGATGAATGTGAATGACCCCCAAGTAGATTCATAAGTATACTATAGAAAACATCAACATGAAGTGTTTCACATATTTTGATCTCCTAGGGTTTAAATCTTTATAAGAATAAGGTTAACTTAAAGATCTTGTTATAAATTTATAACGCTATTGACCTTAGTAGTAAAATCTGTAAAGGAACATACTGCAGGAGGAGCCATTGGGAATTTAATATTTCTAGTTATGAGGGAAGCATAATTAGATGATATTAAGATGTTGCTTTCTTTTTACTGAGGTATCAACTATAGATGAGTTACATATGCTAAATTAATATTTCATAAAAAGTATAGTTTGGCTAGACTAAGATGTCTGGTTTCTTTTAAACAAAGAAATTAACTTTTAATTGGTGCGAAGTTTTCCAAGACTAGGAAATTGTGAGATTTCAAAGGAGAAAAATGGTTAATAATCTCCTTGCTAATCAATTTCATTCTAGTATGTAATTGTATAGGATAAGTAATTATAATACGATTTTTGTGACATTGAAGCATGCTCGTACCCTTACATATAAGTGCAACAAAAGGAAAATGGTTATAATTACATATACATGTGAATATTAATCAGTTAATATGAGAATGCATGAGTACCTTTTATATATACCTCTTATTTCAGTAATTTCTACTAAGATAGACGTGGGAAACAATGAGTAATAGTAATACTTTTATTTTGCTCAATATTTATGATGACTTGCTATCCATGTACAACTATATGTTTTCTCAATTGATTATTTTGTTAAGGGATAGATTATTGGAAACCTAGACCCAACATGAAATAAATGCAGGTTAGTAGGATGCTGTAATCTTCCGACGTCCTTATGTTGCCACAAAGAATGACTGTTTTTATTTTTATTTTTTTATGTGTGGAGGAAAACAATTGATGACATGGAAATTTGCAGGGTAGATCGGAAGTAATCTTTGAGATAGTAATCGAGGTATAAGCTTTTATGAAACAAGTAAAAATGATGTTTGAACAAATGTTATACATACGATTGTCTTATGATTTAATTACCTTTATACGACTAACACTTTGAATATTGTGGTCGAGCAAATATTATTGTCCCACACATCACTGCCTGACACCCATCAATGGATAAGTGTGGAATATATATATATATATATATATATATATATATATATATATATATATATCGATTCGTGTTTAATACTAATGTGTAATGATAAAAGTAAAATGGAACCTCGGAAGATGAAGGTAAGCTATGCGGTCACCTTTGAAAAAGGTACATGGTTATCTGTATAAGGTATGTAAGTTTGTTTTAGACAATTGGTTATCTCTACATGATGTTTGAGTATTCAAAAGAGTTGTACAACTAAAATAGGAATTGTGTTGAAATGGTGAAACCTAACATTCGAGGTTAAATGAGCATAATGTCCATGGAACATCATAGAAAGAATGTTATATCGTGTTCAAAGCATTATGAAGTCTTATAAGCTAGTTATGTGTAGTAGGAAATGACACCTTAGATGATCACATATGGATATTTTATTAAGAAAGAGGATTTTCTGTTTAAAGGAAGGGATCTTCTTACAATATTTGTTTTTGTATATAAAGTGATACTAACAAGTGGAATTTGGCAGATGGTGAAATTCCTGTGAAGCTTGTGAAAATGCAAGAGCATAAATATTATGCATGGTAAAAATCATGGGATGAGGATTTAAGATCCACATCATAATTGTTATTCATTCTTTAAGTTTGATCATTATTGATTGAATAAAGAGCTAGACTTAAATGGGTCAGAATAATCGTATGGTTAAAAAATATAATACGACGAAATAAACTGATTAAATGGAAAGAGATTTTTCTAGTCTCAAGCAAGGTGGCTTGGGAAAAATAAATTCCGGGACTCAAGCGAGAAGGCTTGAGGGGAATGGTGTAAAGAGTGTTGTAATGGCATTGAAATACTCCCTAAAATGAGGGATTGAGCAGCCACTAGGATTCTTGGAGAATCGGCTGGCTGTAAGACCTAGGCAAGCTATAAGAAAATGTATATGTGGGAGGCAGGACGCTGCTTAGTATACATGAAAGAAATGATTGCTGCGTGAGCACTAAGGTGTTAGGCAAGACATGGAAGAAATGTTTGCTGCGTGAGCACTAAGGTGTTAGGCAAGACATGGAAGAAATGTTTGCTGCGTGAGCACTAAGGTGTTAGGCAAGACATGAGAGAAAGGATTGCTGCGTGAGCACTAAGGTGTTAGGCAAGAATCTCCTGGATCAAGGGAATGTTGCTTGTTGATTTAGTCAACAGTATAGAATCATGGAGTGCTAGATTTATTCCATATATTACAAGAGATATGTGCAATAAAGAACTCATGATTTATGTTTTGAGTTTGATTATGGAGTTTGATGATAAAGTTGTTGCTAAACAACTTTTCTCTGAATCTCGGTTTTGTAGTCGGAAATGTAGATATGACTAATGACGACTTATGGAAAATTCATGAAAGTCTGAAGAAGGTAAAAATTGAAATGATGAAGCAAGAAGAGGATGACTCCAGAAGAGAAGACGAACTGGTAAAATTTATGAACACCGAGGACGGTGTTATTTTAAGGGGAGGAGGATGTGATATCCCTCCTTCTTTCCCTATTTCGTGATAAATGTATATTGCAAATTAGACGTAAATTGTAATTGTAATTAGATGTAAATGTATCTTAGAATCGCAATCACTCTCACTATTGTCATGATAAGAATTAGAATTACTTTGATCAGATTCAGATGAAGAGTAATTATTATTTTTACCATTCTTTTCTTTCTTACGTTTATGTTTGTGATACATTGTACTATAATCAAAATTTACTTCTTATTTCCTTCCTCTTTCTTTGTTATCGTATTTCTCCATTAAAATTTGATTTAACTCTTCCTGTGCCTTCATAATTCGTTCATTCTCTTCTTTAATAGTCCTTATCTTAGATTTTAAATCTTTTATAGTACGTAGTAGTTCAGAAGATTGATTATTTAACTCTAAGTAAATTCCTTCATTATCATTATTGTGTGCATAGTTATTATGTTGATTATGATGAGGAAATTTGTCCTCTACTGATTCCTCCAGTATATCCATACCTGCAATTTAACGTCATATTTTTCTGTACAGAAACAAAATTTAATAAAAGTCAGTAACTAAGTTTTTTGTTTTATTTTCTGTTTTGCGCGCATGAGCCTATTTCAGGCCTAGAGTTTGAACTCACGCTCTGATACCACATGTAACATCCCGAAATTTCACAAAAATTAAAATTTTTTCAACATAACATTTAATGCATATACTAGCTGTGCAGAATTATAATAAATGCTTCTATATTGTCATGCTATAATAAATGTTTGTAATCATCATTTTGCAACATGATAAGAGATGAAATTAAATCTACATTTAGATGTTATTGATTGTTTTCCTCGCTCAGTTATACTTTTAAGATTACTTAGTCAATGCTTAACAATTATTAATGTTTATAAGTGTTAACTGTTTGTTCTTCTCTTTGATGGTAAAGGGGTCCTATGGGTACCCCGAAGCTTACTTAGCATTTATGCTAAAGCATTTGAACCTTCCATTTCGCAGATTACAGGTAAGAGCACTAATGTTTTCGAAGTGAAATGAGAAGAGTTCCTAAATTTGCTTCAATTAGTATTCGGGATTTTTAGAGTTAACCTTGGAGTATTTTCCGGTGAGATCTTCCAATTTGATCTTCATTCATTACTTTAAGTTGTTTGTAAACTAGAGTATTTGTAAAATAAAGAAGGTATTGGAAGGTTAACTTTGATATGTTAAGAGGTTACAATTCTACCTTAACAATATCAACATGTAACAAGGAGCTATGAATTAGATTCTATTCTAACTCTAATGCTATTATTAACATCCTATAAATCTTCTTACGTTCCTATACATCATATACATAACCTAAATCATAATATGCAAAAATAGCTTGACTAAGTCTAAGTCATCACTTATGTCAACTTCATGCGCTTTCTTATATGATAGATTTATAATGTTTAGAGTATTGATATAATTGCTATATCTTAGTGATGAAATAGCCTTTAGCCTTTATACAAGGCTTTGTGACAGCACATATATTGTAGCATGGGTATGATTGTGAAACATAACTATGTGCCAAAACCATGCATTCCTATGATATGTAAACTAAATGCAATGCCATACTATTAATATAATATGTGAAATATATGCAATACCATGCATCTCTTATTAAGTGTAAACCATATACAAAACCATGCATTTCTTATTAGGTGTAAACTATATGCGATGGTGAGATAATAGTCTATATGCACTAAGAGCTTATGATAACTTAAACCTAAGTTTTGATGGTTTTAATAATATATTACGAAAGGATTGTAACTATTGACTTATAGTGTTATATGTTTGCAGTCATAACCTTGGTGCTGGAATTCCAATATGAATATGGTAATGATTCCTTAGTGATTTAAATGCTAGTAGGCACTTGCGTCTAGGCTCAGCATTAACTCTCCTATCTACTTACTTGGTGGATTCCTCGATGACAGCTATCGTGGATAGAAATCATGTTAAGACTTCATAAATGTAATACCACCTCGTCGAGTTGTAAAATGTTGGACCTGCCAATAAGTTGAGTTGATCTCCACGGTGGAGGTGGTAATGAATATGGTTTTAATGCAGTTGGTACTTCAAAATTTGTTGTGGAATGTTGGCCAGATCTCTACCGTTGATTTAGTATTACCTCGGGTTTGTTTTTTAAACCTTAGTATTTCCCACTACATCTTCGTCGAGGTTGTTCTTTGGCATTCATTTAGTGTTACTGAGCTTGGTGGAGAGGCCGAAAGGACAATGAAGTTGTCGGGTTTTCTAACAGAGTGTGAGGGTGTAATATCCCAACTTTTGGACTGACTATGTTATAATGATATATTGGGCCATGCCCCCAGCACATGTGATTTATTCTGATGATTGGGCATAAGCCCTGGTACTTATGATTTATTCTTTAGTAGGCTCACATTTTGGACATGGATCCTGACTAGATTTTCTTTATTGTTTATACGCTGGGAAAGAAAGCCCCAATGTTTTCTAACTATGTTTCAATGCAGACACAAAGCCCTAATATACTGGAATGACCTTTTTCTTACATACTGTACAGTGATGCGAATGACATAATTGATTTATATAGTCTGTTGAGCGGGGACTCAGAAACACACCGATTACCTATGTACTAGGCAGAAGCCCCGAGGTACCTAAAGGAAATATAATGTAGTGGGAGTAAGCCCTGATGTAAATTAAGTGTTAGGTATAAACCCTGGAGCACTCCAAGCTTGATAAAACAAATACCGGATCCGAGGCAACTGAAAGATTTCTAGATGTGCCTCACAACCACATTCTAGCACTAGTGTTGAGCAGAGGCTTTGGAATTGCACTAGCGTAACGCTCATGTGGGAGTGTTGAGTTAAATGGCTTTGAAGAGCACTTGGGGTTACAGAATTTCCAAGTGTTGAACGAGGGAATCCAACATGCCAAGAGGGAGACGAGAGGTACCTAGCCAAGCTTACTAAGACTGTCCTAAGTTTTGGACTTGTCCCTAATGGATTAAAAAGAAGTACCTTGTAAAGATGCATAACTAATTAAAAGATAATTACCTTTAGTCTCCTATGTATAACATGTATAAAAGCCTCAAGGCTAATTGCATTAATAAAAATCTTTAATAATAATGTTGCCCTATTTATTTATGAAGTATAATGATGTTTGATGCATTATTAATGTTATTAATAATGTACTAAAAGATAAAGTGAAATATAATTATGGTTATTATAATTATTTTCATCATAATAATTGTTATTTTTAATTATTATGGAAGACTTGAATCAAGTCACTTATAGTTAAAAGAATGAAAAGTCCTAGTTCAAAGGAGGACCAATTAATTATTAAAATAATATATTTTAAACTATTTAATTATGTAATTTCAAGAAACTAATTACTTCAACAGCCATAATTCAAGATCTCCTACTTAAGAAGATAGATCCCAAGTTTGAGGATCTCATCTTTTCATTATCATTCTCCTATGGTAATCAAAGGAAATTTTTCTGCTCCAAGAAACTGAAGCAAACTGGCCCCAAAAATATTCCAGAACTAAACAAGTTGTAGCTTAAGGACCTCTGCCTCATTCTTGCATGTTGGAATCCAGCTCGGGGGGATCCGTATAGAATCAGAAGTGATTGTCGGATCATGTTTGGGAGGAACTCGGTAATCCCACAATTATCTCGTAAAGGGAAATCATTCACACAAGTTTTGTATTAATAAGTTATTAAGTGTGTAGGTACAAGCAAGCAGGAATCAAGTACCAAACACCCAAGCTACAGGTATGGGCCATTTATTTATTTCTAGATTTCTATTATAGGAAAGTAGATCATCATTTTCCATGTATATTACATTCATGTTCTGCCCCAGAACCAAGGAGAAAATCTAGCAGGCCTAGCTAAAGCTAGTCTTTGCTAGAGTAGTCTAGGTTGTATATTTGATTATTGTATTTATTGTTACCTCTTTTAAATTAAGTTGGATCTTTTTTATTATAATTGTTTCCCATTTGAATTTCAAACGCTTTTATCAAACTGTAGAAAGTACTTCTTAGTATGTAAACCGTAGTAATCTTTCCCAAGAAAGCACACACCCTAGGTTCTTCTCATTTCTTGAGTTAAAACGCTAATTAGAAAACAAGAGAGGCAAGTTTTCAAAACCAAGCGATACCCCTACCACATCAAACTCTACATACGACTCCATGTAGGTAGATAGTTTATTCATCAATTCAAAAACAAACAAACTTAAAACCACAACCTCAATTCCAGATAGTTAGACACCAAACAAAAGAACGAAACCCAAAGTCTGTTACTCATCCAAGCTCTGTATTTAAATAATGCGCTAAGTTAAATTTCCATTTACCATTCTTTTTAGCTATAGTAATCGATTCACATAGAGGTCACTTTTATAAACTAAAACGATAGCTACAGAAACTCTTTCCACTATCATTACCCACGATGTTTTACTACATGTAGACAAGCAAGTATTCTCAACATAAAGAGAAAACCACAACTTATTTTCCATAATGCTAAATAGAAACAAAACTATAGGTCTTTTACCCATTCAAACTTTGCATCTAAAAACAGTATGCTAGTTTATTCTTTCCACTCCCTCCACAAGTTTTGAGTTACTGGATCGAATCACATAGAGACCATATTCATACTCTAAAAAGGTATCTACAGGAAACCCACCATTAAAACACAACGTAGTGTTACTTATGGACAAGCAAAACAGAGGTTGATTCCATCCCTCTACTCATATTTACATCCAATAGAAAGCAAAAACGTAGAGATCACATAAGAACATCTCTTCTTCAAAGATTCAAACCCTAATTCTTACAGAATCATATTTATCCATGAGAACCAAAAATAGATTCATCCACATACAAGTATTTTTAACGCTATTAGAAATTAACGCCGAGACAGAGGAATCACGACACATAAACATTGCCAGAAGAAAGATTGTGTTTCAAATATAGGAATTTTATTACCGGTTCCAAATCCTCATATCCCGTGGAGAGACCAAAGAAGTATCAATAAACCATGAGTTCCCTGATTAAAAACGCAAGGGCCAAACCTCATACATTGCACCATAAACCATACAAATTTCGTGGCTGTTACACAATACATTACATTACTTTGTCTAGAGATTTAACTTACAGTCTCCACCAAAACCCCCAGTACCAATTTAAACAATAGATACATTCATGCAGTGGTCTAGCCAAATGGCGACCCAAGGGACCAACAAACCATAGCAGGAAACCCAAATGGGCACCACGTCCCCCATATTTTCTAAATGCCAACAGTAAAGCCCCCACAGAGACGAGAGGAGAAATCTAAAATGGTAGCAACTGGACCTACCCAGTCACGATTTCACTATCATAGAACATTGGCCACACAGAGAAGAAGGACCAGCCATCACCTATAAACACCCACGACAATCCAAGACAGACATTAGTTTTCAAATAGTGACAAAACGTATTATTTTATAAACTACTGTAGTAAGAAATCCAAAACGAGAGAGTCTACCTGTAGAGCTACCATCACCATCATTTCTCTCCAGGTCGAATGGCCTTCGTAAGACTCTGCTTGAGTACCAACGAAACCCTCCTCACACCCTTTGCAAACAGAGAAATGAACCACGATTTTTGAAATCGTTGGTAGAAAACCCAACAGTAAAACACTTGCCACAGCTGGCAAGCCAGGTTTACAATTTTCGTAGAGGAGCATTAACTCCCACCACCTACCACATTTTTGCATATCAAAAACCCACATGCTATAGTTTACAACCATTTCAAGGTTGACAAATTTCCCCATTACATTAGAACCAAGACCATTAACCCCACTTAGGGTTGACCCATAAATTACAAAGGTGCATAGAAATGAAAATATCACTTCTCTCTCATTTTTCAACCAAGATGTATCCACACGAAACATGACACTCTTCTGAGCGCGTCAACCCGAGACTTAGATGTCGTTGAGAGAGGTAGAGTAGACGACTTCGATCAATGCCCGAGAGTTATACCTGAAAACCACAAGTATTCAATTGCATTAGCGACAATGCTAAGTAAGTCCAGATTACCCATTTTCTTTCATCCTACCTCTCGGTACTCTGCCAGGGAATCCTATACCCTCAAAGAAACTAAGCATCTCATATTAGACCCCAACAGTCACCAACTTGGGTCCACCATACCTGTAGTATCAGTTAAAGTGTTCATAATTGTATTCACAAACATTTGATGCATTTGGAAGGAAACCAAGTAATAACATTCAAGTATTTATAATGCTACATTAAAAGTTCACTCTTTTCCTTTGACTTCACTTTCACAACAGTAGGAATTTATATATTCAGGACTCAAGCTTAACTGTCACAATTTATTCTCAGTTTAGAAAAGAATGTTATCAGTGGTGAAGTTAATTTTCTTAAAATCCATTCTTATTTAGTGAAATACAGCTATGGAGAATTTTTTATTTTATTTTTACTATTTTTAGGGACGTTACACAGGGCACCTCCTAGGTCTCGATAGCAAGACCTGTGACTGTATAACTTAGCTCTCTGAGCCGAGTCATGTACGAGGTTTATATGCACTAGTTTGGTAGTTTCAAGGCTCAGGAATTCTCGTCGGTTGTAGGTGTTCTCGTCTTCGAACCACCATTGCTTTTATGAAGGTAATGTCTTCGTTTCCAAAATGTATTGTTGTCTATTACATGTTTTCAAGGTTTTGTAAAGCATTATTTTAACCTTCGGCTGATTTTATGGCACGTAGTTCACAACTATAGGTTATTTTGGTTAAATCTTTCATGGTGATGTTGCTTCATCAACTTGTAAGCTTCGGTGGTTTTCCTTGTTGGCTTAAGCTCTATGCCTATTGGTCCTTGCTTTGGTTCTTAGCCGATACTTCATTTTTTAAATGTATGGTTGTGGAAGGTTGACCACCGTTGTGATATTTTTGAACCGACTGGCAGCATGGGGAGGATGAAATCCTCAACCCACTTCGGTGTTAAGCCTGAAGCATTTTTTTTTTCTGCGTAACTACTTTGTAAAAGAATGTAAGCAGTTTTAGAGGGTTTAACCCTCGGCCAATCTGGTTTAAAATAAAAGATTTTGGTTCCTTTATCTTAATGATTGTTTATGTATGATGCCACTGAAAGTGATGCTCGAGAATATGTGATAATGTAATGTTTTGTTTATGAACTGTTGTGTGTTTACGATGGCTTAGAGCCATAGGTTTAAACCTTGTGATGTGCAGTCAAAACCCTACACCTGAAGGTTTCAATGGTAGCATCGATAGTTCTCGGAATTCGCAATTGAGAACTGTGTCTTAAACTAGTTTATCTATTTGGTTTTCAATGCAGAGTATGGTTCTACTAGGGTTGTAAAACCAGTGTTTAAAAATGATGCTGAATTTGTTTCTTTGTTTTAGTTTTAGACTATGTACAGGAATCGTGACTAAAACTTTACTACTATTTGAGTGAGGGTAATGAATCCTACTTGTGTTATTAACACGAAAGGTAGATGTTTATTCTGCTAAGGATTTGATCGTCGAATTAGTTATGAACCTATGACGATGTTTAAGATTATTTAAATTTTTTGTTTAGGGTTTCGAACCCGTGTGTGTTATGAGTACAGAAGTCTTATGTTAACTCCGTCTTGGACTTTATTTGATATGATAAATGTTGAAATGTATACTAAAGATTGAAGTATAGAAACTAGGGTTGGAACCTTAGGGTTTTGATTTGCAATAGAAGTGTTTGAATTTATAACGGCAGTTTGATAATTAATTCAAAATAAGAGATATGAATATTGAGGATGAGATAGTACTATACAACAATGTTGTTGCATGCAATTGATAAATTATGTTTTAAGATATAAGTACTTGGTAGCAGTTCTGTGTAATTAGTAATGTTTATACTGTTTTGAGAAGAGAATTCATAGCATGTATCTTTTGTAAGGAAATAAATGACCTAAAGTGAAAACCCTAGGTTTCATATAGAGATGAAATATTTACTTATGTTTCTACGTAAAGAAATATTATAGTGCTTGTAATATGAAATGTTGTTATGTTTTTCTGAGTCTAAACATATGCAATTTATATTACAAAATATAACTCATAAGGAAAGTTAAAGAAACACAGCACTGATAGTCTATCCATTCATTCTACAACTTGCCTATCATTTATCTACCTTAATTCTCCTTCTCTGTACTAGAGTACTATATAGAAAACACTATGGGAAAAATACAGTAGAGGTATTTTATCAATTCATATATCTATTCAATAGTTTACAAAATCCTACTAGCTTAGAAAATTACGCTTTTACTTTTGCATAATGTAAACTAAAATTTTTAAACTAATGAGATACTAAATCAGTAATTACAGAAAATAATTTAACTACCTAGAATTGAAATAACAAGTAGAACCGACAACTATAGATAGGGTGGACACACATCCAAGGAGACATGTTCCTCTCAACCTTCTCTAGAAGAAGCAACCAATCTACTTGCCTCCTTTGGACCCCCACGCTTGTTTACTGAACCACCAGGTAGAAGCAATATGTGCAGAAGCAAGGCACTCAACTTTGTATAACCAACAATCGATAGAGACTTGCAAAAACCTCAATCTCTGCACTCAAGAGTAGAAAATCTGCACTTAGCAATAAACAAGGAAGACTTACACCATGATAAAAAACATAGCATATCCCCTCATCGAATCTCTCGAGTGAAAACAGTAGAACCCAAGGTAAATTTCCTCATCAGGAAAATTGATGAACCTCAGTCCAAAATTCGATGGCTCTTAAAAATATTTCCTAGGTCTTTGGTGGTCAATTTTCAATAAATGAGCCTCAAGCTCCAGTCCCATCTTTCACGGCACTATGACCACAATTCAAGGGATTTGTCCCATACCAACAGCTAGTTACTTGCCTCATGAAGCTACCACTTGTCCATTGCCTTCTACCCCAGATTCCATTCCACCTAGTGGGTCAGTAAACACTCTTTCAAAAGTCTCCTTAGGTGTTTGTCTCCTATTTAATTTATTTAATAATAAAATATTGTGCAAATTACAATAATCCTTGGACACTTGTCCAATATAAAACTTTACAATAAAAGTTAATATAATGTTTCCAACATAAAATGTTTTTCAGCTAAAAGGGGTATGTTACAACCTTACCCCTATGGTAAATTTGATTTTTACTAAAACGTGTGTGTTTTAGCTCTTCAAAACGCGTACGTGTTGCATTTTGTACAGCTAAAATGCACATGCATTTTGGTTTTCATGGAACCCAGATACATGGGAAAGGAAAATTTGAATTTAAAATAAATGCGCTCGGGTTTGTTAGCACTAAGACCAAACCTTGTCACCTGTCGAGGTGTCATCAGTCCTCCTATGTTTTTGCTTCGGACTTAGTTTCGGGTTAACCAAGCCTGTGGTTTGGAATGTGGTAAACCATAGCTAATTAGACATCTCACCATTTTTTCAATATGCGCATGTTTAGCCGCTAGTTATAGTATGCTGCACACCACCATTTTTTATGAAATTTTAGACACGCGTAGCATTTTTTCTACAAATTCCAAACACGTAATTTTTAAAAAGAATATATATATTTTTCTATTTTTTTCTTATTTTTCTTGTGTCATGACTCCTTAACTAAAAGAACACTATTCGTATTTCGACCAAAGCTCTTTTGTTTCCCAAACATTTTGGAAAAAAATTGTATGATGCAATAAAGGACATCGACCTCTACATGCTTTAAAAAAACCATTTCAAAATAATTGCATTAAGACCTTGGAAGGATGCACCGAGTCATGGAAAAATGTTTTCGAGGTTCAATCACTTAGATAAATTTTTTTTATTTTTTTGGAAAAATAGCGGTGCACTAGTAATAGACGTTGTCTATAGGTCCAACAGTTTTTGTAACTTGATTCCATCATTTAGGCACTCAAAGGATGCCCCCACAAAAACATATACCTTATCATTTGTCCAAATAATAAAAAGTGTTTGTTAAAAAAGATCAAACTTTATATACTTAATAACATTTTCAATAGAAAAAAATTATTTATTCAGAACGTCATTCAATTTCCTACTTTTCATCTTTTTTACTCATTACAAGATTCATTGTGTATGTGTCTCAAAATATTCATGTAAGTTGATTGATGGCTGTTTTTTCAGTTTTCTATTGCATCTAACATGTCAAAAGAGACCCTCATTAACTTGCACACACCCTTAAGTGTAGTTGGCATATATAATAGCTAGATAAAACATGTTGCCAATTTATCTTTTTTTTTCCTTGGTAAAAGTTTGTTGTGTCCATTGTATTTGCCATATTGAAGAATTTGCTCAAGTAACGAAATGATAGGTTGATTTTTTTGTTTCAATTTATTATTTGTTCTTTTTATTGCTAGATTTTATAATGACTTTGTTCATATTTTTATTAGGAAAGGCTCTTCCCGCCTAATTATTTAATTGATAAAAATATTTCATTATGTGTAGACATGTTTAGTCCAAGTCCATGCTCCCATCTCCCATCTAAAATTTTCTTTTCCTATTTTACATATCAAACAAAATCGACAAGCAAGTTGTAAGTACATAGAAATGCCACCTTCAGACATTATGTGAAATACTGTTATTTGAATGAAGAGTTGTTCAAACCAAAAAGACAAATCTAAGTTTCATAGCCCCTTGCTTTCGAATTCACCATCAAAATATTTCTTCTCTATTCAAACCTGTTTCATGTCTTTGTCTCTTATGTTCTTATGCAGATAGACTTAGTTTCCACGTTGCATATCTACAACTAGAACATTTTCCCTTTCTTGTCACAGTTTCATGAAATATAGTCAGTCATCTTTATATAATCTGTCGATGTCAATGTCTAATATGAATTTGCTAAAAGTTGCAAGATTCAAATGATTCTACATGACACATTTGCAAAAATGGTTCAAGCTTTTACATATTGTCCTATTTCTCTTTATCTTTTTTCCCTGCTATTGACAGCAAAAACAAAAAAAAATCTCATGTTGCAGGTACAAGGAATCTTGAAATTGAAAAATAGTTATTTGCCCGTCTCTAGAAATGTCACACAGCCCATGCTCCATAATTCTGCTAGTTACACAACATGCAAACGGGCTATGACAGACAAATATGAGCATCGCATAGAATGTATTCTAGAAACAAATGACAGAGCAATTGAATGCACACTTCATATGCCAGAGTTGGCAAAATGTTTCCCAATAGTTTCAGCCATCTCGTACGAATACTATGCCAAACATATTTCAACAACAATGTTCTATTTACCCAGACTTTGTATAGAGGGGCTATTTAGATTGACAATAGATAACATCATTGCCGAGATAAAAAAGACAAAGCGATGAGTTTCATATATATATATATATGGAACAATTATGTATTTTGTTTTGGATACATGCATTTGGAAAATATCACATAGCTTTTTTTTCATTGCCATTTTTTTTGCTCAAGAAAAAAAAAGTGATGCTCCTGTACTTCTTTTGTACTATGACGTAGTTCTTTCTTTTGCTCTTTCAGATACTTGAAATCAATGTTACTCTGACTGCAAATGTATTTGGTTATTTACAGTGCAAAATATTCGTTTTTTCATAAACATCTCTACGCAAATCAAGATCATAGACTTTTAACATAGACAAATTTAAATATTTTTGTCAAACTCAACAATTCATTGAAGGTCATAAAATTGCTTAAGGACAACTTCTTTGGTAATGAAATTAAATTTTTATGTGCTCTTTGTTTACATTGTTTCTTAACAATATCAATGGAGTTACTTTGGAATTCTTGCTCTAAGTGATAGATAAATTGATATCGATTTATTGATTTTGCATGTTGGAAAAAGATCTTTCCCTCCTAGTTGTTTATTTCATTCTATGATGATTGTCCTTTCATCTTTGGTTGTGTGAACTTTTATTTTAATTGATAGCTAGTGGTAATTTGACCAACCTACATTGTAAATGTGCATCTTTTTTGGGGACACGTTAAAGTTTATTGTTCATCATGTACTTGTTACACTGTATTTGTCACCTTGTGAGCATTTATACTCCTTGGCCATCCTTACCTATTTATAGACTGAAAACCATACGTGTGGTTCTCTTTAAACCCCTTTTTTCCTATACACCTCGCATATACAAAGGCTGCATCACTACAGCCTGCATACATCGAATTTTTGGTCAATAAAAGTAAAAACTCTATTTTTCACTCCAAAAAGTGGCCATTGTGACCTTTGGCCCTCCATGTATCTTGAAACGACTCAATTCGACCTTTCACTTGCCTTGTGGACGGTTATATATTGAGCTATTGTGGTGCATGGAAGGGGGGAAAGAGAAGAGCAATAAAATTCTATTGAAATTTTGTCTTGCTTGAGTCTCCATCCACTGATCCTAGTTGTTGTGAACCATTTATGCTCACCTCCTAAAATATTTCATATCTTGTGAATTATTCATTCTTTTGCTCCTGAGTTTTCCATTGTATGGGGGATTGAAGTGGTGGAGACACAAGTGGAGGAACCTAGTTCTTGGTTCAGATGAGTTGCCGAGAGGAGGTTGTATCTTGTACTTCTTGTTCATATTAATAGAAATACTCATTTTCTGGTCCATTTATATTGTGAATGATCATTTATTATCATTGGGTACATTTTCTTATATATATCATGGATTGTGCTATTGTATATGCTAACATCGTTTACATATCATATGCACTTATTTGCATTTATTGTTGAGACTAAGTTGCACGTTCAAGTGTTGTGATTCGAAAGCTCAACGGAATTTTTCATCGAACGTCTAGATTGAGGTAGGTCCTTTATGTTGTTTATCCACATTTACATTTCTATAGCATATGTTAGGAAATGAGTTAGTTTTCTTGAGTTCATCTCTCTATTGTGGTCTACTACCCCGAACCATAGAAAGTTTTTCTCGGTAACAATACTTCTTTTTAAACTATGATATACTCCTTTTTTTTTGCACTTTTAGACAGCTCGGTGGAAAAAATTGTTTCCCATTTACTTATTTTACTAGATTTGAAATCAATGTTACCCAGACAAATGTGTTTGGTTATTTATAGTGCAAGTATATTGTTTTGTCTTCATCATCTGTGCACAAATCAAGATCATAGACTTTTAAAATTGATACCTTATTTCGCAATATAGATTTTTATGTGCTCTTTTTGTAAATTGTTTTTTTAATGATATCAATAGAGTTAGTTTTGAATCATTTGTCTAAGTCATAGCAAAATTGATATCCAGTTATCATCTTTTCAATTCTCAAATGTGTTTCCCATGATAAAAGATTGTACATGTTCTGAAATTTTTGGATAAAGGTCTTTTTAGTCATAGTGTTTGATTTCATGCTTTTATGCTTTTGCTTTCATTTGGTTGCGTGCACTTTTCTTTGATCGATTTGGGACATGTTTTCGTTCTTCAATCTAATGCAAACTTCCAATTCTTTTATTGAACCTTAAATCAAATTCAGTCCACCAGGACAGGACAATATGACCAGAAAACAATAGTTTCGTTGTATTCAAGAATAGGAAAGTCTCTTGTGTAGTTATTTTCCAGTCATTAAACATTTTTTTTTTACTGTAATGGTTTCATGCTGTCATGTTTCTGTCTTATCCATTGTCTCATTGCCTCAACACATTGTCATTCTACAATTCTATTCATGCAATATTGCATAGTGCGTTTCTTGAAAAAAAAACTTGTATGCTTTCAAGCTGTTTATTTATAATAATGAAAAAAATGATGCTTTTTATCCACAATGCAAATTTCATTATAATAATGAAAAAAATGATGCTTTTTTTCCACAATGCAAATTTCATTATAATAATGAAAAAAATGATGCTTTTTATCCACAATGCAAATTTCATTAGCATCTGTAGTATTTTCTAGTTCAAATTTCCTACATATCTTCTGCCTTACAACATTTCAAACCTTCACAGAACTTTTCACAAATTATCGTTACACCTGCCCTTGTTGGCAATATATTTATGTTTATCGATTTGATGGAAAAGTTGACATTGGCAATGATTAGTTATGTATTTGATTACTATAATTATAATTGTTGTTTAGCTTTGTATATATCTGTATAGTCCAAAGTCAAAATCATTTTTATGGATTTGGGACATGGCGTCATTCTTTAATCTAATTCAAATTTTCAATTCTTTTATTGAACCTTAAATCGAATTCAGTCCACGAGGACAATTTGACCACATATCAATAATTTCATTGTATTCAAGAATAGGAAAGTTTTCTTCGTGCAGCTATTTTCTAGTCATTAAACATTTGTTTTGATTCATGCTTTCATGTTTGTGCTCATGGTAAAAGATTGTAGAAATATATACTATGTTGTAATATTTGTTAGTTGAAATTTCCTATGTACCTTGTGCTTTACAACATTTCAATCCTTCAAATAACTTTTCACAAGTGATCCTTACACATTTCCTTATTGGCAATATCTTTCTCTTTAAGGATTTGATGGACAAGTTGGCCTCGGCAATACTTATTGGCAATATCTTTCTGTTTATGGATTTGATGGACAAGTTGACCTTAGCAATACTTAGGGACATTGTCATTGCCACCTTTAATTAGCTCTTGTTTTCCTAAATAAAGTTTATTACTTATATTTCAATTTTTTTTAAGAATTTTAATTTTGATAAATTTTGAAATGTTAACTTATGAGTGTGAATCCATGAAGATGTATCAATATTTTAGTTAAATTTAATAATGAAAATTTGATAATTTATATATTTTTTTAACTGAATACTTTAAAATTCACATATAGTTTGGAAAATTATATATTTTATTAATTTTAAAGATAACAAATTAGGATTTCAATTGTGTTTATACATATCCTTAATCCACCAAGATAATTTGTATTCGTTCATTTTTTATAATATTGATATTTTTCCAATTATAAAAAAAAATTAAGTATAAATTTTAGGGGACAATAAATAATAAATATAATATAAAATCCAAACTGTCAAAATGATACACTATTAGCAATCTTTTTTTTATTATTTATTCCAAATAGAAAACTAGAAACATTGTTTTGAAGAGGAAATATCCATAAAGATCCCACATATTTTTTGTAATTCTTAATTGTGCATTTTTTTATGATATTGATTTTCTTAAGCATTTTTGTCATTGTGAAACTCTATTAAGATGAAAGGGATGAAGGACGAATGAAAGGGATGAAGGAGTTCGTCGATTAAAAGTTCCCACTAGATAAAATTAACAACATTTATAGTTTGTAAATCCTTGATAAAGTAATATGACTCACTCAATTAAGGATTATTTTAAAGCTCAATTGGGTACTTAAGGGGGGATTTCACATTACCTCAATGGAAGGTTGATCAAACTCTTATTAAATTAACAAGACATAAAAATGGTCAATTGAGAACTCATTTCCCAAACTTTAATGCATCAAAGTGAATATCAAGGCATATAGTGAGATCAATATAAATAGTTTCCAAACAATATTCATAGTTTTGAATTATAATATGGCTTATGATTTAGATAATCTTATATATATATATATGATATGTGCACAAATACATATTCATAATTTTGAATTATACTATGGCTTATGATTTAGATAATCTTTTATATTTATGATCAATATAAGTATATGTATGATATGTGCACAAAATTAATTGGAATGTGTAGGAATAGAATCTAATCAACAATTTTAGGAATCCACCCTTTTATGTTTCAAAAATAACAACGATTTGTAGTAGTTTTAAAAAGAGTGGAAACATTTTAAAATTTTGGATTCATCTATAACTTTATTATTGTTTATTTTTTATTTTAGTAATCAAATTTTGAAATGAAGAGATTCTAAAATGATAACACTTATACTATGGTCCCATGACTTCTTATCGTTTGCAAATTACTTGTATATTTCTATTGATTTTACTTCATAAATGATTGATCTAACTACCTCTCCGAAGATTCGAGGAATTAAGTGTCATGAGTTATATCTATTATAAGCTATTTTTCTTATATCAAGCATCCTCCTTGTAGAGGGCACCTAGGTTAAAACGTTTACCATCTATAAATTCTTTACGTCTCCATGTAATTAAATTCTTCACTCTTATGAAAATATATTTGGGTTTTACGATTTGACTATGTAAAGAGAGATATGGGGCCTGAACGGACTGATTTTCTTAATAAATTCCTTGTTGGGTAGAACATAGAGATTTATTAAAAGTGATAGTTAAGATGAGTTATATATATATATATATATATAACTATTAGGATTTAATTTTGGTTTCTTTTTTTTTAATTGATATATGGTATTAATTAATATAGATTCATTTTAAATTGAGTCTATCAAATACTGAGAGGGATCAAGTTTTTTGAAGTGTAAATTATTTGATTATCTTAATATTTTTACAAAAAAAGTATACCTCAAGAAATTTGATCTCTATCTTGTTTGATAAATACAAGTTTAAGTTTTAATTTTGTATTTTATAGTTCGATATTTATTTTTTAATTACTTTTCTTAATCTTTTATTTCATGAGTGGACGCGAATTTCTTAAATTAGTTTTTATTTTTTGTAATGTAATGTTACATTATGTCGTGTTATTGACAACATCTTTGCCATACTAGCGTGCTTACTCTAATTTAAGAAGTTTGGTGAATTTTCTCTTCTAGTGGGTACATCCCAATGGGGAATGTTCGACACATGCTAAATACTCTTCTAACTTTCAAATGAATCTTGTTTTCTAGGAGCAACTGTTACTTCTCAATTCTTCTATAATCCTTTTCTCATTTGAACCATTGGGGGGTATAAATTTTGGTTGCATGCGTATCAATACTCTCCTCTTAATTGGTAGTGGATTTTTCTTCTTTGGCCCTTGGGCATCATAAGGCATGCTTTCCTTTATTAATGTATTAGTGATTCAAAATTATCTCTCCTTGGCCTGGTAAATTTTATTGAATTTTCATTTAATTACATTAATAGGTGGTTTTATTTTAAGAGTTTGGGTGTATAATCATTTGTGTTTTCTCTAGATTGAAGGAGGATGAGACAAGTGTACTCTCTAGATTGATTTTATGGGCATAGTTCAAAATTTGAGATAAAAAATTATAAAAAATAATATAATAAAAAATAACTCAAGTAATGCATGAATAACCCGTAACTCATGCATGGATAACTAGTAGCTCATGCATGGATAACATGTACTAACATATAACCCATTTAACTAAAGAAGGTAACACGTAGATGAGGCATAGACAAGAGGTGATTACAACTAAGTGTGGAAAACAAGTAATATATAACTTGTTCATGGAATTAACTTGTAACCTATCAATGTTTACATACCACAAATTAAATAGCTATGCTAGTTTCTATATATATTAAAAGTCTAAAATCTTAACCAAACCATCATATTGAGGCTTCGATTTCATTGATTTCCTTGTTATACTAGAACCTGTTATAGATTGGTAAATTAATTCGTGTGGACTATTTTGTCATTCTAAGAGTAGCAATTACAATTTCACTTCGTTAATATATATCATTTAAGGAATTTGATTAGTAGCTTAATAACATATTTACACCTCGAGGGTTTCTTCTAGGTTTTAGTTCATTTTTTTATTTCTCTTACTCTCTATTTTCAAACTTTACTCTTATATAAGGAGACATGTGTAGGGTCATACCCTATCCACCAATTGGGCTAGAACTATACTATCAGTTATTAAGATATACATTTCAGGTTTTTCTGATGAAAATTTGTTTCTATCTAAAGTAATTTATTTTACAAAATATGTGACAACTTCTTTCTATTTTCTCATTTCAGTTGTAAGTGGAAGAGGGTTTTTTTAGATTCTTCATGCGAATCGCTGGTATTTATTTCCACCTTTTAAGCTTGGTTTAAAATATCTTCGTCTATACCATGTGTAGAAATATCTTCGTCTATACCATGTGTAGAAGCATTGTTAACGGATGTACTTTATTTGACTTTGATCATATGTGTACAAATTACATATCGTAGTATTTAAATATGTTCTATATTCAACCTTGTTTCTCATATTCAATTTTTTGTTCTCTTGTTTAGGCTGAATGATTCCACCTATCCGGAAATGATTTCATCCTTCTCTAAAGGGTTTGATGTAAAGGGATTGAATGTAATCATTTATGAGTTAGCACAAAATTCCTATGCCAATTTCGCTGGTAAGATCTTATTTTATTGCACACTCTTCTTTCTAACCATCTTAATACTGAGTATTTGTGATTGATGATCTGTGTGTTAACCTTGCATGAATATATGATGCTTGGACATTGGTTTGCTACTACACACCATTGGTGGGTTTCTCCCTTTAAGTGCCCCTACCATTTTGTTCATGGTATGTGGGATTTTTACAGAGAAAACTAGGTTAATCCAAAATAGGGTTTATAAAGTTAATACTTTTAAAAAAGTTTATCATTTGTAACAACTAGGGTTTTAGTTTTTGTTACTTGATTTTGAAAATTCTGATTGAAAGTATAGCATATTGATGCCTACATTTTTAATTCGCATCGAGTATATTCTTTCACCATCATTTACACTTAGCCATGTAATAACTTATATATGAAAGAAGGGTTTATATCAAATTATTTTGTTTGAAGACTAATATACTAGAAATTTCATACATGTGTGCATTCGCCCTTTGGCTTGTAGAAGGCATGAAATGGTTTTCCCTTTTATGTGTATGTTTGTATCTATTGTTATTTAATCCAAAATACTGTATGCTAATTGCATTATGTTTTGTGTATATTAAAATTGACTATCATAAGTTCTAGCAGAATTTATGAAAATATATTTTGTTATGTTCCATTGTAGAATACCCAACATTGGCAATATGGTCCATATTCTTATAACCTTATCCTTTGTTAATTAAATTATAATACTATAATAATGTTATCATCAAGATGTATAACTTGTATGAGTGTATTCTCATACAAAGCTCATGAGGAGAACAATACTTTGATTAGAACTAAAGAAAACAATACTTTTTCAAAAAAATTGGAGGGAGGAGAACTTTGATTAGATGTAATTTTCTTGTCCACTAATGATATTATTCCTTAATTAAATTCTTTTGCTTGTATTAATCATTTCTCTATCTTTAATATTATTATACTATTGCTTTAATGATATTTTATTGAGGTATGTAACAATGCCAGACAACCACGTCCCTCGATTTGTTGGTAGATCTGAATGAGTCGTTTCTACGCAATCACTTGTATGCCATGATAGAAGCAACCATGGTAAAACATATGATTAAAATGAAGTCAATATTCATCAAGATATAATCAGTGATGGAAAATGTTCTTTCCCTTTTACATAATGAAAATGGCTAAAGAGAAGAAGAGTTGTTAAGGAAAGAACTAGGAAACATTGCTTAGAGCATGGGCACTTGGAAGGTGGAGAAGAAGAGTTGTTAAGGAAAGAACTAGGAAACATTGCTTAGAGCATGGGCACTTGGGAGGTGGAAAAGAATATCATTTTGTCATTTTTTCGATATTAATATTTTTGTCTGATTCAAAACTACCTGGATATATTTTTCCATAATTATTACACAAACAATACCACCAATTCTTGGATATATACACACTACAAAGAGATGGCGAGGGTGATTGTATTGAAGTTGATACAAGGAAAGAAAATGATAGCAATATTATTGAGAATGAAGTGATAAATATGTTGATCCATGAAAAATATATTTCCACGGATAAGAATGCACTTGCAGATAATATCTATGAAAATATTCATGATGTACCTCTTATTGATAAGGAACAAAAAGTTTTATATACAAATACTCAAAGGCAGGTCTTCTCTCTGCTCTTTTGTTGCTAGTCAACTTTAAGGTAATGAATGGTAATTCAAACACTAGAATGACACAGTTGTTAAGGTATGCAAGATTTATCTATATAAGTGTATTGTTTGTTATTTATTTATGATTGTAGTATATATGTTGGTACTTTTAGTTGTCCACTAATTGTTTTTTTGTAGGTTGTTAGGTGATACTCTTCTAGCACCATTAAATAGTTTACCTCACATATATAGAGAAATGTGTTCCACTCTAAAATATTTAGGAATGGAGTATTAAACAACTGATGCATGTCCTAATCATCATATTATATATTGTGGACAACATGCATAAAACAATGAGTACCCCGCAAAGTTCTTTTCCATATCCCAACAATCCCATGCTTTCAACGATTGTTTAGGTGCAAAGACATTGCAAAATTTATGGATTATCATGCACGAAAAAGAAGTGAAGATGGTGTCATGTGAACGCCTCGAGATGGTTAATGCATTTAGAGACACCAATGAAAGATGACCAATTTTCAAAGAATAACCGCGTAATATTAAACTTTCAATGGCAGTTAATGGTGTCAATCCATTTGGAGAGCTTAGAACCAATTACTATGTTCGGTAATTTTTCGTTATAAACAATAACCTTCCTCTGAGGTGACAATAAAAAGAGATCACATCATGTTTCCCTTAGTATTAGGGTTTTGGATGATGTAGAATATTGACATATTGTATTGTGAACAGTTAATAATCATAATGAAAATATAAAGGTCCGAGTCTAAGGTTTGTTGGTTTATATCTTTAAGGGTTTCTAGGGTAAATCTCCGTGGA
Organism: Larix kaempferi; assembly: GCA_027924585.1. Lineage (NCBI taxonomy): Eukaryota > Viridiplantae > Streptophyta > Pinopsida > Pinales > Pinaceae > Larix > Larix kaempferi. The sequence goes on along the minus strand of BSBM01000047.1, from coordinate 31,847,918 downwards.
GTGTATGTGTGCCATTATGTATTCTTTATTCTAATTAAGATATTGTATGTATAACTTCTTTTCACAGGTTTAAAACTTACATTTTTCCCTCATGTGTTATTTTTAGTGATAGTCAATCACTCTATTTCATTACAAATTTACAAATAGAGCCTTTATCTTTTGGTCACAAAACATACATGATTGCAACATGAGTTTCTACACTTATAATTAGTGGTTAATGGTTTAAAGGTAATTGTCACTATGTGAATGAGTTTTATAAGTGTTTATTTGGTAATTTGTTGAGTGACTTTCATTTTATGGTTTTGAGTTAATATTGCTTTCAAATGGAATAATGTATAGCATGCTTAAGATAGAGTCAGTTGAGTTGATAAATGAACTAATTATGCACATATTTTTTAGCACTTCACACAATTCTAAATTATGCATTAATGATTAAATGTAATAGGATTTAGACATATAAATTAATTAGCTAATACAATTCTCATTCTATGGTATTTCCTTGGTATGTTGAAGTATTATTTATTATGGCCACCTTATCATGTTCTCATGAGTGGGGTCCTTTCTGAGGCTTAATGAAGTTACAAGGATTGGCATTAGAGAAAGAAATTGTTAATATTGGAAAGAAAAATAAATTTCAACTTTAGTGCTATATTGAGTTAAAGGTTTTAAAAAAATTCAATTCAAACCTTCTTTCTGATATGACTGACATGAAAATATGAGAATTCTAGAATGTGCGGTTATCAAAAAAATTTGAAGAATCCTTTTTTCTCATATGGTTGACATGAAAATATGAGAATTTTTGAAAATGTGGTTATCAAAAAAGTTGAAGAACATAGGTTGAGGACATTATTATGTAATCTATCTCTTATTTAATATATACACATTATTAGTTTCTTTCTATTTACCTTCTTCAATCATTGAATAATGTTTCTTTATTATTATTCATATTATTTCACATATAAATTTTGAAATGACTTTATGGATAACATTCTCTAGATTATTAATGATACTTTGTAAATTTTAAATAATCAATTCTTTTAAAACATATACATAGGAATAAAGGTGATGATTTAAAATGTTGAAATAACTTGTTGTGATTAGAACCAATTTAAATCTATCTTAAATATAAATCTATCAAGTCTTAAGTGAGATCAAAACCCTTCATTTGCAAGAATTTTCTCAACTTTTAAAAGTGTGTAAAAAAAATGTTTTATATAAACAAACAACAACACACAATACTAATCTTGGTTATGCATATTCTCTTCATATACCAAATGTTATTATGTTTTATGTTTTGGTCAACACTATGTTAAAAAATCGATGAATTCCGACATACATGTTGATTTTAAAAGAATAATAAAAATTCATACTTAAATATAAAATTTAATCAAAATCATTAAAAAGCATAATTTTTAAATTAAATTTTACTTGAAATATGACCTTGATTTAATAATGTTGCAAAATAACTCAATCGTTGTATACTATAAAGCTAAACTATATCCGTAGGAAGAATATAAAATCATGATTGTTTTGGCATAAAATAAAACTATAGAGTTGATACCATAAAATCTACATGTATACTTATTATTTAATTTATCAACCACATACATGTATCATAATCTTTTAGTATGATATCACTACTTTGAAACAATATCAATTTTATGTTATGCATGTGAAGAGAAATCATTAAACCTTGAAAAATGTATGTCATCTATTTAGAGTATATTATAGAAAGATTGAATAATTGATTTTTGCATTGAAGGGATGCATTCTACAATTCAGTAGGAGAGATGTGCAACTCATTTTGTGCTGATCCTAGAGTTGACATGTGCTTTTTTAAAAAAATAAAAAAATATTAAAAAATAACATGTCGACTATTTAAAACATCTACAAAGACCCATATATATATATAAACTACACAAATTAAATAAATTAAAATAATTCCTCGAAATTTACACTCTTAAAAAAAGGTTTGCACTTCCCTCTCCACATATCTCCTTTAAAAATAGATAATTTTAAGTCAAATAAATGACAGTAATTATAATGTGAACCTTATAATTACCATAATAAATAAAATATTTTACAATTATTCGCTAATTTAATATTAATGAATATATAAAATAAAGTTAAAAAAAAAATTCTTTTCATTAAAAAAATTAATATTACATAAAATTTAATATACATGCATAAACATGGGAAATGACGCTTTTTAGAATGCAAAATGTCTCATGCCTCCACAATTGATACATTGATGTGATATATATATATATATATATATATATATATATATATATATATATATATATATAATTTTAAAATGTATTATAATAAATTAATTAATACCATTTTTCAAATGAAATATTAAACTAATGGTAATGGAAAATAGTCATTACAATATTTCTTATATTGCAAAGTTCTTTTACAATTTGTACGACTTCACTTAATCCTTTGAATATTCACAACATATTATTAAATTATATGTGAAATATGATTCGCGTTGCCATGCTTTAAAACATGTCGATTTGAAAGTAAATTTAAAGCTTTCCAAATTTTTATTTAATTTAAAAAAAAAAAATTTAATAAAATTTATAATGTAATTTAATATACATTAACATCAACTTTTAAACAAAGTTCCCATTATTTATAATATAACTATGACTATTCGTACATGGTAATTCATTTAACCAGAAGGACATGACATGTGGGAAAGACATGACATGTTTCAAACTACATATATATATAACAAGCTACTGCCTCAGATAATCAAGTTTTAGATGGGCACATTGGTAACAATATTTTATTTCCGTAATATACAGCCAGGCCGCCTCTTATCTAGATATCGTATGCTCTTTGGATCTCATGTGTGTTAATTTTTTTTAAAAAAGGTTATAGTTCAGCCGAAATAAAACAATACAAACTCAGTTGAAATTAATATACGTCTATTAACAAGCCTGATAAACAACTTCACCTACTTCATTTCTAATGTAAGATGGTGATGGTGATGGTGATGGTGAATACGAAATTACTTGGTTTGTTTTAGTGTTTTATTGGAGAGTAGTGTTCCTAAATTACTATAATTTTGATGAGATAAAAGAGTGGGCAACTTCAATGATGATGACGATGATTATGATGATGATGATGAGAAGTAAGGAACTATTTGGTTTTCTTTAGTGTTTTATTCGAGAGGAGTGTTCCCAAATTACTATAATTTTGATGAGATAGAAGGCTCAGTAAGCTCGTATTGTAACAAAATATTTTAAACTGAGATCTTATGTGCACCTATAACATCGACATGTATTACATTATTGCGCCGAACATGCGCATTCTACAACCCAGTAGGGGGAGATGTGTAACTCCTTCCGTGCTCATCCTAGAGTTGACATGTGTCTTTTTAAAAAAAAATAGAATATTATAAAAAATAACATGTCAGCTATTTAAAACATTTGCGACGGCATATTATAAAAATTACACTTAGATAAATTAAAAATCTTCCTAAATGTTTGCGCTCTAAGAAGGGGTTTGAACTTCGAGAGATTTGATCCCTCTCGGCGCGTAGTAGATTCCCTTTAAGATGGATCTATGCTAGTATAGATAATTCGATGAAGTTGCTTTAGTTGTGATAATTTTAGAGTATCTTTATCTATATTTTAGGTCATTAAAATACGTAGAAAATTTTTACTATCAAACAAGATTTACTGTAGAAATATAAAAAATGTTTAAATGGAGGGAAATTACCATAAAATAAAATAAGGTGAGAGAAATTTTTTTTTAATTAATCTCCTCGATTTTTATGTCAATGACCCAAATAATAAGTTCATTAGAATGGAAGAGGGGTGATGTCGTTTAAATGGGGTGATAGTCCAATCCCCACCCACCCCTATAAGATTTATATTGTATATGGTGATAACTTTTCAAATTAACACATACCTCATCATGCACAATCAACATATACAAACTTATTCAACCAATGCGTATACCATAATGCATCCGTCCCTACTCTTATGTGGGAGACACTGAGGGATGCATGAACGATTTTCTTATATAAGTGGGAGATCCCTTAATTTCCTCATCATCACTCCATGATAGAGTTATTGAAGGATACACAAGGGATGATGTTGTATAAATAGTGGATGGTCCAATCCCCCATCCTATGATTTGTATAGCTTTTATGGAAAACACGTATCAAATTAATGCATTCCTATGAGCCATCGATGAGATGGGTAATTACACCACCGATGGTCATATCTTAATGCCTCCCCCATTAGTTTGAACTAGGATTTATCGAATAGTAAAATGGCTATAATGTACAAAGAATATGATTTTAATTGGCACCAAATATTTAGAATATTTACATACCTCTCTCTAGATCGAGTGACCCATGCAAGATCAAGTGTTTGGAAATGCATTGCCCTAGTCGGTTTTTAGAACATGGTATGTGTTGTCAAACTCTAGGTTAAATTTCTTTGTTTTTTGGTACAAAGAATTGGATTCTCGTTGGAAATATTGTTGTCATTCATGTTAAAGGCACGGGGAGACTACAAATGTCCAAGATAAATATTGCAAGATGGAGATTTTTGAAAATATTGTTTTTGGAATTTTGATGCTCAGTTTAGATACCCTATCCTTGAAGGAATTTTTTATCTAGATTCCTAGATCATATGGGAGTATAGGTTACATGGATAGAAACCTTGTTTCAATACCTTTCCAATGGTATATGGATCTCCCTCTAAATCCATGGGAATGAAGAGATATAAAAGGACTTGTAAAGTCAAACTAACCAAAATTTCAGGTCATCCCTGCCAAGATATTGAACAATGTTAGCTTGGCCCAAAATATGGTTTAAGAATAATATAAATAAGAGGAGTACTTCATCATTTGTTTAATCAATCATCCAAGACATGGATATCTCATAGGAGAGGTGCACTAGTGGAAAGGGTTGCATCATTCGAAGAAGAGGATGAGCAAAGATCGAGTATCATTCCAAAAGGGGATATTTTCAAATGAGTATGACACTTTCTCTATAACTAATGTTCTAAGAAATATAATATTGCTCCACTTGGAGGATATGGAGTAAAGATATTGAATTATATTTGGTACAAGTTTCATATGCTACTTCTCTATATTTTAGGAGATATGACCTCAGGAAGTTAGGGTTTCAGAATGATCCTAAAATTAAATTCAAACAGGTGAGTGTGAAACTTTATCAATAAATTTTATTCTAGGATGTTTAAAACTGTGAAACTTGGAGGATACAGAATAAATATCTTGAAGTACCTATGGCTCAAGTTTCATATGTTGTTTCACTAATTTTTCATAGATGTGTCCTTAAGAATTCAAGGTTTCTGAATGATTCTAAAATCATCTTTAAACATGTCAGTTTGGGATTTTTTCTTTAACTTTTGTTCTATGATGTTTCAGATATTGAACCTTGGAGGAGGGGAAGTATTGATATTTAAGTACCTTTGGTATGAGTTTCAGATGTTGGTTCACTACATTTTTTGAGATATGCTCTTTAGAATTAATGGTTTACGTATAATATGAACCATTTTTAAGCAGATTATGGTGCATGTGTACAAAGCGATGTTCTCTTTTGGAATAGTGTAGATTGGAATAGGATAAGAACACAGAAGGAAGTACAAGAAGAAGTAGAGGCATCAATAGTATACACAACATTAGCAACAATAGAATATTGGTGTCTCTATTAGGTTTGTTCCTACATATTACTAAGTTGTTGCTCAGTTAGGGAGATCTATGTCTCCAACAAGTTGGTGGATATTGTTGGTCACTTTATATACCAATCAATTCTAATTAACAGAAAGAATGCTCAATATAAATTGTCAACCCAGGAAAGTATATGCATAAACAAATTAGTAGCTGACTAGATAAATAAAGAACATCCATCCTATATAACTATCAAGACAAACTCAACTCTTTCTGAAAGAAAATCTAAGTTATCAATCTAAGAACTCAAGGGATTCCTAATTTCCTACAACATCAATCCAACAGTAACTAATCTAAGCATGAATTAACTAGAATTTCTTTTGCAAGAATTTAAAGCCTAAAAATATCAGACTAACAAGTAACTCAAACCATAACCTGTCTAATTCAACAAATTTTAAGAAACATAAATTGCAGTAATGAACCATAACTAAGCTTGAACCATAATCTAACTAATTTGGCAAATTATAAGAAAGATGAATAGTAGAAACAAATCAAAGTTGAGCTTGACTGTAACAGCAAATTAACACACTTGCATCAAAGGGAAAACTCCTCTACACAGTCGAATGTCACACCACTCTGTTGCAGCACACCAAAGGAAAACGCAATCATTATCATCTACTATTGCATCACACTATAAATATGCCTACTGTAATTCCACACCAAAATAACAGAAACAAAACTTAAACATCTACTTAACTCGACAATCTCTATAAGAAGGCGAGCCCTGGTCTTCTAACAGAGATGCCACAAAAACTAAAACGAATTAAAACATACAAATATAAATAATTTTTTCTCCTTGTATTAAAATGATAGAACCATAGTTACAATTCTCTGTGTTACAGCTTCTTACAATCAAATGCTAACCAACGCCCAAGCTCATATCGCCTCCTCATACTTATACAGAAGTGACATAATCCCATCCCACTAATATCGGGAATCCATGAAGTTCTACGATGTTCAAGCTACCGAATTGAAACATAAACAGTTATAGCCATCAATGAATTTGAATGAAGTTGTTCACAGGCCTGCTGATGCAAGGCGGGTCTGCGTGACCTTCTTGCTTAACAATAACACATGACACACACCTTCACATGAACTGGATGTAAACAGGATACCAGAAGCTGGCTTCTATTACTTCAATGGAATTACGGTTACATTGCAAATGCAAGGAATGTAAAACAACTAACTGGTTTAAGTGATAGATAAATTGATATCGATTTATTGATTTTGCATGTTGGAAAAAGATCTTTCCATCCTAGTTGTTTATTTCATTCTATGATGATTCTCCTTTCATCTTTGGTTGTGTGAACTTTTATTTTAATTGATAGCTAGTGGTAATTTGACTAACCTACATTGTAAATGTGAAGCTGTTTCTGGGGACACGTCAAAGTCTATTGTTCCTCATGTACTTGTTACACCGTATTTTGTCACCTTGTGAGGATTTGTACTCCTTGGCCACCCTTACCTATTTATAGACTCAAAACCATACGTGTGGTTCTCTTTGAACCCCTTTTTCCCTATACACCTCGCATATACAAAGGCTGCATCACTATAGTCTGCATATATTGAATTTTTGGTAAATAAAAGTAAAAACTCTATTTTTCACTCCAAAAAGTGGCCATTGTGACCTTTGGCCCTGCATGTATCTTGAAACGATTCGATTCGACCTTTCACTTGCCTTTTGGAGGGTTATATATTGAGCTATTGTGGTGCAGGGAAGGGGGGAAAGAGAAGAGCAATGAAATTCTATCGAAATTTTGTCTTGATTGAGTTTGCATCCACTGATCCTAGTTGTTGTGAACCATTTATGCTCACCTCCTAAAATATTTCATATCTTGTGAATGATTCATTCTTTTGCTCATGATTTTTCCATTGTATGGGGGATTGAAGTGGTGGAGGCACAAGTGGACGGACCTAGTTCTTGGTTTAGATGAGTTTCCAAGAGGAGGTTGTATCTTGTCCTTCTTGTTCATATTAATAAAAATACTCATTTTCTCATCCATTTATATTGTGAATGATCATTTATTATCATTGGGTACATTTTCTTATATATATCATGGATTGTGCTATTGTATATGCTAACATCGTTTACATATCATATGCACTTATTTGCATTTATTGTTGAGACTAAGCTGCATGTTCAAGTGTTGTGATTCAAAAGCTCTACGGAATTTTTCATCGAAAGTCTAGATTGAGGTAGGTCCTTTATGTTGTTTATCCGCATTTACATTTATATAGCATATGTTGGGAAATGAGCTAATTTTCTTGAGTTCATCTCTCTGTTGTGTTCTACTACCCCAAGCCATAGAAAGTTTTTCTCCGTAACTGTACTTCTTTTTAAACTATGACATAGTCCTTTTTTTTGCCCTTTTAGACAGCTCGGTGGAAAAAATTGTTTCCCATTTACTTATTTTAATAGATTTGAAATCAAAAAATTGTTTCCCATTTACTTATTTTAATAGATTTGAAATCAATGTTACCATGAAGGCAAATGTGTTTGGTTATTTATAATGCAAGTATATTGTTTTGTCTTCATCATCTGTGCACAAATCAAGATCATAGACTTTTAAAATAGATACCTTATTTCGCAATATAGATTTTTATGTGCTCTTTCTGTAAATTGTTTTTTTAATGATATCAATAGAGTTAGTTTTGAATCATTTGTCTAAGTCATAGCAAAATTGATATCCAGTTATCATCTTTTCAATTCTCAAATGTGTTTCCCATGATAAAAGATTGTACATGTTCTGAAATTTTTTGATAAAGGTCTTTTTAGTCATAGTGTTTGATTTCATGCTTTTATGCTTTTGCCCTCATTTGATTGCGTGCACTTTTCTTTGATGGATTTGGGACATGTTTTCGTTCTTCAATCTAGTGCAAACTTCCAATTCTTTTATTGAACCTTAAATCAAATTCAGTCCACCAGGACAGGACAATATGACCAGAAAACAATAGTTTCGTTCTATTCAAGAATAGGAAAGTCTCTTGTGTAGTTATTTTCCAGTCATTAAACATTTGTTTTTTACTGTAATGGTTTCATGCTGTCATGTTTCTGTCTTATCCATTGTCTCATTGCCTCAACACATTGTCATTCTACAATTCTATTCATGCAATATTGCATAGTGCGTTTCTTGAAAAATAACTTGTATGCTTTCAAGCTGTTTATTTATAATAATGAAAAAAATAATGCTTTTTATCCACAATGCAAATTTCATTATAATAATGAAAAAAATGATGCTTTTTATCCACAATGCAAATTTCATTAGCATCTGTAGTATTTTCTAGTTCAAATTTCCTACATATCTTCTGCCTTACAACATTTCAATCCTTCACAGAACTTTTCACAAATTATCGTTACACCTGCCCTTGTTGACAATATATTTATGTTTATCGATTTGATGGAAAAGTTGACATTGGCAATGTTTAGTTATGTATTTGATTACTATAATTATAATTGCTGTTTAGCTTTCTATATATCTGTATAGTCCAAAGTCAAAATCATTTTTATGGATTTGGGACATGGCGTCATTCTTTAATCTAATTCAAATTTTCAATTCTTTTATTGAACCTTAAATCGAATTCAGTCCACTAGGACAATTTGACCACATATCAATAATTTCATTGTATTCAAGAATTGGAAAGTTTTCTTCGTGTAGCTATTTTCTAGTCATTAAACATTTGTTTTGATTCATGCTTTCATGTTTGTGTTCATGGTAAAAGATTGTAGAAATATATACTATGTTGTAATATTTGTTAGTTGAAATTTCCTATGTACCTTTACAACATTTCAATCCTTCAAATAACTTTTCACAAGTGATCCTTACACATTTCCTTATCATGAGCTTTGTATGAGAATACACTGATACAAGTTATACATCTAGCAGAATTTATGAAAATATATTTTGTTATGTTTCGTTGTAGAATACCCAACATTGGCAATATGGTCCATATTCTTATAACCTTTTCCTTTGCTAATTAAATTATAATACTATAATAATGTTATCATCAAGATGTATAACTTGTATCAGTGTATTTTCATACAAAGCTCATGATTGATCACTGGTCAAAATTTATTTGATAACCTTTTCCCTCATGTATTATTTTCAGTGATAATTAATCACTCTATTTCATTACAAATTTACAAATAGAGCCTTTATCTTTTGGTCATAAAACATACATGATTGCAACATGAGTTTCTACACTTATAATTAGTGGTTAATGGTTTAAAGGTAATTGTCACTATGTGAATCAGTTTTATAAGTGTTTATTTGGTAATTTGTTGAGTGACTTTCATTTTATGGTTTTGAGTTAATATTGCTTTCAAATGGAATAATGTATAGCATGCTTAAGCTAGATCTAGTTGAGTTGATAAATGAACTAATTATGCACATATTTTTTTTAGCACTTCACACAATTCTAAATTATGCATTAATGACTAAATGTAATAGGATTTAGACGTATAAATTAATTAGATAATACAATTCTCATTCTATGGTATTTCCTTGGTATGTTAAAGTATTATTTATTATGGCCACCTTATGATGTTCTCATGAGTGGGGTCCTTTTTGAAGCTTAATGAAGTTACAAGGATTGGCATTAGAGAAAGAAATTGTTAATATTGGAAAGAAAAATAAATTTGAACTTTAGTGCTATATTGAGTTAAAGGTTTAAAAAAAATTCAATTCAAACCTTCTTTTTGATATGACTCACATGAAAATATGAGAATTCTAGAATGTGCGGTTATCAAAAAAATTTGAAGAATCCATCTTTCTCATATGGTTGACATGAAAATATGAGAATTTTTGAAAATGTGGTTATCAAAAAAGTTGAAGAACATAGATTGAGGACATCATTATGTAATCTATCTGTTATTTAATATATACACATTATTACTTTCTTTCTATTTACCTTCTTCATCATTGAATAATGTTTCTTTATTACTATTCATATTATTTCACATATAAATTTTGAAATGACCTGATGGATAACATTCTCTAGATTATTAATGATACTTAGTAAATTTTAAATAATCAATTCTTTTAAAACATATACATAGGAATAAAGGTGATCATTTAAAATGTTGAAATAACTTGTTGTGATTAGAACCAATTTAAATTTATCTTATATATAAATCTATCAAATCCTAAGTAAGATCAAAACCCTTAATTTGCAAGAATTTTCTCAACTTTTAAAAATGTGTAAAAAAAAAATGATTTATATAAACAAACAACAACACACAATACTAATCTTGGTTATGCATATTCTCTTCATATACCAAATGTTATTATGTTTTATGTTTTGGTCAACACTATGTTAAAAAATCGATGAATTCCGACATACATGTTGATTTTAAAAGAATAATAAAAATTCATACTTAAATATAAAATTTAATCAAAATCATTAAAAACATAATTTTAGATTAAATTTTACTTGAAATATGACCTTGATTTAATAATGTTGCAAAATAACTCAATCGTTGTATACTATAAAGCTAAACTATATCAGTAGGAAGAATATAAAATCATGATTGTTTTGGCATAAAATAAAACTATAAAATTGATACCATAAAATCTACATGTATACTTATTATTTAATTTATCAACCACATACATGTATCATAATCTTTTAGTATCATATCACTACTTTGAAACAATATCAATTTTATGTTATGTATGTGAAGAGGAATTATTAAACCTTGAAAAATGTATGTCATCTATTAGGAGTATATTATAGAAATATTGAATAATTGATCTTTGTACTCAAGGGATGCATTTTACAATTTGGTAGGAGAGGTGTGCAACTCATTTCGTGTTCATCCTAGAGCTGACACGTATTCTTTTTAAAAAATAATAAAATATTAAAAAATAATATGTCGACTATTTAAAACATCTACAAAGACCCATATATATATATATATATAAAAACTACACAAATTAAATAAATTAAAATGTTTCCTCGAAATTTACACTCTAAAAAAGGGTTTGCACTTCCTTCTGGACAGATCTCCTTTCGAAATGGATGATTTTAGGCCAAATAAATGATAGTAATTATAATGTGAACCTTATAATTACCATTATAAATAAAGTATTTTACAATTATTCGCTAATTTAATATTATTGAATATATAAAATAAAGTTTAAAAAAATGCTTTTCATTAAAAAAAATTAATTAAATAAAATTTAATACATGCATAAACATGGGAAATGACGGTTTTTAGAATGCAAAATGTCTCATGCCTCCACAATTGATATATATATATATATATATATATATATATATATATATATATATATATATATATATATAAAATTTTAAAATGTATTATAATAAATTAATTAATACCATTTTTCCAATGAAACATTAAACTAATGGTAATGGAAAATAGTCATTACAATATTTCTTATGTTGCAAAGTTCTTTTACAATTTATACGACTTCACTTAATCCTTTGAATATTCACAACATATTATTAAATTATATGTGAAATATGATTCGCGTTGCCATGCTTTAAAACATGTCAATTTGAAAGTAAATTTAAAGCTTTCCAAATTTTTATTTAATTTTTAAAAAATTATTTAATAAAATTTATAACGTAATTTAATATACATTAACATCAACTTTTAAACAAAGTTCCCATTATTTATAATGTAACCATGACTATTCGTACATGGTAATTCATTTAACCAGAAGGACATGACATGTGGGAAAGACATGACATGTTTCAAACTATATATATATATAACAAGCTACTGCCTCAGATAATCAAGTTTTAGATGGGCACATTGGTAACAATATTTTATTTCCGTAATATACAGCCAGGCCGCCTCTTATCTAGATATCGTATGCTCTTTGGATCTCATGTGTGTTATTTTTTTTAAAAAAGGTTAAAGTTCAGCCGAAATAAAACAATACAAACTCACTTGAAATTAATATACGTCTATTAACAAGCCTGATAAACAACTTCACCTACTTCACTTCTAATGTCGAGTGAATGATTTCATTGTTTGTTGTTTGTTGTTTAGTAAAAATGTATTTTAAGTATATTTTACAATGTAAGATAATGATGGTGATGGTGATGGTTATGGTGATGGTGAATAATGAATTACTTGGTTTGTTTTAGTGTTTTATTGGAGAGTAGTGTTTCTAAATTACTATAATTTTGATGAGATAAAAGAGTGGGCAACTTCAATGATGATGACGATGATGAGGTCAGGAACTATTTGGTTTGCTTTCGTGTTTTATTCGAGAGGAGTGTTCCCAAATTACTATAATTTTGATGAGATAGAAGGCTCGGTAGGCTCGTATTGTAACAAAATATTTTAAACTAAGATCTTATGTCCACGTATAACATCGACATGTATTACATTATTGCACCGAACAGGCGCATTCTACAACCCAGTAGGGGGAGATGTGTAACTCCTTCTGTGCTCATCCTAGAGTTGACATGTGTCTTTTTAAAAAAATAATAGAATATTATAAAAAATAACATGTCAGCTATCTAAAACATTTGCAATGACATATATATAAAAACTACACTTAGATAAATTAAAAATCTTCCTAAACGTTTGCGCTCTAAGAAGGGGTTTGAACTTCGAGAGATTTGATCCCTCTCGGCGCATGGTAAATCCCCTTTAAGATAGATATATGCTAGTATAGATAATTCGATGAAGTTTCTTTAGTTGTGATAATTTTAGAGTATTTTTATCTATATTTTAGGTCATTTTAGGTCATTAAAGTACGTAGGAGATTTTTACTATCAAACAAGATTTACTAGAAATATAATATAAAAAATGTTTGAATGGAGGGAAATTACCATAAAATAAAATAAGGTGAGAGAAATTTTTTTTTAATTAATCTCCTCGATTTTTATGTCAATATCCAAATAATAAGTTCATTAGAATGGAAGAGCGGTGATGTTGTTTAAATGGGGTGATAGTCCAATCCCCACCCACCCCTATAAGATTTATATTAAGATTTATATTTTATATGGTGATAACTTTTCAAATTAACACATACCTCATTATGCACAATCAACATATACAAACTTATTCAACCAATGCGTATACCATAATGCATCCGTCCCTACTCTTATGTGGGAGACACTGAGGGATGCATGAACGATTTTCTTATATAAGTGGGAGATCCCTTAATTTCCTCATCATCACTCCAATGATAGAGTTATTGAAGGATACACAAGGGATGATGTTGTATAAATAGTGGATGGTCCAATCCCCCATCCTATGATTTGTATAGCTTTTCTGGAAAACACGTATCAAATTAATGCATTCCTATGAGCCATCGATGAGATGGGTAATTACACCACCGATGGTCATATCTTAATGCCTCCCCCATTAGTTTGAACTAGGATTTATCGAATAATAAAATGGCTATAATGTACAAAGAATATGATTTTAATTGGCACCAGATATTTAGAATATTTACATATCTCTCTCTAGATTGAGTCTCCCATGCAAGATCAAGTGTTTGGAAATGCATTGTCCCTAGTCATTTTTTAGAACATGGTATGTGTTGTCAAACTCTAGGCTAAATTCTTTGTTTTTTGGTACAAAGGATTGGATTCTTGTTGGAAATATTGTTGTCATTCATGTTAAAGGCATGGGAAGACTACAAATGTCCAAGATAAATATTGCAAGATGGAGATTCTTGAAAATATTGTTTTTGGAATTTTGATGCTCATTTTAGATACCCTATCCTTGAAGGAATTTTTTATCTGGATTCCTAGATCGTATGGGAGTATAGGTTACATGGTTAGAAACCTTGTTTCAATACCTTTCCAATGGTATATGGATCTCCCTCTAACTCCATGGGAATGAAGAGATATAAAAGGACTTGTAAAGTCAAACCAACCAAAATTTCAGGTCATCCCTACCAAGATATTGAACAATGTTAGCTTGGCCCAAAATATGGTTTAAGAATAATATAAATAAGAGGAGTACTTCGTCATTTGTTTAATCAATCATCCAAGACATAGATATCTCATAGGATAGGTGCACTAGTTGAAAGGGTTGCATCATTCGAAGAAGAGGATGAGCAAAGATCGAGTATCATTCCAAAAGGGGATATTTTCAAATGAGTATGACACTTTCTCTATAACTTATGTTCTAAGAAATATAATATTGCTCCACTTGGAGGATATCGAGTAAAGATATTGAATTATATTTGGTACAAGTTTCATATGCTATTTCTCTATATTTTAGGAGATACGACCTCAGGAAGATAGTGTTTGAGAATGATCCTAAAATTAGATTCAAACAGGTCAGTGTGAAACTTTATCAATAAATTATATTCTAGGATGTTTAAAACTATGAAACTTGGAGGATACTGAATAAATATCTTGAAGTACCTATGGCTCAAGTTTCATATGTTGTTTCCCTAATTTTTCATAGATGTGTCCTCAGAAATTCAAGGTTTCTGAATGATTCTAAAATCATCTTTAAACATGTCAGTTTGGGATTTTTTCTTTAACTTTTGTTCTATGATGTTTCAGATAGTGAACCTTGGAGGAGATGAGGTATTGATACGTTTGGTACAAGTTTCAGATGTTGGTTCACTACATTTTTCGAGATATGCTCTCTAGAATTAAGGGTTTATGTATAATATGAAGCATTTTTAAGCAGATAATGGTGCATGTGTACAAAGCGATGTTCTCTTTTGGAATAGTGTAGATTGGAATAGGATCAGAACACAGAAGGAAGTACAAGAAGAAGTAGAGGCATCAATAGTATAAACAACATTAGCAGCAATAGAATATTGGTGTCTCTATTAGGTTTGTTCCTACATATTACTAAGTTGTGGCTCAGTTGGGGAGATCAATGTCTCCAACAAGTTGGTGGATATTGTTGGTCACTTTATATACTAATCAATTCTAATTAAGAGAAAGAATGCTCAATATAAATTGTCAACCCAGGAAAGTATGATTGTTTCAAAGGTAACTAAGCAAAATATATGCATAAACAAATTAGTAGCTGACTAGATAAATAAAGAACATCCATCCTATATAAATGTCAAGACAAACTCAACTCTTTCTGAAAGAAAATCTAAGTTATCAATCTAAGAACTCAAGGGATTCCTAATTTCCTACATCATCAATCCAACAGTAACTAATCTAAGCATGAATTAACTAGAATTTCTTTTGCAAGAATTTAAAGCCTAAAAATATCAGACTAACAAATAACTCAAACCATAACCTGTCTAATTCAACAAATTTTAAGAAAGATAAATTGCAGTAATGAACCATAACTAAGCTTGAACCATAATCTAACTAATTCGACAAATTCTAAGAAAGATGAATAGCATAAACAAATCAAAGTTGAGCTTGACTGTAACAGCAAATTATCACACTTGCATCAAAGGGAAAACTACTCTACACAGTCGAATGTCACACCACACTGTTGCAGCACACCAAAGGAAAACGCAATCATTAACAACTATTGTTGCATCACACTATAAATATTCCTACTGTAATTCCACACCAAAATAACAGAAACAAAACTTAAACATCTACTTAACTTGACGATCTCTATGAGAAGGTGGGTCGTGGTCTTCTAACAGAGATGCCACAAAAACTAACACGAATTAAAACATAGAAATATAAATAATTTATGCTCCTTGTATTAAAATGATAGAACCATAGTTACAGTACTCTATGTTACAGCTTCTTAAAATCAAATGCTAACCAATGCCCAGGCTCAGATCGCCTCCTCATACTTATATAGAGGTGACATAATCCCTTCCCACTAATGTCAAGAATCCATGAAGTTCTACAATCTTCAGGCTATCGAATTGAAATAGAAACAGTTATAGCCATCAATGAATTTGAATGAAGTTGTTCACAGGCCTGCTGATGCAAGGCAGGTCTGCGTGACCTTCTTGCTTAACAATAACACATGACACACACCTTCACATGAAATGGATGTAAACAGGATGCCAGAAGTTGGCTTCCTTACATTGCAAATGCAAGGAATGTAAAACAATTAACTGGTCGGACTTAGCCTTTACAAAATATAGAAGTAAATGGTGTTCTCTCTCAGTGTGTTGATCTTCACCCTCTCTTAGTTCACTGTTGAACTCTGACCTATGGTTTTGGTCTCCTGTGCGCTCGGTTGATGTGTGACTATTGTCTCCAATATACAGATCCACTCTTGAGTGACTCCCCCTCGATCCTCTGCTGACCAAACTCTTCTACTCTGATGATGCTCGTCCCGAGGTCCACTCCAATCCCATAGACACGTTTCTATGTCTGTAGAACCCTCCCGATCCTACAGACTTGCAGTTGTCACTGCCTCTGCCATGCTACACAACCACCACATGTGGTGACATCTAGCATGTCTTCAACCAACTTCAATAATTTCTCATAATTTCCTTAGCAACCCCAAATGGCTACCAAGTACTCTGCTTGAATTTTCTATGCGTCCTTCTAACTCTGCTACAGTAGCCGGCCCCATCTCCTCCATCGACCATACTATCTTTCATCAACCTTCAACATACCTGTCGACTTCTCTTTTGCACCGTCGGCTTTGCCAATCCACCCCTTCCCCCTCCCTTGCTTCCGCCTCAACCTATCGATGTCATTGTTTGAAAACCTCTCGACACTCGACATCTCTACTTGCAATCTTGTCTTCATTCGACCTTTGACATGTCAACTCTCAACTTACTCCTCCTTTTGCTCCTTCTTTTGATCGCATATCGACAGCTTCTGCTCAAATCATTGACTTCGATCGTCAATCTTCTCTCGCACCAATGGTAGTTGGAAATCCCCTTGGCCAACTCCTCTTGTCGATCATCTTTGACGGTTATGCCTAGGTCTAGAGGCTCCTGCATCAAACTCCCTAGGTGAAAATGAACTTGACTACTCCGTCAGTCTCCTGAATTCTTCTTCGTAAATCCACGTCACCTCCTGCAACTCATCCTTTTTCCATCGCACTAAGTATTCTTTCTTTCGCGAGTTGCATGTATGCCCAACTTCGCGTTCCTCTATTAATCTTGCAATTTCCTCCTTGTGTCGATCTGGAATCTGCACTATCCAGTCGATGTTTGACACTTCTATCCTTCCATTGCTTGAACCTTCTTCGAACTTATACATATATGAGACATTGAACGTTGCTGAAATGCTCATGTATTTCAACAGCTCTAACACATAAGCATTGTCCGAAATCTTCCTCAAAATCTTACATGGTCCAATCTTCTTCAGCTTCATCTTGTTATATGTTCCTATCGAAAATATCTATTTCCAAAAATGTGCATAGACTAAGTCTCCTTCGCGGAATGATCGTATCCTGTTCTTCTTGTTGGCTCTGAACTTGTATGCCGCATTTCTCTTCTCTATGTGCTTTAGCACATCTTCATGCACTTCTTCCATATACTCTGTGAACGATTTTGCATCCATGCTTTCCCTGATTTCTTTCGGTAACTTGACCAAATCCACCACTCCATGTGGGTTTCATCCTTGAACAATTTGGAATGGTTTCAAACCTATCGATCGATTCGCAGAATTGTTGTACAAAAACTCTGCTTGCACGAACACGTTCTGCCCTTGCTTGGGTCTGTCGGCAGTCAAACACCTCAGAAGGTTTCCCAAACTTCTATTCACTACCTCGGTCTATCCATCTATCTGCAGATGATATGCCGATCTAAATTGCAACTTCGTGTCTAGTTTCTTCCATAGGGTTGTACATAAATGCCCCATAAACTTGGTATCTATGTCCGACATGATACTCTTCGGCAACCCATGCAATCTGACTATCTCCTTGATGAATAGTACATCAATGCTTGTGGCGTTAGTTGTCTTCCGATGTGGAATAAAGTCTGATATCTTCAAGAATCTATCAACTACAACAAAGATTGAGTTGCTTCCCTACTGTGACTTCAACAATCCTAGCACAAAATCCATGCTCAAGTGCTCCCACGGGGTATTCGATACTGGTAATGGCGTATACAACCCCGTATTCTGAATTCTTCCCTTTGCGAACTAGAAAAATTGACACTATCATACACACTTACTGACAAAAGTCATCATTCCTGGTCAATAATACTTCTCTTCGACCAATGCCTTGGTCTTGTCGATGACAAAATCAACTGCTAATCCATCACTATGGAATTATTGGATTAGGTTGTCCCTTATAGATCCTTTGGGAATACATAACTGTTGTCCCCTGAATAGGTATCTCTCTTGGATGAAATAATCTAAGTATGGAATTTTGTTGACACTCCATGGTTCATGACAAGCCTCCCATGATTTCGCAAAATCCTCGTCGGTCATATACTTTGTCTTCAATGACTCTATTCCTGTTGCCTGATTTGTCGTCATGTTCAACAATGCAACCCTTTGACTTAGTGCATCAGCAACCTTGTTTGAATTTCCTGACTTATGTCACAACCTGAAGGTGTATCCTTGGAGGAATTCAACCCACTTCGTGTGCTGCTGATTCAACTTCGACTGAGTACTCAAGTACCTCAGTGCTTAGTGATCTATGTACAACAAAAATTCCTTGGGCAACAAATAATGCCTCCACTTATTGAATGCTTGCACAATAATATAGAATGCCTGGTCATAGACTGAATATTTCTGCTTTGCATCATCCAATTTTTCACTGAAGAATGCAATTGCTAGGCCCTTCTGGCTCAATAATGCTCCAATTTCCATTCCACTCAGGTCGCAATCGACTTGGAAAACTTTGTCAAAATATGGGAGCGCTAACACTAGGTTCTCAGTGACCTTTTCCTTCAACTTGTCGAAAGCTCTTTGGGCATCTTCCATCCACTTGAACTCACCTTTTCACATGCACTCTGTCAGAGGTGCACATATCCGACAAAATCCTCTGATGAACTTCCGGTTGAAACTGGAAACTCCATGGAAAATTCTCACTCCAGCCACACTTGTTGGTTCCGACCAATCCAATATTGCCTTTAGCTTCTCCGGGTCCATCACTTACCCTTTACTCGAGATTACGAATCCCAAGTACACCCATTTTTCCATCATGAAGAAACACTTTTGTAGGTCACCATCAAATTCTCTTCCTGCAACTTCCGCAATACTTGTTGAATCTTCTCCAAGTGGTCTGTATTGGTTCGTATAAAAATCGGGATGTCATCTAGGTACACTACGACGAACTTACCCAAGAATGGCTTCAGTACCTCATTCATAAATCACATGAATGTACTCGGTGTGTTAGTCAATCCAAATGGCATGACTAACCACTCATATAGCCCTTCCTTCATCTTGAATGATGTTTTCCATTCATCTCCTTCCCTAACCCGTAATTTGGTGATAACCACTCTTCGAGTCGATCTTTATGAAGTACTTCACTCCACTCAAGCAATCCATCAAGTCGTCCATTCTCAGCAATGGAAACCGATACTTGATCATGATCTTATTGATGGCTCTGGAGTCTGTACACATACTTCATTCTCCACCCTTCTTCAGCGCCAATATCGTTGGTACCGCGCAAGGACTCAGACTCTCTCTGATCAATACTATGTCCAATAACTCCTGGACCTATCGATTGAGTTCCTAACACTCTGTCGGAATCATTCTATGTGGTTCCTTGTTTGGAAAACTTGATCATGGAATCAAGTTGATCTGATGGGATATGCTGCTCGTTGGTGGGAATCCAGTCAATGCTTCATGGACTACTACGCTCCTGAGCTCGTCGAGCATCTTCTCGACTTCGACCGGAATTCTCTCCATCATCGTCCTCTCAACACATGGCCCTTTCAGGATGATGGTGAAAAATCCTAACTGCTTTTCCTCCTCTGCGAGGAATTCCTTGGCTGAACACATTAGCACTCACTTCTCCCAATAGTTACTCTCTCCCTACTTATAGCCTACTTGGTCCTCCTATTTCGGCTTCAGAGTCGTCCGCGTGCCATTTTTCCACACTGTGAATGTGTTAGCTTGACCATCATAGATCATATTCCAATTATATTTCCATGGTCTTCCTAATAACAGATGACATGCTCCCATTGGGATTACATCGCACAATATGCTATCTTCAAGCTTCGCAACCTTGACGTTAATTAGGCATTGTCTAGTCACCTTCACATGGTGTCCTTTCGACACTTGTAACAAACCACAGTTGGTCTGTCAGATCCTTTTATTCCAAATGGACCACTTCGACCATACGCACCTTGATTGCGTGTCTCTCTACCATCACGCCAGTTTTCTTGCATCTTCTCTCTAGTCGATGTCCCTTTCGCACGTCAGTTGTCTTCAACGGCTTCTCTCCTGGTTCCCATACTCTGGCTTTTCGCTAAAACAATGTTCGCACCATGACCAGTCATCCTATCTCTGTTCGATGCGGATTTCCTCGACATTTCTCCTATGTCTTTAGAGCTAATAGATAGGCTTCACTAATCGCTCTGAACATTGACAGGCTCAATTCGTCATGTATGGCATTTTTCAAGCCGTTCATGTATCTAGCAACAACTTCTTCTCTTTTGTTAGTCTACCTCGACCTTATCGACAATCTATAGAACTCTTCCGTGTACTCTTTCATCGTCATCTCTTTTCATCGAAAGTTTTGCAACTTTCGGAACAAGGAAATCACGTAGTCCCCTAGTAATAAATTCCCTTTCAGCTTGGCGACCATCCTATCCCAAGATTTGATTTCCTCCTTGCCTTTCTTGACTATGTCAGCCTGCACATTGTCCCACCACAATGAGGCATGACCCCTCAACCTCAGACATGCAGTCTTAACCCATCTGGGATCCTCGAGTTGCTCTATGTCGAAGTATTTCTGCATCTCTCTGAACTAGTCAATCAAGTCTTCTAGATCCATACTTCTTGAGTAGGTACCTACATCTATCTTTGTCCGACCTCTCATCTCCATTAGAATCTCGATGAGTTTGTATTTTATTTCTTCTCCTGTTGCTTCCCGTGCTTCCACCTCTTCGACATCCTCATCGCTTTGGTCTAGCGCATCTGGAACACATCCATGCCTTTGGCTTTCTTTGATCGCTGCTACTTCACTAGTCAAAATTCACATTGTTCGCATGCACTCAGGAAACATTTCACGATCAAATTTGACTGTAGCGCCACGTAGTATTCATCCAACTCCTCAGACATTAACGCCTATGTGATCCATTTTCAACCATAGCTAAAACTCTCACTTGTCCAATCGCAATCGGACTTTCACAAGTTGTGCACAACTCTACCCAATCACAGTTGGAGTTGTTAACACACTTGACATTGGATTCGCTTCCATCTTTTGATACCAACTGATGCAAGTCAGGTCAGTACTGCTTCTTCAACCAGACTCACAACCTTACACTAATACCAACTGACGCAAGATGGGTCTGCTTGACCTTCTTTCCTAACAATAACACACGACACACACGGTCACATGAACTGGATGTAAATAGGATGCTAGAACCTGGATTCTATTACTTCAATTGAATTACGGTTACAATGCAAATGAAAGGAATGTAAAACAACTAACTGGTCGGCCTTAGCCTTTACAGAATACATAAGTAAATGGTGTTCTCTCTCAGTGTGTCGATCTTCACCCTTTACTGGTTCACTCCGGAGATCTGAGTTGTGGTTCTGGTCTCCTATGCACTCGGTCAATGTGTGACTATTCTCTCCAATCTACAGATCCACTCCCGGGTGACTCCCTCTCTATCCTCTGCTGACCAAACTCTTCTACTCTGTTGATGCTCATCTCAAGGCCCACTCCAATACCTGATACACGCTTCCTCTGTCCACTGAATCCTACCGATCCTACAGACCTGTAGTTTTCATCGCCTCTGCCATGCTGTACAACCTCCACCTGTGGTGACATCTGGCATGTCTTCAACCACCTTCAATAACTTTTTATAACTTCCTTAGCAACCCCGAATGGCTGCCAAGTACTCTTCCTGACTTTTCTGCGCATCTGTCTGACTCTGCTACAGTAGTCATCCCCATCTCCTACGTTGACCATACTGTCTTTCTTCATCCTTCGACATACCCATCGGCATCTCTTTCGCACCTTCAACTTCGCCAATCTGCCCCTTCCTCCTCACTTGCTTCCTCCTCAAATTGTCGGTGTCGTCGTTTGACAACATGTCGACACTCAAAGTCTCCGCTTGCAATCCTATCATCTTTTGAGCTTTGACATATCAACTCTCGACTTACTCCTCCTTCTGCTCCTTCTGTCGATTGCATATCGCCAAGTTCTACTCGCCTCATTGAATTCAATCGTCAATATTCTCTCGCACCAATGGTAGTCGGAAATCCCCTTGGTCGACTCCTCTTATTGATCATGTTCGATGGCTCTTCCTAGGTCCCAATGCTTCTGCATCACCTGCGCTGTTACACCGAGCTGTTAATGGATCGAACGGATTCCAACTGATTGGAAGAGAAGATGCTTGGATGTTTTAGTGTGACACAGTGGTAGCTGGCCTCGTGGAAAGATGCTCAAAGTGTCACATCAATGTATGGAACCAGATCCAATAACAGATAGCTGGCACCAAATATTTCTTTCCTCCATAGGTTCAATGAGCTGCTACACCTATGTTCTTTCAAGGCTCTAAACTATCTTTATCGAATCAATACAAGTTACTACAAATCAAAAGATAAATTTCATAACCATAAACAATATTAGGCATTAATGAAAGAAAGCAATAATAAGTTATACTTGTGAAGATCCATGCTTAACTTGGAAAGATATATGCCTAGGTCATAGGAAAATGAGGTAAGACAAAGGAAAAAGGTGTTGATAAGCATAGGAAAAAAGGGGCTATTTTTGGACCCAACATCTCCCTCCAGCTATCCATTTTCATTTCCTCATGTAATAAATCCAAGTAGTCTGAATCTGACTCTGGTTCAAAACTCCTTCGGTGAAGATGG
This sequence comes from Larix kaempferi, assembly GCA_027924585.1. Classification (NCBI taxonomy): domain Eukaryota; kingdom Viridiplantae; phylum Streptophyta; class Pinopsida; order Pinales; family Pinaceae; genus Larix; species Larix kaempferi. Next base: position 31,824,350 of record BSBM01000047.1, on the reverse strand, counting down.
GTAAGATTGAAAGAAAGTTCAAATTGTTCTTCTGAATTCTTGAATTCGTTGCAGGCAATTAAATCATCCCAACACCGTTTCTCTGCCTTCTTTGTCATCCTATACATGCTCTTGTATTTTCTTGTTGGCCACCATAAAATAAGAAACTTAAATCTCAGCCCCATCCAACTACATCCACAAGTTTTAATACATGTAACATAGTTGGGGAACCAGGACAGGGTATGCTTGAAGTTTTCAACACAGTATGGATCTATTTCTCTCAAAAAGTCAGAAGAAGCATCCCATATACCCTGGAATCCTTCTATTTCAAAGAGCTCTTGTTGAGAGATCAACTTAAAACAGGCAGAGACAACTTTTTGTTGAAAGGCTTCCATATGACTAGCCCTCTTAGGAGATTGCAATTTTCTCATATGCCTGGCTCTTAATGATATAGGATATTGAGGCTCACTTCGGACCCAAAGGGTGGAAGTCTCCTCATTCTTCTATATGGTTTGAATAGCACCAATGCATATGATTAGTAACAAATGAAGTAGATTCCCTTAGCTGAATATCTCCCAGATGAGGAACTGAATTGGAGTGGACATCCATAAGGCTTTCTCTTTCATGAAGATATAATTCACATAGCAAATTTTGATCTCAAAAATTTCTCTTGATGAAGGTGTCCAAGAATTGAGGGATTGAAAATACCTGATAGGGCCTCCCTTCCTTTAATGCTTTGATTTTAAACAGATTCATCTGTTCATATAAGAATACTGGATAAGATGGAGATGGAGCTCTGTAGCTCAGCAATTCTTGAATTAGACTGTACATGTCCTTACCCAGCTATTCTTTTTCTTCTTTTAAGGGATCAATCTTCCTGAGTTCCTATAGCTCCCTCTGCAAATCATCCCATTGGGATAGTTCTTCAACCCATTTATCCTTAAGCTCTTGAATAATCCTCCTATGTTCAGGCAAGGAAATCATTCCTTTCTCCAATAGGATGGTACGATATCTCCATTTTCTGAGCTCAAGTTGCAATAGGGAGAGCTTCTTTTCCAATTATTATTCCTTCTTTCCTCTTTTTTCCTCTATGTTTCCTTTGTCCAACAAAATTTCTACTTCAACCACTACTCCAGCCCCTTTTGTTTGTGTTGCTGATTCAACAACTGATTTTGGGAATGTTGGTTCTTGTGTGAAAACATCCTATTTCGGTACCTCAGTCACATCAAATTCTGTTTGTGTTACTTCTTCAACAACCAATTTTGGGGATGTTGGTTCTTGTGTGACATCTTGTTTCAGTAATCCAATATCAGCAACTTGTGTTTGAGTTGCAGCTTCAACAAACAATTTTAGGAATGATGGTTCTTGTGTAGTACCATCTAATTTATGTGTTCTACTCAAGGTAAATACTATTTGAGTTGCTGCTTCAATGACAGATTTCTAGAGTGTTGGTTCTTGTGTAACAACCTCCTGCTATATAATTTCAATGCCTTATGACCATTGAGATAGCTCTTGAATCATTTTAATGTCTCTTGAATGCTGAGACTGATCTGGAAGTTGTTCAGTATCCCCCGACTGCTGGGATTGTATTTCTTCATCCCCTTGTAGCTCATTATCATGGATTATGTCCACTTCTACCTTCTTCTCCTATATTAACTCTGGTGTAGGTATTCCTTCTCCTTTCTACCTTGCTTGTGTCAATTTCCATGTTGTTGATTCCATCACTGTAACTTTATACCCTGCAAGTTTGAATAGATCTCCACATTCTAGACATATCAGTTCCTCATGTTCTCCAATCTCTGAAATAGAAGGTGGGTTTTCCAATTGGTCAACAACTTCAGCCAAAGTATTCAAGCTCTACACTATTTTATTTTTGCATGCTTCTCTAAACCTCTCCAATTCATCTCGTAGTGTTTTTACATCTTCTTTTAACAATTCATTCTCAAAAATCAGATTTTCCAATTGGGGTTGACTTGCAGTAGGTTCTTGTGTAACAACGGATGATCGAGGTTTTAGAATAGGAATTTCCAAATTTCCCTAGTTGTATGTGTCGCTTTTGCTGCAATAGAAGCTCTAGTCCTCTTTCTATTTGCAGGACTAGATGACTGAACTTTAATACTTGATCTCTTCCTTCTCCTTCGTGACACAGAAGGGATAGAAGCTTCTGGCCAAAATTCCTCTTCTTGGATTATGGTCCCTCTTATTTCAGGGGAAGATTCAAGGTTAAAATATCCCCATTTCCTCCCCTTATTGCCTCTACATGATATTTTGATTGATGCACTCAGCTCTTGAGGGTTTTTTCCCTGAGATTCTTCTTCCATTGTTCCTTTTTCTCCTATTGCAGCTTCCACAGCTATAGCTTCGACTATCGCAGCTTCTATAGCTGCTCCAGTTTCATCTTATGTTGCTCCAACTTCTAATATTACCATTTCTATTGCCACAGCTACCACTGTAGTTGCTTATTCTATAGGGTTTGATATTGTTACAGCTTCCCCTAAACCTTCCTTCTAAACATTTTCCAATTCTTCTATTGTTGCATCCCTCCCCCCAGTTGAATCCGAGGAGCCCCGCTCGCTGTCATGTTCCCAAATTTTCCTATGGTCCATGGGGATGATTTTAGCCTAAGTCACCTAGGCATTAATTAAATAATTAATGGATGGATGAAGGAATATTTTCTAAGGGTGAATTTGAGGAATTAAATGGATAAGGAGGGCCCCCCATGAATTTATTAACCCCCAATTCAAGTGCTAAGGTGATTTATTAATTAATTGAGAAATTAATTAATCGGGGAAGTTTAGAGGCAATTGCACCATAACAATTAATTAATTACTGGATAATTAATTAATTGCTAAGTTAAATCATTTCCGAGTTGTAATATTTTATTTAAATGATTATTTCTAATAAATGTGCCTAGTGGTTGGTGAATGGGCTAGGAAATTCGAATTGGTCAAGTGGGCCAAACTTGCCTAAGTTGCAAACTTAGAAAATCAAGGAATTACTTGGAGTAGAAGTCAAGTAAGCACTAGAGTCCAAAAATGTTGCCAAAAATGACAAAAGAGGAATATTTCAGGAAAAGCAACATAAATTCAGAAAGTAGGAAAGTATGAAAAGCAGGAAAGTTCAGAAAAGAAGGAAAGTTGGAAAAAGAGAAAAAAAAAAGGAAAGCCAAAGCAAAGCAGGCAAGCAAAGCAAGGAAAGTATGTCCACTCATGGGTAACCTATTCTCACAGGTCACTAAGCTAAGTAACTTGCTCAACAGGTCAATAGGAATTCTATTTAAGAAGGTTTCCAACTTCATTCAAGAACTTTTGATCATTATTGGAAATTGTGAGTGAAAGCTCTGAGCCCTCCAAGTTGAGTGTTGTGCCTCAACAAGTTATGCTTGGGTCATGTGCCCCAAGGCCCCATGAGTTTCCTGTGAGTGTTATGCAAGTATAGAAATCAATATTATAGCTATTAACATTCAGTGCAATTCATCCATGAAGATCTAATGTCAGATTGAAGAGGAGGCCACCATTGAAGGACATTTGCAGCTAGATTTAGTGGAGGAATACTAGTGGAAGAAGATAATTATAGAGAGATGTTCTCAGGACCTCCAGTGAAGTCTATCAGCTGAATATTTCATACATTATATGTTGCTATATTCCAGAAATCAAAGTTCAGATCGAATCTTTACTCTTCTCCTACTTCTACTTCTCTCTCAGCCAGTTTTGGAGGTGATTTTCCTAAAGGAGAGAACCAGTTGAAGATGGAATCCATTGAAGACCAGCATGTTAAGAATGCAACAAGTTCAGCCATATAATCAGTAGATGGACTGATAATAACCTCCATTATAGATCTGAAGTAACTTCTCTCTTCTCTTCTCTATTTCTCCACTATTGTAACAGAAAACTAGCCTGTAAGGCATCATGATTTGAGAAGCTAGCATTAATAAAAGAATGAATGTTTTGAATGTCAGATTTCGATTTTTATGGATGGAATATGTTATATCAGATTTGAAATTAATATTAGAGCAGAGTTTTTAATTCTTAAAAGCAGTTTGTGAAGTTAAAATGTAAGACTAGCTAGATTGATGACAATTCTAGACTAGTTTCACCACTTTTCCTGCTAAATCCATTTTAATCACTCTTTTTACATTCTGATAGTTGGAGATGGTACTTAAATCATTCCAGTATCCATATCTGTCATTAAAATCAGAATTTGGAATCCTCTCGACCCTTTTTGGAAAGTTAAGAAAAATACTAGCTCAACAATCCCGTGAGAGCCCAAAAACTCCAATACTTCCCAAAATCTCACATGTCTGAAAAAATACCTTCCTGAAAATAACCAACACTCATTTGAATGATATAAACTCTATCATTAACTCCTAGAAACCCTACTTGTCTAGTATGCATATGCCAGCTACCCAGGAAGCCCCGAAGTAGGCAATAACTTAGCTCTATTGTTGAAAAGTAAAAGGTACTAGTACATAGTGCATAGGACATCACCGGTCTGCACCTTTTGACTCATTGCTGCACTTAACCTCATACATTTTCCAGAATTAAATATTCATCCCACCATCCTCTTTCCTTACCTCAGTAACCCTCACTTACCTCCTGCACGGTTCGAAGGAATTGATAGAAATTTTACTAGTAAAAATTTATAAATTTTTTGAAGTTTAGTTAATATATTGGTTGAACTTTCCCAAGGATATTACACTCGTCATCTCTTGCCTCTATACCTTCTATTTCCAATACAGCTACCTGGTTTACCCCAGCCACAATAATAAATTGTTCCCATGTTTGGTTCCGATGGGCTAGGAATCTTAAAACTAGCAATTTGATTAGTACATGGTTTTTGAGGGAGGATAATGGATGCTGAGAAGTTTTGACATAATGAGCAATGATTTGTAGGGTTCTTAAAAGATAGAATGGCATATTGAGTAATCTACCATGGTGCAAATGAGAAAGTAGGAAAAATTCATAAATGTAAACTACTCGGTACCTACCCTCACAAGTGATGTACTTCTTTAAAAAGACAACAACCTTATCCCAAGGCCGTGGCAGTGTCTCCAATGTTGTTCGTATGCCTCACGTCTGAACGCTTTCTCCTACTACTATAAAATATTCTGTTGCGGTCAAATTGTGCCTCTTCTGACCAAACCATCTCCTCCCAATCCTGGGTAATCCTGTAACTTATACCACTGTCACCTCTCAAACATCTATCCTCAACCCTCTAACTTCTCAGTGAGTGTTGGTTAAGTTTAGATCAAATTGGAGTGTCATCTCCACATGGAAATCATTTAATATTTGGAAATACTTCATCTAGTCGTCTTCCGCAAAGATGGAAAAGACCTCCTTATTTGCGCGCAGAGCCTCTATGTTTTCAGGTTCGTGTCTCACTAGAATACCCATATTGCTTCTCTTCAACGAGTTATGTTAGAAAATGCAAGAGTTACCAGTTTCAGACGTTGGAATTACTGCCTGCATGAATAGTCGATGGATAGCCGAAGTTGATTTGGGTATTTTTGGAAAGTTGGCATGGTTATGGGATAAAATCATTGGCAGAATATCACACGAATCGGGTAAAATGATGGTCATATAATAAGTACAGGTGACAATTTTGGGTGTGTTTCCTATTTTGGTTGATTGGCTATGGATTGCTGACAGGGGCTAATGACAAGGTATAATTATTATTACTTGTTGTATCAATTCATGCCTAATCATGTTGATGGTTAAAAATCGTACGTTTCAATATAATGTTGAGACGTCATTTTTCCACGGTGGCGTCACTTTGTTGTCGCATTAGATAATAAGAACGTAATGACACACATGTTTCCATAAGTTGGTCGTCATTCGACCGAGCAGATAAATTACATCCATGCCAACATAAATTGAAAGAGTATATAGAGAACATGCGAGTTTCTAATGCTCCTCGTGGAGACTGGTAGAAACTGGCATACATATAACGATCTTTTAGCTGAAGAATTAGTGGGGTCGCAACTGCGAAATAGGAAAATTTGGCAGGATTTAGCAGATTTGCAACTGCAAAAATACGAAAATTTGGTAGGATTTAGTAGAGTTGCAGCTGCAAAATAGGGAAATTTGGCGGAGTTGCAACTACGGAATAGGGAAATTTGGCGTAGTTGCAGCTATGAAATAGGAAAGTTTGGCAGTATTTAGAGGAGTTGCAGCTGCAAAAATAGGGAAATTTTGCAGGATTTAGCAGAGTTGCAACTGCAAAATAGGGAAATTTGACAGGATTTAAAAGAATGGAAGCTGCAAAAAGTAGGGAAATTTGGCAGGATTTAGTGGAGTTACAGCTACGAAATAGGGAAATTTGGCAAGATTTAGTGGAGTTGCAGCTAGGAAATGGAAAAGTTGGAAAAGATTTAGCTGGGTAATTGGCACTGCAACGTCCTTCACTCTTATGTCAAGGAGTTGTCTAGAGATAGGAAGATCAACCAGAATTCCTGCAATCGCTTGGCCCAAATTGCAACTGCTTCTGTTTGAGTGAACCTTGACGCATATACTTGTACAAAATTCTCAAAAAAACAAACCAATCAAAGCTTAAAAATGAAAAAAAAAAAACAATTTATTTATATACAAATTACAATGTGGAATTGCAGTAGATTTCATAGATTCTCAGAAATAGGGGAAAGCCCATCTTCCTGTATTAGTTGACAATTCGGATCAGTTGCAACACTGGAGATGAACTAATCCTTTGAAATAGGTTTATGATAAAGCCATATCCGATGACCATTAGCAAATAAAGGCATCTGATTTTCATCAATGGTGGCCCCATAGACGGTTCCATTGTTAAATACCTTATCTATTATGTAGGGTCCCAGCCATCTTGCGCGCACTTTTCCTTTAAAATACCTCTTGAACCATGAATCATACAATAAATCCCAGTATCCTTCGCAACATACTTTCTTCTTTATGAACCTGTCATGCCATTTGGAGCGCTTCTGCTGAATTAATGATGTTTGATGCAGAACAGCTGTGCACTTCTCATCTAATTCATTTAATTGACTCAATCGGTACCTTTGAGCCTCTGTTTAGCCCAAGTTTGCTTCTATGGCTGTCTTTAGTGTTTGGATCTTGAATTCAATTAGAAAGACATCGTTCTTACCGTATACCAATTCATATGGAGAGAAACCTGTAGTATTGCACCATGTATTCTGTTATGCCCATAATGATTCTGGAAGTCTTTCAGCCCAGTCTCTGCAATGACTCTTTACAATCTTTGTAAGGATATCCTTGATTACCTTGTTAGTACTGTCAACCTGTCCATTAGCTTGTGGATGATACGGTAAAGTTATATGATGCCGAATATGATATTTTTGCAATAGGGTTTCAAACTTATGGGACACAAACTGTGGTCCTCCGTCTGTTACGATTTCTTTTGGTACTCCAAAGTGGGTGAAAATATCCTCATATAAGAAATCTATGAGAGCCTGATCATTGGCTCTTATCAGAGCAACATCCTCCACCCACTTGGTCATATAGTCTGTGCAAACCAAGATATAAGTTTTTTGTTTTGCAAGAGGGTTGATAGGCCCAAACAAATCTAGGGCCCATCTATCAAAAGGTTCAACCACTAATTATGGTTTAAGCGACATTTCATCCAATCTGTTTGGCTGGCCCATCCTTTGGCAGCTGTCACAAGTCTAAACATATTTCTTTGCATCCTAGAACATTGTTGGCCATAAATACCCCATTCTTAGTACCTTATGACTAGTTCTCTTATCAGCAAAATGCCCCCCACAGGGATCATCATGGCATGCTTTCAGGATGCTATGAATCTTGTCTTCTCTCACACATCATCTAATTTCCAAATCTGGGCCTGTGTAAAATAGATGTCCCTCTATCCAATAGTATCTCGCACGTTGTTGTATGATCCTTCTTTTTTCTCTTTTTGATAAGTGGGATGGAAGCTTACCTGCAGCCAAATAATTAGTGATATCTGCATACCATGGGGAGTGTGCTGAGACTGTGAACAAATTTTCATAAGGAAAAGAGTCTTCGACTGGTGAATCATCATCATTGTCAGTAAGTTGAGAAAGAAAATCAGCAACGACAGTTTCTTTTCCTAGTCTTTCTACAATAGTAATATCAAATTCTTGTAACAGCAACAACCATCTAGTTACTCGAGCATTAGTGATAGGTTTATTCATTAAATACTTAATGGATGAGTGATAAGTATGCATGAAAGTAGAATACCCAGTGATGTAATGTCTGAACTTATTAATGGCATAAACAATAGAAAGGAATTCTTTTTCTGTCACTATGTAGTTTAGTCTAGCAAGGGCCAAATTCATACTAACATAATAGATAGCATACGGACTATGGCCTTCCTGTTGTCCCATCACTGCTCCAAAAGAAGTATTTGAAGCATCGGAAGAGATCTGAAAAGCAAAGCCCAGTTAGGCCCTCGTAGAATAGGCATTGTGGACAACCTTCTCTTGAGTTCTGCAAACGTTGTTTGACATGCATTTGTCCAATCAAACTGTGCATCCTTCATTAACAAAGTGAATAAAGGAGAAGCTAACTTGGAAATTTTTTCTATAAATAGTCTATAATAACCAGCATGCCCGAGGAAGCTACGTACCTCTTTCTGTGTTACAGGAGTAGGAATGTTTACAATTACCTTAATTTTAGCTGGATCTACCTCGATACCTATAGCAGAGATAAAGTGCCCCAGAAGTATACCCTCATCCATCATCATATGACACTTTTCAGTGCTCAGAGATAGGTGGGTTTGTTCATAGTGTTGTAAAACTCTTTCCAAATTTCTCAATGCTTCATCAAAACTACTACCATATGGAGTGAAATCATCCATAAATATCTCCATGCAATCATTAACCATCTCAGAAAATATCCCAATCACAGCTCGTTGAAATGTGGTTGGTGCATTACATAACCCAAAAAAAAACATCGTATATGAAAAGGTGCCCCAAGGAAAAGTGAAGGTGGTTTTATCTTGGTATTCGGGGGCAATCTGGATCTGATTATAACCACTGAATCCATCCAGAAAGGAAAAGAATATTTTTCTAGACAAGGTGTCCAAAACCTGGTCAATAAATGGTAAGGGAAAATGGTCTTTCTGTGTCGCTTTGTTTAATTCTTTCTAGTCTACACAGACTCTCCACTTCCCATTCTTCTTAGGTACGATCACCAATGGGGAAAACCACTCGCTGTCTGAAATTGGATAGATAAATCCTGCCTCCAATATTTTTTGAATTTATTCCTTCACAACATCCCTTAAATTCTGGTTCATTTTAAATTGAGGTTGCCACACTATCTTGGAGTCACTTTTGATATAAATGTGGTGAGTACACAAATTTGAGGGGATACCCCTCATATATGTATATTCCCATGCAAAGGATCCCTTATGTTTTTTTATCAAGGTGATCATACGTTCGAGTTCATCGGGCGCAAGATTAGGATTAATGTTCAAATTTTTTCCAGGCTCGATTTTTACTGGAGTACTTTTCGAGTTCTTAATTACTGGGATTTTTTCGGCATCACTAACTAGGGTCTCTTTGGTAAGATCTTCCTATTCCTTTTCACTTAAGGTTCTATTCAGAATTTGATATGTGTTTCTAGTGACAGACGTTGGCTCACTAATGAAATAGTTGATGGCATCATCTTTAGTTTCAGTTTTTAAATTCAGGGCCTTCCCAATTGTTAACAACAGCTGAGTGCCTTCCTCTTCCTCTAAATCCATCCATAATGGAGTTTCAGCATCATAACTTGGTCTAGCTGCCAGATATAAGGTCAGGTTTTTTATATCAGTCCCATCAGAAATCATCATGGATCCTAATCTACAGCTGATACATGCATCTGTTGTAGCTAACCATGGTCGTCCTACGATTAACAGGTGTCCCCCCAGCTGTGACTTAGGTTTCAAAACTAAGAAGTCCGTAGGTTATTCCCATGAATCGATAGTGACCATAATGTCAAATAATATTGCTTCAGGTTTTCTCGTGGATATATCATCTGGTTCTAGTATAGTAGGGGTAGGCCTAAGATTAGCGAGTCCCAGCTTCTTTACAGTCTCAATTTTCATAACATTTATTATTGCACCTAAATCTACCAAGACGTTGGGTATCTGATTATGCCCAATATAAACTATGACAGTAGGATTACCTTGGTCGTCATAGTTATCCAGTGGAGCCCTTCCCATTATCAATTCAAACAGTTTTCCCACTACATGGACTGTAGGAGGATCCCTAGGCTTCCTTCCTAGATTTTTCACACATAGATCTCTAACGGTCTTGGCATAGATAGGTACATCGTGCAGGGCTTGTAACAGTGGAATATTAGCATAAATATTCTTCAATTCTCCTATGAGATTGAAATGAGGTTATTCCACTATCTTCTCTAAGGCCAAACGTTCAGGATACGATGGTTCTCTCAAAATTTGTGTAGGATGGTTTTTATTATGTGTTTCTGCAAGTGTTTCAGCCGGTGTTGCATCTGGTGTTTCAGCTGTTGTCTCCATAGTGGTTTCAACATCCTCAATGATGGGGATTATTGTGCTGACTGGGTTCCCAAATTGTTGATTTATTCTCTCTTCGGTCACATAGGATGGAACATCCTTGATGAAAATAAGCTCCACTACCCTCCCTAATCGTAGGTGTATGTCATTGTAGGGAATTGGGGAAATGGAGTAAGCTATCATGTTCACAGTTTCAAATTAACGTATTGCCTTATTGTTAGGATTTGGGATAGGATGAGCAGGAAGTTACGGTCATAGTGGTATGTTCATTGGTGCAACGTTATTTTGGAGTTGCATCTACGACTGCTGATACTGTTGGTGTTGATACTCTTGATGAGGATTTTGGTTATGAGGAAACTGGTTTCCTGGATAAGGATTTCTCCAACCAGGAGAGCAAGGATCTTGTTGGTTTGAATGTTGTGCCCATGGTGTCCAAGGAGTAGGATATTGCATTGCAGATTGGGGTGGATTCCATTTCTTGTTAGGATAGGAATAGTGCTAAGGAAACTTACTAATCATATTATTCCATGAGTTGAAAGATGAGGGATCTACGTTCATACCTAGATTCTGAGGCTGCCAAGGATTCTTCTGAGAGATGAAATAAGCTTTCTCCACATCTGAAGTAGATGCTTGAAGGAATGCTTTGACTTTAGGTAGTGAAGAACATTCTTTAGTGTCATGATCCAATTCACATAATCAACATACCTCCACCTTGTCAAGTGGGCATTCCTTCAATGGGTTCTTTTTCCTACCTTTAGCACAAAATACACCAAGTGCCAGATCTTCTTCTGCTTGCCTCTATTTTTCTCTCAAAATATACAACTACGAGGAAATGAAACTCATCATGTCAGTTTTAAAATTTCTCAAGAAGGTTACCTCTCTCTACCCGAGTATCCCCTCCATTGGATGACTTATGTGCACTGGTGAGGACATCTCGGTCTCAATCTCTGTATCGAGTGTTGGTTCTTGAGGATCCCCTCAAGTATCTTCGTGTCATGTCCCCTTCAGACAATCCAATGCAATGGAGAAAACATGACCAACATACCAGGCTTATTTGACAATCTCAGTCCCATTCGTTAGTAAGAAATTCATGGATAAATAAAACTTTTGTGTGCAAATACATACTCAATATAAACACAATGGAATAACCATAATAACGCACATGCAAAAAGGAATACATCATCCTATTTATTCCAAGCAGAAAGATGAAACAAACATACAATAATCAATCCCATTCTCATGCTATGCACATATTTCATATCAATTTCATTAAGATAACCATTTCAGTTCATTAACATGAACAATTGACATTCAGAACAGAACACATAATGATCATAATTAAAACCACACAGACTACTTATCTTTGAGATGAAGCTGTCCAAACAACTGGCTATGTGAGAGCAACGTTCCACCAAACCATAGATCTCTGTCCAGCCTATATTCTTTCAGTTGAGAGATCACCCCCGAGCTGGGTTGTGTATCCACTAAGGAGGAATTGAATAGGCTCACTCATAGCCATAGTTTCACTCAAATAGTCATGCTAATCCAACACACAGTTGGGTTTACTAAGAATGGAATAAGTAAAAGAGGAGGATGCTAATCCAGTAAGCTCAACCACAAAGCTACAGACATATCAAGCTAAATTCAAGCAATCCAATCCTCTATTCAAACATTCACACTTGGGTTTCTCACAATTCTGTCATCAAATAACTCAATCCCGTCACTGGACTTTTGGGCTATAAAAACTGGGTTTTCTAATGGATTTTAGGGTATCTAATCCTCTCAATTTTTCCCCAAGATTCATATCTATGGATTCCCCACTGGATTTAACTATCAAATACCAATTATGGGCATTTATGGCTCTTTAAAATGTGGGTTCTTGCAAAGTTGCGATTTCTAGTTTTTGCTCACTGCTGGGAATTCGTAATGGATGAAAATTGATGCTAGGTCCTTCCAACATGGAATGGGAATGATGAAGAAGCAATTCCCATGATGTAGGGTGACTTGTGCTACAAGAAAACAGAGCCCATACTCTGCCATATGAATTTCTGGGTTGCCCATGCTCCATTGAAGCCATGGACTAATTTCTTCAACAACTTTCTTACATAGAATTAAATGCTAGCAAAGAAAGTCAAATGGGCTCTCAAGATGACATTTGGCAGCCTATGGTTCAATCCCACAACCCACTCACCACTTCCTAGTCGATACACATGGCCCCTTCTCATTAGTTTCTCCCATAACCAGTTCTGGTATTTTATTGCATGATGTGTATTTACATCATTTTTACAATGTTCCATGGCTAAATAGCACATGGGTAACATAATATCTAATACTTTCCTTTTAAATAAAATGTGAGCATCCATTAGCGGGGCCTTTTCCGTGAGCTCCACGCTAGGGAAACATACATCACATGTATACAATAATTACATTAAAATCTAATATATCCTAAGGGTCAAAATGGGGTATTCCACTTTGACATAAGTCAATGACATGTTCAAAGGTTTCTTTTGAGATATCTCCCTTTCCAAAAAAATTAAGCATGTCCAGGAAGTCTTCTCTGATTCCACGTAGTAAGGTAATTTTGAGGACATATTTCCCAATATCGACGTGACCAGAGCTATGCAAATTGTATAACAATATTTAAACAAAGCCCTCCAAAATATCCTCTTCTTTTTGGACCATCTTAAACAACTCTTCCCTCATATCATTGGTTCCGCAATAGTCTTGATATTTGGAAAGGAAAGTCTATTTCATTTTCTCCCAAGTGGTAATAGTCTCATGACCCAAACTCATGAACCAACGTAGGGCGTTTCCCCTTAGGGTAGCAGGAAATAGTTTCAACATCTGTGCACTAGAGGTATAATCATAGCTCTGACAGAGGATATCAAATTTGAAAAGGAATTCATTTAGATCTTCAGAGGACTTACCATGGAAATTCGGCAAAACTGAAGGTGAAATATTCTTCATGGGGGCTGCCCTTGGTGCTTGTCAGATAGGGAATTCAAGTGTGACAATAGTGTCTCGATGTTGATTATCCCCCTCTTCCTCTTCGTGATTATTGGGACATTCGTGGTGCTCCCCATGTTCTTCATTATCCATGTTTTCCTAATTCCTCTATTCTTATCTTCTTCTTTCTTCCTCCTCTTCTCTTCTTCCGTCTTCTCTCCTTCTCTCTTCCTCTCTCCTTCTTTCTTCCTCCAGTTCATGACGTTGATCTAACCACTCCTCCTTAGTGACTATGTGTCTGTCGATTCAATAAATATCTTCTCGAACAACTGCACCCTCAGCAATTCCCTTATCTTCAGGAGGTCTCTTGTCCAGAATGGGAGTTGAAGGTCCCATTATGTTCTCCATGGTTGATACAGGCGTTTCAAACTTAGGGAGAATGAAGCCCCCTCATCTCGAAGATGTTCGCAATAGTCTGGTAGAGGAATTAGCTTTGGAAATCAATTCATCTATGAATGTCCATCTTCCTAAACCTTGGTTACTGCCACGACCTCTTCCACCTGCAGGATTAGTCTTTTGGGGAGTTCCCGAATTTTTCTTCTCGTGTTCATGCAAGATTCAAATATTCATAGCTAACCAAATCAATTAATCAAATACCAATCTAATTCTATCAATTACCATGCCCGGAAATGGCGCCAAAATGTTGGTCACTCTATATGCTAATCAATTCTAGTTAACAGACAGAATGCTCAATATAAATTGTCAACCCAGGAAGGTCTTGTTATTGCAAAGTAAACTAAGAAAAGTATATGAATAAACAAATTAGTAGCTGACTAGATAAATAAAGAAAATCCATCCTATCTAACTGTCAAGCCAAACTCAACTCTCTGTTAAAGCAAATATAAGTTATCAATCTAAGAACTCTCTGTTAAAGCAAATATAAGTTATCAATCTAAGAACTCAAGGGATTCCTACTTTCCTACAACATCAAAACAATAACTGATCTAAGAATGAATTAACTAGAATTGCTTTTGCAAGAAGTTAAATCCTAAAAATATCAGACTACAAGTAACTCAAACCATAACCTATCTAATTCAACAAATTCTAAGAAAGATAAATGGCAGTAATGAACCAAAACTTAGATTGAACCATAATCTGAATAATTCAACAAATTCTAAGAAAGATGAATAACATAAAGAAATCAGAGCCGATATTGACTGTAACAACAAATTCACACACTTGCATCAAAGGGAAAACTACTCTATATAGTCGATTGTCACACCACACTATTGCAGCACACCAAAGGAAAATGCAATCATTAACAACTACTATTGCAGCACACTATAAATATGTCTACTATAGTTCCACAACAAAATAACAGAAAAAAAAACTTAAACATCTACTTAACTCGGTGATCTTTGTGAGAAGTCGGGCCCTGGCCTTCTAACAGAGATGCCACGGAAACTAACACAAATCAAAACACAAAAATATAAAGAATTGTTGCTCCTTGTATTAAAATGATAGAACCATAGTTATAGTACTCTCTTTTACAGCTTCTTACAATCAAATGCTAACCAACCCCTAGGCTCAGATCGCCTCCTCATACTTATACACAAGTGACATAATCTCGTCCCAATAATATCAGGAAGCCATGAATATTGATGATCTTTAGGCTTCTGAATTGAAACACAAATAGTTACAACCATCAATGAATTTTGAATGAAGTTGTTCACAATCAGGCCTGCACTGTTACTCCAATTTTTTAATGGACCGAACGGATTCCAACTGATTGGAAGAGAAGATACTTGGATGTTTTAGCATGACCTAGTTGTAGCTGGCCTCATGGAAAGATGCTCAAGATGTCACATCAATGTATGGTACCAGATCGAGGAAGGGACAGGTGGCACCAAATATTACTTTCCTCCATAGGTTCAGCGAGCTACTACACCTCTGTTCTTTCAAGGCTCTGAACTATCTTTACCGAATCAATACAAGGTAGCGCAAATCAAAAGATAAAGTTCATAACCATAAAAAATATTAGGCATTAATGAAAGAAATCAATAATAAGTTATACCTGTGAAGATCCATGCTTAACTTGGAAAGATATATACCTGGGTCATCGTAAAATGAGGTAAGACAAGGGAAAAAGGTGTTGATAAGTATAAGAAAAAAGGGGCTATTTTGGGACCCAACAGGTACATATTTTTTAGATCATTTTCAAATGAGGATATTCGTGCTTCTAGTAGGTTTGTTCCTACATATTGCTGAGTTGGTTCTCAATTGAGTGGATTAAGTCTCTAGTAGGTTATTGCCTACATGAATTTATAGAGATAAGTTTTTTTGGTTTTCTACCAAAATGGTTTCCATGTTAAATTATGTGTACTATGATTTGCGTTTATGTGTATTTATTGTTTCAAAGTAATTGAGTGATTTATGATTAATTAAAATAAGAAAAAGTATTTTATATTGATTCACCCCCTCTCAGTATAACCATAAGTTCAATAATTGGTATCAAAGTAGGTTTCTTTAGAAACAGTTTAACCATTGGAAGGAATATCTCAAGAGCACACATGGAAATCAAAACCAATATGGATGAAGGAAAAGACAAAGAAAAGGGAACATGAAAATTCAAAGGTAAATTACCCTTTTGTCTTAGCCGTGATAAAATAGGACATCTTGATGCCAAGTGTCCACATGCAAGAAATGAAGATAGTGATGATAATAAACAAGAGACTAACTATTAGTTCAGAAGGTGATTTCCACCAAGAATATATTTCACACCCAGGTACCAAAATGTTTTCTTTGGCTATTATTTCTCTTCTAATAATATTGGTCATAAAGCAATGGATTGTAGAGCATACGAAAGAAGATATAATGTGAGAATAATAAATAGAGATCCTTATGAGTATTCAAAGGATGATTATGTGAGTAATAGATCTAGAAGTTTTTATGAGTTTGCTCACAAAAGTTACAATTCATTTTCTACCCTAATTGATGTTGAATTCTATAAATGCAATAAATATGGGCACATAACACGTTATTGTAGAAGCATCATAATACGTTCTCCTAAGAAAAAAAGGGAAGAATATGTCATTTCCATACATAGAGAAGAATACTCAAAGGTTTAGAAAAGGAAGCAAAAGAAAGAATATCTAGAAGAGACAATCAACAGAAAAGAACATAAGAATGAATAATGTGGATTTACACTCTATTCTCAAGATAAATGGAATCAATTGCATATTGCAGTGGATGTTCAAGGAACATGGAAGGAGATAGGAATAAGTTCCTCACTGTAAAGGAGGAGAAAGGAGATATCATTACTTTTCAAGATAATGCTTCTACAAAGATAGATGGAAAAGGTATTGTTAGTCTTGATAAAGGAACCAAAACACCAAATCTCTTGTATGTTCAAGCGATAAATAAAAATATTATATGTGTTAGCAATTGTGTGATCAAGGTTATAACCTCACATTTGATGTTTAAGGGTGTGAGATAAGGAAAGCGAGATCAAGAATATTAGTGGCATATCCAAATAGAACCTGAAGCAATGTATACATACTAAATGAAGGAGAAATATTGAAGAAAAGGACAACATTAGAGGGATAATCCCTTTTCCATTGTCGTCAAAGGGTGAGAATTGTAGAAAGGAGGATAATTGTAGTCAAAAGAGGAGTTGAATACATGGGGACTATCTATAGGTTTGTTTTAAAATTTTTTGAAGGGAGAGATTGTTGGAAATATTTTTTTCATTGATGTCAAAGGAAAGGGGATACTACAAACGGGAAAGACTAATATTTCAATATGGAGATTGTTGGAAATATTGTTTTTGGAATTTTGATGCTTAGTTTGCATAACCTATATTTGAAGGCATTTTTTTATCTAGATACATAGCTCATTTGGGAGTATAGGTTACATGGTTATAAATATTATTCGGAAACATTTCCAATGGTATATATAAATATCTCTAAATCTATGCAAATGAGGAGATATGAAAGGATTTGTAAATTCATCCCAACTATAATTTTAGGTCATCCTTGCCACGATATTGAACAATGTTAGGTTGGCCCAAGAACTGATTTAAGAATAGAATAAATAAGAGGAGCACTTCCTCATTTTTCACTCACTCATCCAAGACATGTTTATCTCATAGGAGAGGTGCACTACTGGAAAGAGTTGGAGCATTTGAAGAGGACGATGAGAAAAGATTGAATATCATTCCAAAAGGGGAGATTTTCAGGTCAGTATGGCACTTTTTCTATAACCTTCATTCTCGAAAATTTCAGACCATGCTACTTGGAGGAGATGGAGAAAATATCGTTAAGTATTTGTGGTTGAAGTTTAAAATGTCGTCTCGTTACATTTTAAGAAAAATTACCTTGGGAAGTTATGTTTTCTGAATGATCTTGAAATAATCTTTAAATATGTAAGTGTGGCAGTTGATCTATAATGTTTTTCTAGTACGTTTCAGACTATGAACTTAGAGGAGATTAAGTAGAGATCTTGAAGTACCTATGGTTCAATTTTCATATGCTAGTTCACTATATTTTCAAATATATGTCCTCAGGAAGTTAGGTTTTTCCCCTTGACCCTCCCTCCAAGGGTGATTTCAATGTTTTGTCTCAAGCCATCTCGTTTTGTGCATCAACATAAAATGGCGACTCCACTGGGGACTACTCCTATATTTATTTATTTTTTTTCTAAGTGTAATCCTTGATTTTATCTTATTGAATTATTCTCTTTGAATTGTAGGTGTTATCTACTCAAGAATGGTGCTTGTATCCCTTTTGTTAATCCTATTGATCTTCTAGGAATTCCAAATTATAGTCTCAGAGACTAGTTTTTTGGTGAAAATATTCCTGAATTCATGGGTCTACCTCATTAGGATCCTAACGATCATATCTTAATATTCAATGAATATGATTATTCTAACCACATTAATGATCTATCTATAAGGGTTTGTATGTTTCCTAGTATGATTTATGGTGAGGCTTCCGAGTGGCTTAGGTCATTTCCTTACCATTAAATCTATGGTTGGGGGGGATTCTTTAATCTTTTCATGACCAAATTTGACAATTCAAAGTCCCTTTTTCCTTGGTATGATTTTTGTGGTGAACATCATGATCCAAACACTTTCTATAAGTTCTTGAAAGATTACTATGAGAAATAGTGGGAGGATATACCCATAAAAGTTTATCTTAGTGATTATTCTAAAATTTTGAGCTACATGCTTAAAGAAATTACAGGTACAATTGACGCTCCTAAATTACTCACTCCTCTTGCTCAATATTCATGAAGTTTTTCTTTTTGAGGATTGACATAAAAAACTCCTGGTTGTTCATTCAATTCATAGGCCAAATCCTTTATTTATACATAATATAGGAGATTCCTGGACTTCATATTCCAAGAGATCCATTTGAGTGTCTAGAATCCTCATCTTCCATAACTACCACTAAACATAATTTACAAATATCCTGAAGGATTCCAACATTCCCCCCCTTAATATAAAGGGGTGTTTTTAATTCCAAGAATGGTTGTAAATATTTCAAACTTTTCTCATCCAAGTGCTTTGGTGAAGATGTATGCAATTTGATCATTTGTGGAAAAATTGCATAAATGAACTATCTTGGCCTCTACATGATGTCAAATCAAATGATGCTTTGTGTTGATGTGTTTGGTTCGATCATGGAATATGGGATTATTGGCCAACTTGATTGTAGAATTTTTGTGAAACAAAAGTGGAGTGGAGTTCTCTTGTTTCTCCTACAAATATTCAAGTATCTTCCTGAGTAGCACAATCTCCTCGGCTGCTTCTGTAGAAGCTACATAATTCACGTCTGTTGTCAAATATGTTGGAACTGATTATTTGCATGATATCCAGGAGATAATTGTTGATCCAATATTCATTGTGTATCCATAAGTGGACACTCATGTTTTTTTGTCACCATCGAAGTCTGAATCAAAGTACCAATAAGTTTGAAGTCATCCACCTTAGATTAATTGAGTCCAAAGTCTTCAGTCCCTTTAAAGTATCTTAGAGCTATTTTTGTTGCATACCAATGTCCTTCACAAGGTTTGTGCATGAACCATGAAAGAATTTTATGAACATAAGAAATATATGGCTTGGTGGTGGTAAGGTAGATAAGTCTTCCTACAACCTGTTGGTACTTGATTTCATCTTGAAATTATTTTCCTTCACTTTATGTTACTTTTAGATTTTGTTCCATTGGAGTTGAGAGCAAGTTGTAGTCTGTTCAACAATTCTCCAATATATTTCTTTTGAGAAATGAATATGTCCTTAGGATGTTGAGTTCCTTAAATTCCTAAGTAGTAGTGAAGATGTCCCAGATCAGTCATTTCAACGCCTTTATTTAAATATTTCTTTATGGATGCTATATAAATTTCATTGTTCCCTGTCATCAAAAGGTCATTTACCTATACTACAAGAAACACAACACATCTTCCAGCTTTATTTACATACAATGTTGCATCATCAAGATTATAATGTTTGGAATTCAACTTTAGAATATGTTTGGTTACCTTTTCATACCATGCTCGAGGTGCTTGTTTCAGGCCATACAAGGACTTGACATGTTTACATACATTGTGTTCTAGTCCCTTCACAACAAAACCTTATGGTTGAGACATGAAGACATTTTATTTCAAGTATCCATTCAAGAATGTTGTCTTTACAATGTCCATTTGATGAACTTTCCATCCATTTTGTGCAACCAAGGAGAGTAAAGTACGGATGGTACCCCATTTTGTTGTGGGAGAGAACGTTTCTTCATAGTCAATTCCTTCTTTCTGTGCATAAAATTTCACCATGAGCCTTGCTTTATGTTTGTCAACTGATCCATCTGATTTGTATTTGTTCTTTCATACCCACTTGCTTCCAATTGGTTTGGTTCTAATTAAAGGGTCAATTAGCTTCCAGGTTCCATTCTTTATGAGTGCATCATACTCATTCTACATGGATTCTTTCCCCTAATCGCGAGTAGCAGCCTCTTCAAAGGAAGTTGGTTCAAAGTTAGCAGAAAAATTCAATTCACAATCAAATGAGACATCCATATTGTCACCTAAGTTATCTGGATTTCCTCCATCTTCTTGTCTGGTTGAGCTTCTTGTTCCTATCTTTTGAACTTCATCTGAATGGACAGTTTCAAGTGTGGGGATGGGATTATGCAAAGCATAGTATTGATATTGCTCAATAAACATTTTCTGAATATTCTCGCCTCACTAGAACGGGTAGAATACAAACCACATTTTTGGTGGATGAATATCTCATTCCCATAAATATAAAGAAGATCCCATGTGTTTATACAATGTTTAAGTTATTATTTATAATCTGATTGTAATACACTCATAAAACATTCTTTTTCAACTAATGATGAGATGATCGTCTTGTAGGAAATGATGTTTTTTACAAACATATAAATGATTTTTCATTGGATATCTTTGGGCTGACCATCCACACAAGTGGTGCAAGGCACCTTATCGCTAAGGTTCTTGTTTAATAATTACACACAACACACACGTTCATATAGACAAGATGTAAACATGATGCCAAGAAGTTGGCTTATATTACTTCTATGGAATCGATCACAATGCAAACTGCAAGGAATGAAATGACTAACTAATTATCGGCCTCAGCCATTACAATACAAAAGTAACTGTGTGCTATCTCAGTGTGTCGATATTCACCATCTCCTAGTTCATTGCGGAACTCTAAGCTATGGCTCGATCTTCTCTGCATTTGGAAGACGTGTGATTGTTCTCTCTAGTCTACCTATATTCCCCTCGAGCTCTGCTCTACAAAATATCATCCAACTGATATTCCTTCCTTGGCCTTCTACTCTACTACTATTGTTCCCAATATCGCTCCAACCCCAAGACACACATCCTCTGTCTGTCGATCTCCTCAAATTGTGCATGTCTACAATTTTCAGTTCCCCAACCATGATACACAATCCCTGCCTATGTTGACATCTGTCATGATCCCAACTACCTTCAATAACTGCCATTAACTTCCTTAGCAAACTCGAACTGTTTCCAAGTACTCTTCTTGAATTCTATGCTTCCTACTGACAAGCTACAGTAATCCATCATGTCGTCCATATTGTCTGTCATCTTCAACTTACCCATCGGATTTCTTCTCGCAACCCAAGGCTTCACTAGTCCACCCCTTCCTCCTCGCTTGGCTCATTCCCAAACCTGTCCGAGTCGTGGTTCGACGCATGTCGACCATTGACACTCCGCTACACTCTCCCTTCTGTCGACTTCCAACATGTTGAATGTCGACCTTTGCTTCTTTTGTCGGTCATACATCGACTACTCCTACTAGACTCATTGACTTCGACAAGCCAATCTTCTCTTTCACACCAGTGGTCATCGTCACTCCCTCTGGTTGTCTTTCCTCATGTTGACTAACTTCGATCGATCTTCCTAGGCCCCAATGCTCCTGTATCAACAAGGTGGGATAAACAAAGTCAAAATTTAAAAGATGGGCTCACTAATCACTTGGTTGGCCTGTTCAATAGCGAGACATTCAATCGAACGGAGGTCCTAAATAAAGTTGGCCAACATATGAAGATTGTGAGGGACAAATATAGGGTTCATCTAGAAATGAATCCTAGGTATGAGTTCACTCCAATGATTCCAAGAGGAGAGTGCAAAGCCCTGGTGGAAGATGGAAAGGAGAGGACTTTGAGAAAAGAAGGAAAGCTACCACTAGGAACAGGAAGGTATGCAATACTTTCCACAATGTAATTATAAACCTTATTATTAATCATTTTTAGATCAAATTTGCAAAATTTAATCTATTTCAACCTTTTCATAGGTTTTCAGACACATCAAAGGCCAGAAAGGAAAGACAAGAAAGAATTGGACAACATAAGTCAGGGTCAGGTGGGTATTCGAATTTGGCAGCAGGAATTGTAAGTATCAATAAAACCAATATTGCATCCAAATAATAAATTGCAAATTCTATTTGTTTTATTGCAGCATATAAGGTAAATTCATGATGTTATGTAATTTTGTAGGTTGATCGATTCAAGGAAGTGTACACGGAGGAAGACTTGAAGCTTGGTTTCTAGCACGAGTTTGGAGTCATTTTTTAACATCACAAAAGATTATCTTGGAAAACACAGTCTTTCGATGATCCATCTTGTGTGCAATTATATAATATCAATGAAGTTTATTTAATATTGATTACTTGTGCAATCTATTCATTATAAATATTCTCCATAAAATATTGACTATACTTTGAGCAGGAAAGAAATGATCCAATTAATGTTGAGGATGGAAAACAACCCATCGAAGGTCATGCTTCAAATCCTGGTAATGAATGTATTCATATGCTACAGTTTAAAATCTTGCATTTCAAATGGTGAATATTATTTGTACTTTTTCATGTTTCAACTACAGAGCATGTAGAGGGTCATACGATACAAGATGAGCCTAGACAGGAAGATGAAGTACATGATGTGACCACATCAGGTAAACAAAGCCTCTGTAATGTTTTTTTTAATGAAATACTTGTCATTAGAATAACAAAAGATATCAATGTAACATTTTTACATTACTGCAACAAATCCAAACCCCTTGCAATAGCATCTATGTCATGAGTACATTACTAGGAAGACAATATGAGTTGCTTGCTAGTTTTGTCAAAAGAAGAAAACCTAGAAATAAGTGACTAAAAAAACACTATGTATACTTTTTTTTTTATAATATAATGTCATGCCACGGGGGGTTCACTCAGTGAACTTGTTACATAACACGACCGTTCGTAAGATATTAAAGAATACCCCTAATTGCACTAAAAATTGGAAAATGCCTCCTAAAATTCTATTGTTGAACCCCCCTCCCAATATACCTTTCCAATTAATAAAACCCCTAATTTCACTAGATATTGTAGATATCCATTTTTATCAACCCATTTTTAATACCCCCTTTATATCATATTATCAAGTTGTAACAAACAGGATCCCTAACGCATCTTAGTGTAAGCAAACAAGATGCTAAATAAAATAATAATATAATGTTAATGATCTCACCTAGATTGCAGGCTCGACTGATCAATTTGTAGCATTGGATGGTGGAAGACCCAACGAAATAGTAATGGGGAAGGCAAAATGCCTAAAAAGGAAACCCACTCAAGAAATCAATGTAACAAAGAATGTAAAAGATTGATAGTCCAACTACCAATCTACCAATTTTATATCATGTAAATACAAGTATAGTTATAGAGAGCTCATTAAGCTTAATAAATTAAAATCCATAAAAATGCAAAGTTGAAGCCCTTTTGTGGATGGAATTCCCTACTTTCCTATCAAAACAAACATGAGTGTTGTTTTGACCTAAATTAACATACAAAAAATCCTCTTGCTTTCCAATAACACCATATGATCAAGTGCATAGTTTGGATTTGGGTCATTCACAAGATGAAATGAATTGCCTCCACTTCCTTTAGTTGTTGTGGTTCCTTATATTTGCATATTGATGTTTAATGTATGTCTCAAAGAATGACTAGGTTTTGAGGTTGAATTAGTTCATTTAATATTGTCAACCCATATGGTTGTTTCTCTAATTATAATTTCCTATAATTAAATTGTATAATTTATTATTTTTATTTTTATTACTTTAAGAATTTTCTTAAAAATAATTATATTGAATTAGCTAAATTGGTTTTAAGAACTAGTTTACTAAATACAAACTATTTAAAAACTATATTTTAAATAAAATTTTACTTTTAAATTAAACTAAATTATAAATAAACTTTCTCAAGTGTGAGAAGTTACTAGAAATTAACTAAAGTAAAGTAAGTAGTAAACTTTCTTAACTGTGAGAAGTAACTAGAAATTAAACTAAAGTAAAGTAAGTAATTGATCCTATATTCTATTAAATATAAAATAATATAATAAGTACAAGGTAAACTAAATTATTTAGGCATCTTTTAGCCAAGAGACTTTATATTAAGTGTATAGATATGAGTCTAACATTTATGTTATAATGGCTAGTTAAACTAGGTAATTCTTAACAGAATAATTCTAAATAACTAACATAAAGATAGAAAATACAAAATGTAAGTTAAAACATTATTAATGTGTAATTCTAAATTACATAAATAACTTATAAATAATATTTATAAAATTCTTAAAGTAAAAAGTTTCTTTTACAAAATATAAT
The DNA here is from genome assembly GCA_027924585.1 of Larix kaempferi. Classification (NCBI taxonomy): domain Eukaryota; kingdom Viridiplantae; phylum Streptophyta; class Pinopsida; order Pinales; family Pinaceae; genus Larix; species Larix kaempferi. Next base: position 31,799,753 of record BSBM01000047.1, on the reverse strand, counting down.
GATAATAAAAAAACACTTTATTCTTTTGCAAAATAGAATGCTGAGTGATTATCATAAAATAAAACTTTAAACGAGTCATGTTAAGTTTTAAAAGGTCAAACGATCAAAGCATAAAACATAAACAATAAATTTGGAACGAAAGTATTAAAATGACAGAATATTGGATCCTACAAGGAATATATGATTGATAGTAAAAGATGTTTTTAAATATATGTAAGTTAAATAAATTATAAAAAAATTAATTTCTCATATTAATCTTATAAAATAGAACCGTAAACCTAAACTATCTTTATATAAATTTAACCAACTTCTAACTTAAAAGTTGGAATGTTTTACTAAATAGTTTATCCAATTATACTACAATACATCTTTGAATCCTATTATAATTAAATAAAGAAAAAATGAAACCTATGCTTTTAATGAGAACCAAACTTAAATAAACACAAAAACGTCTACTTATTAAGCAGACCGTAAGCCTTACTTGGCTCCTCATGAGTTTTAAACTCATCTGAGTAGCATGCTATTTATCAATCAACACATTAACCATAGATTTAAAGGGATAAATAAAGTTTCAAGCCTAAGAATCGAAGAAAAAACAAAACTTTAACCTTAAAATACTTATATTAAGCCTAATAAAATTAATACTTTAATTTTAAATATAATAAATCATTAAGTTCGAGAAATATTTATAATCAAATGCATCCAATAACATAAATTTAAAATACATTAATTATAATTTTGAAGAATATTTTTCAATTAAACACAACCTCATGTTTTTATGTTTACATGACACGTATTCAAGTAGTTACAAGGGGCTTGTCAAGTCAGTGAAACTTTAAATTTTGTTGTTACGTCAAAACCTACTTCCAAATCAATCTAAATGAAATCTATTGAGGTATAAGGAGGATATGGAAGAGGTTATACGGGTGGATATGGAGTAAAGAATGGTGATTATGCAGGCCCATAGTATGTTATAATTGTGACTAGATAGAGCATATCTCCAAGGATTACACATAATTAAGAAGGGTAAAATGTGTTTTACTGAAAGGGCACAGGTTATGTGACCAAGGATTACTCTGAGTAGGAAACAAGATAAATAGTTTTTCATTTTATATGTTATTTTAATCTTTGTTATATTGTCATTTTTTTTACATTGTATATTTCAACATCTTACTTTTATGTTTTACTCTTTTGTAAGTTTTCATTATAATCTTTTTTGCATTTTATAATTTTATATTTCAACATCTTATTTTTTTATTTACATATTCAGTGTTGTAACTTTTTAACTTCTTTTTTTTCTAAATTATTATTATGTATAAGATTTATTAAGTTCTATTTAAAAAAATTACTATTATATATAAGATTTATTCAATTTCTTTTTTTTCTAAATTATTATTATGTATAATATTTATTAAATTTTATTTTAAAAAATTACTATTTTTTTTTTCTAAATTACTATGTATAAGATTTATTAAGTTCTATTTTAAAAAATTACTATTATGTATAAGATTTATTCAGTTTTATTTAAATTTTATAGAAAAGTAATTTTTTATAATTTTATTTAACTTTATTTATTTAATTTTAATACTTGAAATTTATTAAATTTTAGTTAGTCAATTTTATGTTAATATAGATTTCAATTTCAAATAACTTAAAAACATTATATGTAGTTATTCAAAAGAGTTTGAGAGTGTATAATTAATCATTAATAATTACATATCATATACATTCATAATATATAATTAATAATTGCATATCATGTATGTAAATTTCAATTTTAACTTAAAAATTTTAGTGTTCGCCATCCTATGAAAACATACCATCCAAATTTGATAGAAACTTGGTATAATCTAGTTTTGCTAGTAAATTAATATTTAAGAGAATAATGACCAGCAATATGTACCTAACAATAATTCATTTAACCAATGTAACCACTTCATAGCAATATGTACGTAAGATCAAATATTCATTTGATATTATTGATTTGTATCTCAAGAGCGGCACTGCAACACTCCCATGCACTTCTATACATTGATGATTAAAGAGCACTGAATTAAATATTTTCTTTTATATATTGATGTTGAGATATAAACTATTAAGTTAACTTCAGATTTGATATTATTGACCTATATCTCAACAGATTCAAATGCACTAATGCACATGGATTGCATTAATGGATAAGATACATTATGACTGACATAATTAAATATAAAATTAACTCATGCATTGATGGATAAGGTACAGTATGACTTCTGACATACACTAATAGAAAATTAACTCAATAAGAATTCCGACAAGGTTTCATAAAAAATAACTCAGTCAAAATTAACTCAATATATGAATTCTGACAAAATTAGATATAAAATTAAGTTAGTTTATGAATTCATATACATACCAGAGCCAACACATATACATATATAATTAAATATAAAATTAACTCATGCATTGATGGATAAGGTACACTATGACTTCTGACATACACTAATAGAAAATTAACTCAATAGGAATTCTCACAAGGTTTCATAAAAAATAACTCAATCAAAATTAACTCAGTATATGAATTCTGACAAAATTAGATATAAAATTAAGTCAGTTTATGAATTCATATACATACAAGATCCAACACATATACATACAAGAGCCAATTGGGAGGTCATTGAAAATCAAGCTTCGTGACTCAACAATTAGGTGACTGAAAAAATGAGAATAAAGTAAATTGTCATGAGATTAATAGATAATAGATAACAACATTAGTCATAATAATAAAATAGAAAAAGAAGTGCAGGACTTCAAATCTATGAGAATAGAGTAAATTGTCATGAGATTAATAGATAATAGATAACAACATTAGTCATAATAATAAAATAGAAAAAGAAGTGTAGGACTTCAAATCTATGAGAATAGAGTAAATTGTCATGAGATTAATAGATAATAGATAATAGCATTAGTGATAATAATAAAATAGAAAAAGAAGTGCATGACCTCTCAGAGTTGAAGTATGATTATCTCGCTATCTAGCATGCTAGTATTAAGAAGTATTAAGAAATTGGGCGCTTTAACATTTTTGCAGATTGATACTCTCGAACCACTTAAAATTTGATAAAGGTTTGAGGTGGATGGGTGCCAATCAGTTTGCTAGCCTGTGCTTTGATGAAAATCTTATCGGTTTTGATGGAATGGAAAAATGAGACCATCTATTATCTTAGAGAGAGACATGTTATAATGTCATTCAATGAGTGCATTTAGCAGAGAGAGACATGTTATAATGTCATTCAATGAGTGCATTTACCATAGCCTTTTTTAGGGACTATTAAAGCATATTTTTGTAAAATTTGTCATCCATGGTGCAGCCTAACAGAGTAAACGAGGAAGGTTATTTTGTTTGCGAAAATAATTAGCAAGACAGTAAAATAAATAGAAAAACCCCAACATAAAATTAAACAAAAGAATGTGATTCATAGATTTATCCATTGTAAAAGAAATTGGAATAACTTCATCTTGAAGTCAATATATCCCCATGTCAAAAATCAATGTGTTGTAGAAACAACTAGAACTGTGTGCAAGTAGTCATATGGTTATCTATCCCACATTATGATTTCAATTAGTTACACAGAAATGAAGTAAACCCTTCTACACCCAAAACTAATTAAAGGGAAGTAATTAAAGGGTTTAATAAAATAACAAAAATATATTATTAAGGGAGTTGACATTGTTTACATTGTATGTGGGCCGAGTTGGCCACATTTGGAAAAGGGCATTATAATATGGCTTGTAAAAAATCCAAGCGAATGTTCGAATAGCTAGACCAACCAAGGTTCCAACCCATAAATATTATTATTCAAAAATGGATATACAATAACTACTACGGAGAATGAGACGCAAGGCGTCCATATAATTTAAGCATGACTATTATTTTAGCATGACACAGTCAAAACCATGAGGACATTGTGAGGGAACGAGCCGACACTATATAAATATGGTGCTCATGATATCAAAACCCTATTGCTTGTATTTTTTGCAGAGGGATTTTCTTCGAACAAACAACAAAAGGCTATACACAAGTCATAAAATCCAAAGTGTAAGCGGATGGGAATGTTGGAATTTCAACCAAGAGAGTTGGATAATACAAATGCGTACCTGTTAGCACGAGGGTATATTGTTGGAGGCATATTGAACCTCAATCATAACTAGAGAGTTCATGCCAAAAAAATAAAGAGAATAGCTAGAAATTTTAACCATAGTCAAACGGAAAAGGATGTTTAAAAATTCTCCTAGATAAAAGTATAATACTTCCTGAAAATGTTCCAAGGACAAACTTGACGAGCAACCATTCCAACTATAATGGTGAAATCTGCACAAGAATGGAGCGTTTAGCTATGCAACATTTTGGAAAACAATAAATAGGAAATAAAATTAGGAATAGATGAAGAAAGTACCTTTAAATTTTTTTTTACCAGATGTAACCCGAGTCGATGGAGTATGAATTCATCTCCTCGAGTGAAGGTTGCCTGCTTTCAGGTTTGGAGAGTACATTTAAGCAATGTTCAGAGGCCCGCTTACAGGTTACAAAAGCAACCCCTGTATACTGCAGAGTCCCTCACATTGAACCATGTATATTGCAGAGTCTCTCACAACCATCGAATTCATAAAAGACAACTCTGACTTTAGAAGAGATGCTAGTAAACCCTAAGCAATGAGCTGCTAGATATTTCGAAAGATATTTCTAAAATCGAAGCTTGAAGACTGTCAGCGCAAGAATTAAGAGGCAATGTGGATTGTACATAGGCATAAATGCGCCAGCTGCAAGCGTACCACCATTCAATAAAAACAAGACATCGTCTCAGACAAGTGTCAATTGACACCCCTGGCCTCCATCAAATCAACATTGGACTATAGAAAAACATAAGAAGCACCTAAGTTTGACGATTTTATGTGGGTGACAACTAATACCTACGGGCCCTCTGGAACATTAGACCAAACATTGGATTCCAACAAAAATTAAGAATTAATATGTGGACGGAAACTAATGCCTCTACATGGTCAGTATATGTCCCCGCATGCAAATAAAAATAATTTTTAGTTTTTAAAAAATTTAGTTTAATATGTATTTTTTTTTAAAGTATACAAAAGTTTATACAAATTTATTGATTGTAAATTAGTTAAAAATCTGACAAAAAAAATTACAATATTGGCAGGTATAATAATATGGTGAAAACAAAATATACATCTCTTTTACATATATATATATATGATTTTTTTTGTTTCCATGTTTCACTTTACAATAGGATTTTTTAAATATGTTTAATTTTTGTATATATTATTTTTTAATTCTTTCTGCATCTATCAATGTACACAATTAAAAACTATTGCCAATAATAACAAACAGAAAGAGAAAGAAAGGGAGGGAGAGAAAAGGGGGGGAACGAGGGAGGGAGGGAGGGTGGAGAAATAGGGAGAGGGGGAAAGAACGAGAGAGGAGGAGACTAGGAGAGGGATAGACAAATAGAAAGAGAGTGGGGGATTAGAGAAAGGGCCATAATTGTGAACTTAGTGTTAATATGTTTTAATATGCCCTTCTTCCAAACATATGGATCTACTTTTGATCCTCCACTCTACCTCCTCTTTGTCTAAAAGTTCCTTTTTATTCTCTATTGTCTTTAAATCTAGTAGCTTTTCATCATTGGAAGACCCTCTAACATTATTTTCAAAAATACTGGTTATGTTTCTTCTTCCTTTTCTAGGTCTACTTGATTTTCTTCCTTTTTCATCTTTGTGCTCCCTGCAACTAACTTCTTAAATTTCTTGAGAGTCAAATTGAAGCATAACTAAATATCATCAACAAGGATCATAAAATTTTCATTTTTTGTAATAAGAAGTCTAAAATATTCATTATCCACCCAATCTTGATTAGATTTAAAAGGAAATGGAGGTTTTATATCCTCCTTTTCTAGTTGTATAAGAATAAGTATATGATCATTTAAGCCATTGTTTCATACCCAGTAGTTGTACTTTCAACCTCCTCCACCAATTTTTCTAGCATTAAGAATATATCCATCATCATAGAGTTGCTCGTTCTTCCATGTTAGTACACAATCTAGTGTCTTAAGATTGAATTCCTAAAATAAATGATAGCTTATGGACAGCTAAGAGGGAGGCCATTGTCACCACACCTAACCTTTTTTTTTCTCTTTAGGCTATCTCTTCTCTAGCTCAAAGGTGGAGACCCTAGGGTAGGATTACTAGAGTTTAACAATGTAGTACATGGTGAAAATGAAGAGTAACTTCAGAAAAAACAAAGTGTTTTGTTTTTTTGTAAAATATAAGAGTCATGAAAGAATTGGAGACTAGTATTTAATACAATGGGTAAATGGGGTTAACCAAGGATTGCATGAGGCTTTCTTTAGGAAGATTAGAAAGAGACACGGTTTCAATGCACAAACATAGATGCTCTCTAGTGTATGGGATGATTTTAGAGATCACACAAAAGGAAGTTCCTAGAGCCAAAAAATTCAAATGGATTCAAGGAGGAAAGGTACCTTGAAATTCATAAAAAAAATGATTTATAGGTACGAAATATGCACCTAAACTACACTTCCAATTGATAACAATCATAAAATATAGAAAGCCTAATCCTTCATGGCCTCAATTCCATTAACAATTTGACGATACATCAACCAACCAAGCACATGAGAGACATGAAAAACCTTCAATAGAGAACTAGCATCAACCATCCTACATGCCGATTGAGTATCCCTTGTCCATCAAACTCAATACCTCGTTCCCTTGTCCCCTGATTTTGATTTCCCCCCTTCCTCCCCTCTACTGCTTCTACACAAAATGTAATAAAATATACCCTAAATATTTGTATTTCCATATAACATAATTAAGCCCCCTTGACCCCTTAATACAGGGCAATATATTTTCTCATTTTTGTATCATAGTTTATTCCCCAATATGAATGGACGTGATAGGATATTGCCTACCAACTGACACCCCCGTGTGTCATGCATTATGTATTTCCTAATGAATGAATGAGTGAATTAATGAAAGTTATATTTTAATGAATGAATGGTAAATGTTTCTTTATGACGAAATCTACATGTTTGTACATAATTTTTTTTAAGTACATGCATTGGGTATGGGTAATTGAGAGTGATGTGAGGGGGGATGGAGAGGCCATAAGATCTACCACATTCATGTGGTTGGACCTATTCAGTAGAGAATATTAAATTATTCTCGAAACAAAGACGAGATCAATGAGGTATTTATACTTGCAATCAATGAGGTAGCTTCAGTACCTATCATAGGTGAGATAGGTGTCAAGAGAAAATAGATTTCAACCCATCAAATCCTTCACATGTGCAAGTTCTCATCTAAATCACACTAGGATTTCACAATTAAAAACTAGTCCTAGGTTCACCAACTGAAATATTTGTCCTTCAAAACAACAAGAAGGAAATTTTGGCCCAATAAGCTCTAATATGATGTAAAATTTTTGTGAAAATAAATTTTAAATTTTAATTTAATTTCAAAAATTTCACCTCAACCTTGAGGTTTCTTGGATCTATTTCCTGTGAACTTCCATCCTTAGGGAAAAATCTGAAATAAGAATTTATAGCAATAATATTTCACTTAACTTTGGCCCAATTTCACAAAGTAGCTCAATACAATACATATCATTCAAGTGTACTTTAGTACCACAAAGCTACACCCTTAGGGAACACTTTGTGTTGTATGCGTAGGTTCACCGCATGAGAAACCAAGAAAGAAGTAAGCATTCACATTCATCCATCAAGAAGACAATGTAATGGGGTAGAATGTTTAGCCGGTTTGCATTAATAATGAACAAGTATTTATACATTATGAATATGGTTGGAGTGGTTGCACCACCTTCAAATGCTCTTTTAATCAAATACATTATAATAATTAATGATGACTATGGAAAGCCCTTGTGTCCTCTCAACATATTCCCCACCAACAAATCCTTTCTTCGTCCTGAAGAAAACAGGAACAACCATGAATCGTGATTCTGTTATCCTTCGTCAGCAATATGGTAGTGGCCAATCAAGCCTCACCCTTTCACCTTCCTGCTGACATTCATCTCCGTTGGTCCAAGAACTACGAGGGAATCCATGCTCTACCTTTTACATTATCTAATCAACTGCCTTCAAACTTCTGAAATCGTACTCAAGAGATGCTTCTGTATTTCAGCACCGAGGGGTTTGGTAATTTCAAGTGTTCTTTTGTCCTCATCTAATGTTAAGATTTTCTGTGTGTTGGAAGGTGGATTTTGCTTGAATTTTCATCAATGCCTTTGCATGCTTGTGAGGATTTTAAATTGCCAACAAATGTTATTGAACTTTCTTCTTCATTGTGCGTGATCTCAGTCATGTCTGACTATTTTTAGACTCGACTTGTCTTGACCCGACTTGACGTATAGAGTCGGCTGAAGACCAACTTGATTTACAATTGTGGAGGGGATCACTTCTAGATGTGATAAATCACTTTACCATTTCAGCTCTATGTTATGTCAAATCGGTGTGCACAACCAATACCAGAATATACCCAATCAAGAATATAACGTAAGTTGATATTCAAATTTGTGAGAATGCATAGTTGGGAAACCTGGAACACTTCATATATATTAAAAAGATGAAGTACATACCATAGATTTCTCACAAAGTTGGCACAATTCAAGCTCTGCAAACCCTAGCCACCAACTCCCCCTATCTATAAATCAATTCCAATAAAATATGGCCACTTCGTCATTTGTATCACACAAATGAACATCCAAGTACATCATCACATCACGTTCTCAATAAGGAAATCTCTCCAAACTCCGTCAATAATGACATCATATCAAGCTCCAAGTCCTCCAAACAAAGAATCTCACCATGTTCAAGGTCTTCACATTAGTGCTCTTGTATTCCCTAGGGCTTAAAAACCCTAGCTATCTTGCATCAAACAATCACATGGCATACAAGAAATCAACAAGTCTAGGCAAATCTTCAAGTTTATCTCCTTTATAGTAATTAACAAATAATGATGTTAGTTATTGGAGATCATGTCGAGTGGATGTTTTAAGTTTTTAACCTCTTTAATGCTACTATTTGTCTGTGTGTTGTTGGTAAATGAGGCAGGAGTTGTTGCAAATCATTTCTTCAAAAAGAATTGGGAAGTCGTACGACTGTTATATGTAATTATGGTTTTTTTATTCGACAACGCACTTAATTGGTAACAATAAAACCATATCATTCGCATAATATTTTTCTTTATATATTTTTGTATATCAATGACATTTTTTTATTATTTGGTTTGCAAGATTTTACACAGGATCCTACATAATAGATATTTGGTTTGCAGGATTTTCCACAAGAAAACTTTGATATAAACAAGTAGGTTGGCTTGAATTTGGATTGACTTCATATTTGATTTCATAATTGAGTAGCATTTTTATTTCTAACATATTTATTTCTTGGCATTATACTAACTGAAATCATGTTGTTGTGTTTGTAGGTAATGACATACTATAAACTTGAGATCCAATGAGTGAAATTACAGATCTACTGCTTCAAAGAGTTTGAGGGTATTATTCAAATGTCATTGACTTTCCAAACTCTTCCTCAATACATCATTTGTATTTTCTTGTGTTTGTTGGAAACGTATACTTATATAAATATAACATTTTTTTAGCTCTTCTTGCATAAGCAAGATCACCTATAGGCAGCATGGATTTCTTATGCATTGTTTCACTTCTATATTATGCTTCATGTATTTCTTGCATTTTTGTTGGTTGCTTCTCAAACATTTATTCCTTACTGGATAGAGGCAAAGAAATCAATTATATGTTCCAAATTTCTTACAAGTATGCACCATCAAATCTTCACAAGGTCTATTCTGACATATTCACGAGGTATACTCTTCGTTATTTAAAAAGTCTACAACAAATACTTCATGAGGTTTGTTGTCAAATTTTCACGAGGTATGCACTGTTAAGTATTCTCTCAAGGTCTACAATAACTTTGTTCTCAAATATTCACAAGTTATGCACTAAAGTTTTCACAAAGTCTAAATCAATAAGTTTTGTAACTCAAATATTCAGAAGTTATGCACTAAATTTTTCACAAAGTATGCATCAAATACTTCATAAGTTATGTAACTCAAATCTTCACAAAGTCTGTAATTTTTGAAATTTTTTTGAATTGAAATATATTTTCTATACATTTTGCAATTTTTTGAATTGAAATATATTTTCAATTTTAAATCATTGTTTCAATTTACAAGAATTCTCTTTTTATAGATTTTCACTCAAGAACATAATCTTTTTATTACTTCCTCATCCCTTTGATTAAAAATCAACCAAAAGTAGAACTTAACTAAAATGAAAAAGACTTGTTATTCCTTGGACAAAAAGTGAACAATAGTCCAAAGGATATTTGTAACCTCCCTGCTAGTTAAAGAACTTCATTTTTCTGCTTGCCTAATCTTTTCTTTATCCTGGTAAAATATTTACGAAAGTATGGACTATCGGCTAAAACTATGCCATTTCCTGAAACTCCACCAATTTCTTTGCCATTTGTTGAAACTTTGCCAATTTATCCACCATTTTTCAAAACTCCGCTAATTTATCTTCCATTTGTTGAAAGTCTACCAATTTATTTTCCATTTGCTGAATTTCCGCCAATTTATCCACCATTTGCTAAAATTCCACCAATTTCTCTGCCATTTCCTGAAACTTTGCCAATTTCTCCTCCATTTTCTAAAACTCCGCAACTTCATGAGTTCTGTCATCATTTATCAAAATATTACCAATTTGTCATTAATTCCATTAATCTCTCCATCATTGGCTAAAGTCTCTAGTTTGTACCATTAGTTGAATCTATCGTTTTTCATGATTGAATGAATTCAAATCGATTTTGCAAGCTGATCTTATGTAGTTTGATGCATTATGAAGTGTCTCCTTTCAAATAAAAATATTGGATTGATTTCATTAGCATGCTCTCATGAAAGCTAAAAATAATTGATTTCTTTGGATTTAAATATTTTTGTTGAAAATTTGCATTGGCTTTAGGGTTTGAAAGGGTATGCTTGATTTTCTATACTTTCTCCATTTTTTTTAATTGAATTGTATTTTTCAATTTTAAATCATTGTTTTAATTTACAAGAATTATGTTTTTATACATTTTTACTTGAGAACATCATATTTTTATTACTTCCTCATCGCTCTAAGTAAAAATAAACCAAAATTAGAACTTAACTAAAATGAAAAAGACGTGTTATTCCTTGGACAAAAAATAAACAATAGTCTACGGATACGACCTTGGTTGTAGGTTTGGAAAGTAAATTATTGGAGATCATAAAAAAAAACTAGGAGTTTACTAGTTGAGAGCTAATGCTCTTTAGTAGCAAGGAATATTTTTAGGAAAGCACATCTCATACAAGAATCAAGCGCAAGGTCATTGCTTAAGTGTTGATATTATCCCTTGAAACTTATTTAGTGGATGTGGAATGTTAGGAACATGAGTAAAGTTGGAATGTGAATTAGAGTGATGCCTTTATGTTGATGTTTTACCTATAGGATGAAGTCCTATATATACCCACCCAATGTGAAATATTGACACATGAATATTCCACCTAGTTATTTTTCATGAAGAGGCATCCATGGTTACTCTTTGCATATTCCACATAGGTTACTACAAGTCAGAAGTGATTGTGGTACTTGGGTTAGGTAGTGAACCTCAATATTAACCCCCTTGTTGGTCTAAGTGAATGTTTTGTAATATGTTCTCTTTTGAATTATGTTCTTCCCTCAAATGAATCTCTCCTAGAGTCTATGATCACTTTTGACATTACTTTATATATTTATGTCCTTTCTAAAGATGATCTCCCTAGATTGGACACATTTTCAATTGAATATATCTTTCATTTTCCTTCTAAGTTTGATCTCTCTATATATGGATCCCTCTAGTTACAAATCCTTAGATTTGTGTTTTGAGTTTTATCGCTTTGGTTATGGATACTCATATTTTCAGCATGAGTGTGATGACTCTAGGTATGGATCCTTGGATTTGCATACCATTTTAGAACTTACATACAGGGTTAGGGTTCCCCTATCTTGTGATGTATTTAAACCTTTATGAGTCCTGAAAAAAATCTCAATACCATCACAGTGCGTGTTATGATTTATTTTTTTTAAATCCTCAAATCCATCGCATATCCGATGACACCACAATAGAGGCCCGGTGGCTTTGCTATACCTCTGCCGACAAAGTTGTAGGATATTGGTATCGATATCTGTCGCATATCCGACGCCAATACAACAATCATACCACAAGTATGCTATACCTCTGATGGAAAATGTCGTCGGATTTTGATGTGGGATTGTGGTCCGACATTGTCGTATTTTTGACACATTGGGATGAATACGTTGTCGGATATTCGACCTTCGTTTTGTCGGTTATTCGACAAATTGGGATGAATACGGTCTCGGATATTCGACCTCCATGTGGTTAGTTTTTTGACACATTGGAATGAATATGTTGTTAGATATTCGACCTCCATGTTGTTGCTTTTTTGATACGTTGTAATGAATATGTTGTTGGATATTCAACCTCCTTGTTTGATGAAATATTAGTTAATACTAAGAGGGGGGGTGAATCAGTATTGTTAACTTTTTACCTTTTAACCACTTATTAAACTTTAATCAAAACATAGAATCAACAAGATACACAAAAACACAGAATTTATCGTGAAACCCTAATTGGGTAAACCACCAACACTTTCTATACTACAAAATTATGTTTACAATAAGTTTTGCAACCCACAACTTGCTGGAGACACCAATCCCCAAGTTTCTTAGCCACTATTGAAGGATGCACCCACACCCTAGCTTCTGCCTGCACCTACAAACAAGGATACACCAATACCCTAATTTTCCAGCCACTACTGGAAGGAGGCCAAGACGCCCCTTGCAGTCATGTAGCCTCTCCTAGCACCACCCTACCTCCCTTGCTTGATATTATTAATACTTTTCTGGTCTTCTTCAACCTCTGTCTCTTTCTATCTTGACTTGGTCTCTACCTTGCTACTATAAGGATCTTCACTGTCTTTTTACTTTGCTGGTCTCTATCTTTCATTCTGCTCTCGTCTTCTACTTGATTGTGCACTCCCTGGTCTCTGCCTCTTCTTACTATAGATGCTACACAAGTCTTCACTAGTTTCTTGCTAGTCTCTGTCTTCTATTTTACTCTTGCTCCGCTTCATATCTTTATCATTCCCCAGACACAGTTTTTCTTATCTTTATGCTACTTTAGATCAGCATCATTATTTAACCATAGAGACCCTCTTTAATACTAGATCATCATTATTTTTGTCTTCTTCAACAAACTCGACTACAGAGCCATCTTCCTGCTTCTTAAAATATTTATTATACATCCACAAAAGAGACACACAGTTCGAATGACCTTGTTTTCTCAATTTATATACTTCTTCAATAGTCATGTGTGTTCTGTGGAAATAACACAACTCTTCAAAACAATGTGACCCTTTTAAAAACACAACTCTTCATTTAAAATCACTTTTTAATTATATCTTTTTATTTAACCTTTTACTCCAACAAAAAGGTTAAATGTTTCTTTATTTCTTTTGAGCAACAAGTTTTCCCCCTTTTTTTAATTTTCAATTTTTATCTCTTATATCTCTTTATTTAACTTTTTACTCCAACAAAAAGGTTAAATACTTATTTCTTTCTAGCAACAAGTTTTCCCCTTTTTTAATTTTCAATTTACATCTCTTATATATTTTTATTTAGCTTTTTACTCCAACAAAAGGTTAAATATTTATTTATTTCTGTCCAACAAGTTTTCCCCTTTTTTTAATTTTCAATTTACATCTCTTATATCTTTTTATTTAACTTTTTACTCCAAAAGAAGTTAACTATTTCTTTACTTTCATGTGCTTTAACATATATTTTAATTATATGTTTAACATATAGAAAACCTCTCCAAAATTTGAAGGTCATGTCTCTTCATTAAGAATTTAACTAACATCACGTCCTTATCTTTTATAAAACATCATGACTTTTCACAAGATGTGCCTCTTTATGTTTTATAATATATCACTTAATTCTTATATTTATTCTTAACAACATGCAACTTAATAAAGTATTACTTGTCATAAAACTTCGTTGACTTCATAGTTGTGAAACTTAGCAAGGGATTCTAAACCATCGATCACTTCATATGCTTTATAACGTATCACTTAATTCTTTATATTGTTATTCTTAACAACATGCAAACTCAGAATTTTTCTTCGTTTTGGCAGTTTAATAACTTGCACGCATGAACACTAGGAGAGGATCTGATCTCATGGCTGAATAGCCAGTTCATCAAAGAACATGATCATGCCATATTTGGATTTTACTGACACACACACACTCTTTGGCAGGCATTTGAAAATATCCTTCCAACTTGTTTAATTTCAACGCTTATACAAAATTGTCAAACCATAGTCATTACTGTGTCAGGAGGCATTTTGGCAGATTCATATTTCACACGTGTGAACACCGATAGGAAAAACTGTCTCCTTGACTTCATCACTCAGACAGGCTTGGGAGGGCATTTGAAAATGCCTTTTCAACCTTGTGAATTTTACGCTTAGTCAATTTTTAGGGCTTGTTCCTCCAAAACTTATTCTGAGACCCCTTTTGGTAGATCCATAACTTTGTCTCCAAATATGTTCAAGGAGAACTAAGGCCATGGTTAGATAGACAAGAAAACATGCTACAATACCCCCATGTGCTACGGGAATTCACTCTAACCCATAAATTAGGGTGGGCATCTTTCTGAGGTGATTTAGTCATTTTTTCCTGCTAAACCCCTGTTTTGGTAGGTCCATAACTTCTCCCTCAGGCACGTTCTGGACAAAATGAGTACATGGTCAGGTAGGAAAAATAGAAATCTACAATACCCCCCTGTGGTGCGGGAATTTATATTCTCTTATAAGTTATGGCGTGCATTTCCTTAAGACAATTTTTACTAAATTTCCAATACTTAGTCATTTTCTTGTTTTTCACCAAATTGCCATATTTTTCCAAATGATGTCAGATTGCTATAATTACTTCCTGGTAACTCCAGAACACCATCATGTGTTTTTTCGGCCTCATCACACATGTTGCATCACCATACATGCCATGTCATCACTACCAACCATGCCACATCATCATAGATGCCATCCTTTGACTTTCACTGAGTTCACTCTTGCCATCATGTCCTTGGTTATTCCTTTGTCATCACTGAACTCCTTTTGACATCAATGACAATCATATTCCATATTTCCAACAATCTCCCCCTTTGGCATTGATGGAAACACCTAAACCTTCTCCCCCTTTGACAACAATGACAAAGGATAACTTATTATGCCTTTTTGTTGTAACCAACTTGACATAAAATTTTCAATTGTTCCCTAATGGACAACTACCCTTCTTTTGCTTCTCCTCTTTGCAAACACATTCCATATTCAAAAACTGAGATAAAATCCACTTGTGGTAGTTGATTCCAATTTGTCACTTCTACACTTCTTCTTGTTTTGATGATAACTTCAAAACATTCATCTCTTCTCACTAAAGATATTTTTAAGTATTAATTCCAATTTTTTATGTAAACTCCCCCTGAGTTTATGATCCCTTTTTATGCTCATTTCAAACTTTTCTTCTAGTTCATGAGAGTCTTAGAACAAACATTTATCTTTAGTTCCACCACCATCTTGATTTCCATCGATGTGTTCTTTTATATTTTCATCTTGCATTTCATCATAATGGATGCCATTTTCATTTGCAGCACTATTATGCTCCTCATCATCTTGGGAATTTCCTTTGATGGTTGAGATCTTTGTTTCTTCTTCACTTTTGGAGTCTTCCTTCTTTCTCCACATCTTTCCATGAGGTACCCTGCTTAATAGCTTTGTTTTCTTCTTGAATTTCTTACTTAGATCCTTTTTCTTGATTCTGCAATCAATAGCCTTATGGCCAAACTTGTGACAGTAGTGACAATAGCCATAGAAACTACCTTCAGTTTTGAGAGATCTTTGAGCTTTCTGATTCCTGGCTTCCATCCTCTTCCATTCCTTCCTTTTTTCTTGGAATTTCATTGAAGAATTCTTCCTTGGCTTAAATTCTCTAGCCATATGTCTAAAATTATGACATCTGTAGCATTGACCCAAAAAGATTTGCTGGACCCTACTTGTCATTGGTCTTTTAGGCATCACATTAGTTATGTCTTTGTTATGAGAGGAGGGAGCAGACATCTCACTTTCTTTCTTCATTGATGGACTCTTTAGTGTAGCAGCATGACTTCTATTATCTCTTCTTTGGTTTTTGAAAGATGAACATTTTGGCTTCCTTTCATTGTCATACCCTAAACCAACTTTATCTTTTGATGGTCTTTGGATACTCAAAATGTCATCCAAAGTCTTTGAGCTATTTTCAAAATTGGTTTTAATAGATTCTTCATTAAGCCTTTTTCTAAGCAAAGTAACTTCTTCTTCAAGTCTTCTAGATTTTTGCACTTCTTCTTTGATTTTTTCATTAATGATCTGTTGGTCTTCTAGCTTCTTTATTTCCTTTTTGAAGTTAGCAACTTCTTGTTTCAAGCTCTCAGCTTCTTCCATGCTAGCCAACACTTGTCTTGAATTGTGAAACTCTTCTCGGAGAGTCTTGACTTCCTCTTCATTTGACTTTTGATCTTCTTGATACTTTGAAAATTTTTCATGCAAAGACTTGTTCTTCTTCTTGCTTTTTCTTAATTCTTCAAGGGTACTTATGAGTTATGCTTCTAGGTTCACCTCACTTTCCTCATCTGAAGCACCTTCTAATGTTTGCGTTATTGTTCCTATAAATAGATTTTCTTCATCTTCATTTGTTTTTTCACTATCAGACTCACAAATAGAAGGGCTTGTTTGTGCTATCTCTTCATTTGAATAAAGTTTTTCCAATATATTCCAAAGTTCCTTGGCTGAAACACATGGTCCAATCTTCTTTTTGATGGATTGAGGTATTCCATCCAAAATGGCCTCCATTGCATTTCCATTATTTTTCTTGGCTTTCTTTTGAGCTGGAGTCCTTATTCTCTTTGGCAGGATCTAATCATAGATCACTGCATCCCATACATCAAGTCCTAATGACTATAGATAAATTTTCATTCTTGTGCTCCAAAATATGTATTCTTCTTTTCCAAATATTGGAGATCCATTTTCTATGTAAATCTCTTCTTGTTGATCCATAGTGGTTTCTAATAGGATCTTCCTTCCAGTGGTTAAATTGACAGTGAAGAATCCTGCTCTAATACCAATTGATGGAATATTGGTCAATACTGAGAGGGGGGTGAATCAGTATTGTTAACTTTTAACCTTTTAACCACTTATTAAACTTTAATCAAAACATAGAATCAACAAGATACACAAAAACATAGAATTTATCGTGGAACCCTAATTGGGTAAACCACCAACACTTTCTATACTACAAAATTATGTTTACAATAATTTTTGCAAGCCACAACTTGCTGGAGACACCAATCCCCAAGTTTCTCAGCCACTATTGAAGGATGCACCCACACCCTAGCTTCTGCCTGCACCTACAGATAAGGATACACCAATACCCTGATTTTCTAGCCACTACTAGAAGGAGGCCAAGACCCCCCTTGCAGGCATGTAGCCTGCCTTAGCACCACCCTACCTCCCTTGGTTGATATTATTAATACTTTTATGGTCTTCTTCAACCTCTGTCTCTTTCTATCTTGACTTGGTCTCTGCCTTGCTACTACAAGGATCTTCACTGTCTTTTTACTTTGCTGGTCTCTGTCTTTTATTCTGCTCTCTCTTTTTGTTTGACTGTGCACTCCCTGGTCTCTGCCTCTTCTTACTATAGCTGCTACAAAATTCTTCACTGGTTTCTTGTTGGTCTTTGTCTTCTGTTTTACTCTTGCTCTGCTTCAGATCTTCATCATTCCCCAGACACAGTTTTTCTTATCTTTATACTGCTTCATATCAACATCATTATTTAACCATAGAGACCCTCTTTAATACTGGATCTTCATTATTTATGTCTTCTTCAACAAACTCGACTACAGAGCTATCTTCCTGCTTCTTAAAATATTTATTATACATCCAAAAAAGAGACACACACTTCGAATGACCTTGTTTTCTCAATATATATACCTCTCCAATAGTCATGTGTATTGTTTGGAAATAACACAACTCTTCAAAACAATGTGACCCTTTTAAAAACACAACTCTTCATTTAAAATCACTTTTTAATTATATCTTTTTATTTAACCTTTTACTCCAACAAAAAGGCTAAATATTTCTTTATTTATTTTGAGCAACAAGTTTTTCCCCTTTTTTTAATTTTCAATTTTTATCTCTTATATATCTTTATTTAACTTTTTACTCCAACAAAAAGGTTAAATAGTTATTTCTTTCCATCAACAAGTTTTCCCCTTTTTTAATTTTCAATTTATATCTCTTATATATTTTTATTTAACTTTTTACTCCAACAAAAGGTTAAATATTTCTTTATTTATTTCCAACAAGTTTTCCCTTTTTTTTAATTTTCAATTTACATCTCTTATATCTTTTTATTTAACTTTTTACTCCAAAAAAGGTTGAATATTTCTTTACTCTCATGTGCTTTAACATATATTTTAATTATATGTTTAACATATAGAAAACCTCTCCAAAATTTGAAGGTCATATCTCTTCATTAAGAATTTAACTAACATCACGTCCTTATCTTTTATAAAACATCATGAATTTTCACAAGATGTGCCTCTTTATGTTTTATAACATATCACTAAATTCTTATATTTATTCTTAACAACATGCAACTTAATAAAGTATTACTTGTCATAAAACTTTGTTGACTTCATAGTTGTGAAACTTAGCAAGGGATTCTAAACCATCGATCACTTCATATGTTTTATAACATATCACTTAATTCTTTATATTGTTATTCTTAACAACATGCAAACTCAACATTTTTCTTGGTTTTGGCAGGTTAATAACTTGCACGCGTGAACACTAGGAGAGGATCTGATCTCATGGATGAATAGCCAGTTCATCAAATAACATGATCATGCCATCTTTGGATTTTACTGACACACACACACTCTTTGGCAGGCATTTGAAAATATCCTTCCAACTTGTTTAATCTCAACACTTAGACAAAATTGTCAAACCCTAGTCATTGCTGTGTCAAGAGGCATTTTGGCAGACTCATATTTCACATGTGTGAACACCCATAGGAAAAACTGTTTCCTTGACTTCATCACTCAGACAGGCTAGGGCGGGCATTTATAAATGCCTTTCCAACCTTGTGAATTTTACACTTAGTCAATTTTTAGGACTTTTTCCGCCAAAACTTATTCTGAGACCCCTTTGGGTAGATCCATAACTTTGTCTCAAGATATGTTCAAGGAGAACTAAGGCCATGGTTAGATATACAATCAAACATACTACAATACCCCCATGTGCTGTGGGAATTCACTCTAACCCATAAATTAAGGCGGGCATCTTTCTGAGGTGATTTAGTCATTTTTGCTTGCTAAACCCCTGTTTTGGCAAGTCCATAACGTCTCCCTCAGGCACGTTCTGGACAAAATGAAGACATGGTCGGGTAGGAAAAACAACAATCTACAATACCCCCCTATGGTGTGGGAATTTATATTCTCCTATAAATTATGGCGTGCATTTCCTTAAGACAGTTTTTACTAAATTTCCAATACTTTGTCGTTTTCTTGTTTTTCACCAAATTGCCATATTTTTCCAAAATGATGTCAAATTGCTATAATGACTTCTTGGTAACTCCAAAACACCATCATGTGTTTTTCCGGCCTCATCACACATGCCATGTCATCACTACCAACCTTTCCACATCATCATAGATGCCATCCTTTGACTTTCACTAAGTTCACTCTTGCCATCATGTCCTTGGTTATTCCTTTGTCATCACTAAACTCCTTTTGACATCAATGACAACCATATTCCATATTTCCAACATTTTTGTCGATTATTCGACCCCTTAGGATGAGCCTTGTGTAAGATTGTTGATGACATAGATGTCGGTTATTTGAATCATTTTCCTAAAAAAATGCATAGGTTATTCAACATGATGTGGTTGGATATACGACAGGGGTTTGTGTCTATCGGATATCCGATGATGTTTCACTGACATTTAAAAAAAACATCTTCATCAGATCTGAGATCGAGTGTTATCGAAATTCAGACAAATATGCCGTTCGATTTTGGGTTCAAATTTTTCCATCATAGATGACATCAGTGCTTCAAAGTGGGAAGCAATCAGAACCTATGTCTAAGGGTTATCATCTAGAGGTTGATGGATATTGTGGTTTCAAGGTAGGATGTATATTCTTGAGGAAGGAGATATTAGAGAAATTATCCTCAGGGAGGCCCACATGGAACTTTACTGTGCACATCCATGGGTGAAGAAGATATATGCAGACATCAAGAAGCTCTTCTTTTGGGAAGGAATGAAGCATGATGTATTGAAATTTGTTACTAAGTTCCTTTAGTGTTAGTGAGTAAAATATAATCAACTCCACCCAACTAGTCTTTTGCAACGTCATGGCATTTCTTTGTCTAAGTTGGAAGTAATTTCTATGGATTTCATTATAGGATTACCTCTCACATATATGAGAGATAATTCCACACTGGAGGTATTTGATAAACTAACCAAAAGCACCAATTTCATTGCAGTCATAGACACTTACGACATTGTTGACATGGAAAGAGTATTTATAACTGAGATTATATATGGCGTCATGATTTTCCTAAAAATCTCATCTTGGATAGAGACCCTAAGTTTACTTTTAGGTTTTGGACTAGCATGTAGTCAATATTGGGGACATAGTTGAACTTAGGATTAGCTTATAACCCCTAGACAAATGGGAATACTGAGGGAGTAAACTAGGTGATGGGAGATATGCTTAGAATGTATGTTATGGACCAAAAAACCCATTGGGAGAAATTTATTACACTTGTGGAGTGTACATACAACAACAGTCATCATAGTTCCATTGGTATGTCTTCGTATTAGGCTTTGTATGGAATACCATGTAAGAAACTACTCAATTGGTACATGCTAGAAGTTCAAGTTTTCATTGGGCTTGAATTGATCCAAGAGATAAAAGAGTAGGTGGCTTAGATTAGGTAGTAGCTAAAGGAAGGTCAATATAGGAAAAAGAGCTATGTCAATGCTCATAGAATATATAGAAGTTACGAGGTATGATATCGGGTGTTTATTCAAATAAGACCAAATAAAAGCACTATTTGGTTTGGGAAGGGGAATAAGTTGTCACCACGATTTATAGGAGATTTGAGATTCTAGATAGAATTTGACCAATTGTGATATGCACTGTTAAATTTTGAGGATTAATTCACAATACTTTAGGATCTTCACTGAGAGAATAGAATACACAGTATATCAATGCATAACAATCACAATAAGCATGACAAGCATCACAAGAATCAAAAGCATGGGAGACAAGAGACACAGAGTTTCCGTGGGGAAAACCCTAAGGTGAAAAACCCCACAACTTCCTCAAAGATAGAGAGATCAATGGCTCAACCGAAGTACAACCAAAATACACTGAGATAGTCTCCTAGTAGCAGATGATCCTACTCCTCACTAGTGCGCCACTTTCTAAGTGAGCGAAGTGTGACTTTCTGAACGATCAAAATAGAGATCTCCCGATCTCTATTTATACTAACCTGTTTGCCCAGATACACTATGGGGCCGACTTGTCTATCTAGATACATCCACAATATAATATATATTTCAAGGCCGACCCCACACATGGTGGTATAATAACCCATCGGCAAGTACACACACTTGCGACACTTGTCAATCCACATGACAACACTTCCTTATAGAGGAATAACACATCTCTTATAAGGGTACAATAAATATATATGAAATACATAGATGAAATACATTCCGAAGTTACATATACATCAACACTCCGTCTTAACTAGGAAGGTATTTCTTGACACAGATCTGCTAGACAAGTCTTCTTCTTGGGATCATCATCATCGATGCATCATCATCACTGCTGCTGCTATATCAGCCAATCTCTGACTCTACTCGTCATAGGAAGTTATATAGAGCCAGTCCTTTTTCATACTAGATGTAGGCCCACCACCTGCAGGTCTTCATCATCACTGGCCATACTGTGGAATCCTTAGGACTTATTACGTGCATCACAAAACCTGGCTGCAGCATCCCAGGCTATTACGAGCACACAAATCTACCTGTCGGATCTCCCAGGAGCACATTACATGTGACCCATCACAAAACCTGGATGAAGCATCCCAGGCTATTACGAGCACACAGATCTACCTGTCGGATCTCCCAGGAGCACATTACATGTGATCTCATTACAAAACCTGGCTGAAGCATCTCAGAATTTTTCCATCCTGTCCAAATCTCCTAGGAGCATATTACATGTGGTCCACCACAAAACCTGGCTGAAGCATCTGAGGCCTTTTTCATCCTGTCCAGATCTCCTAGGAGAAAATTACATGTGGTCATGGCAAAACCTGGCTGAAGCATCTGAGGCCTTTTTCATCTTGTCCAAATCTCCCAGGAGCAACTTACATGCCATAGGACAAAACCTCGTAAGAGCATCTCAGGATGTTATGGGTACACAACTCCGACCTGAATATCTCCCAAGGCACAAATTACATGTCCTCCTAGAGCAATGTCTCGAAAGAGCATCCCAGGCTATTATGGGTACGCAAATCCAACCTATAGGATCTCCGAGACATGCTCATCTGCAGAACCTGATCCACGACCACAAAGTATCATCTGATACTCACCATACATTATCCTAATGTACACATGATCATCCTGATCATCATCATTGCAACATCCTACTGCATGTCATTTGGAGAAGCTCTTCATCCACAATCACCCTGATCATACAATGCATCCATCAGATGCACACCAAGTATCTACCTGATACATAAAATCATACATAGTGTATCCACCTGATACATAGATACATGATCCACACAATGTATCCATCAACATACATGATCTACCTGATCATACCTGATACATATCAATATACATGATCTACCTGATCATACAATGTATCCACCTGATACATATACAGATACATGGTCCAAGCATCCAACATGAAGCATACATACATATAACTGATCCAACTGATCATATCCAGCATTCAACATGATGCATACATACATATAAATGATCCAACTGATCATATCCATCATCCAACATGATGCGTACATACATATAAATGATCCAACTGATCATATCCAACATCCAACATGATGCGTACATACATATACATATAAATGATCCAACTAATCATACAAAGCAGAAACTAGAACATCATCCTGATGCTCATCATCCAGCACTTACATCCACAGCCATGTGAAGGATCCTCCTTCCAACCTACTTGGAATGGCTTCAGCAAATGTGTCCATCACTTCTTCCTTGAAGTGTCCTCGATCTGAAGAACACTAAGCCTCTCCGTGAAGTACTTAAACTTCACCCTCGCTATTGGCTTCGTCAGCACATCTGCAATCTGCTCATCTGTCGCAACATACAGGAGCTTCACAGCTCCTCTCTGCACCATATCCCTAATATAGTGATATTTGATCTCTACGTGTTTCGACCTATCATGAAACACTAGGTTCTCAGACAGCTTCACACAACTCTTGTTATCGTAGAAGATACCAGTAGCATCCAATGGGGGATCAAATAACTCAAACAATAGCTTCCGTAGCCATACTGCCTCACAACTAGCTGAACAGGCTACAACATACTCTGCCTTAGCTGTACTCAGTGCTACATAGGATTTCTTCCTACTAAACCAAGAGATCACACCTGATCCCATACTGAAGCAGCATCCAGATGTGCTCTTCCTATCTGCAGCATTGTCAGCCCAATCTGAATCAACATAACCCTACAGGTTAAACTTTTGATTCACTTCATACTTGAGCCTATAATCCACTGTACCCTTCAGGTACCTCAGAACATGCTTTGCTGCAACCAAGTGAACACTCCTCGTATCCGTCAGGAACTGGCTCAATGTGTTCACATCAAAGCAAATATCTGGTCTCGTGTTCGTCAGGTACATCAAGGACCCAATCATCTGATGATACATAGAGACATCAATCGGCTCAGATGAAGCATCACATAGAAGCTTCAGATTTGATGCCATAGGTGTGGCCATGGCCTTGCAATCCATCATCCCGGAGCTCTTAAGGATATCTACTGTGTACTTCCCTTAACCAAGGAAGATCCCATGTGCACTCTGCCACACCTCCATACCTAGGAAATAATGCATCATTCCCAAATCTTTCATATCGAATTCAGCAGCGAGCTTCCTCTTTCTATCACACCAAGTTCTGGGAGCTTTCTACAAGCCATACAAGGCTTTCTTCAATCTTCACACATGTGACTCCCTATCAGGTCTTGGGAATACATCCCAAACATCTTCTTCATGATCGATGGATCATGGCATTCCATTTCTTCATCCTAGATCCTGGGAACTTCAATATCTTCAATAGATATCTTTGTTGCTGGAACAAATGTTGAAGTCCTTCTTTTGTAGGTGAAGATATACGGTCTTTCCTACAAAACAAGTTAAATTGCATGATTAGAAACATCTCATAATTTTCAGAACAAATTCTTTACACATAAAGAAATATGTCATGCAGTCATGCAGTTATCTTAGCCAATGCTTCAAGACAACATTTATCCATGTTCCACAACTTTCTAGATGCCTTCCAGTCTCTACCAGAACATTGTTAAGAGTTTGCACTACTCCCAACATGTCAGCAAAGAGATTTCATTCTATATAACTAGCACTGGAATGTTGTACAGTGCCATAGGACACTTACCCATCACATGCATATTAGTAGTATCTTGTTCATTAATGCAATCATTCTAATATGCACAATACATCTCCTAAGCATAATATTATTTAAACAAAAATAGGCAAGAAATGATAATTGAAATACTTATCTTTATTTGTTTATTGGGTGGACTCCCTCTGAGTCTTTGCTTCCTGGAAGGAGCTACTGAAGTAGCTTCTTCTACACCTTTCTGTTGTGGAATGTAGGAAGATGGTCAACTCCCTCTGAAAATCTGCATCCTTGCAGGAGCTACTGGAGTGTGCTCCCTCTTGATCTTTGGTTCCTGGATTACCTGTCCTTGAACTTATATTCATCCTTGCTAACATCAATCTTCTTGAACCTAGGAAAGTATAATCTGTAAGCCTTCGAGCTTTCACTATAACCCACAAAGATACCCTTCTTTCTTGAAGAATCTAGTTTAGTCCTCTTTTCCTTTGGGACATGAGTGTATACTGGACAACCAAATATTTTGAGATGGCTGACTTCAGGTTTCTTACCAGCAAGGACCTCTTCTGGTATCTTGATGTCCAATATCTTGTGGGGTGTTCTGTTCTGCACATTTACAGCTCTTCTAGCTGCCTCTGCCCATAGATGCATTGGTAGATCCTGGTCATGTAGCATTGCTCTTGCTGCTTCCATGATTGTTATGTTCTTCCTTTCTGCAACTCCATTCTGTTGTGGATTTTAAGGAGCAGTCAACTCCCTCTTAATCCCTGAGTCACTACAAAGCTTCTTGAAGTCACCTGAGGTGAATTCTCCACCATTGTCAGATTTGAATGTTTTGATCTTCTTGTCAGTTTGATTTTCCATCAAGGTTTTGAATTCCTTGAACTTATCAAGTACCTCATCTTTGTTCTTCAAGAAGTAAACCCAAGTCTTCCTGGAGAAGTCATCAATAAATGAGACATAGTAAACATACCCACTTAGAGAACTGGATGACATAGGACCACATACATCTGAGTGGATGATTTCCAGGATATCCTTTGCCTTGCTTTCACTACTTGGGAAAGCCTTCTTAATGTTCTTACCTTTTGCACATCCTTTGCAAACACCTTCATGTTTGGTCTTGATTTCAGGAAGGCCCTCTATAGCCTTTCTTGCAATTGGAAGTGCCCTATAGTGCATATGAGCAAGTCTTCTATGCCAAAGTTCACTTGGCTCCATGGATTCATACACCATGGCATGTTCAAGTTGTCCCTTTAATTTATACAAACCTCCCTCTTGCTCTCCAATCACTACTACATCATCTATGGTCTTTCCCTTTGGCCACATTAGGAGTTGGCCACCCACAAATTCAACCCTCATACCTTTTGCATCCAAAGCAGAGATGGAGAGTAAGTTCTTCTTGAGCCCAGGTACATAAAGGACTTCTTTCATCTTCAAAGATTTTCCAGAATCTAGGTTGTAGGAGGCTTCACCACTTTCTTTGATTGGGTATTGATAATCATCCCCAAGTTTCACCTTATGGGGTGATTCATGTTCAGATAGGTTCACAAAAGATTCCTTAAACCCAGTCATGTGTTTGGAAGCCCCACTCTCAATTAACCAATCATTAAAACCATGGGAGATAGTACTTGTGAGAGCAGTGATCAGAACATACTCTTCTTCACTTGATGAGTCATCATTACTATCATCACTTTCTACCCTAGCCTTCTTCGTGGATAATTCATCATCCTCGGCAGCATGAGCATGAAACCGTCTTTTGCTGCCCTTCTTCTTCTTGTTGAAGTTGTTGTTGTCCTTCTTGTTTTTGGGACAATTTATGGCAATATGTCCTTTCTCATTACAGGTGAAGCATATTCTTCTTTCTTTGAAGTGATGTGAAGATTTATTAGAGTGAGATGGCTCTCTCTTGGACTTCCCTTTCTTGGTGTGAACTGTGAGAGCTTGATATTCATTCCCCATCTATTCTTCTCGTGCCACAAGCCTTGCTTAGTCTTGTGAGCATTCTTCCTGTAGTCTACTGAAGGAAATCAACTTCTTTCTTGCACATATTCCTTGAATGAAGGAGTCCCATGACCTAGGTAAGCCATTCAGAGTGGTCATGAAAACTTCACCATTCTACACCATTTCATCCACTGCTTCTAGTTGTTCCTTAATCTGGGAGACCCTTGAAAAATAATATTGAATGGTTTCTCCATTCTGAAACTTTACTCCTTTCAATTGGTTCAGCAGGGTCATCTTTTGATTTATGTTCTTCCCTTCAAAGAGCTTGGTCAAAGAGTCAAACATCTCTTTGGGTGTCTTTAGAGAAGACACATGGGGTATGAGATGGTCTTTGATAGAATCAGTAATGATTCTCTTTGCCTTGACCAAGTTCTTCTTATGCAATACTTTAGCCTCTTCATCCTCTGGGATAGGGATGTCTTCTTTTATATATGAGTCCAACTCATTCTCTTTGAGGATTAACCCAATCCTATACTTCCAAGCTCGGAAGTTATCATCCCCTTCAAGCTTATCCTTGAGCTTGGTGTGGTGAGCCATTTTAAAGAGTACTTCAAATGGAAATAGAAAATATTTAGGTCTTACCACTTGAAATGCTGAAAAGTGGATCTGGTCCTGGATTAGGATTTGTCGAAAAAACCCTAAAAATTCAAAATATGAATTTCAACTTTCTGAAAGGATAGAAAGATGCGCCTTGATGAGCTGATCAGCCTGGTGCATTCAGAATTTGAGATCAGCAAAGTTTTACCCTTCATATTTGATTTTTTTTCCTCCTGAGTTCACTTGGGAGAGCCCTGAATTAGGGTTTGAGTTTCCCAGAGATATGCCCAGCCAAAAATATCGATCTAAAGCTCTAAACTTTGATTTTTGTGAGGAGCTTCCAGCTATGTCTTCAGATTTCAGAAATTCCTATTTTTGTGGAAACCCTAATTTTTAGAGCCAAATCTGAAAATGCTCAGAATTGAATTTTGATTGGACAGATGGATTCTACTTGATGAGTAGAGTCAATCTACTATACTTCTTTTCCAAAATATGTGGATAGAAATCCAATAAACAAGAAACTCAAGTTTTCGTCACTGCAAAATGTCTTCTTCTCAGGTTAGCTCTGGTACCATGTTAAATTTTGAGCATTAATTCACAATACTCTACGATATTCACTGAGAGAATAACATATACAATATATCAATCCATAACAATCACAATAAGCATGACAAGCATCACAAGAATCAAAAGCATGAGAGACAAGAGACACAGAGTTTTCGTGGGGAAAACCCTAAGGTGAAAAACCCCACAACTTCCTCAGAGATAGAGAGACCAATGGCTCAACCAAAGTACAACCAAAATACACTGAGATAGTCTCCTAGTAGCAGATGATCCTCATCCTCACTAGTGCACCACTTTCTGTGTGAGAGAAGTGTGACTTTCTAAATGATCAAAATAGAGATCTCCCGATCTCTATTTATACTAACCTGTTTTCCCAGATACACTATGGGATCGACTTGTCTATCTAGATACATCCACAATATAATATATATTTCAGGGCCAACCCCACACATGGTGGTCTAATAACCCATTGGCAAGTACACACACTTGTGACACTTGTCAATCCACATGATGACACTTTCTTATAGAGGAATAACACATCTCTTATAAGGGTACAATAAATATATATGAAATACATGGATGAAATACATTCCAAAGCTACATATACATCAACATGCACATGAACAGGAAGCACGAGGGGGACAACATTTCGACTGAATGAGTCAGCTCTTTTATGGCGGAAGATTAATAAATAGAATGATCAAAGAAGGAATACACTACACAGATAACACAATTACACACACAGACAATATGCAGGGATGCGAACTGATTTCTGTATTGCTGGATCTAACATCATGACTTGATGTATGTTACAATATTATACATGCTTATATAGAATGTGCTTAGACGCTTGGGTTCCTGCCTATTATGTTCAGTTACAAAATAAGTTAAAATGGTTCGATGATTCAACCGTTATAGTCCACTGGAAGATAGAGAGATAGTCTGTCGAAGTTCAAAATTGAGAAGTCAAAGGTCGATGTTACATGTCAATGTCACAAAACTGTGAGGTCACAGAACTTGTCGAAGTCACGGAGTTGTTGAAGCCAAGTCGAAGTCGAAACTTGTCGAAGTTGTGTCAACGTCGATGACTTGTCAAAGATGTGTTGAAGTTAGCATCCAACATTAATTCCAACTATGATGTGGATCAGACCTCCTTCCTTAAGAAACAATGGTCCCCATTGTTTGCTCATGAAGGTGAGGAAACTTGTCTATCAATTCAGTAGCAGAGTACCACTTTCCTTGTGTTACGATCTATCTGTATTTAGCAACCTGAAACAAGGGAATTGTGTTCATACTTGTATGGCATACTCGTTGTCCCACAATGGTGTCACAAGGAAGAGGCTCGTGAAAATATGGATTGATGTTGTCGGGTTCTGTTGTCCGTAAGTCATTATGTTCCAACAGTGGTCCATGGTATGTTCGAAGTAGATCCACATTGAATACTGGATGCAGAGCCATGCATGCAGGAATTTCAAGCTGGAAATCATTTTCTCCAATCTATCCAAGAATACTGTATGGACCATATCGCAAAGGTTAAAACTTGAATGGACCGGTGAAGCGCTCCTTCTTTAGATGTAAGCAAACCTTATCCCCAATTTGGAATGAATGAGGAATACGATGCTTGTTGTGTTGGGGCCTTAGCTTTCTCATTTGCTCGTTGCAACATTTCCTGTGTTTGTTTATGGATGTCGCAAATATGATCTCGAAACGTCAATGCTTTAACAACTTCCAATTGGTTGTAGTCAGTGTCGTTCGATTGTGTCGAGGAGCTGATCAAGTCGATAGGCACCAAGGGTTGAAATATGTAACAGATCTCAAATGGACTCTTTCCTGTAGATATGTGCTGAGCACAATTGTAACTATGATGTATGTATGGAAGACTTCATCCCATGTTCATCGATGCTTTTGGTTGTACATGCGAAGCAATTGTACGACCAAGCGATTCACAACTTTCGTCTGTCTGTTGGTCTAAGGATGGAAAGCTATCGACAATGAGAGTCATGTGTCCATCTGTTGCCAAAGAGTACTCCAAAAGAAGCTAAATAATCTGGCATCTCGGTCGGAGGTAATGGTAGTCGGTAAACCAAAGTGTTTCCAAACATGTGTAAAGAAGAGTTGAGCAGTTTGTTGCGTTGTCATTGTCTTCTTACATGGAATGAGAATGGCCATCTTGGAAAATCTGCCACTAGTACTAAGATCACATCATGTTGATGTTTGGTAGTAGGATATCCCGTCAGGTAGTCAATAGAAATAGATTCCCATGGTCGACTAGGAACTGGCAGAGGTGTGTACAATCCTTGTCGTCGATTAGGCGGTTTAGCAATGGCACAAACCACGCATGATCGAATGTACTTGTTGATGTCAGTTTTAAGTGTAGGCCAAGATAAATACTTCTCAAGAATAGAAAGTGTCTTTGCTACACCAAAATGTCTTTGCTACACCAAAATGTCTTGTAGTATTGTTGTAGTGCGCGTCCCAAATGAGCTGTTGTCGATGCTCACTAGTCGATACACAAAGTTGTCCAAGCTTGTATAGCAAGGTTTCTTTTAGGAAGTAGTCGAAGGTCAATGACTTGTCATTCTAAATTTGTCGATAGACTAATGAAAATTCGATGTCCTCCTGATACAATTGAGGCCAAGCGGTCATGTTGTATCCCTGCATACTTATCACTGTGAAGAGGAGATTAATGGGTGGTCAACTTAGACAATCAAGAGCGGCGTTAGCTTTACCTTTCCGATACTTATTCACCAAATGGAATTGCTGTAGGTAATTAATCCACTTTAGTTGTCTGGTTATTTGTAGTTTCGACTAGGTTGGAGCGAACTGTAGAGGCTGATGTTTAGTGACGATGAGCGTTTCCTTTCCAAGGATGTAATGCCTCCATTTCTTGAGAGCTTTCTCAATGGCCTATAGTTCTTTTTCATACGTCGAAAATCTTCTAACTGTGTCATTAAAGTTTTAAGAATGAAAAACGACTGGGTGACCAGACTGAGTGATCACTGCGCCCAAGGCATAGTCCGTTGCGTCTGTCTCAATCTCAAAGGGATGATGCATATTTGGTAACACAAGTAATGGTGTAGTGCAGAGCTTGTGTTTGAGGTGTTCAAAAGCCTCTTGTTGTGTCAATGTCCATTTGAAGACAGTTTTTCCATTTTCCTTTGTCACCTGATTCAAGGGCCATGGTATGTGACTGAAGTCAAGTATGAATCGTCGATGGAAATTCGCCAAACAAAGACACATTCTTAGTTCTTGAATGGTTTGAGGAATGGAGCAATATTTGAGGATCTGTACTTTGTCTAGATCGACATGAATGCCTGCAGTGTTAATACATACCCCAAATATTTGATGTTGTTCACTGCAAAGTTACCCTTGTCCATGTTCAAGCAAAGTCGATGTTGCTGGAGAGTGTCGAGGACTCTTCAAAGCTGTCTCACATATTCCCATGATGGACTGAAAATTAGTATGTTGTCAAGATACACAATGACCCATTTTCCGATAAAAGGTCACAAAATGTTATCCATGTATCGCATGAAGGTCGCAGGTGCATTGGTTAAGCCGAAAGGCATGACTAACCATTGAAACAATCCTTCCTTGGTTTTGAAATCAATTTTCCACACGTATGAGGGATCGATTGGAATTTGATGATATCCTAACTTGAGTTCGATCTTAATATATAATTTGGCACCTTTTAGACAGTCGATGAGCTCGTCTATCTGCGGCAGAGGGTAGCGATTCTTTACCGAAATTTTGTTGAGTGCCCTGTAGTTGATGCACATGCACCAAGTCCTGTGTTTATTTGGAAAAAGGATGATTGGACATCCACAAGGAGAGGAGCTGGGTCGGATATGAAATTTTTCGATCAAATCTTGGATCTGTCTGTGAATCTCTTCATTTTCGAGAATGGATCTTTTGTAAATAGATGCATTAGGAAAAGATGAACCAGGAGCAAGTTTAATGTATTATTTTACCTGGAAATGTTGAGGCACTCACGCTCTTGGAATAAACTCCGATACCTGTCGAGAACGTTGTTGATAAAATTCTTCTGTCAAGAGCTGCATTGGTCGGTGAGTCGACTCGTCACTGTAGTCTTCCTAGAATGTTCCGGTTTCATCATGATTAATGTGAACTTTTGGGCATGATTGATGGGCTTCTTTGTCTATTTATCTTAGATCATTTATACCGTTGGTGTAGGTTGAATCTCTGGTATGTCCTACCATTGATTTTTTATTTTGATAGTCACCTTCTGAGGCCGTGACTGATAACTTCCATGGCAATCCCACAAGTAAGGTTTCCCAAACAAGGTGTCAGCTATAGAGAGTGGTGCCACATTGCAGAGTACTTCATCTTCGAAATGCTGTATGAAGTAGGTGAGTTCTCATTGTCAGGTGATCCGTATTTCCTATCCATCCTTCATCCAACCGATGTTGTAAGGCTGAGGATGCAGAGTGGTGACAAGGCCTAGTTTCTTCATGAGATCTTTAGAAATGAAGTTCTTCTAGCTACCGTTATCCACAATCAGATGTAATGGATTGTGCTAAACCCATATCCGTCTATGGAACAGGCGCTCTCGTTCCTCCTCGTCGATGATAGCAGAGGCTACTGGAGTGGTTGATGTTGATGTCAAAAGGGTCATTGCATTTGGTTCATATTCTTCCACCTTCTTGTAGAACGCGTCGTATGTCAACACTTTTTCCAAAAATGTCTTCTAATATTTGCATTCAGACATATCATGTCAAGATGAGTGGTGGTAATCGTACCATTTCCCGTTGGGTGGTTGTTTTCTACATTCCCTTTTCTGAAAAGGATTTTTTCCATGATCTGGCTTTAGCGAGGTCAGCTGAGAAGATTTCGACTTGTCGAAGTCAACTGCTGCATTCTTGTTGGGTGGTTGTCTTGATGTCGGATTTGTCGCGAAGAGTGCTTTCCCTTTCTACTTGGTTTCGAGTTTGCTGGCATAGTGGAATGCATCTGTAAGTGTATTGACAGTCAAAAATTCCATCTCCTGCTGAATGTACAGAGACAGTCCATTGATGTACTGTACAGAGACAGTCCGTTGATGTACTTCATAACAAGCAATTTCTCTTCTTCTTGGACACCAAGTCTAGCCATGAGTCGATAGAAATCGTCGATGTATCTCTGTACCGATTGGTCTTTCCATTGCCTTAGTTGCTGCCACTTCTTATACTACTTCTCAAGGTATTTGGGCAGGAAAAATTCCGTTCGGATGTGTTCGACGAATTTATCCCACGTGTCGATGGGATCTCCACTTTTCTCCATATTTGTCGAGAGGTTCTCCCAGCAGCAGTTCATAGATGTTGACATCTTTAGGGATGCAATGGTGATCTTGTCAGCTTCTAAGAGTTGATTCGCAGAGTAATAGGATTCCAATTGTTGTACCCAATTTTCGACGGATTCTGCGTCAATATTTCCTTCAAGATTCGGTATGTCCAAATTCATTTGCACTTTGAAGGGGATAATTTTGTCGTAGTGAGTTCTCATAAAAACTTCTCTCAATGTCAAATAAAATTGCATGAGAATTTCATTGAACTGGGAGAACATTTTAGTCTATTGTCGAGTCAGCACCTGCTCAATAAGTTGTGTTGTCTTGTCGGCGTCATGTCTATCGTCTATTTCATCTTCCATCTATGGAGGTAGTGTCTACCTAGATTGCTGGCATTGTGAGGGTGATTGAACTGACATAAGTCAGGTAACTTCGGTGGAAATGTCTACACAAAACTTAAGCACGAACAAAACTGACAGCTGTGATACCAATGATCCACACATGACCAGTAAGCACAAGGCGGACAATAGTTCTACTGAATGAGTCGGATCTATTATGGAGGAAGCTTAAGAAATAGAATGAGCAAAGCAGGAATACACTACATAGATAACACAATTACACACACAGACAATATGCAGGAATGCGAATTGATTTCTTTATTACTAGATCTAAGATCATGACTTGATGTTTGTTAGAATATTATACATTCTCATATAGAATCTGTTGAGACGCTTGGGTTCCTTCCCATTACGTTTAGTTACAAAAGAAGTTAGAACAGTTCAGAAGTTTAATCATTACAGCCGACTGGAAGACAAAGAGACAATCTGTCGAATCTCGACAGTCGCAAGTCACAGGTCGATGCTACATGTTGACATCACGAAACTGTGAGGTCGTGGAACTTGTCAAAGTCACGGAGTTGTCGAAACCATGTCGAAGTTGGAACTTGTCAAAGTTGTGTCGACGTCAATGACTTGTTGAAGATGTGTCGAAGTTAGCATCCAACATTAATTCCGGCTCTGACATGGATCAAATTGACTATCATGTTGCACTACGACTCCACTTCCATAAAACTCATAATGCATTTCATGTATCTGTATTGCATCATTGTGTGTCTAATCAGACTCACAAACTTCACTGGATAGAATTGTAGGTCTCAAACGAGGGAATTTTTATGGTTGAACCACTATGAATATTGGATCATAGTGTTCGACTACTCAAAAATTGTCTTGTGAACCAAGTTAAGTTCTAGTGGCATAAATATAACTCAAGATATGCTACCTAGGAGAATGTAGATACCATGTATTGTGATTATCCCTCACTTTTTTACTATAATTTTGAGATGAAGTTTCCCAAAGCATGGGTGTATGTAACACCCCATATTTTGATTAGACATCTATACCACATTTTGACATATTGTATGTATTTGCTTATTACCTATTGTAATCAAGTTGACTAAGTAAACTATGTGTGCGATATTATAAACCTAATTATATGATACTATAATGTTTTATGTTTATCTTTACTCTTATTAATGATGATAGTCAAGTATTTTAGATTTTTAGTATGGAGATTTGAAAGAAAACAACATGGTATGTCGATACCATTGGATGTTATAGTTGAATAAATGGATGGATGGCATGCACATGATAGATATATATTAAATTTTGTACATTAACTAATGATTGATTGATTGGTAATTGATATGGAAATAATGAAAGAATTTTGTGTAGATATATGTTCTGAGTAATAATAACCTACAGGTTCCAAGGGATATGCTATAGCCAGATACTCGTTATGTTATATGGACTAATCTAGGCTTATGTAGGAAACTACGATGCAAAAACTAGTCATTTGATGACATAACTCTGATAACCACAATAGTAGCACAAAGTGATTCTTGATAGGGTGTTGACTGTAGTCTTGTTGGTAGGGGTGGAGGTATTTCCCACCACGTATCCCCCAATACACATAATTATGGGAGGGATGTGCTAATTCATGCTTTCCAAGTTTTGAGATGACTACTTTGCGTTGCTTGTTAGGGAGGTTAGGTTGATTTACTGGATCCTTCCACTTATGGGTTATAGTTGGGGTTACGTTAGTATAGTAGAAGATCCAAGATATTCAATCATAGGAATGGATGGGAAATGAAAGATTTAAGTAGGTTAGGAATGGAGGCTGCTTATATTAGCACTATTTTGGGTTGGGGTTTTGAGACACCAACTATTTGTAGTGCATATTATTGTCTTGTAAATTATTACTTAATTCATTAATATAAAACTAAGTATATTGTTGATGTGTCTTGACTTTATTGCTCATTAATGTTGATGGTACTAAATGGTTTCCTTACATGTATGTTTGTCTTATCTTGCATGAGTGGTTGTCATTGAATCATCAATTAGGATTTATGCATCAGAGGTGGTAATGGTTGCATATAGTACATGTGCAAGCTATGAGTACATCAACAAGCCAAGAACACCTTTCACATGTATGCTAGTACTAGTTATGATCTAAATCCAAGTATGTATTGGTGCTTCTAATATTATAATGTGTGTAATGGTGATTGAATGTGAATTATTAATATGTGAAGGTAATTATACTATGGATGGATGCTATTAAAAATTTCATTTCATAGTTAGGTTGCATAGTATCCCCTTCACTTTAACTTGATCCCTCATTTAAAATATAAATTGTAAATTGTATCCATTAAATTGCCAGTCATTATAGCTTCGGTGAATCAAATATTAGTAATTAAGTATGTTAGGTGGACCCATTTAATGTCTACCCAACAGTTATGGTGTGAATAATAACAAATGAGTGGTGTGAATGATAGTTTAGTGAATAAAATAATACAAACGAAGATATTTTAAATATTTTAGAATATAATTTTATCTTTTTGAGACTAAATTGGAGTAAATTTATTAGTCTGGACAAGTGATTGGAAGGTCAGAACATGAAGGAATGGGTGGATAATATTTATGATGAAATAACCTTGGAGGAGGCAGTAGATGGAGAAAGGGGTGTATTTGAGAAGATTGGAGGGACTAAAAAATAGGGTTCAATAAATTGAGATTAGGAGCACTTGGAGACTATGAACTAGTTGAACTAGTTATTTCAATATGTGTAGTTTATGACTCATTGGAACTTAAGAAAGAGTGTTGTTGTTGTGGTCATTGGATTTGTGGAAATGGAGGGCTAGGATTAGATCAAGTTTCTTAGAGCTAGCAGCTTGCTGCTAGTTGGATAGGAGGATTAATCTCAATTTGAGCAAACTATTATAATGCTTACTACGTACTACTACCTAGATGGACTACTACTAGATCAGACCAAGGGACTACAAGTATCTACACCTACAGGAGAGGCATTCTACTTCCTTATACTTACATAAAAATGGTTATTATTGCAAAAGTAAAATTATTGAAGTACATTGTGAAATTGCAAATTATGCTATTTTTGTTTTATGCATTCTACAAATATATGTAGAGATGTATATTATGCACATCTTTTTCTGCTAAAATGTACATTTTTTTTTTTGGATATGTATTAGGGATAATTACTTAAGTTTAATTAAACTTGTGTATGTTGGAAGAGTAAAAATAATTAACACCCATCATTAGGATGGGTGTTACAGTTAGAGTTAGAGGATGAAGAATGTGACTCAATAGAAGAATTTGAATCAAAAGAAGAATACCCCATACACTAGTTTTCAGGAGATCATCTTGAGAAAGGATCCAACTAGAGAGGTACTCCCCTCCTTATTTTCAATCTTGTTTTTATTTCTCTATTATTGATGATGATCCTATAAATGTGAAGGAAGTTTTCGATTAAGAGGATACAAATATCTAGATGAAGGCCATGGTTGAAGAGATGGATGCATTCAATAAAAATGAAGCTTTGGATCTTGTTGAGTTACCAGCTAGAAGAAAAACAATTGGTAGAAAGTGGTTGTTTAAAAATAATTCGAATGCAAAAGGTAAAGTGGAGAAGTACAAAGCCTGCTTAGTAGCAAAGGGATATTCCCAGGTAGAGGGAATTGATTTTGGTGAAATATTTTCTCCTGTTGCTAAATTAAATTCTATCAGATTCCTTCTTTCTACTATTGCTTCTTTTGATCTTGAAGTATAGTATATGGATGTGAAGACAACATTCCTACATGGGGATATTGAAGAATAAATCTACATGAGAAAATTAGAAGGGTTTATAGTAAAGGGAAGGAAAGAGTTGGTATGTAAGCTACAGAAGTCCCTTTATGGTGTAAAGCAATCTCTAAGGATGTGATACCAAAATTTCAACACATACATCCATGGATTGGGGTTTCATGGTAGCAATGTTGATCACTATGTATATTCAAAGCAGGTTGGTGATCACTTCATTAATATAGTATTGTATGTTGATTACATGTTGCTGATTGGAAACAACATGAATGTCCTAAGGGAGGTGAAGCCACAACTATCCTCCAAATTTGGCATGAGGAATATTAGTGCTACAAAATTCATACTAGAAATGGAGATTAAAAGAGATTTCGCAAAGGTAAAACTCTCGTTGAATTAGAGGAAATATGTTGAGATAATAGTACACAAATTTAGCATGCATGAAAGTAAGTTGGTCAGGGTCACTATTCATGTAGGTGTAAAGTTGTCTGTAGATCAGTGCCCCATGACACATGAAGAGGACGAATACATGTCACGAGTTCCATATGCTAGTGTGGTTGGTATTTTGATGTATGCAATGTTCTGTATGAGACCAAACATTACTCATGTAGTACGAATTTTGAGCAGATATATGCCAAAATCACGGAAGAATTATTAGACAGATATAAACAAGGTCTTCAAATATTTGTGTGCAACCAAAGATTATGCAATCCTCTACTAAGGAAGACCTAGGCCACAAAAAGCAATATGGATGTGTTTATGTAGACTAGGATTGTTGGGCTTGGCCCAGATGGAGCAATTTTGAACAGGAAGTATTGTGAGAATTGCGGAGCTAAGCACAGTTAAGTTTGAACAATTTTGGATAAGTTTTGGTATGTTGCGAAGTTGCACGCAACATAGTGTCAAAAGAGCTGCGAGGTTGGTGCTGCGAGGAGTATAGCACCGCGATGTGCCATGTCAACAAAGATCCAGCTAAGCAAAACATCGACGGATGAAGGCAGTTATTTTGGTTAGGTCACAGAAGACCTATTTTTGGAAAAGATTGTCGATAACTACCAAGCAGTGGGTAGGTGCAGATCGGAGGTAGGTGACTAATCACAATGGGCAGAAGACTACTACCACTCGAACCAGTCATCTAAGGCCAGAAAAGAAGGAATAGATCAGTGGAAGCAACCTATTGGAGCACATATAACAAAAGATCTGATGCCAGATATCAGTTGTCCGGTTTTGGGAAAACCGCGACAGTTTTGTAAGCCTAAAGGTTCTTCCTTCGTAAAATGTAAAGACATTACCTACGGGTCTTGATCTATATATAAGGAAATTTTGTAAAGGAAAAGGGTTAACTCTCATTTGGTTAATATTATTGAATATTGTAAGATTTGTTAGATAAAATCATTGCAAAGGCTCTGCAGCTGAGTGTGTAGAGACCTAATTTTGAGAGAAAGAAAGAAGAGCATCTACAGCTGAGTGCATAAATGAAAGAACTGTTGTACCCTTTTCTAAATAATAAACAATTGTTCTTGTGGACGTAGCTTCCCATCCAGGGGGGTGAACCATGTTAAACTGTTTTGTTATGTGATTGCTATGCATGATTATTATTAATTTGTTATTTAATTTACTTACAGTGCATGCATAAGGTTACTGTTATCGTATATGTGTTTATTTTTGTCTATATTCTATGCAGAAGGGATGGAATAAGATTTGAATAGCTCATGTATGGACAAATGACAGTAGGCAAGGCCCTATAAGTTTCAAATGAATGGATCAATGAGATAACCACACAGTTAATTGTTAGGACTGAATTGCGGTATCAAGCACACAGCACTGCATATCTCACTCATCTGCAGAGATCATGATGTTTATCAGTCTAAAATAATGATGAATGCTTAAAGGCTATCGAATAAGGTTGAGTAGAAGTGATTAAGTATCATAAACCCCACTGCATAGCCTCTGGATGCGCTGAGGGTGCAAATATCCTTGTTCCTGAAGATATTCGACGCGGAGTAGGAGACTTTGCGCAACAACTAAACATTACTGTGGAGTCCTTCACCGCACTGTGCATTAATCAACTAAATCAATCGCACCACCTGGTTGTGGAAACCTGTTTCTGCAACCACCCCCTCAACTTCGCCTCGGGTGAGACCTCAGGCTGCTTGCAGTTTGTTTCCGAAAGGGCTGGTGAATAGGGGTTTTGTTGGTATTTTGTACCACGAAGTACCTGGGTCTACATTGGAAAACCTCTAGAATAGTGTTGCGACCAACATGTTGAAAATCCATTTCACGTACATGTTGATGCTTCATGTATAGCATTGGGTATCATTCTTGCGCAACCAGGAGAAGGAGGAATTGATCATCCCATTTCATTTTCGAGAAGAAAGATGTCATCTACTAAGAGGAACTATACCACTACTGAAAGGGAAGGACTTGTAATGGTATATGCACTATAGAAATTCAGACACTATTTGCTTGGTGCACACTTTTCAATGTTTACCTACCATTCTGCATTGAAATACCTGGTCAATAAGCTAGTTTTAGGGGGACGAATATGCAAATGGCTCTTACTCTTCCAAGAGTATGATTTTGAAATAATAGTTAAACTAGGTAGATTAAATTTAGGCCCTGATCATCTATCAAGGATCAAGTCAGGAGAGGAACCAATGAATCTAGAATACCATCTCCCTGATGCGCAATTCTTTGCTATACAGATCGCCGATGATTATTATTAGGATATCATTGACTTTCTAACTACTGGGTTCGCACCTACTGAATTTACTACGCAACAAAAGAAGCAGCTAGTAGTACGAGCCGCAAACTTCACCATTATTGCAAGACAAATCTATAAGTTAGGACCTGATGAAGTGCTGCGAAGATGTGTATTAGAATATGAGAAGCCACTTGTATTAGCTGATGCACATTCAGGAGCCACAGGAGGTCATTATGCAGGAAGGGCTATTGCATAGAAAATACTACGTGCAGGGCTATGGTAGCCTACAATCCATAAGGACTACAAAGAACATTGCCAGAACTGCGATGTCTGTCAGAGGATAGGGAAACCATTAAGAAGAGATGAAATGTCATTGAATCCTCAGTTGACCTTGCAGGCATTCTAGAAATGGGAAATTGATTTTGTGGGACCTATTAACCCACCGGGAAAAAGAAGTGGTGCGAGGTATATTATTACAGCAACTGACTACCTCACCAGATGGGTATAAGCGAAACCAGTCAAGGACTGTATTGCAGCTACAGCAGCACAATTTATTTTTGAGAATATCCTTACATGATTTGGATGCCCAAAAATTTTGATGAGTGATCAGGGTACTCATTTTTTGAACAGAACTATTGAATCTCTGACTGAAGAATTCCACATCCATCATCAGCGTAGTACGCCTTATCATCCACAAGTGAATGGTATTGTTGAAGCATTTAATAAAGTACTTGAGAATGAGCTAACCAAGGTATGCAATGTAAACCACGATGACTGGGACTTGCGCATTCCTTCAGTATTATGGGTATACAGAACAACATGCAAGAAATTAACTGGACATACACCTTTCAGATTGGCTTACGAAAAAGAAGCAATAATCCCTATGGAGTACATTATACCTAGCTTGAGAATAGCTGCATTTACAGGGATGGAAAATCACGCAGCACTAGAAGAAAGGCTGTCACACTTGGTTGGGTTGGAAGAAGAGCGCTTCATCGTGGGATTCCACTAGCAAGTGCAGAAAGAATGAGAAAAAGCATGGCATGATCGCCACATCAAAAATAAATCTTTTGAGGTAGGTGACCTAGTCCTAATGTATGATAGTAAATTCATGAAGTTTCATGGAAAATTTAAAATGCATTGGCTTGGACCATATACTGTAATAGATGTTACTAACGGTGGTGCAGTCCAGTTAGCCACTTTAGCTAGTGATTCATTACCCAATCTAATAAATGGGAGAAGACTAAAGCTTTACCGTGATAGTCCTGCTTTGCAACATCCATAATGATCAAAAGAAGGAAAAGTTTCTAGGTGCCAAGTATGGTCGGAATTTGGCACTAGAAACTGTGAAAAATTCTGTACATAGACTGATAGAGATAGATCTATACAGTGCCCCGCATTAAAAAAGTAAAAAAAAAAAAGAGAGAAAAAGAAAAGAATTATATGCTGCGAAATCACTACGCAGAACCAACGATGACCTGCCGCACAGTTCAAAGCAAGAATCCATAAAATAGCCGTTACAAGTGTCGGTTCAGAATATAGACATTATACAGTAATTCCTTGCCGACCGCTCAAGCATTTAAAGTACAGATAGCCCTTCTGATCACAAATTTTGAAAGACAAGACAGCAAAGGCATTCAAATTTGGCCAACAAATACCACCATTAAATGCATATCTAGCCATTCAAGGGCACGAAGGAGGATCCACCACACCTATAAATAACACTGCTTATCATCTCATGGGCATATCAAACACTTAGAATTTTCTGCAAATACTTCTTTCTAAGCTAGTTTTGATAAGCTTTCTACAACCGTTGAAACTGTTTGCATGCCTAAGAAATTTTTATTTGAAGAAGAGTTCACGGTTGAAGAGACTGTGATGTTGTTCCAACATGGA
Source organism: Larix kaempferi (assembly GCA_027924585.1). Taxonomy (NCBI): domain Eukaryota; kingdom Viridiplantae; phylum Streptophyta; class Pinopsida; order Pinales; family Pinaceae; genus Larix; species Larix kaempferi. The sequence continues at coordinate 31,757,716 of BSBM01000047.1, read as the reverse complement.
GAAATTGACGAATTAATGAGAACCCCGAAGAAGAAAATCGTTAAGGAATCATAACAAAATCCAAGGAGATCACCAAGACATGGCCCCTCAATGCAAGACAAAGGGAAAAATCCAATAGTGCCTAGATCAAAACTACCGCAAACAAGTTCAGTAGGGCCGAAAAAGCCCCTTGCTGATAAAGAGATATCGTTAACTATGACTCCAGAATATATCTCACCGCGTGCAGTGGATGTGACGACCATTAGACTGCTGAAGAGCCCAAAGTATGAGATACCACTCTCACCTATATCGAAGCATGTTGAGGTGGAAAAAAATCTATTAGGAAGGATTCCTTATTGCAAATGGGAGGATTATGATCTGCTAGCAATGCAGAAGGAGAAGCCAACTGAACCAAAGTTCCCATAGTTCCAGTCCGACAAATACATGTGCTGGAAGAAGAATGCGAAGGGTGACCTAACCTTGGTTGTCGAGAGCTGGTTTTCAGTAGTAGCACAGTCGGGGCTGCTCAAACTGCTAAGGTTTCCACATTTCGACAGATCACTAGAGCTCAACGTGGTGGTGCGAAATCTTATGGCTCGCATCCAACAGGGATATTTATGGCTAGACTAGAATATCGACCTAACAATTGACTTAATCCACCATATAACTGGATTAAGCAAAAGGGGAGAAGACCGAAGGAAGTTCTTCTAGGGAAAGACAAAGGATAAAGAGGTAGTAGCATTAATGAAGCAAACACAATCTGTGGTCAAAGGGAAGCGAGGCTTCCAGATGGATGACATAAAGGATGATGCAATAAGGTTTGTCAAACATCTATTAGCGGGAAAAATCTTAAGGAAGTGCAGACCTTTAGAAGTAAATGCAAGCGCAGTACTACTTGGTGCTACAGCCGCCGAGGGACAAGAATTCAATTGGTCTCAATTTCTATTAAATGAACTCCTTGAAGAGCTCAATGATACAAAAATCAATGGTGGATATTTCCATTTTACCTGGCTAATCATATTGATCGGCTTCCTGGGGTGGAGGGAAACGAAGCACTATGTCGGAGTGTTCACAAACACTTCGGACTGCAGAGGTGCTAGATTTTAGAATCTATGGGCGAGCTTGAATCCAGAAAGACAGCACGAGACAACGCTGGTGTTATACACATATTACGACTAGCTGCGCGGGGCCATCATGCTTACACCTCGCATACCAAAGCAAGTGACAAGCAAATATATCCGCATTATAAATTTTTATGCTGCAATGAAATGCATCACCATTTCACCCAAAGCGCAGAGGAAGAATGCTGATTGGTACCCTGGAAACTACCATATGTATGAGGAAGATATTGAGAACTTAATGAAGAATGGCCAACTAAATTCTGAGTTGAGGTCGTGGATATTGAAAGTGATTATGGCGAGGATAACCCTATCCCATGTCGCATTGTAGAAGATAAAGAGTCCGGAAAAAGGAGGGATGTTGGAAGTCCTTCGGTGCACAAGGAGAAAAGGAAGAAGGAGAAAGCAAACAAAGACCAATTATACACAGTGCTTCGAGAAGATGATTATTTAAGGATTTCCGCAAGGGTAACTGAACAAATGGAGAAACTCTCAACAGACAAAGAAAAGAAGGAAAAGGAAATTCAAGACAACTTAAAGCAGAACCTGAATACACTACAAGGGATATCCCAAACATTTGATGAAGTCAGCAAAAGATTACCATTGCACCATGAGTCAGCAGCTGGAAAAGGATCCGCGGGGACTTCGCAACAACAAATAACGGTTCCCGCGAGGTCCAGTATTGTCCATTTGCAGCCACTATCTATCAGATTTCCATTACAAGATCAAGAAATGTTAGATACAAAGAATGTAGAGTGCGTGGAGCTTTATCTTGCAACCATACCATTGCCAAGACTCCATTACTTACAAATACAACTAGGTGAAGAAATGCATGACAGGACCATAGAAGCGCTGAAAGAACAAGAAGAGTTACAAAGGAAACTTGAGGAAGAGAGCTCACGAAATACTATGCAATTACAAGATGAAACAGATCATCGACTGAGATTGGAGAACACGATCACTGCTGTTGTAGGTAATATAGATGAGTTTGAAATTCAAACAGAACTAGCAGATACCATCATCAAGATTGGCGATTTGGTCAATAGCCTAAGGACTCAGAAGGAAGACATGGAGATTCTCCATAAATCTGAAATTGCTTCCCTGAAAGTGCAGATCAATCCACAGACTCCACCAGATGAACAGTAGTTGAGACAAGGAGTAGTGAAGACCGTGGCATAGAATATTGCTATCGAATTCACTAAGTGCCAAAGTCTACTGGAAGCAGCACTGAAGGAATTTACTACCCTTGAAGAAGATCAATAATTATAGGAAGTAAATAAGGAAGTGAAGGAAAAACAAGAAGTACTAGAGAAGATGGGTGAGGACGTTAAGGCACTGCCAGTGAGGGAGAAACTCCTCAAGTACAGGGAAATCAACAACCTCAAGAAGGAATTTAAAGCGTTGCGGGAGAAGGAGACAGAAATGGGTGATAAGTCACAACCATTATTAGAAGATGTCGGCACGATCTCATAAGAGATCGAAGAAACGTTGAAGGAACTGAACCAAAATCAAGAGTAGGTGGAAGGTCAGATCGGCCAGGAGATAACAATATAAATGGTGGAAACAGTTGGGCAAATTGAACAGGATACGAAGGCCACAGTAGAAAAGCTAACTCACACATTCAAGGAGTTCACTGCGAAAATCATCCCACAATCAGTAGAACACCCTCAAGGAGTTCCAGGTGGCTCGGGGGCGAGCCACAAGTAAGTGTTAGGGGCCTATTGGGCCTGGCCCAGATGGGGCAATTTTGAAGAGGAAGTATTTTGAGAACTACGGAGCTAAGCGGAGTTAAGTTTGAACAATTTTGGGATAATTTTTGGTATGCTGCGAAATTGCGCACAACATAGTGTCATAGGAGCTGTGAGGAGTACAGCGCTGTGATGTGCCATGTCAACAAATATCCAGCTAAGCACAGCATCGATAGATGAAGGCAGTTATTTTGGTTAGGTCATAGAAGACCTATTTTTGGCAAAGTTCATCGATACCTACCAAGCAGTGGTTAGGTACAGATCGGAGGTAGGTGACTGATCACAACAAGAAGAAGACTAATACTACTTGAACCAGTCATCTAAGGTTGGAAAAGAAGGAATAGATCGACGGAAGCAACCTATTGGCGTGCATGTAATAGAAGATCCGCTGCCAGATATCAGTAGTCCAGTTTTGGGAAAACGGCAACAGTTTTGTAAACCTAAGGGTTCTGCCTTCATAAAATGTAAAGACATGACCTACGGGTCTTGATCTATATATAAGGAAATTTTGTAAAGGAAAAGGGTTAGCTCTCATTTGGTTAATATTATTGAATATTGTAAGATTTGTTAGATAAAAGCATTGTAAAGGCTCTGCAGCTGAGTGCGCAGAGACCTAATTTTGAGAGAAAGAAACAATAGCGTCTGTAGCTGAGTGCACAGACGAAAGAACTAGTGTACCCTTTTCTAAATAATAAACAACAGTTCTTGTGGATGTAGCTTCCCATCCGGGGGGGTGAACCACGTTAAACCATTGTGTTATGTGATTGTTGTGCATGATTATTATTAATTTTTTATTTAATTTACTTACATTGCATGCATGAGGCTACTGTTATCTTATATGTGTTTATTTTTGTCTATATTCTCCGTAGAAGGGATGGAATAAGATTTGAATAGCTCATGTATGGACAAATGACGGCAGACAAGCCCCTATAAGTTTCAAATGAATGGATCAATGAGATAACCACACAGTTAATTGTTAGGAGTGAATCGTGGTATCAAGCACACAGCACTGCATATCTCACTCATCTGCATAGATCATGATGTTTATCAGTCTAAAATAATGATGAATGCTTAAAGGTTGTCGAATAAGATTGAGTAGAAGTGATTAAGTCTCATAAACCCCACTGCGTGGCCTCTGGACGTGCTAAGGGTGCAAATATCCTTGTTCTTGAAGATATTCGACGGGGAGTAGGAGACTCCGCGCAACCACTAAACGTAGCTACGCAGTCCATCATGGCACTGCGCATTAATCCGTTGAATCAATCGCACCACCTAGTTGTGGAAACCTGCTTCTGCAACCACCCCCTCAACTTCACCTCGGGTGAGACCTCAGGCTGCTTGCAGTCTGTTTCCTAAAGGGCTGGTGAATAGGGCTTTTGTTGGTATTTTGTACCACGAAGTACCTGGGTCTACATTGGAAAACCTCTAGAATAGTGTTGCGACCAACAAGGATGGATATCTTCAACACATAATATCTATAAGTTGTTATGTGTTTAACCTATTTGGAGGAGCTATCAGTTGAATGAGCAAGAGATAGGTTGTAGTTTCACTCTCAACTACATAATTTGAATACATGGAATCTACCCATGCAAGTAAAGAAGTTGTATGGTTGTAAGGATTGTGTTAAGGTATTAGGTTTGTATAGAAATTTATAAGGTTAGATTGCGACAACCAAAGTGCAATATTTCTAGAAAATAACCCTTCTTAGCATGTTAAGACAAAGCATATTGATGTGGAATATCACTTTGTGAGAGATATGATGGAATACAAGAAGGTGTTACTAGAAGAGTTTGACACCTTGAAGAATCTTGCAGATTCATTGATGAATGCTATCAGTATTGAGGATTTCTCTTGGTGTAGAGAATCTATGGGCATTGATTTCCTAAACTTGTTACCCTATCAATACATGGCCTATTTTTATGAAAAAAAAGATAAGTAAGAGAATTTTGGATATGTGTTATACTCTTTGCATGTGTGTGGGGAGATTTTTCGTCTGATGATCCCCACCCATCTAGTGCTCTAACATATGTGTTAGATGTTGCACATGGCATTGTCTCAGGCAAGGTTGTGGGGTGGGGGCACGTTGGAAACCTCCCCATACTCCATGAGATAGACATCAGGAATGTGTGTTATCTCATTGCCAATATGAGTCAGAGATGAGTGCAATTTTTTGGGGCTATTTTAGGGTTTTTCCTAAAAATGTGTAATTTAATCCTAATTAATGGATTGGTGTCTATTTCTTATTTGTCTTAACATATTAGGGTTTTTGATTCTATAGAATACCTACATATTGTATTGTGAATGGTTAATAATCATAATAAGAATGATAGAAGCGTGACTCTAAGGTTTGCTGATTTTTCCCTTTAAGAGTTTCCAAGCTAAATATCTGTGGATTGTATGTATGCCAATGTGTATTCTCTATTTTGATTAAGAATTTGTATGCATAGCTTCTCTTCATAGTTTTAAAATTTTCAATTTTTCTTATTTGTTATTTTTAGTGATGCTTAATCATTCAATTTCATTATAGATTTACAAATAGAGCCTTTATATTTTGGTCATAGAACATGCATGATTGTTAGATGAGTTTCTACACTTATAATCAATGGCTAATGGTTTAAAGATGATTGTCCCTATGTGAATCATTTTTATAAGTGTATTTATTTGGTGATCTTTTGAATACTTTGATTTTATGGATTTGGGTTTAGATTTCTTTCAAATGGAATAGGGTAGATCATGCTTAAGATAGATCTATTTTAGTTCATAAATGAACTAATTTTACACATATTGCTTTAGCACTTCACAAAATTCCAAAATTTGCATGGATGATTAAATGTAATATGACTTAGACATATAATCAAGGTGAAACGGGGAAATCTGCTAGAATCCGAAATAAAACAATAACTAATATAGTTATCATTACATGATATTTCCTTAATCTATCCAAGTATTATTTATCTTGGCTACCTTATGTTGTTCTCATGAGTGGGGTCCTTCATGAGGGCTTATGAAGTCGCAGTGACTGAAAATAATATAATTCAAACCTCCTTTCTCATATGTTTTACATGAAAATATTAGAATTCTAGAAAGTGTTGCTTTAAGAAAAGTTGAAGAAGATGTATTGAGAAGATCAATACGTAATCTATCTATCTTTCTTACTATTTACCTTCTTCATCATTGAACATTGTTTCTTTATTACTATTCATCTTATTTCACAAATAAATTTTGAAATTTGCTTATGGATAGTATTCTCTAGATTATAGATGATACAAGTCGATTTTAAATAATTGAATTCAATTAAAACATATACCTAGACATAATAATGATCATTTAAAATTTTGACATAACTTCTCATTACTATAACCAATCTAAATCTATCTTAACTCTAAATCTATCAAGTGTCAAGTGGGATCAAAGCCCTTAATGTGTAGGATTTTTCTCAACTTTTGGCAGTGTGTCAAATAAAGATGTTTTATATAGACAAACACCAACACATAATATTTAATATTAATCTTGAGTATGGATATTCTCTTCATATATCAAATGTTAATAAGTTGTGTTTAACGCTATGTTAAACAATAAGTTTTGATGAATTCCTACAAACATATTCATTTTAAAAGAATGATAGAATTTCAAACTTGAAATAGAAAATCATCAAAATCATAAAAAAAACATAATTTTCAGATTAAATTTTGCTTAAAATATGACCTTGATTTAATAATTTTACAAAATATTTTTTTAATTGAATAGTATTAATCCAAATCAAATATAAAAATTATGATTATTTTACAATCAAATAAAATTATAAAACTACAACCATAGAATTTATATAAATACTTATTATATAATTTATTAACAGCATACATATATCATAACCCTTTACTACTATGAAACGATATCAATTTCGTGTTATTTATTTGAAGAGAAATCACTAAACCTTAAACCCCAAGCACATGTCATCTACTTAAAATATAGAAAGAATGGCACTAATAGGCCAAATAGAGGGCAGTAATTATATTGTGAACATTCTTATGAAAACAAATTATGAATGGAGTATTTTGATAAGTTTAGGCCAAATAGATGGCACTAATTATATTGTGAACTTTATGATCACAAACAAATTATGAAGAAGTATTTTAAAAAACAAAAAATTATTTTTTATTGATTGATTTGAATATTATTAAACAAATAAAATAAGGTTAACCGAAAATGTTTTTTAATTAAATAATATAATATTAAATGAAATTTTATATACGTATTTAAAGATAGGAAATGAACTTCTCTTGAAAATGGAAAATGTAACACGTCTCCACTATTATACATTTAACACCAATACTAATGCATTGGTTATATATATATATATATATATATATATATATATATATATATAATAATTTTAAATTGTATACAATAAATTAATACATTTAAATTAATTAAAACCAGCATCAATACAATGATAATGGAACATAACCATTACAATAACTCCGTATAATGCAAAGTTCTTTTATAATTCATATCACTCCACTTAAGTCTTCGAATATTCGCAACATATTATAAAGTTATATTTTTTGAATTATTGTTCAAATTGCCATGCTTTAAAACATGATATGAAAGTCTTCGAATTTTCTCAACATATTATTATATTATATTTTTTGAAGTATTATTCAAATTGATATTCTTTAAAACACGACATGAAAGTAAATTTAAAGATTTCAAATTTTTTATTTAATTTTCAAAAAATTATTTAATAAAATTTATAATATTATTTAATATACATTAACACCAACTATTACAGTTGAGACCAATATTTATAATATAACAATGACTATTCCTATATACATTCCTTTAATGCTATACATATATTCGTACATAGATTCCTTTCATTATATATATATATATATATATATATATATATATATATATATATATATATATATATATATATATACTACTGCCTTAGATAAGCAAGTCTTAGATGGGCACATTGTTTACAATATTTTATTTCCGTAATTTATACGCAGGCCGCCTCTTATCTTGATATCGTGTGCTCTCTAATTCATTTGGATTTCATGTCTGTTATTTTTAAAAGGTTATATTTCAGGCGAAATAAAATAATACAAACTCAGCTGAAATAATATTTTATTTACGTCTATTAACAAGCACGATAAACAACTTCACCTATTTCATTTCTAATGTAAAGTGAATGATTTCATTTTTCTAAAGTTTGCTAACGTTTAGTGAATGATTTCATTGTTCAGACATTGTTTTGTAAAAGTATATTCTCAAGTATATTTTACAATGATAATGAGTTTTAGTGTTTTAATTCAAGAAGAGTGTTCTTAAATTACTATGATTTTAATGAGATAGAAGGTTGGGTATGTTGGTATTGTAACAAAAAAAATTAAAATTTGGAGCTTGTGTGAGTGTAACATTGATATATATTATATAGAAAACTCAATGAAGTTGCCTTAGATGCAAAATGTAGAGTTTCTTTATCTATATTTTTGTTGATTAAAGTAGTTGAGAGATCGTTAATGTCAAACAATGTTTAGTATAGAAATATAAAAAAATGTTTAATTGGAGGGAAATTACTATAAAATAAAATAAAGGGAAAAAAATTACTTTTAAACTAATGTGCTCGAATTTTATGTCGATGACCAAAATAATAAGGTCATTAGAATGGAAGAAGGGCAGTGCTATATAAATGGGGGATAGTTTAATCCCAACCCCATGATGTGTAATAAATTTTCAAATTAACACATACCTCAATATGCACAATCAATAGATAAAGAGTTATAATACCAATTCTTATACCATAATGTATCCCTCCCTACTCTTATGTAGGAGACGTTGAGCGGTGCATGGTTCTGTTATATAAGTGGGAGATCCCTTAATGCCCCCCTCATCACTCTCACAATAGAGCTATTGAAGGGTACATGAGGGGTGGTGTTGTATAAATGGGGGGATGGGCCACTTCCCCCTCCTATGATTTGTATAGCTTTTATGAAAACACATCTCAAATTAATGCATGCCTATGAACTATCGATGAGTTGGGGAATTACACCACCAATGTTCATATCTTAATGCCTCCCCCATTAGTTTGAAGTGGGATTTATCAAACGGTAAAATGGCTATAGTGTACAAAGAATTGGGTTTAATTGACACCAAATATTTGGAATATTTGCATACCTCTCTATAGATCAAGTCACCCATCCAAGGTCAAGAGTTTGGAAATGCATTCCCCCTAGCCGATTATCAGAACATGGTATGCAATGTCCAACTCTAGGTTAACTTTTTTTGTCTTTTGGTACAAAAGGATGGGATTGCTGTCGAAAATATTGTTTTCATTGATGTCAAAGGCAAGGGGAAACTACACATGTCCAAGATAAAGATTGCAAGATGGAGATAGTTGGAAATATTGTTTTTGGAATTTTGATGCTTAGTTTCGATACCCTATCTTGCAAGGCATTTTTTACCATATGGGAGTATAGGTTGGTGCCTACATATTGCTAGAAGCCATATTTCGGAACCTATGGGAGTATAGGTTACATGCATATAGAACTTATTTCGAGACCTTTTCAAGGGTAAATGCCAATTTCATTAAATTTGGACAAATTAGGCAAATTTTGGACGAAGAAAGTGTGAATTTAGACTTCAAAAACTTGTGTCAATATCAACCTTTCTAAAGTGCAAAAACGGGTTCTGAAAGTGGCAATATTGGATTTGAAAAGTGTGTTTTTATATTCGAATAGTGTGTTTTTTTACTACTTATGAACCTTAAAATTGCACTTTTTTTTTGTTATGAAGCTATGAATTTCAATTCAAAATAAGTGAATTTCAAATCAAAAAATACAAATTTTGATTTAAAAAGTGTGAATTTAAAATATAAAAATGCAAATTTTGATTTGAAAAGTGTGAATTTTAAATCAAAAAATGCCAATTTTGATTCAAAAAGTGTGAATTTAAAATAAAAAAATGCAATTTCGGATTTGAAAAGTGTGAATTTCAAATAAAAAACTGCAATTTTTTATTTGAAAATTGTAATTTTTATTTCTAAATGTGAAAAATTCAATGTCTAAAATATCCAGTCATTGTTACAATAACAAGTCAATCCACTAAGTTATAACATATAAAAATGGTTTGTCCCAATTTCTATTTTCCAACAAGAAGGGTCGTCCACCCTTTCATTTCGTAGTTAATTGTGAAAACATGTATCCAACAATTCAGCTATATCCATAATGGAGAACACAAGAAGGATTGACCGACCCTTCTTGTAGTGTTGAGCTATTATGAAAATCATATTTGGAATAAGAAGGGTCGGTCAACCCTTCAATTTCGAGGGAATTGTTAAACTAGAACACCTTGGAATTTATAACATATAAAAATATTTTGTCCCGACTTCCGTTTTTCGACAAGAAAGATCGGCTGCCCCTTATTTTCGTAGTTAATTGTGAAAACCTTTATCCAAGAACTCAGCTATATCCATAATGGAGAACACAAGAATGATTGGCCGACCCTTCTTGTAGTGTCGAAATATTATGAAAAGAATATTGATAATAAGAAGGGTCGACCGACCCTTCTTGCAGTGTCGAACTATTATGAAAATAATATGGGGAATAAGAAGGGTCGACCGACCCTTCAGTTACGAGGGAATTGTAAAAATAGAACACCTCGAAAGTTATATCATATAAAAATGGTTTGTCCTGACTTTCGTTTTACGACAAGAAGAATCGGTCGACCCTTCTTTTCGTAGTTAATTGTCAAAATATTTATCCATCAAATCAACTATCGCCATAATGGATAATACAAGAAGGATTGACCAACCCTTCTTGCAGTGTCGAACTATTATGAAAATAATATTAGGAATAAGAAGGGTGAGTCGACCCTTCATTTAGGAGGGAATTGTAACAATAGAACACCTTGGAGAAAAAGCAGCCGCTCTTTCTCTAAGAATATTTCTACTTGCCAGCAAAGTCTTTAAAGAAAAACTTCTATAAATTTTGCAACACATGGAACGCTTATATTGTGACACGTGGCATATTTGACTTTTAAAATTAGTTTAAAGATTGTTTAAATTAATATTAAGGAAATTAATAGTACAATTTAACGTTTGGGGACTGTTTTAAGCTGTTGCATTTTCTGAACCAGCAACGACAATGTTATATGACTAGGGTGCAAATGAGAAGTATAGTTTACAGTTTGTGGAAAAATGAGAAGTAGTTGGAGATGAAGATGGTGTAAGGAATTTATGGTTGAGTTGCTGAGTAGAAGATCCTTAACGAAGTTTAAAACTGATACACTCCAAATCAGTTTTAAACTGATAATAGTTGAGCTACCCCATTATTCCTCGAGAATAGGGCAACTTCGCAGGACAAAGCAGAGAGAATGGGGCAGCTCCCTAGTAGACATATTAGAGAGAATGGGGCATCTCCCCAGTAGACATGGAGCTGCCCCAAGGTGAGGGCTGCTTTGAATGCGTAGAGGGCCAAGGTACCAGAGTTGCAGCTAGCTAGCTGGTGAATGTTGATGTATATGTAACTTCGAAATGTATTTCACATATATATATATATTGTATTCCTATAGAGATGTTATGATTCCTCTATACGGAAGTGGTTGTATTCCTATAGAGATGTTATTATTCCTCTATACGGAAGTGTCGTCATTTATATTGTAAGTGTCGTAACTTATACTTGATGGGTTATTAGACCACCTTGTCAGGGTCGGCCATGTATAAGTGATGTGGGTCAAAGGGTTATTAGACCACCCTATTGGGGGTCGGCCATGTGGGTCAAAGGGTTATTAGACCACCCTAGTGGGGGTCGGCCCAGTCAGCATTATGTTAAGTGGTTAAGTTGAGGCCGACCTAGTTGAGTAGAGGTCAAGTCAAGTTAGTGTATAAATAGAGAGTGTGTCTCTCTCATTTTACACATTCTATTCTCACACTCACACTTTGGAGAGTGGCGCACTTATGGAAGAGGAGGCTCTGCTACTAGGAGAAGACTATCTCTTGTATTCTGGTTGTATCATTGCTCTATCTATCTCTGAGGAAGTTATTGGGGTTTTCACTTTTATGGTTTTCCCCAAGTAAACTCTGTGTCTCTTGTGTGCTTGCATTATTGTGTCCATGATTGATATGCTATAGATTTGATGTACATGTTGTTCTCTCAGTTAAGATCCTAGATTAGATTGAAGTAAATTCTGAAAATTTAACATGGTATCAGAGCTATCCTGAAAGAAGGCATGATATGGCATGTATGGCACTTGTTGCACTTATGATGCTAGGGCTTGATATAGAAAAAACAAGTCATGATAGCACTTTCACTATAAATCTGTTTTGGCAAAGTTGTCGGATCTGAAACTTTTACAGGTCGAAGCTCAGATCCCCATGTACCTCGTGTCCAAAGGACAACCTCTAATTCATTTTACTTTGTGATTTATGATCTGTACAATATAGGGTTTCTGCCTCTTCCAGATCTGAGTCAAAATCAGGTGACCTTGGGAAAAAGGTCATAACTTGGGATAGGAAGCTCCAAATGAAATTTCATAAAAAGTGACAGGTAGTACACAGCCTGTACTATTACAGGAAATGTTTTCAGAGGCCAAAGTTGAACCAATGACATGTGGCACGCTGTACAAGTTCTCTCTCCTATATTATCCCATAAACAGGTCACGTTGCGACACTTGGCATAACTCTCTCTCAGAGAATCCAATTGAGGTCAGACCTGTCGAGATGGAAAGCTAACAGGTCAGGATATCTAAGGAAAATGTTTCAGAGGCTGAAGTTGAAACAGTGAAACGTGGAACGCCGTACAAGTTCACTCTCCTGTATTATCCGATAAACAAGTCACGTTGCAACACTTGGCATAACTCTCTCTCAGAGAATCCAATTGAGGTCAAACCTCTCGGGATGCAAAGATAACAGGTTGGGCTATCTCAGGAAAATGTTTCAGACCCTGTGGATCAAAAACTTCAGAGTTACACCATAAACAATCAGGTACATATTTCTGTCAAATCAGAATTATTTTTGAGCACCTTCATTCATGGCTTCCGAAATTTAGGGCTTTGGAGAAAGTTGGAATTTTTGTAATCGGAGACCACGACTGAATGCTACTCATAAAAATCAAAATTTAGAGACCAAGATCAAAATTTTTGGTTGGGCAGAAGGCCTAGCTTGATCAGACCCTAGTTCAGGACTTTGATCAGAAAAGTGGAAAATTAGGGCTTCTGCAAAAATGGGAATTTTTTAAATCTGTGACCATGGCTGGAAACTCCTCATAAAAATAGAATCTTAGAGCTTTGAATCAAACCTTTTGATTGAGAAGAAGAGTGGACTTCATCAAACCCCAGTTCGGGGTCACGCCCAGTGAATCCAAAAATTTCAAAGGCAAAATTCAGGAGTGAAACTTTGCAGTTTTCAAATTCTGAATATACCAACTTGATCAGCTCATCAAGGGGCATATTTCTATCCTTTCGGAAGTTTGAAATTCAAAGTTTGAATTTTTGGGGTTTCTCTAACAAACCCTAATCCAGCTCGAGGTCCAATTCTTGCAAATCAAGTGGATTGGGTTAATCCTAGAAGAAGATGGATTGGTCACCTGCATAAGTGAAGAAGTTCCCATCTCAAAGGGAGATGAGGCTAAGGCCTTCCATAAGAAGATTACAAGCAATCTTGATAGGTATGGCTTACAGGTATGTTTCATGGTTAAGTTTATCATATGTTTGTCTTCATATCATTACAGTACAATCTTGATTAATTACTGGACTTGTCGTATCACCTTAATAGAAGATATTCATTGATTAAGGTTTTGAAACTTATGATTGTACTAATGCATTGTGATGTTGTATGAGGTTTATGTTGTTTGCTAACACAAAAGGTACACCAAGAGAATCAAATCATGTTCTACTTCAAGAACATATGCTCATGGTGACATGAAGACAAAGATTCATCCATTGTCATGGATCACATAGAAGATCTACTTTCGAGGTATGTATAACTTGGTTCTACAATGGTTAACTTATGAGACATGTAGGTTACTAGCACAAGTCACTGAAGAGAACCAGAAGACATTATGCGGGTATGTTAGACATAACTAGCTAGCATGCTAATCCAGGTATGTTTTTCGTATATCAAGCTAGAATCCTACCTTTTGTTAGGATCTTATACTTTTGTGTTGTTGATAATGATTATTCGTGAAGTCATAGGTCTGAATAGTCATGGTTGTATGCATATTATGTTTCTTACCATAATTGATGATATGACTAACCATAAGAATCATGAAGGTATAGGTTTGAATAATCACGGGTTTTATGCATATTATATCTCTTCTCTTGATTGATGATTTAACTAACCAGAAGAGTCCTATGATCAAATAAGAATATGTATGAATAAAAGAAGACTTCCTTGAAACCTTGAATACTAATGTTTATTATCTGTGTTTGAATTGATCCTGACTATACATGCTTGAGATTATTGTGTTTTGATAATATTAAGATTATACTAATGAATGTTTGATTATGTATGAGACCTAGAGGATAACACAATGATGATACTATCAAGCATGCATAGGGATCGATAATGTATATAAGTTCAAGGACAGGTAATCCAAAAAGCAAAGATCAAGAGGGAGCACACTCCAGTAGTTTCTACAAGGATGTAGATATTCAGAGGGAGTTGACCACTTCTCACAATCCACATTGAAATGGAGTTGCAAAGATTTAGAGGGAGTCCACCCAACAAACAAACAAAGATAAGTATTTGAATTGTCATTACTTGCATATTTTATTGTTTAAATAATATTGTTCAATAATGTATATACTGATGTTCCTAGAATTAGGTTGTGTATTATGCATATTAGAATAGTTGCATTGATGAAGAATATACTACTAATATACATGGGTAAGTGGCCTATGGCACTGTACAACATTCCATTGCTACTTATCTAGAATGAAACCTCTTTCCTGACATGTTAGGAGTTGTGCACACTCTTAACAATGTTCTAGTAGAGATTGGAAGGCATCTAGAAAGTTATGGAATATGGATAAATGTTGTATTGAAGCATTGGCTAAGATAATTACATGATTGTCTGACATATTTCCTTATGTGTAAGAATTTGTTCTAAAAACTATGAGATGTTTTCTAATCATGCAATTTAACTTGTTGTGTAGGAAAGATCATATACCATCACCTACAAAAGAAGGACTACAACATTTGTTCAAGCAACAAAATTATCTATTGAAGATATTGAAGTTCCCAGGATACAGGAAGAATGCCATGATCCGTCGATCATGAAGAACGATGTTTGGGATGCGGTCCAAAGAGCTGAAGGGAAGCCTGTTGTGACTTCCAAATGGAACTATCAGATCAAGCATGTTGCAAATGGCAGCATAGAGAAATATAAAAGTGATGAAATAGAAGATACACTAGATGGGTTTCAAGACAACCTTCTTGAATGGTGTAGTCATATATGTATGCAGAACTTGGTAGGATAGACAGCTTTCTATCCAGTTTGAGATTTACCAAGAGTAAAGCGGATTCCAACCTTTACTACAAGGTTGAGGAAGGCAATCCAGTGATACTACTTTTGTATGCGAATAACCTGTTTGTTACAGGTGAAGATAGATTGATTGCCGACACGCAGTGGAAGCTTGCTGCCAAGTTCGAGATGAAGAACTTGGGGATGATGCACTATTTGTTTTTGGCATGGAGGTGTGGCAGAGTGCAGATGGAATCTTCCTTGGATAAGGGAAGTATGCAGTAGAGATCCTGAAGAGGTTCGGGATGATGGACTGCAAGGCTATGGCCACACCTATGGCATCGAACCTGAAGCTTCTATGTGATGCTTTTGAGCCGATTGATATCACTATGTGTCGTCAGATGATTGGGTCCTTGATGTACCTGACGAACACGAGACCAGATATTTGCTTTGCGATGAACACATTGAGCCAGTTCCTGATGGATTCGAGGAGTGTTCACCTGGTTGTTGTAAAGCATATTCTGAGGTACCTGAAGGGTACAGTGGATTATGGGATCAAGTATGAGGCGAATCAAAAGTTTAACCTACAGGGTTATGTTGATTCAGATTGGGTTGGCAGTGCTGCAAATAGGAAGAGCACATCTAGGTGCTGCTTCAATATGGGATCAAGTGTGATCTCTTGGTTTAGCAGGAAGCAGTCCTGTGTAGCACTGAGTACAGCTGAGGCAGAGTATGTTGCAGCTTGTTCAGCTAGTTGTGAGGCAGTATGGCTATAGAAGCTACTGTCTGAGTTATTTGATCTCCCGTTGGATGCTACTGGTATCTTTTGTGATAACCAGAGTTGTGTGAAGCTATCCGAGAACCTAGTGTTTCATGACAGGATGAAACACATAGAGATCAAATATCACTATATCAGGGATATGGTGCAGAGAGGAGCTGTGAAGCTCCTGTATGTTGCAATGGACGAGCATATTGCAGATGTGCTGACGAAGCCACTAGCCAGGGTGAAGTTCGAGTACTTCAGAGAGAGGCTTGGTGTTCTTCAGATTGATGACACTTCGAGGAAGAAGTGATGAACACATTTGTTGAAGCCATTCGAAGCATGTTGGAAGGAGGATCCTTCACATGGATGTGTATGTAAGCGCTGGATGATGAGCATCAGGATGATGTTCTAGTTTCTGCTGGATATGATCAGTTGGATCATTTATACGTATGCATGCATCATGTTGGATGTTGGATATGATCAATTGGATCATTTAAATGTATGTATGCATCATGTTGGATGCTGGATATTATCAGTTGGATCATTTGTATGTATTTTGTATATGCGTCATGTTGGATGCTTGGACCATGTATCTATATATGTATCAGGTGGATACATTGTATGATCAGGCGGATCATGTATGGTGATATGTATCATGTATTTTTATTTGTATCAGGTGGATCATGTATGATGATATGTATCAGGTAGATACTTGGTATGCATCAGGTAGATGCATGATATGATCAGGATGATCGTGGATGACGAGCTTCAGGATGTTGCTCCAGATGACATGCAGCAGGATGTTGCAGTGATGATGATCGGGATGCTCATGTGTACATCAGGATGATGTATGGTGAGTATCGGGTGGATAGTCTATGGCCATGGATCAGGTTGTGCAGATGAGCATATAATTTGGCCCCAGGATATTTGTAGATAGTCTTTCGAGGTTTTGCCTAAGGCATATAATTTGGCCCTCGGATATCTGGAAAATGCTCTTTCGAGGTTTTACTCTGGGAGGACATATAATTTGGCCCTAGGAGATCTGCAGATAGTCTTTCGAGGTTTTGCCTATGGCATATAATCTGGCACTGGGATATCTGGCAAATGCTCTTTCGAGGTTTTGTCCTATGGCATATAATATGTCCCTTGGAGATCCGATAGGTTGGGCTGTGTGCCTAGAATAAGTCCTGGGATGCTCTTGCGAGGTTTTTCCATGACCACATGTAATTTGTCCCTAGGAGATCCTATAGGTAGAGCCGTGTGCTCATAACAACCTGGGATGCTCTTTCGAGGTTTTGTGACGCATGTAATAAGTCTTGAGGATTCCACAGTATGGCCAGTGATGACGAAGACCTGCAGGTGGTGGGCCTACATCCAGTATGAAAAAGGACTGGCTCTGTAGAACTTCCTATGATGAGTAGATTCAGAGATTGATTGAGATAGCAGTAGCAGTGACGATGATGATGACTCGATGATGATTATCTAGTGACGATGATCCAGAGAAGAAGACTTGTGCTAGAAGAACTGTGTCGATAAATACCTTCCTAGTTAAGAGGGAGTGTTGATGTATATGTAACTTCGGAATGTATTTCACATATATGTATATTGTATTCCTATAGAGCTGTTATTATTCCTCTATACGGAAGTGGTTGTATTCCTATAGAGATATTATTATTCCTCTATATGGAACTGTCGTCATTTATATTGTAAGTGTCGTAACTTATACTTGATGGGTTATTAGACCACATTGTTGAGGTCGGCCCTATATAAGTGATGTGGGTCAAAGGGTTATTAGACCACCCTATTGGGGGTCGGCCATGTGGGTCAAAGGGTTATTAGACCACCCTAGTGGGGGTAGGACCAGTCAGCATTATGTTAAGTGGTTAAGTTGAGGCTGACCTAGTTGAGTAAAGGTCAAGTCAAGTTAGTGTATAAATAGAGAGTGTCTCTCTCATTTTACACATTCTATTCTCACACTCACACTTTGGAGAGTGGCACACTTGTGGAGGAGGAGGCTCTGCTGCTAGGAGAAGACTATCTCTTGTATTTTGGTTGTATCATTGCTCTATCTATCTCTGAGCAAGTTATTGGGGTTTTTCACCTTTACGGTTTTCCCCAAGTAAACTCTATGTCTCTTGTGTGCTTGCATTATTGTGTCCATGATTGATATGTTGTAGATTTGCTGTACATGTTGTTCTCTCAGTTAAGATCCTAGATCAGATTGAAGTAAATTCTAAAAATTTAACAGTGAAGGGACTTGTGAGCGAAGAATCAAGAAGGAGCCATAAAGCCACACATGTGAGGGCAGGCAAGTGGAAGCAAGGGAGGTGGTATATTGCATGGGGCACGCGTGCCATGTTAAGGGCGCCTGGGTTGAGGCTCCTCCTCCATGTGCCCTCCTCGTGTCTTACATGTGGCCCGTTGTATAATGGTGACGCCCGCATCTAGGGTTAATATATGGTATACTTGATTCACATAAACAATTTTGTTTCTTAAAAACAATCATGGGAAGTAATTGCATAATTTAATATATGGTATACTTGATTCACATAGGCTAAAACTTACGGCGAATATTATTCATCTTGTTGTAGAAGGTTGCTATAAACCATTTAATGCACTGAGAGCAGGCATGTTGGCCGTTGGATTTGCAAGGAATTGATTGGAGTGATACGTGTACGATTAATCCAGAAAAATACTTTTAATCCATCAACACAATGGCTAGTCACTATAGATAGGCTAACCATACCCCATATCACAACAAACAGAAATCATCCGGGAAACCATGGAATTTTCTTTTACTTCCTCTATTTTTTTATGAGAAATGCTTGAGTCTTACGATCGCTCCTCAATTCTCCTCATGATATATGAGCTTTTACCGCGAACCTTTTCGTTTAATTATTGCCTGTAGTTGATTATATGTTTTTCCCGTGAACCTTTTCGTTTAATTATTACCCGTAGTTGATTATAATGTTTTCCCACGAACGATGGAGCATTTCGTTTAATTATTTCCCGTATTTGTCATTATTGTTTCATAGTTGCATATTCTTGCTAGATGTTAGTGATTATAAGTTTTGTGGATGAATTCATGTCCTCTATTAGAAAATGATGGCTCCATTCGATCCATATATCCATCAATGGAAGACCTACCAATCTCTTCCGGTCATGTTGTTAGATGCCTAGCATTCCAAAATGAGCAGTTATGTGTACAAATGATGGTTCCTAACAGAGATGTAGTGGGTTGCTTCAAAACTACGTTAAGCTTTTCATTTATTTTATTTCACGTAAGTGATATATGGGCATTTCGAGCCAAGTCGCAATACATGGATTTGTCATTATGTTCCTTGGAACCAATCACATTTTCGTCCGTCACTCTTCTTTCATTAACTGGATTTGTCATTATGTTCTTGGGTATGCATGGATTTGTCATTATGTTCCCGGGTATGCAACGAGGAGGGGATGGAGCCGTAAGGTTCATGGGAAAAACTTATACTCAACTATGGGCAATAATTAAACGAAAAGCTTAACGTAGTTGTGAAGCAACCCATTACATCTTTGTTAAGAACCATCATTTGGACATAGAATTGTTGATCTTGGAATGTTAGGCATCTGACAACATGACCAAAAGAGATAGGTAGGTCTTCCATTGGTGGATATATGGACGGAATGGAGCCATCGTTTTCTAACAAAGGATCTGAATTTGCCTGCAAAACTTATAATCACTAAAATCCAACAAGAATATGCAACTATGGAACAATACATGTGACGACGTGCAATAATTCGACCTGACAACATGACCGGTGAGATAGATCTGGGATAGATGGATGTAAGGATGGGATGGAGCCGTCGTCAGATGTGGTCATCAATAGTTGCAGCAGTCATCAAATGTTGTTTTAGTACCAAACCATGCTGCCAACTTATTCTTACTGTGCCAAGTAGAAGGTAGAAGGACTGTGCTTTCATAGTCAAGAACGTTTTTCATTCAACTCCAGTTATTTTCTGATTTCTTCGAGATGAAGAGACGACTTGTTCGTGGGGGAGATGTTGGAGGATCTTAGGTCAGCCTCCCAACTAGGTCCTTCGTTCGACCACTTCAGAGAACATGCCAAACCATCGTGTCGATCAATGTTAAATTTTAATTTGCATTATAGTGTGTCTGGGAAGGCATGCATCAGTTGCTTGTTTTTGAAATTATACATGGAATGTGTTGAATATAATTGTACCACTGATGAAAAAACTATTCATTAATGATAGTCTATAAATTTCCTTCCTTTCTCTATTTAATTTTATTTCCCGCAATGACAATCTATAAATTTCCTTCCTTTCTTTGTTAATTGTTATTTGCAGTAAATTATTTGTGTCTGTAAATTTCCTTCTTCTCTCTATTAATTGTTATTTCTAATAGATATTTTGCATTGTGTTATTCTTCATGCTTGGATAAAAGTAATATTAAATCAGAATTCATATGTTTATGCTCTAGTTTAGCGCATCTAAGTATTCACCAATTTTATGCTAAAATTTATATTGGATTCATTTATGACCAATGCCCAATATTAATGGAGAATACAAGAAGGATCGATCAACCCTTCTTGCAGTGTTCAACTATTATGAAAACAACACTGGGAATAACCAGGGTCGGTCGAACATATAAAAATAGTTTGTATCGACTTCCGTTTTCCGACAAGAAGGATCGGTCGCCCCTTCTTTTCGTAGTTAACTGTGAAAACCTTTATCCAACAATTCAGCTATATCCATTATGGAGAACACAAGAAGGATCGATCGACACTTCTTACAGTGTCGAAATATTATGAAAAGAATATTGGTAATAAGAAGGGTCGACCGACCCTTCTTGCAATGTCAAAATATTATGAAAATAATACGGGGAATTTTTTATTTGAAAATTGCAATTTCCATTTCTAAATGTTCAAAGTTTTAAGGTGAAAAGTTATAACATATAAAAATTGTTTGTCCCCACTTCCATTTTCCGACAAGAAGGATCTGTCGCCCCTTTTTTCATAGTTAATTGTGAAAATATTTATCCAACAATTCAGCTATAGCCATAACGGAATACAAGAAGGATTGGCCAACCCTTCTTGTAGTGTCGAAGTATTATGAAATGAATATCGGGGATAAGAAGGGTCGACCGACCCTTCATTTAGGAGGGAATTGTAACAATAGAAAACATTGGAGAAAGAGCAGCCGCTCTTTCTCTAAGAATATTTCCACTTGCCAGCAAAGTCTTTAAAGCAAAAATTATATAAATTTTGTTGTTAAAATTTTTATATCTAGTATCCTAGGGTGACACGTGGCATATTTGATTTGAAACTTTGAGCAGAACCAAAAGTATATTGTTTCTATTTAAAAAAAAAAAAAAAAAGAAAGAATGTTTCTGTCTTGTTAATCGCAGTCGTAATCATTCCAACTAATGGCATCACTATCTGCATTGTCGTTTGGGAATGTCCTTTTCCAACACAATATCCTGCTTAAATTTTAATTAGCTTTATGGTGTGTCTTGGAATGCATGCATGTGTTGTTTGTTTTTGAAATTATACATGAAATCAGTGTTGAATATAATTGTCACTGATTTTGTATCTACCCCATTGCAATAAAAAGTAAAATGTTTCTATTTAAAAAAAAAAAGAAAAGATTTTTTCTCTCTAAAAACTAAAATGTTTCTATTTAAAAAAAGAAAAAAGAAAAAGTAAAATGTTTCTATTTAAAAAAAACAAAAAATAAAGACTGTTTCTCTTTAAAAAGTAAAATGTTTCTATTTAAAAAAAAAAAATGTTGGTGCATCCAGCAAGTTGGAAAGAATCAAAATGGAAAACACAATTATTGAATACAATTACAAATGAGCACCCAGTAGCTCGTGCCATACTAAGTATGGTCAAAAATCCAGAGTAGATCAAATTGAGGAGCATACAACCAGGCTAAATGGAGATAAAACTCGTGTTGACTCAACTCTTCTCGACAGGGGTTCTCACTGTTGTCAACAAGCACCAACAATCCCTTATACATTGGCTCGAAAAGGAGTTACCCTTCCCAGCAAGACGTATGAAGGGTGTTGCAGGAACCAAGTTTCGACAGTGGCGTTGAGAATATGCTTTACCCACAAATCTCTTATCGTAGAAAGTTAACCAGAAATCATCAACTTAACAACATACTATTTACTAATCATTTGCATATTATGCAAGCAATTCGTAGATTCAACATAAAGTAAACATTCACAATAACATATCCATTCTACTTAATCACACGAACCATTATCATTCAATCCACAACATAATAGACATAATGCAGCATTCACCATCGCACAGAGACAGAAACAGAGATAGAATTATAACAATAATCAGACATCTTCACACATTCATTAAACTCTACGGTAAACCCATCACAGGAACAATCAAAACATAATGTTGCAGATCCAAATTAGACCAAAAGGAGGATTTCTCCACTATCTCTCTCTCTTCTAATATGCCCTTAAGCTTACAATTCCCTTCTATTTATATGCTATTCAATGGTCCAAATTGACCGATTCTAACAATTGAATATTGATCGAGCAACCCCCATAACAAAACCACGCTAACATCCAGAGTCTGTACCAAGACTGAACTTCCAAAGACATGGAAAAATACACAGAAAAAACATCGAGCCACCAGTGAAAAATCCACAAAAAAAAATAGCGAGCCGGACGCTGACCACCAAGATTGACATGAACGCAGACTGGGAAGACCAATCAGGGAGCAGGGTGCTCCCCCCATGGGGAAACTGGTTCTTCATGAGGGAAGTCCCTCGAGGTATCCATGTAACCTTTCATAGCAGACTTGAGCAAGCAAACACAGGTCGAATGAGTTTGTTGGCCACCTTTTATAATTTGGAGGGCTTCACGGAGGCCGTGAGCTAGCTGGTTCCTCGCTTGAATTTCACGAGCGAACAAGATCCTCACCGCCTAGTAGGGGTTGGAGATTAATTTCCATCCCAAGTGGGCTTCATATTCCTGGAGAAGGGATAATTCGCGATGTGCTATCTGTGCATCTATCAGAGTAGGCATCTATGCTAGATACTGAGCCCCCCAATTGAAGGTCCACGGGGCAGACTCTTCCATCCCCATTGTGTTCTGTTTAGACAAGCCTTCTCCCTGAGAGCAACTTTCCCCCCAGGTCGTGAAGACCCTACACCCCTACTGGATCCCCTGTGTCTACATGCCCTCATATGGGCAACCATGATATACCAATTAAAAAAACTAAACCACCAAAAATCCACCCAGAAGTTCAGCCAAGCTTTAAATTGCAGGTCTCTCGAATGGAGGTCGCCTACTCCATTGAAAATATTTATAGGAATTTCTATGGAAAGCAGGGCGGAGAGCCAACTCGACTCCCAGATATTTTCACAGAATCCTACACATACGAGAGGATTTCCATTAATGGCTTTGTAGAGATTGAATGACTCAAAATCCATGTAAAAGGCCATCTCGTACAATTGAAAATTATTTTGCAGTACTTGCTCGATAGCGCAGTACAACCAGAACTACTACCTTCAACACGGAGGCAGTTATGCCTAAGGAAGAAATGATAAAAACAAATTTTGTAAAACGACATCTGCATAATGATTGAGGGCATAATTTATTGGAGGCATGACGTTACAGGGCAGCTAGCTTACCCCTGCCCCGTGTCATCCTCGACTACCGTCCCTTCAAACCAACCTGCATCTGTCGAAATAGTACTGTCATGGTGGTTGATAGCACTGTCATGATGGTTGATAGAGGGTAGACGACGAAAGCTAAGCATTGAGCTGCAAAGTATTAAATGCGGCAGCTCCACTACCATCCCTTCAAACAAGCCTGCATCTGTCTGAATAAAAGATGCCGCCAACATTCAGTGACCGACAAGGACAATCTAAAACGTTGAGCAACTTTAGCCTTTGAAAGTGTCAATATCAACCTTTCTGAAGTGCAAAAACAGGTTCTAAAAGTGGCAATATTGTCTTTGAAAAGTGTGTTTTTAAATTCAAATAGTGTGTTTTTTACTACCTATGAACCTTAAAATTGCAGTTTTTTTATATAAAACTATGAATTTCAATTTAGAAAGTGTGAATTTCAAATCAAAAAATGAAAATTTTGATTTGAAAAGTGTGAATTTCAAATAAAAAAATGCAAAATTTGATTTGAAAATGGTGAATTTCAAATCAAAAAAATGAAAATTTCCATTTGGAAACTGTGAATTTAAAATTAAAAAATGCAATTTATGATTTGAAATGTGTGGATTTCAAATAAAAAATATTCAAATTTTTATTTTCAAATTGCAATTTGCTTTGTAAATGTTTAAAATGTAAGATGAAAAGCTATAAAAATGGTTGTCCCAACTTTCGTTTTCCAACAAGAATGATCGGCCACCCCTTCTTTTCATAGTTAGTTGTGAAAACATTTATCCAACAATTCAGCTATATGCATAATGGATAACACAAGAAGGATCAAGCGACCCTTCTTGCAGTGTCGAACTAATATGAAAATAATATTGGGAATAAGAAGGGTCGGTCGACCCTTTTGAGAGGGTCAAACTATTATAAAAATAATATTGAGAATAAGATGGGGCGATCGACCCTTCAATTACGAGGGAATTGTAAAAATAGAACACCTTGTAAGTTATAACATATAAAAATCTTCTCTGACGACTTTTGTCTTCGATCCTTGTTTTTCGACAAGAAGGATCATCCGCCCCTTCTTTTCGTAGTTAATTGTGAAAACCTCTATCCAGCAATTCAACTATATCAATAATGGACAACACAAGAAGGATCGACCGACCCTTCTTGCAGTGTCAAACTATTATGAAAAAAATATTGGGAATAACAAGGGTCATATGAGCCTTCAATTTCGAGGGAATTGTAAAAATAGAACACCTTGGAAGTTATAACATATACAATTGTTTGTCCCAACTTCCATTTTCTGACAAGAAGGATCGGTTGCCCCTTCTTTTTGTAGTTAATTGTGAAAACCTCTATCTAGCAATTCAACTATATCCATAATGGACAACACAGGAAGAATCGATCGACCCTTCTTGCAGTGTCGAACTATTGCGAAAATAATATTGAGAATAAGAAGGGTCATTCGACCCTTCAATTACAAGAATTGTAAAAACAGAACACCTTGGAAGTTATATCATATAAAAATGGTTTGTCCTGACTTCCGTTTTACAACAAGAAGGATCGGTCGCCCCATCTTTTCATAGTTAATTGTGAAAACCTTTATTCAACAATTCAACTATAGCCATAATGGACAATGCAAGAAGGATCAACCGACCCTTCTTGCAGTGTCGAACTATTATGAAATGAATATTTTCAACAAGAAGGGTCGATGTTACACCCAAAATCTACTCATCACAAGATTAAGTGTATACACCCCTAAAGATATATTGACTAAGTGATCAATCAAAGAGGATTTGTACCCAATTGTGCTAGGTTTTGAAGGGTCATCGCATGCTGCACATTAGCAACATGCGATGTCGCACCTTTCCCCATTACAGGGTGTGACGAAGTCAGTTAGATGGAAAAAATAGCTTCTTTGAGGTCCTTCTCGAAGCTTGCTGACTTGGGACCCTATCCTTGACCTCTTGGAGGAGCTGGCAATCGGTTCCTAATAATTTGGAGAGATCCCTTAAGCCTCTTCTACCATCTCTCAACCTATCCTATCCATACCCTATACACTTAGTCCTATATGAATGAAGCTCACTCCCATCCCAAAGGGAGGAAGTCTATGGTATCTACATGCTGGTGAAATCACCCTTGGAACATCTCTACTCACCTATTGGAGAACTCATACTTCCTTGGAAGGATATGGAAATTGGCTTTGTTGGAGAAGGGCTACAGTGTTAAGCCTTGGTTGTAGTTCTATATCTCTATTATGTAATTCCCTCTTTTTACAGTAATACAAATGCTTTCCACCAATATTGTTCATGTGTGTAGTGATATTGAGTAGTTTACCTGCTTAACTGTTTACTTAGATCTCTTATTGTATAGATGCCTTTTACTTGTTTCTCTTGTTTCTTATCTTGACAGGTCTTGCAGCTTGGATCTAATGACTGTGGGACGTGCAACAGCATTCAGGAGAAAGGATTGCGAAGTGAAAGGTAAGACATCTAATACTCGATCCTTAAGTAGATCTAGGAAATTCATTAGTAGTTTGTTCTATTTGTTCTAGACTCACTTTGAGCTAGGGAGATCCTGCTCATGTCCGCTCCAAAGTGAGTCTAGAACAAATAGAACAGACTACTAAAAAAGACTCCAACAGTCCTTTTTCATAAAGTTAGCCTCATCAAGCTCATAAAAAATACATGAGGCACTCATAATTCATGATGGGGAAAAAGGAAAGCGTTTGTGTTACATACTTTTTTAGTGGAAGTATGTAGTCATTCTTGAACATGGAACTCATCTACATTTACATATAGCACTTGGATCATCCGTTTGTCCTCGAGTTCCACTTATTGCTTGAGTCTTATTACTCCTTTGAGTCATTCAATGAAAACATTCCATCATCAATCGCTTTGAGAATTTGTGTCACACTCATCGTGTCAATATTTCCAAGTCATGCCATGCCCATGTTCAAGAATATGTCTATCATTTATCATATGTATTCAGTACACCCGTCATCACGTCGGTCTGCTCTGAGCCAGTCTTGCATGTTACTGTACCATCCGATCTACCTTATACATTTTTTGTCGTGTTTCGTGTCGATTGATGGGGGATTCATCATGGCCCTCATTCGACGGATTCATTCTTGTCGAATTCAACACATCATCCAAGGATTGAATCTAGAAACCAATCAAGTACCTTGGCCCTGCATGCCTCAATGGCAGGTTACCTCGCTTTCATCATGAGTTTACATCATTGACTCTTGATCGAGAGATTTCATCTTGCGTTCAACTTCAACTCATTTATTCAAGCTTGATGATATGTATTTTGATACCTTGGGAATCATTGACATCAATGGTGATATCCCTCGCACTTGTTAACGGTTTACATCAATGGCCGGTAATCAAGTGGTTTCTACCATGTTCGATGCCAAGACATTTGTAATCACATGGATAGATTCATATCATTGCGGGTTCAGCTTGAAGACCCTGGGGAGTCATGTTTTACCAAGGTTTCAATGAAGTTTGTATTGATTTATATCACACGGATCCACATTTGTATTGGTCATGGCTGTGTTATCATCTCATCATGGATCTATGCTTATGTCTAGTAGCCATGATTGTGTTTAGTCGGTCATTACTACCATGGATCTACATTGTATTGGTCGGTAGCCATGTTGTACTACATATGGGATTGTCAGTTCAGATTCAGTTGTACTGCAACAGTTCCCTTTGTCCGACAAGTCTATTGCCATTACTTCTCTCAAAGCACTTCACCTATCTATCTTCAACAACTTCATGATTTGGGGGGAATTCTGTTACACCCAAAATCTACTCATCATAAGATTCAGTGTATACACCCATGAAGATATCTTGACTAAGTGATCAACCAGAGAGGATTTGTACCCAATTGTGCTAGGTTTTGAAGGGTCATCGCATGCTGCACATTAGAAACATGCGACATCTCACCTTGGCCCATTACAGGGTGCGACGAAGTAAGTTAGATGGAAAAAATAGCTTCTTTGAGGTCCTTCTCTAAGATTGCTGACTTGGGACCCTATCCCTGACCTCTTGGAGGAGCTGGCACTGGGTTCCTAATACTTTGGAGAGATCCCTTAAGCCTATCCTACCATCTCTCAACCTATCCTATCCATACCCTATCCACTTAGTCCTATATGAATGAAGCTCACTCCCATCCCAAAGGGAGGAAGTCTATGGTATCCACATGCTGGTGAAATCACCCTTGGAACATCTCCACTCACCTATTGGAGAACTCATACTTCCTTGGAAGGATATGGCAATTGGATTTGTTGGAGAAGGGCTACAGCATTAACCCTTGGTTGTAGTTCTATATCTCTATTATGTACTTCCCTCTTTTTACAGTAATACAAATGCTTTCCACTAATATTGTTCATGTGTGTAATGATATTGAGTAGTTTACTTGCATAACTGTTTACTTAGATCTCTTATTGTATAGATGTCTTTTACTTGTTTCTTGTCTTGACAGGTCTTACAACTTGGATCTGACGACTGTGGGACATGGAGCAACATTCAGGAGAAAGGATTGTGAAGTGAAAGGTAAGACATCTAATACTCAATCCTTAAGTAGATCTAGGAAATGCTTTAGTAGTGTCTTCTATTTGTTCTAGATTCACTTTGAGATAGGGAGATCTTGCTCATGTCCAGTCCAAAGTGAGTCTAGAACAAATAGGACAGACTACTAAAGAAGAATCCAACGATCCTTTTTCATAAAGTTAGCCTCATCAAGATCATAAAAAACACATGAGGCACTCATCATTCATGATGGGTAAAAAGGAAAGCGTTTGTGTTACATACTTTGTTAGTGGTAGTATGTAGTCGTTCTTGAACATGGCACTCATCTACATTTGCATACAGCACTTGGATCATCCGTTTGTCCTCTAGTTCCACTTATTTCCCGAGTCTTGTTACTCCTTTTAGTCATTCAAAGAAAAAATTCCATCATCAATTGCTTTGAGAATTTGTGTCGCACTCCTCGTCTCAATACTGCCAAGTCATGCCATGCCCATGTTCAAGAATATCTCTATCATTTATCATCTGTAGTTAGTACACCTGTCATCACATCAGTCTACTCTGAGTCAGTCTTGCATGTTACTGTACCATCTGATCTACCCTATACATTTTTTTCGTGTTTCGTGTCGATTGATGGGGGATTCATCATGGCCCTCCTTCGACGGATTCATCCTTGTCGACTTCAACACATCATCCGAGGATTGAATGTAGAAACCAATCAAGTACCTTGGCCCTTCAAGCCTCAATGGCAGGTTACCTCGCTTTCATCATGAGTTTACATCATTGACCCTTGATCGAGAGATTTCATCTTGCGTTTGACTTCAACTCATTTATTCACACTTGATGATATGTATTGCGATACCTTGGGAATCATTGACATCAATGGTGATCTCCCTCGCAATTGTAAATGGTTTACATCAATGGTCGGTAATCAAGTGGTTTCTACCATGTTCGATGCCAAGACATTTGTAATCACATGGATAGATTCGTATCATTGTGGGTTCATCTTAAAGACCCTAGGGAGTCATGTTTTACCCAGGTTGCGATGGAGTTTGTATTGAGTTATATCACACGGATCCGCATTTGTATTGGTTGTGGGTGTGTTATCATCTCATCATGGATATACGCTTGAGTCTAGTAGCCATAATTGTGTTCAGTTAGTCATTACTACCATGGATCTGCACTGTATTGGTAGGAAACCATGTTGTACTCCATATGGGATTGTCATTTCAAAGTCAGTTGTACTGCAACAGTGTCCTTCATCCGAAAAGTCTATTGCCATTACTTCTATCAAAGCACTTCACCTGTCTATCTCCAATAGCTTCATGCTTTGGGGGGCATTCTGTTACACCCAAAATCTACTCATCATAAGATTCAGTGTATACACCCCTGAAGATATCTTGACTAAGTGATCAACCAGAGAGGATTTGTACCGAATTGTGCTAGGTTTTGAAGGGTTGTCGCATGTTGCACATTAGCAACATGTGACGTCGCACCTTGCCCCATTACAGGGTGTGACGAAGTCAGTTAGATGGAAAAAATAGCTTCTTCGAGGTCCTTCTCGAGGCTTGCTGACTTGGAACCCTATCCCTGACCTCTTGGAGGAGCTGCCAATCGGTTCCTAATACTTTGGAGAGATCCCTTAAGCCTCTCCTACCATCTCTCAACCTCTCCTATCCATACGCTATCCACTTAGTCCTATATGAATGAAGTTCACTCCCATCCCAAAGGGAGGAAGTCAATGGTATCTACATGCTAGTGAAATCACCGTTGGAACATCTCCACTCACCTATTGGAGAACTCATACTTCCTTGGAAGGATGTGGCAATTATTTTTGTTGGAGAAGGGCTACAGCGTTAAGCCTTAGTTGTAGTTCTATATCTCTATTATGTACTTCCCTCTTTTTACAGTAATACAAATGCTTTCCACTAATATTGTTTATGTGTGTAATGATATTGAGTAGTTTACCTGCTTAACTGTTTACTTAGATCTCTTATTGTATTGATGCCTTTTACTTGTTTCTCTTGTTTCTTGTCTTGACAGGTCTTGCAGCTTGGATCTAATGACCGTGGGATGTGAAGCAGCATTCAGGAGAAAGGATTGCGAAGTGAAAGGTAAGACATCTAATACTCGATCCTTAAGTAGATCTAGGAAATGCATTAATAGTATGTTCTATTTGTTCTCTACTCACTTTGAGCTAGGGGGATCCTGCTCGCGTCCGCTCGAGTGGATTGTCTGATAACAATCGGCCAACCCTTCATTTAGGAGGGAATTGTAACCATAGAAAACCTTGGAGAAAGAGTGACTACTCTTTCTCTGAGAATATTTCTACTTGCCAGCAAAGTCTTTAAAGCAAAAATTGTATAAATTTTGTTGTTAAAATGTTGATATCTGCTATCCTAGGGTGACACGTGGAACGATCTTATTGATACACGTGGCATATTTGATTTGGCACATTGAGTATAGTGAGGTTACTATTTTTTCTTTGATTTGACACATTGAGTATAGCGAGGTTACTAATGCTAGTTTAACCACAACACAATCAGGAAATGAAAATTCACTGATAGTAGTTTTAAGGATTAGGCACATACATGATTACCTTGTAGTTGGAAATGCTAATTGAAAAATTAACATGAATTTATTAATTTATGTTAATCATTTGCATAAATAGATAAATGTTTTAATTAAATAAATGCACTTAAAACATAAAAGACACACATATCATTAGTAAAGACAAATCCAAACTGTAAATCAATGTATGGATTATTGATTGCAAAAATTAAATAGTGTTCATAAAGAATTTGAAGTGAAAATCAACATTCATGAACATTATAAAGGAGATTAATTACTTATTTGCTCAAATTACTATCAACCAATTAAAGTTAACTGATGGAAAATTAAGGGTTCAAGCTCATTCAAGATTGACCTGTAACTGATACGTCAATTGAAAAATTAACATCAATTATAATTTTCTGTAAAAACCATTTGCAGAAATAGCTAAAAGTTTTAATTGAATAAATTCTTTTAAAACATTAAGGATACACAGATCATAAGCAAGGAAAAATCAAAACTGTAGATCAATATAATCATAGATTGCAAAAGATTAAACAGTATTGATAAACAACCTAAAAGTGAAAATCAATATTGATCAAAGAAATTTGATTAATAGACAAAAGGTTATGCATGAGAATAACATAACTGTATTACTAAAAGTTTGCAAGAAATTACAAGCCTTACATTAACCAGTATATGCCCAGTCTCTTCTACTGATTTTCTCCTCCAAATTCCATCATGATCCCTAGCCTATGAGACATCTACCCTTTAAATAATAATTACAATTTTGTTACAAAGGATAAATTCCCCAAAAAATAGGAATTTCAAAAATCGAACGAGGCTAATGGCCAAGAAAATCTTTCCACTTGACTGCAATTTCTAACAATTCATCTATATTTGGATAATTGACCGACTCAAGCCCTAGCTGGGCATCACACGTAAAAGTTTCCAACTCGTTTTTAGCCAAATTATGCCAAATACCAATAAAAATGTGGATCATTCCCTCAATGGAAATAGGTTGCTTGAATAACTGATCCACGTCATCAATCTTGATATGCTGAAGGTGCCGGATCTTCTCTTTAGCTTCCTCACATCGACGTTCAACCTGTTCCAGCATCAACTTCAGTGGACAAGCGCTTTCAATGAGGTCCATGGTAGGGAACTGCAACTTCTCCATGATTCTATTCACAACATACCATCTCCTTCCGCAAACATATTGTGCTTTCTGGATAGTATCTCCAACCTTATCATTTATATCATGCCAAGCGTGCAACGTAGTTCTGATTTTCTTCAATTGGAAACTAGTGAGAGTAGGAATATTCTCAGGTCTCTCCTTAATGGACCTCTGCCATTCCACAATATATTCATTGGCCTTAAAGGCCTTCTGTCTTTTAGCTACCTGCTGATCAAGAGTAACATACATCTTCCCAAAAACAATGTGAGTCTCATGGATATCATTCAAGGTGTGAAACAATTCAACTAGCAGCTTATAGTGTTCAGCATTGACCTTAATGGCCAAATCCTTAAACTTGAACTGGTAAAACCTAGAGAATGCAGAGGAGGATACACTTGCAGTTGCATCCTCACATTTTTTTTCTAGAACATTTATCCTTTGTGTATTGGAAACATTTACAACTTCTGCATCATGTAATTTAACCTGGAGAGAGGTATTATTCAACTGCAGATCTTCAAACATATCTTCAAATACCTTCTTGAGATCAGTAAGATAAGATTCATGTTCCTCATTGGTTTTGGCCAATTTCTCTTCAAGTTTCTTTATCTCTTCTTTCTTTAAATCAATCTCCCTATTCAGTGTTGTCACTGAATCATAGTTTGCATGTGCAAAAGCACCCATGGCTACAGCAACATCTAATGTTTCTCGCTATATATCATCTCACTGCATGGTCCAAATTATTTGATTAGGAGTAGGTGCCTCCAATCCACCTTGATCCCTTCTTCTCTTCTTACCTTTTCTTACCATTGAATTGGAAGCTCTGTTGTAGAAGTAATCCCCAAGAGGAACTACAATGTCTTCTTCAAACTCAACTACCAATTCAATAAATGATGAAGTCACATTTACTGTTGAAACCAGTGAAGATGTCTGAGTATTAGAAGGAGCAGGTATAGACATAGTTATTTGGGAAGTAGTTGGGGTGGAAGGGATATTTTGAATAACTGCTGGTACAGAAGTTGGGGATGGAATTGAAGTGAAGGATTCAAAAAGTGGAACTTGGATATCATCAGCTGGTAATGAAGAAGGAGGAACTGGAGTCTACTCATCAGTAGCTGGTGGTGATAAAATGAATGGAGGTGATTGCAGAGGGATAGTCAAAGACTGGGTTTCTACAATAGTACATGGAAAAATAGGAAGTGGAACTGAGATGGTTGGGAATGGAGCAGTGATGGTAGTTAGAGTATGGAAAAGATGGGATATGGGGAATGGAGGTGTTACCCCAGATGACAAAGTTGAAAGAATTTGAATAGATGGAAGTAGAAGTGTTGAGGTTGTGGTGTCAGCAGTAGGGGTAGTTTCAAGAAACTGATGGTCTGGGACATAATCATCCACTTCAATAGCATTCAATAAATCTATAATTCTTTGTGAAGTTTCAATTACTTAATCACAGGAACAGAAGAATGTACCTCATCTTCAACATCATTGTCACTAATATTGAAGGTAGGGATTTGAGATGTGGAAGTTTGAGTTTTCTGCCTTTCTCCTAGCTTGGTGATAGTCTGTGTACTGCAACAGTCACTTGAATATCAGCAGTAAGCTTAGGAGCTACAACTACTTGAGTGTCTAGCATCGAAGTCATCTAAGCTAAATTCTGCTTTGATTGTTGTGATGCTTGCATCAATACCTTTGATTGTTCAGCAGTCTTTACCTCTCCAACATCTTCCATGAGACCTTTGCCTTTATCCCCTTTACTACAAGTCAGCATTAGTGGAGCAGGTGCTTTCTAACCTTCTTTCTCCTCTCTATCCTTTCTTGCTTGCTTAATGAGGTTTAGTTCCATTTCTCTACAGCTCAAAACCGTAGTCTTAAGGTCATGTTGATACTGCATATATGGTTCTGTTAATCTTTACTCTTAGCCCTTGCCAAGACTTCATCAAAGGTATTTACTGTCTGATAGATGGAGTCATCAGGAAGTTCTTCATGAACAAATCCACCCCTCACATGGTTGTGCTTGAAATGGGCATCTAGAAAACCTTTAGTATCATGTCTTCTTT
This sequence comes from Larix kaempferi, assembly GCA_027924585.1. Taxonomy (NCBI): domain Eukaryota; kingdom Viridiplantae; phylum Streptophyta; class Pinopsida; order Pinales; family Pinaceae; genus Larix; species Larix kaempferi. The sequence goes on along the minus strand of BSBM01000047.1, from coordinate 31,723,687 downwards.
TGGTCACAGAACCCAATTTTAAAGCAGCAATTTTATCACCCAACACTATAGCCCAAGTTGAATTTGGGATGGCCAATGGCCCAAGGTTCAAGGGGAACTTACGCCACGCCTTCCTCTTAGGACCAATTAGCTTTAAATACACACCATCGGTAACAGTTTGATAGGAAACCTCTTCAATGACCAATCTATCAGGAACTATCCTGGGTAGCAGATGATCCGTACTACCTTCCCAAAATCTGACATATGAGAAGGATTCACACACATACCAGTCACCAATTATGGCAATGGAGGTTCTGGCATCAACTGAGAAAGTAGGAGCCCGTTCTCTGAATATTTTGAAGTAAATACTTCCAAATAAGTGATCACAAATGTCATATATGAAAGGCATATAATTGTTCTCCCATAATGCTGAATGATAAATATGGACAGGAGGATCTGATGGAGTCAATTCCATCCCATGTTGGGATATTGGAATTCTGCACAAAATATATCAACGAAAAAAGATGAAAAGAAGAAATGTGGCTTCTTCAAAGCTGATGCCTTCTCATATGCTTGAATGGCTGTTTTGAGTTCAAAAGACAGGATTAACGCCCAAAGGAACGACTCACTAGTCGTTAGAACATGATGGGCTACAGGAGCCCACTCAACTTTAAATACAGAATAGTTTGGGAGACCATATATTATGCATAGCATGGCAGCCAATAGGGAATAAGGTTCTCTAAACCAAGAAACCGGATACAAGTTATAAGCCCTACAGATGAAACTGTTAGGTTTATTCATCCACGACTTCAACATTTTGTTGAAATTGGACCTGGTCTTAGGAGATTACACGAACTCAGCATTAAGGGGTTGCATAGACCGTTTAAGAGCATAAGCTATGATGAAATCCTTAGGGAGGAAGGTAGCCAATTGTGACCTTGCACTATCATTAAATGACTGATCTTTAGTGTTAGCGTGGTCCACAATCCATTTAACCGCATCAGTATAAGGCAAGATGGTGGGTCTAGCAGCAATGGTATGAAGCTGGGAATTTGTCACCTACCCAATTTCTAAAATTATTATTTTAATTAGCAAAATACTTTATATTAAATTTAATTACAAAGTTTTGTAAATATGACCAAGTGTGGTCAAGGATGAATGTAATTACTGAATTACTATTATTTAATAAATTAAAGTAGGAGACAAACACCCAAAGGAGCTGTTAAATGAGTGTTCATTGACCCACTAGGAGGAATGGAAGCTGTTGGAAAGTATGGGACAGATGACAACAATTGCACTTCACCACTAGTTGTTGGTTATAGGACAACTACCCCTAATAATGTGGCATTATCCCCTAGGTGGTGGGAGTGGGCAGGCATTTCATTTAATGACCAAGTAACAACTGAAAAGGCCTAGGCAGCCTGCATAAGGCAAATTCGAATTGAGCAGGCAGCTCTTACACAATGTTTTCTGAAGAAATATTCCTCATGTGCATCAAGTGATCACTGAGAGATTCGAATAGGGAGGTTAGTTGTGAGTGCAATCATAAGTCTACAAACTATTTTTATAAGGAGAACCAGAGGAGCTAGTGCAGGTCCTTTGGACTGCTAGTTCTTGAAGATTTGACAATTATTGCTACTGCAAGTGGAGATCCTAAATTCCTAAGTTTCTTCCTCCTGGTGGTTCAGTGAATAGGCTCGGGGGTCCTAAGGCAAGTAACTTGGCTGTCTTCGGGAATTGGTTGGGTGGAACAGTCTTCTTGGGTTGTTTGTTTCCCTACATAATTAATTCAGGTTCTACTGTTTTCCTAATTTGTTTCAGTTTAGTAGTTCTGTTTAGTAAAGATTAGTAAACTCTGTTTTGAAGAAGAATTGATTTCTGATTTGGTTTAAGTCTGAATGTTAAGTTTTATGATGAACTGAATTGATAATCCAGTCTCTACATTTTTCCACATGCTTTTAATTGCATTGTACTCTAGTGTAGAGAAGCAAATTAAGCATAGATGAAAAGATAGGAAAAATGCCATTGATTCGATAGATAAGTACAGTAATTTTCATGTTTTTCATCTTCTACCCTATAATTAACAATAGTAGAAATTACTGTGTAGGATCTAAAATATTATAGAATATCTCATTGTTTCATGAAAAAAAAATATTGTTTGTTCTCTATATAAGTACTTTGTGTTTTTCTTATCTCCATTATTTACATAGGAAATAAATGTAATTCAAATTTCCATACATCATAACTGCAAATAAACAGTCTTGCTGCAAATAAATAGAATTGCTAACGATGGACATAAGCTACAAATCACAGTCAATACACAGTCTTCATATTTCACACACACACACACTGTGTTTTTCTTTATAATTTTCTTGTTAGAATATTTTTTTTATAATTATTTCAATATTATCAGAACTGTAAACAAAAGAAATGTATATCCTATTTTGTTTACAATTATCATATTTTCCAATTACATTATAATCTATATGTATTATTCAAAACTGGGTTTCGTATCATTTATTCGAAACCTTTTATAGGATTTCAAACCCTTAACATCATTTTCCAATAGTTAAACAAGCACGGTTTACACATTCATGTACAAACTGCAGAACAAAAACTAGTTGTCGATTTAAAATCTTTTCTGGAGTTCAATTACGAAAACATCTTTTACATCATAGAAAAACTAGAATTTGGGTGTAGCCCTATTCCTTTTCTTTTGCAAACGAAAAGTTACTCTATCATTTTTGTTTACACAGAGATTATCATCTAAGAAATGCATACAGCTTTTACATTGCTCGACAGTCACGATTATCTACATAGAACTCAACGATTAAGCATAAACGAGTAGTGTACAACAACATTTTCCATTGCCGAGGTTAAAACATAGCACACAGAGTTTAACGATCTTCGGCTCTAACTTTTATTTCATTCAAAAATTTAAACCCAAAAACATTTCCAAGTTTCATTTTTCAAACCAACACAGGTTCTAGCTTCACAAAGGAATCATCAACTTCCACGTCAATATTACATTTACAACGAAAAAAAAAATACACAGGGTTTATCCCCACCCTCTAAATTTTAAAACGCGTTTTCGAAACTCACAACATTGACGAACCAGGTATCCATTTAAGCCATATAATATTTAAACAGACGAGGGTCGTATTCCCTGTACAATGTTTCACTTCAACATAAAAGTTCTTTAAAGAAATTCGACAGATTGACAACGCCGAAACATAGTGGAAATCCTTGCTACACAATTCATAAAAACCTCTTCAACCAAGTCCAAATGGGAACCTACGAGGGTTTGAGACTCGGAGCTTACCAGGAGTGGAGGGTTGCCAACCTTTTCCAAACCCTTTCCCAAGTCGACAATCGAACCCTATACCTATCACAAAACTGTCGAAGGGTTATACAATTGTTTGAAAGAGCTATAAGTTAAACACCTTTCAAAACATCTCTGAGATATATTTAAAGAGAAGAGCTTACCTCTAGCAGACAGAGACCAAGTTCCACATTTTTTGCGAACAAATGATGAAATCCATGAATGGACCGAGACCAGGGTATTCTTCCTTCTTCGCAGAAGTGTTGCTCCCACTCAAACTTAGAAATGAAAACTATATCTATCAACTCGACAACAAATCAAACTGAAGACACTATATTTCTATCAAAACACCATGACAGCAGAACGAAGCTTGCAACCATCAACTTGAACCTATAGGTATCGAGGTCGAAACCTCCTACATTCTTCTAACCCTAACATCTAGCAGCCTATCGGCCTCGCTGCCCGAAACAATAGTGCATAATGAAAGTCATTAACTCTCTATTCAATCAACACAACGACAAAATGATAGGGTTACATCCAATGATCTAGATTCATCACAATCAATGATCACAACTGTGCCAGCAAGGTTACATTGGGCCGAACAACTACTGTATTTATTGCTCCATCATTACACAAGCACGGCCTTGCCACCTTGGCTCATGATGGCTCGTTATATATCTAGCTTGGAGGAATTTCAAAACATAAAAACATTACACAGTGGCTTTCACAGTCATTGTTGCATTGTTTGCATTACATAGAAGTGTTAACAGTCCTTGTCACCCTAGAGTGTGGGTCGAGCCATTAATGCCGGATTGATACACTATCTCCACGCCAGCTCGAAGCACATGCTGAGCTTAATGACCTATCAACCTATCCATTCATTTCAATATTAATACATGTCAGTACCATTTATATCAAACGATATAGTTTCCAAATTGATATTCACAAATTAAAATGTTATTGTTATATTCGTATAGTAGTTATTAGTTATGATCATAGACACGATATTAACGTTGTGTTTTTCACTTATATGCAAAGTTCATTTTATATATAAGCCCTAAGCTTATAAGTATTGCATGTAGTTAAATATTGTCGAATTATGGTTTAGGTTAGAATTATAAACATTAGTATTGTAATATTAATCAATGTTTATATTCTTTTTTCTCATAGTTCTTACAATTGCCAATATCGAAAGATAGAGGTTCCATTTTGACATTTTAAACCACATCAAGGTTATTTGAATAGCATAAAAACTGTGCAAATTTTATGTGCTTCATACCATAAATTCATAATACAAACAATTAAGGATTTTTGCAGTACAACTACCACATTAATACTATGCTAGTATTAATTACCTTATGAACGACGACAAAAAGCCAAACTATAATGACATCGATGGTCACGACAACAAACTTAACAGCTGTAGATTTTCTAGATAACATTGTTTTCAACTTTGATGAATTGTAAGACAACGTTGGAAAACCAGTAAGCAGTACTAAGTATTTCATACCTGTAGACACCTTGTTTCGCAAAAAGAATTCACAACTTTTCATTATTTGACATTGAATTGAATTACGCACGCATTTTTAAACTATGCAGTCATTGAACTTCTTACCTGTCGTCTGCACATAGAAACATTTCAAATGCCTTAGCATTGCAGCTAAGTAAACTCCAGGGTACCTCGTAGGACACCCATGGACATCAAGAAAGCAAATTGTCAGTATCTTATAAAAAGAAAAGTATCGCATCATATTTCTAACCTTTCCATGCATTTATTATTTTAAGCATGTTTGTCATGAGTGTGTTAAGTTGTCATTATCAAAGTGTTTCTAACTCAAAAATTAAATTATGTTTAGTGCGAAACAACTTCTTAATCAATGCTATTTTAATTAAGCATTTATTATTTCCGTAGCTATAATTATCTTATTAAATGCTATTTTCAAAAGTTTTAAATTTTTATGAAAATTCAGGATGTTATAGAATCCCTAATTTTCTCATATGCCAGCTGGTCATTCTAAATGTCTGATAGGTAATCATTATCGAAAATTGACTAGATTCTAGACCAGTCTAGCTGATAGGTTTCAATGATTTTATCACTAGTGTCCGAGAAAATATCGAAATTTGGGTCTTTGTTCAGTAAATCCTTCTCAGCATTTTTACAATGTGTATTGCTCGACATGTTTGAAACTAGAGGTTTTCTAATAAACAAATGAACAAAAATTAAAAAACAATTTAAAATCTCGAAACAGTAGATAATTGAATAAGAGGAATGAGCAAAACCAACCTATTTCAGCTGAAAGTAACAGGTAAAAGACAAGGTAAAAACTTCGCAGTAAAATTCAAGCAGGAAGGTTATTTCTGAAAGTAAAAATGACAAGGAAAAATAGGGAAAACCACATATTTATTGCTTTTCAACGAGCCAAATCTAGACCATAGGATGAAAACAAATCATCGACTGACATTAAACCTTGTGGGATGTAGGGTCAAGTTATGGGAGTTTTATTTTGGAACTATGTACATTGTTCCCCCAATCCGTAATCCGCAATTGTGGGTCAAGGGTTGTGGGATCGCAACTTAGAAAACCAACAATAAAAAGGGTTCCCGCAATCTGCAATCCGTAAATGCCGGTTGCAGGATGCGGGAGCACAAACAACCTTTTATAATTCAAATAATCTTTTGCAATCCGCAATTGTGGGTTGCGGGTTGTGGGGAGACACAACACACCTTATTACTTGAACCACTTTTCTGCAATCCACAATTAAGGGTTGCGGAACAAAAAGTTCCAAAGCTATTTACAAAGTCTTCCCGCAATAAGCAATAATCGGGATTACGGGATGAAAACGACTTGGTGGAAAAATTCAAAGCTTCCTGCAACTTCAGAAAAATAGTCAAAAAACGGACAAACTAAACTTCATTTAAATCACCCAGTGTAATCTCATCCATGAGAACAAGACAAGTCGACGGTTAAAACTTAAACATGCATTAAGGAAAAGAAAGGTTGCGGGGTTTTATTTCATAAATTTTCTAAATTTTAAGGTGAAAAAATTAATGTCTAAAATATTCAAGTCATTGTTAGAATAACAAGTCAATCGACTAAGTTATAAGATATAAAAATGGTTTGTCCCGACACCCATTTTCTGACATGAAGGATCGGTCACCCCTTCTTTCCGTACTTAATGGTGAAAACGTTTATCCAGCAATTCAGCTACATCCATAGTGGAGAATAGAAGAAGGATCGACCGACCCTTCATAATATTGGTAATAAGAAGGGTCGACCAACCCTTCTTGCAGTGTTGAACTATTATGAAAATAATATGGGGAATAAGAAGGGTCGGCCGACCCTTCAATTAGGAGGGAATTGTAACAATAGAACACATTGGAGAAAGAGCGACCGTTCTTTCTCTAAGAATATTTACATTTGCCAGCAAAGTATTTAAAGAAAAATGTCTATAAATTTCATTGGTAAAATGTTGATATCTAGTATCCTAGGGTGACACGTGGAACAATCATATTGTGCCACATGGCATATTTGATTTGGAACATTGAGTATAGCGAGGTTACTATTTTTTTTTAATTTGGCACATTGAGTATAGAGAGGTTACTAATTCACTGATAAAAAGAGAAACTTTGTATTATATACTGGTAAAAAAGGTTAAATCCATCTCTTTTTCACATTGCACTTCTGAGAAAAGACCTATCCCTTTCCAAATGGCCTCTTAGCCATGTGAGTTCAACATTTAGCCAGATTTTTGTTCTTTATATGTAAAATACTTTTGTTCTTAATATGTAAAATACAATGAGTTATATTCAGAAAGATATATTCATCATTTGACCATATTTCTCTATAAAATACTTCTCTATAATTATATTGAAGCATGTAGATAGATTTATTGAAAAGGCTATGCACATCCATTCATTACAAAAAGAAGAGCTTGGGAGCATAAATAGCTTTCACAGTATGGCTCTGTAAATTTAACAAGCTAATGCAAAAAAAAATCCAAAATAGATGTAACAACTCATCCAAGTAGGGATCTCTTCTACAAAAAATTATGTCGCGGAACAAAGGTTTCCTAAGAAATTCTCATGTCCATGACCAAAGGTTATATTCTTCTCTTCCTCCTGAGGATGGTGGTTAATAATGCTTCTCGAACTTTTTTTTTGGTATAATTGCATAGTATTTAATTAAGAGCATTACAATTTAGAGAGTTACAAACCATCTTGCCCCAAAAAATAGAGTGTTGCCATCAATGGCATGACCAGAGAACAAAGGATTATTTGAGCATGGACGAAAAACTTGCAGAAAACCAGAGTGAAGCAAACACCAAAACCAAAGCAGAGAGACACGGTCCTCTCATCGAGCTCTAGAGAAGTCATGACAATAGTTACTCGGGCGGGAAGTTACTCGGGCAGCACCCCAGAAAATTATCCTCCAGAAGCTTGATGGGAAGCGGCTCAGTCTTCCTGCTAGCAAGGAGGTTGGGATCGATGTGGCTGCACAAAATTTTGTAGGGCAGGGATCTCATCGTGGACGGAGTTGGAAAATGCATGGGAGGAGCCACAAGTGAGGTATGGGAGACCAGAAAGAGATCTGAAGTGTCTATGGCAGCAGCTGCGACAGGCTCTTCAGAAGGGACGACAGAGACACAAGAAGGGTCGCCATTGCCTTTGCCAACAGAGTCATCCTGGACTGGGCTTCGACTTACAATCACATGTTGGATCTAGGAGAAGGTGGTGTCGATATTAGCTATATTTTCATCCAGGGAAATGAGCTTGACCCTGGTCACCAGCATTTGGTTCTGGGTAGAACCCTAGTTTACCAGCATGTCATCCAAAATCTTCCCCAACATATTCTTCATGAGCCAATAGTGATTTATTGAACTGCCATTGGAGCCGGAGGCCAAGTGATCCACCACTAGTTTCCCCTCCCAGTCTTCAATTAGGTTGCGATTGGCAAAGGAAATTTCAGTGTCAAAACCATTGCTAGAGCTTGGTGCGCTATGGCTCCTAGAGCAATGATTCCCCCACCTCGACATGAAAGACCATGAGACTTGGTCATGGTGGAAGAAGCTGTGAGGGACCAGAACCAGAAGTGGAGCTGAATATAAGGATGAACAGAGCTGAACCAAAGGTTCGAGGAGGATGACTGAATGTCATCTATGGTGTGCATGGACTCATTTAAATAGCGAGGAGTCTGTATGCCATGACTGGTGTTCGCACGAGCCATAGTTAAGAGCAGAGAGAAGAATTGAAAGAGATGAGGGATGAAATGAATGCGCATAGGGCCGAGGTGCGGTCGAGCTGTACCAGGGTGGTGGCCAAAGTAAATGCGAGGGGGCTTGTGAGCGACAGTGCAGAGGGATGCCATTAAGCCACAAGTGTGGGTGTGACCAGTTGTGAAGGAAAACAGATGGTAGGGCAGGTGGATGGGTGGGAAGACAGGTGTGGAGACATGCATCATCGTGAGCAGGTATGAGACCGGGTAGGGTAACGCATGCGGCCTTAAGGGTGCGGGGTGCAAGGATCCCTCCCCTCATGCTCTCCATGTGCTGGGGGGATGGCCCCATAGATCATGCTGACATTCGCAGCCAGGGGATAATGCTCCTCGAACTGAAGTTTACTTGTGGAAGTAATTGTAAATAAGTAACTTTACACATTTACCTCAGTATCATTATAGTAGCATTATACAAAAACTATTCTATTCTTCCTTTTTCTTTTTTTTAATATAAACATTGTTTTTTTTAATTAGAAACATTCTTTCCTTTTGTTTTTTTTAAATCGAAGCATTATTTATTTTTTCTCGTTTTCTAAATAGAATGAAATCTCATAAAAAGAATGAAAAGTGTTGTTAGTTATTATTATTTTTTTATTAAATCCCTTCATGCTAGAAGCGAGGTATGAATATATAACCTTGAAATGTGAATTTAAAATCAAAAAATGCAATTTCTGATTTGAAAAGTGTTGAAAATTGCAATTTTCATCTGTAATTGTTCAAAATTTTAAGGTGAAAAGTTATAACATATAAAAATAGTTTGTCCCGACTTCCGTTTTCTGACAATAAGGATCGGTCGCCCCTTCGTTTTGTAGTTAATTATGAAAACCTGTATCCAACAATTTAGCTATATCCATAATGGAGAAAACAAGAAGGATTGACCGACCCTTCTTGCAGTGTCAAAATATTATGAAAAGAATATTGGTAATAAGGGTCGACAAACACTTATTGCAGTGTCCAACTATTATGAAAACAATATGGGGAATAAGAAGGGTCAGGCGACCCTTCAATTACGAGGGAATTGTAAAAATAGAACACCTTCGAATTTATATCACATAAAAATGGTTTGTCCTGATTTCCATTTTACGACAAGAAGGGTTGGTCAACCCTTCATTTAGGAGGGAATTGTAACAGTAGAACACCTTGGAGAAAGAGTGGCCACTCTTTCTCTGAGAATATTTCCACTTTCCAACAAAGTCTTTAAAGAAAAACATCAATAAATTTTATTGTTAAAATGTTGATATCTTGTATCCTAGGGTGACACATGGAATGATCATATTGTGACACGTGGCATATTTGATTTGGCACACTGAGTATAGGGAGGTTACTACTTTTTATTTGATTTGGCACATTGAGAATAGCGAAGTTACTAATGTGGGTTTAACCACAACACAATTAGGAAATGAAAATTCACTCATTGTGGTTTTAAGGATTAGGCACATGCAATATTACCCTGTAGCTGGAATGCTAATTGAAAAATTAACATGAATTTATTAATTTTTGTTAATCATTTGTAGAAATAGATAAATGTTTTAATTAAATAAATTCACTTAAAACATAAAACACACACAGATGATGAGTAAAGACAAATCCAAACTGTATATCAAACTAACCAGAGGCAGGAGGTAGGATATGATGAAACATGATAGTGCTTTTCAAAGAAAACTAATCAGAGGGAAGATAGCCACCCGCTCACAGTCAAAGACCTTTTGTTTGGTGATTAAAGAAGAAGATATGAACAACCCATCAATATAGAGCTTATGATAATGAATTCTATACCGAATTTAGTAGAAAATGGTAGTGGATGCTTGAAATGAAAGCAACAAAACATAATATTTATGACTTTTGTCCTGATACAACACTTATCCAAGCATGAAAAAGCATAACAGTATGAATTAAATAGTGAGATAAACATTCACATAAGAGAAGAAGTAAATAGACTGTAAGACGAATAACATAGGAATCTCTGATAGAAAACCTTTCTCGACCTAGCCATATTTTATTAAAATATATCTCAGAGTGCTTAATAACACAGGGAATTCATGAGTCCAACAAAAGTTTCCAACCCTTTCTCCTTCTATTACATTGCTTACATAGATGCTCAGAGCCTTCTGGCTTGAGCTGCCTCAACATGAAGTTGTTACAATGTAGGTGACACCTATTCAAACAGGTTCGCCACCCTTAGGAATTACTTACAACAAAATGAAAATGCTGGTAAAATTGGCTCAATTGCCTTTTACAAAATTACTGAGCATTTTTACCGAAAGAAAGCAGACTCTAACAAAATAAACAAAATGCTTCAACGAATATTTCCTCCATGCTGCTATCCCACGATCATCGACTCTTTGGCGGTTCAATATCATCTTTCCCTTCCCATATTTCTCAACCAGCTTCCATAGCTTGGAAGCTAATAGCTCTAAGGTGTCCAACTCCTTCATTAAGACTTGGATCTTAGTGTGGTCCCTATAAGATTAGCTTCACAGATGTGCACTAGCCTGAGCCTTGAACATCATGCTTAACTCAAAATCCTTTTCCATTTTCTCCACCACTGTCTTCCCTGATAGCAACTGATCCATACCTGCAAAATCGTTGAAATGCACTTTACATCCTGCCAATTTCTTTTGATATTCTTCTTCTGTGAGCATTGTTCCCTCCTCCTCCCAAAAGAGAGGTAACCGTTTCATGAATAAAGGGTCAAACACGTCTTTGAAATACTTGATCTGCTGTGCCATGACATCTATTTTAGCTTGAATAGCCTTTACCTACTGGTGCTTGTGCATCACTTTTTTGGATCCAAAAATGATGGAAACCCTATCTGTTACACCAGTTGTCTTGACCTTCTCCTTAAATAATCCATTCAGGAATTCGATGGCATTCTCAATATACTCTATAGGTTTTTTGTTCAATTTCTCATTTGCTGCTGTCACACTAGTCTTGGCTAATTTTATCACTACTTCCTTGTCCAAGACAAAATTGAAGAAGGGCCTCAATTTTCCTGCTTCTTCAATGATGCCGTCCTAGATGACCTGCCTGGCCTCTAGCAAGGAAGTATGCCATGTAGCTTGCCTTTCCAACTCATCATATTTACCATGCAACTCCTTGTGCTTGGCTTCCCAAGCCTCCTTTTCTCTTTCTACATTATCCTTCAGGGTTTTCAGATTCACATTCTTCTTTTTTAATCTTGTTATCTCCATGTCTTCCATCCTACCAGGGAGAAATCACCAACCTCTATGGATGGTGTGGCCATTCTTTCTACTTCTTTCTCTTTCTACTACAGTCTCTTCTCAAGCTCTTCCACTCTAGCCTTTGAGATTTTCTCACTTTCCACCACAGTGTCTATATCTATCTGCCATTATTTTTCCTTCGCTTCAAGCTTCAATAGCTTGGCCCTACAGTCTATCAAGTCAGTATGCAACTTCTCCTTCTTTTCCTCCAATTTTGTTAGCTCAAAGACTAGTACTAATTGGGTAGAGGGGATTTTCAACCCCTTTTTTAGAGATTGGATGATGTTGTCTTTTTCGTTGAGTAGGTTTTGAATGCTATCTCTTTTATCAGGCTGGCCCTCATGGCCACTATGTCACCCTACAATTTCTTGATCTTTGCCTTATGAGCTTTGTTTTCCATCTTTTCCTACTTGAGCTAGATGGAAACCTTACTCTTACTGACCTGTACCTTTGATAGCTCCAAAGATATCCTCAACAGTTTAGTATAAATAACACCCCCTGTTTCTTTGTGCAAGTTTTTTACATATGGGATAGGGATGTCCTCTAAATTCATCCTTAGCTCAGTGGCCTTGTTCTTGGTGGCCAAGGCCAAACTCAGGATGTTCTGAATGAGGCTCCTGCTAGTCACTAGAGACACTTCTTTGCTTGAAATTTGCTTTACTTCAGTATATAACTTGGAATCCTCTGAGGTTTCCCATGAGTCCACCTTGTATTCATCTATCAACTCATCTCTAGTCTTGCTTAAGGAAGCAAGCTGAGTGGTTGCTGGGTTAAACACATAATCTTTGATATCAAATGCTGGTATCTTATCCACTTGTTTCTTTTTTCCTTTATGAGTCCCCACTAGTACTAGCTGTTGCTCAGATTCATCAGTTTTCTGCCTCTTTGGGGCTCTCTCAGCTTCCCCTTCTGTGTCCATAAGGACACTGTCATCTTCCTTGCTGGACTTTATTAAGTTGAAGGCCATAGGCATGGCTGCTGGCACTGATAGGACTAGGCTAGAATATCCAGGCACTATGGGTGTGTTCCCTTGTGTCAGCAGGGAGGAGCTCTCAGGTGTGTCTATTTCCATCTAGCTCCTGCTAGGACATTCCAATAAATTTGTAGCTTCTTCCATGCCTGGAATTTTGAAATGCACAAAAGCCTTCCTGTTCCTTTCCTTCCTCCTATTGGAAATGATGTGGTGGGGATCATAGTTTAAGGGTGCTTCTGTTTTGAAACCTGTCTCCTTTATCTTGCATTCAATGGATGTAATATCTCCTTTGTTTTTTATTAAGAATGGACCTACAGTCCATGGAAACACAATATCAGAACCCTTTCTATGATCTAGAAAGTGCTCAGCTTTTGCCTTCAATTTTTGTCTGATGAATTCTAATGCAAACATTCTGGGGGTTAGCAAAACTGGTAGCACATAGGGTGCATAAGAAAACCCATAAACCCTGATGATTGTGCCATGCTCTGAAAGGAACCAATCTCTGACCCTCTTCTCAGGAGAAAGCTATAGTAACTCCTTCATTTCTGGTAATACTCTAGACAACTTCTTTTGGAAAATGACCTGATAAACCTCAGACATGAGCTCATCATGGAACTTGGTGTAATCAGTGTACATATCGTGAGTAAGTAGTACCTCAGGCATTTGCAAGTTTTCCTCATTGAATGCCAGGAACATTTTTAGTAAGTAGAACTGAAATCTGAAAATCCTTGTTTCCTGGAAATTCTTTAGCTGGGAGTGTATACTTTCAACCAAAACTTCATCAAACCTTAGGCATGCACATTGGGTAGACTAGTTTGGGTCATCTGATTTCAGGGAGTAGGTGCCTAGGACAAAAAGCAAACTTATTAGAGGTTCCGTGACATACATGTCAGAGTCTAGACCTAGGAATTGGCTCATCATGGCGATAACACCTCTGGATTCTTCTGTGAACAGTCTGGCTTCATCTAGGAAATCCTGCTCTTGTATTTAGACAGTAGGATTTAGACAGGACCTGTAGAAATTATGTTTTACTTCAACAGTGGATTGTCTAAAAAACCAGACTAGGGCTTCCTCGGTATACCCTATATCTTTTCGGAAAAACTCTTTTGGTACTGACAGGGCTTTTCTAAAGGTTTGGTTATCGACTTTGCAAAGGATATTGGACTTGGAAGCGTCCATGATTTCCCTCTCGGTAGAAGAGTAGTTAGAGGTGCACCATTCAACAAATTCGGGAAAACGAGGGGTTGGGCCGAGTGTAAACAGATGGAAATAGGATTGGTGGACTTGGTGCACGTCTATACCTCGCTACCTAACTAGTTTCAGCTTGTTTTTTATAGTTTCCATGGGGTCATCGGTCATCATAGTGTCATAGAACTCTGCGTCTCTGTCTATAAACAGTGTTTCTATGGGTTCTCTATCACTCAATTCTGCCATTAAATAGTTTACTGTAGAGAAGATAATGTACCTATTTTTTTTAGGTTGGCTTGGGCCCCTGGTTGACCTATCTGTTTCTTCACAGCTTGCTCCTATCGCTTTTAGATGAAAAATAGGAATCCAGCTCTCCGTGCAAGCAATTTTTTTATATTATTTATCCTTTTCTATCACCCCTGCATCTCTTATGGCGTGGAAGCTTCCCTGGCCATCCATTTTCCTGATCCCTGGTGGCCTTGAATCCCACCACATGTCGCCTCGGATCTTGGCCGTCAAACGCTGCAAATTTTACCAAATTCGTGGATTTGTCTTGTGTTGATGTTTCGTGCAAGTTAGATCCACGAAGAAAACCTCGGACATAGATCTCGGCCTCCTCAGATCTACGCCGTCCAAACCCGTGGGCCTCTACCAAAAGTTCACGAATCCGAGAGTTTGTTTTCTTTGCTCATGTCGTATTGGAGAAGTAGTTCCTGACCATCGATCTACTCCATTGTCTGTTGATCTGCTACTTAAGATGCTTATGGGATAAACCTCCCGCCTCCATCTAGAACACCTCACCCTTTTTGCACGAAGCGTGCTCATGACTGTAGATCTTCACCACTACCGATCTAGACCGTTTATTTGCGCAGATATGTAACTGTAGGTAGACCTGAACAATTTAATTCTCCTTGCAAATTTTTGGGCTTGGGATTTGATCAGTTCACCCTTGAGGCCGTCAATACCTAACCAGATGATTCTATTTAGCTCATACCACCGAGGCTTTCTCTGTTCTTTTTAGAAATTGAACCTCCGAGTTTCATCCAGGACAATGCTACTACTAACAATGACAAGCTAAACTTCATTTTAATCACCTGGTGTAATCTCATCCGGAGGATCAAGACAAATTGACGGTTAAAACGTAAACATGCTGGAAGGAAAAGAAGGGTTGCGAGGTTTTATTTCATAAATATATGCATTCTTTCCGTAATCCTCAATTCGCAATTACAGGTTGCAGGTTCCGCAATCGGCTAAGTTATAACATATAAAAATCATTTGTCCCGACTTCTGTTTTCCGAATAGCCAGTCAATCAGCTAAGTTATAACATATAAAAATTGTTTGTCCCAACTTCTGTTTTCCGACAAGAAGGAGCGACCGCCCCTTCTTTTCATAGTGAATTGTGAAAACATTTATCCAGCAATTCAGCTATATCCATAATGGAATACACCAGAAGGATCGACCCACCCTTTTTACAGTGGTGAATTATTATGAAATGAATATTTGCAATAAGAAGGGTCGAGCGACCCTTCTTGCAGTGTCGAATTATTATGAAAATAATATTGGGAATACGAAGGGTCGGCCGACCTTTCAATTACGAGGAAATTTTAAAAATAGAATGCCTTGGAAGTTTTAAACTATAAAAAATGGTTTCTCCTGACTTCTATTTTCTGACAAGAAGGATCGGCCACCCCTTCTTTTTGTAGTTAATTGTGAAAACCTTTATCCAACAATTCGGGTATATCCTTAATAGAGAACACAAGAGGATCGATCGACCCTTCCTGCGATATCAAACTATTATGAAAAGAATATTTAGAATAAGAAGGGTTGGCAGACCCTTCATTTACGAGGGAATCGTAACAATAGAACACCTTTGGGAAAGAGTGGCCGCTTTTTCTTTGAGAATACTTCCACTTTCTAGCATAGTCTTTGAAGCAAAACGTCTATTAATTTTGTTTTTTAAATGTTGATATCTAATATCCCAGAGTGACACGTGGAATGATCATATTTTGACATGTGGCATATTTGATTTGTCACATTCAGTATTAGAAATATAGTTGGATCGCATAGAAGATTGGCTTGTATAGAATATTTTTTCCTATGAGCACCGCTGAATTTGGCAGTTTGAGTATAGCGGATCATATTTTAGTATTTAGGTAGCTACTCTGAGGATAATTACTTTATTTTAAGTGCAGTGGATAAACCACTTCTAAAGGCCAATTATTCTTAAGCACAATTACAACACTTAACGATAGTTAGTGCACAAATTACGACACTTATCACAAATCCAATTTTGTAACAAATAACCATCCATTATCAATCCCAATGGCTATAATTTGTATCTTTCCTTTTATAAAACTTTAATGAAAATGAGAAAATACAACTTTTTGTTGACCAAGTGGAAATTTAGAAACACAACAATTTTGTTGCTTAAAACTGCCACATAGAGAAATTTAGAAACCAATTTTGTCTACTATCAACCCTTGGGAACATCCACCACTCTGAAAACTATTCCCCATATTTTCTCCTTGTGCCTTGACTACTGCAAGGCCCTTCTTAGTGACCATGCCCATATGATGCTATTTACATCGATATTCATATTTTCTTCTGCACCAACAACCCATTGTTGTTGTCTATCTAATCATTTTTTAAGTATATATATTCCCCATCCAAAAACGGTCTGGTTTAAATTTTTCCCTTTAGCAGATAAAATAATTACCTGTCTATAGTAAATTTTTTATTAATATATATTTTAAAATTGATTAAAATTTCACATTTACATAGAAAATAAAAGTTTTAACTATATAGAAAATGCTCATGGCTAAAAATATTTAAAATGTGTAGATTTATTTCTAGGCGTTATATGCATAGAAAGGTCCAATGGTTACGTGTCAAGTTAACAATTTGGAATTTTCTATTTTAATGCCAAGTTGTTTATGTTAACTTATCAAACAAATTAATGATCATGGAAAAAAAATTAAAAGAAATTAGAAAGGTTAGCTGTAAAATGTAAAGCCAAATTCTGTCAAGAGTAACCCACAAAAATTAATGATGGTTTAGAGAATAAAGTGCCCATCAAAAGTAAGTTTTGGAAAAAAACGTGACAATTTAACATGATGGTTCCAATATGACAGTACCAACATATGACTGCTGATAAATATCACCAATCGCCTTACCCAAAGTGATCTTTTTTATTTGATGGCATTTATACCATGCATTTTGACAGACATCTATTGTGTCTAATCTCATTGTAAACAAGCTTTTTTTTCTGGCATCTCCTTCTTTGGCCATAGGAGCATCTAATCCCATAAAATTTATAACATTCAACTATCAAATTTCTTAGCACATTCAACTATTGATCGAAGTGGAATTTTTTATATACAGAAATTTGAGCAACAATGTTCGATGCCAATGTTTGAAAGGTGTGCACCCTGATTTATTGCAGGCTTGTAAGGTACCGATCTTGAATTTCATTCGGAAATTTTAGAAGAAGCTAGTATATCCACTTCTCATCCCTAGACAACATGCCACACAAGAAAACACCACTTCAATGACCAGAATACCAAAGGAGATGTCACCCAAAAATGTTCCCCCAACAAAATCAGTCTCACTCACATTTGTTACAAAACCTATGGAAATGCAATCCTTTCTTTCTGAACACTTATGTAACAACTTAAATTCTCTCTTAATAAAAGAAGATTTATTCTCAGTTGTTGTGATATGTGCTACACTCGTCGAAGTAGAAGCTAGTATATCATTCACCTCATTCTCAGTTGTTATGATATGTGCTACCTCATTTACGGAATTGTATGGCCTTATTCGATTACCTTTAACATCTGTATATTCACATTGGGAGTACTTGGAAGGACCATCTGTAAAGGACATTCTTCAAAAACATTCCAAAAGTATAACATCCAAAGGAACATTATCGAGGTCAATCAAAGTGTTTGCAATCCATCTTATAATAGAGCCTTCAAATACACCACAATCCTCGCAATTGCGGAAGACTTTATGAACTAAAATGCCAAACTTACCAGCATCTACTACTTTGAATTGTACAATTTCTCCCTTAAAAATAGCTGACACAAATCCCCGAGTAACATACTATGGCTTTAAAGAACATTGATGTATCAAATTAACTAGTAGATTCAGATTGATTATTGTTGAAAGCGCTTGCAAAAGAAAGCAATGTTTCTGTATTAAAATCAATGATTCTTTTAATCGTCCATACAACAAAAGATCCACTACTCACCCCTGGACAACATGCCATATAAGAAAACACCACTTCATCGACCAAAATACCAAAGGAGAAGTCACCCAAAAATGTTCCCCCAACAAAATCAGTCTCACTCACATTTGTTATAAAACCTATGGAAATGCAATCCTTTCTTTCTGAGCACTTACTTTCTGAGCACTTATGTAACAACTTAACTTTTCTCATAATAAAAGAAGATTTATTCTCAGTTGTTGTGATATGTGCTACACTCATCGAAGTAGAAGCTGGTATATCATTCACCTCATTCTTAGTTGTTATGATATGTGCTACACTCGTCAAAGAAGAAGCTGGTATATCATTCACCTCGTTCTCGCAAAGAGCGGACCCAATCTGGTTAACTATCTTAGATACAAGCCATTGAATATAACCACCAACAGCCTCTGACAATGTATTTGCACCTTCTGATCGATAGGGAAATGGAAGACTTGCATTCAAAGACTTGGTAACATTTACAATGATACATCCTTCATTAATGCTGATATTATGCAAAAATTTTCTTTCTGGAAACAGGATTCCTTCGCCAACTTTCAATCCATTCAAAAGTAGGTCCACACATTGTTGATTACCAAAATCCATTTCATAAATGATCTCTGAAAAATAAAATAACAACATACATTGTTCAGAACCAAAATCCAGTTCGGAAGCATTTTATGAAATATAAAATAACAAGAGCACATTAACAATCATATTTATTTTAAACAAAGATATAACATAAATTATAATATATAAAAAATGGTTGTCCGGACTTCCAATTTTCCGAATGGTAGGATCGACCGCCCCTTCTTGTAGAAGAAGCGAACACAAGAAGGATCAAACGACCCTTCTTGCAGTCTAGAAATATTACAAAACGAATTTTGGGTAGAAGCATCTCCCACCCGTTCATTTATGAAGGAATATTAAAAATGTTCAACCTATGAATGCTAGGCCGTCAATACATGTATTTCCAAAATTGTGAACAAGGGAAGAATACTGAGCACAACAAGGGTCGGCCGACCCTTCATTTAAGAAATAAATTTAAATATATTTAATCTACGAAGGCTATGTCGACAATTCTCGGCTTCCAACTTCCGCTGTAAATAGTAGGGACTCGGACATCATCTAAGTTCTCACATATAAAAATGTTTCTCTCGGCTTCCATTTTCTGAAGAGAAGAATCAATCGCCCCTTCGCTTAAGAGATAATTGTGAACAACTATAATATCCAGCAATTCACCTATATCCATAATGGTGAAAGAAAGAAGGATCAACCGACCCTTCTTGCATTCTAGAACTATTATGAATACAATACTGGGCAGAAGAAGGGTCGGTCGCCCGTTCATTTATGAGGGAATTGTAAAATTATTCAACCTATGAAGGCTATTATGTCAAATCATCTATATCTAAAATGGTGAACACTGGAATAATACTGAGCACAGCTAAGTTATAACATATAAAATTGTTTGCCCCGACTTCTGTTTTTTGAGAAGAAGGGTCAAATGCCCCTTCGTTTAGTAGATAATTGTCAAAACCTTTTTCTAGAAATTGAACGATATCCAGAATAGTGAGGACGAAGAAGGATGGACTGACCCTTTTTGCAGTCTCAAGCTATAACGAAAAGAATATTAGGAAGAAGAAGGATCATCCGCCCCTTCTTTTATGAGGGAATTCTAAAAATAGAACTTGGAGAAAGAGCGACCGATATTTCTCTTTGGATACTTCCACTCTCCAGCAAAATGTGTGAAGCAATGTTCCTATAAAATATGTGTTTAGAGTGTCAATATCTACTTTCTCCACTCCGAAAAACTCATCCCTGGAGGAAGGAGCGAACGCTCTTTCTCCTCAATATCTACTTCCAACGCCCCAAAATGGAACAACCTGATGATAGAGTGACCTCGTTTTCACTAACAAAATTTTGACTTGACAACAAACTCTTTGTAGGAAAACGACTGTAAATTTTTTCGTTCAAATGTCGAAATCTAGTCTCAAGTGTGACACGTGGAACATTTAGATTGTGCCACATGGCTTTGACTATTCCAGAATTGATCTATACTACACTCGGCGAAGTAGAAGTTGCTATATCATTCACCACATTCTCGGCCCAAAAGTATGAAAGAATGTTTTTGTCTGGTTAATCGCACTCAGAATCTTTCCGACTAATGGCATCACTATCTGCATTGTCATCACTGTTAAATTCATTTTCCAACACGGTATCCTTCCTAAATTTTGAGAACATTTTTATCAGCTTTATCTCTTAAACTAAATGCCTTGGTATCGTATGCAAGACTCACATGTGCTCTCATTGCATCCAACAATTTAAGTCATACACCACATCCAACTATGCAATACATGGGACTTTTCTAGCCAAGATACTATATTGGCAAACAATTATACCTTAATATTGTTTAAAGCTATTTGATTGCTTAATTTTATTCAATTAAATTAATTACTTAAATTATATATATTTATATTAAAAAAAATGTAATCAATATTATATAAATTAAGACATAAATTATCAATTTCAAATATTTCAAATAAAGTATTAACGTTTACATAGATTAGTATACTATAGTGAATATCAACTGCAAAATGATATTAAAAAGAAAAAACATGTTTCAATTTTTCGAGTTCATTTGTCGTTATCTTTTTCCAACAAACATAGCCAAATGCTAGAGGATCTGCATAACACAATATGGAATATATGAAAATAATACGCTACATCGCCAGACAGAAAACGTATGCAAGCTTGCGGGAATCAACATTAAGCCTGTTAATTCCGTTAATTTAGCCCAGTAATGAGTAACGCACAATTTTGCAAATATAACATTGTGAATTCATATTAATGGACTGTAAGAAGATAACTGCCCAGAATTGAAGGAAATAAATTTTGGAAATATGAAGACGACAGACAAGGGTGGAAGGAAATATGAAGAATCTAAAATGTTCAGCGACTTTAAATTACTGTGAACTTCAAAATGTCATTGCATTTCTTTTTGACAACCATGGAAGATATGGATTTTTAGCTCGGAGGCTGAATAAGCATGCTCTATTATAGATTTAGATTTATGGTTTGAATAATATAAATACCTGCCAATTGAAAAACTAGCAGTCGATTCTTCAAACCAATCTTACTGCTCTACTCACCCAACACTCTTCTCGGTTCCACCTCAGCAAAAGAAAATGTCGGTCCTCAGAGAAAACAGAGCTCCAAACTGGAAAACACAGAGAGTTTGAACTTTGAGTTTCAATGTAGGTAGTGAGCGGGAAGAGTAGTGTGGCGAGTTAAGTTTCAATGTAGGTAGTGGGTGGGAAGAGCAGTGTGGCAGAATATCAATGCAGAAAAGTTCGTGACATTTATTATCACAGTGTGGAGGGATATCATCTATACGTAGTGACACATAAACAAAATCCATCATAAACGTGATGAGATTATTCACACGAGTGATACAATCCATCATTTACCATTAGCGTTGTAGAAACCATTTTAAATGGTAGAAAAGATCAAATCCATCCCAACCTACAAACCATTTTAAATGTTCAAAAGGAACACCTCCATGCAAACGTACAAACCATTTTAAATGAATGAAAATATCACATCCATGCCAACCTACAAACCATTTTAAATGAATGAAAATACCACCTCCATGCCAACATACAAACCATTTTAAATGAAGGAAAAGATCACCTCCATGCCAACGTACAAACCATTTTAAATGGTGGAGAAGATCAATCGGGCGGCAAAAGATCAAGTGTCCCACTTCCATTCCGCATCCCCAACATGCACACTAGGACGAAGGGATGGGTGGTTGTGCAATCTGAAACCGCTCTCCACGTGGCAGCACCACATGATTTCGCAAGTTGGAAGGGAAGTAAGGAAAACCACCGTCTTCCATTTGCGAAACCACCTTCACCCATCCTTCATACTCGCTAGCACGTGTGGATATGATCTGGCTGGTACACATCACACCTTCTACCCACACAACTCCTCCATGTCAGGGCTCCTGCCAATGTGTCTCCTCCACACCAGACTTCCTGCCCACGTGGCTTTTCCACGTCAACCAACACATGTACAGTGGAAAACACCTTTCAATTACATAATCAAAACATAATTAAAAACCTTTCAATTACACAATCACAAAATGCAAGAATGAAATAAAAACGCATTAGAATCAAACACATAATATTACTTATCTTTATCCAACGCATATCCAAGCAACTAGCTTTGTAAGAGCGTTTTTCCACTTACTGGCACCAATATAAATGTGTGGCTATTTATCGGTTGCAGAAAATTATAGATAAAATGAGTTAAACGAAGAAATTCATTTAACACATAATAGAACATGAATCATATATTAATAGAAATCCAACCTACAGATCGATGTATTCATTAAATTGGAAACATAAAACATAGTTCAAAGAAATTTGACAAATTAATATCCAAAAAAGATGGCCAACAAAAACCGACTGAATTTCATTAATTATGCAAAAAATTACAATGAATAAATACATAAACATTAGAATAAATTTACCTAAATTATACATAATCCAATTTGAATCGACATCCCCACAACTTGCCCTGATTGTCTTCTTCTTGTGTCCTCATGGTGCCATCCTCCTCCCAAAAGAGAGGAAGTCCCTTCCTGAATAATGGATCAAACATTTCTTTGAAGAGTTTTACTTGATGTGCTAAAATGTCTATCCTTTCCCAAATAATACTAGACACTCTATCCTAAGTTTATGCTAGTTTTTTTCACCTCATCCTTTGTGAGCCCATCCAAAAATTATATGGCATTTTCTGCACAGTCCATGGGCTTCTTGTTGAACTTTTCCTTGACTTTTGTTATGCTTTGCCTATCTAACTTTATTACACCCTCTTTGTACAGAATGAAATCGAGATATGGCCTCAATTTCTCTGCCTCCGCAATAATGTCATCCCAAATGACTTGTGTTGCTTTCTGCAGGGAGGTCTCACCTGTAACCTGCTTTATTAATTCATCATATTTCACCTGTAGCCCTCCTAGAGAGGTAATCCCAGGTAGGGTAAAAGGCAAGTGGAAGACAAGTATAAATAAGTGGAGGATGTACTAGGGTTATTAGACTCTCTATTTATTAATTCATTCACTCACTCATTCTCTCAAGTGAGTAGTGCACACAAGTGAAGGAGGAGAAATACAAGGCAAGGTTTGTGGCTCGTGGCTTCTCCCAAAAAGAGGGATAGATTATGAAGAAAAATTTTCACCCATAGCTAGATACACTTCCATCATAACAGTGCTTGCTCTGGTTGCAGTGATGAAGTGGAAGATACACCAGATGGATGTCAAGAAAACTTTCTTGAATGGTGTAGTTGACGATGAAGACTTGTGCTAAAGATTTGTGTCGAGAAATACCTTCGAAATGTATTTCACTTGTACATTTTATATTGTATTCATATGACATTGTACTTCCAACAAAGAGGTTTCATTCCTCCAATTGGAAAGGTCATCATTGTATGTGATATGGTTATGAGACTCCCTAGTGGGGTCGGCCCTGAGTTAAGTTATAGTGGCTTATTAGTGTCTCCTAGAGAGGTCAGCCCAGGTAGGGTAAAAGGCAAGTGGAAGACATTGAGTATAAATAGAGAGGAGCACCTCTCTATTTATTCCTTCATTCACTCACTAATTCTCTCAAGTGAGTAGTGCGTAGAAGTGGAGGAGGAGAAGCTTCTAGGAGACTATCTCTTGTTATTGGGGTTTTTTTATCATTGCTCATTCTATCTCTGAGGAAGTTGCGGGGTTTTCTCCTTTATGGTTTCCCCAGTGAAATGCTTTGTGTCTATTGTCTCTTGTGATTGATTGATATGATGTACATGTTGTTCTCTTAGATAAGATCCTAGATCATATTGATTTAATGATTATAAAATAACACAGAGACCATGCAGTCACACTTTACAAGGGTCTCTCAGATAAAAGAACAACTTGAAGCCATTGAAAAATATATAGAGAATGGAGAATGGAGAAATAGTGATGAGTCAACACCTTGAATGGTCCTTCTAGGTCATGGGATTCCTTTATCCAAGGAATTTGTGCTAGGAAGAAGTTCATCACATTCAGTAGGCTGTGGGAGGAATGCTCATAGGAAGAAGCTCGAATTGTAGCTCGAAAAGAAAACATGTGTAGTGAAGACCAGGCTCTCATAGAACACACCAAGAAGAATTACAACAAGAGGGAGCATCCTCTTCACAAGAAGGAGATTTTCCTAGGAACAAAAGCAGCTCCCATAAGAAGAAGAGCACTCTCTCGGAGACTCAAGTAGTTCCTACAAGGAAGCAAAGATTTAGAGGGAGTCCACCCAAAAACCAAACAAAGATAAGTATTTGAATTATTATTTCTTGTATATATGATTACTTAAATAATGTTGTTCAGCCATATACATACTTATGTTCCTAGATTAATTAGGATGTATATTATGCATGTTAGAAAAAAATTGCATTAATGAACAAGATACTACTGATATGCAAGTAATGGGTAAGTGGTCGACGGTACTGTACAACTTTCCATTTCTACTTATCTAGAATGAAACCTCTTTGCTGACATGTTGGAGTAGTGCACACTCTTAACAGTGTTATGGTAGAGATGGAAGGCATCTAGAAAGTTACAGGATATGGATAAATGTTGTATTGAAGCATGATTGGCTAAGATAATTGCATGACTGTATGACATATGTCTTTATGTGTAAGAATTTGTTTTGAAAACTATGAGATGTTTCTAATCATGCAATTGAACTTGTATCATAGGAAAGACCTTGTACCATCACCTACAAGAGAGACTTGTTTCGAAGAACAAGTGACGATGATTCGGCAAGAAGATTGATGAAGTCAAGAAGAAGACTTTGAAGAACCAAAAGTACTCAGGAATCGATATGGAATAATGAATGAAGTAAAACCAAAAGATAATGAAGATCGTGAAAAGGAAGATCATACACCATATGGATGTCAAGACATGATTCTTGAATGGTGTAGTGGAAGAGGAAGTATATGTGGAGCAATCACTCGGGTTTGAGACACACAATAGGGAGACTCATGTGTGCAAACTGAAGAAATCCTTGTACGATCTAAATATTATGGAGTGACAGTAGGGTACACAAATTTTTGCAGGGATAGTGTAATTAGTCCTGAAATGTACCTAGTTGATGGCTTGCTCGCAAAGATGATGAAGACCTACAATGATGCTCTAGTGATCTAGTGTTGATGATCCAGCTCTAGTATTGAAGACTTGTGCCTATAGTATTGACTCCTGTGTCAAGAGAATACCTTCCTAGTCAAGAGGGAGTCTTAATGTACTATCTGTAACTTCAGAAGATATTCACTTTTATATTGTATGTATTACATTTGTACTTTATTGTATCCCTGACGGAGATGTTCTTATTCCTCCATTCGTAGGTGTCGTCATTTGTATTTGCAAGTGTCACAAGTTTTATTGTAAGTGTCGTAACTTATATTTGATGGGTTATTAAACCTCCTTAGAGGGGTCGGCCCAGTATGTGTTAAGTGGAAGGGTTATTAGAATCCCCTAGGGGGTCGACCCAGTTAGGATAAAAGGCAGGTCAAGTTAATTTAAAGTATAAATAGAGTGGTTTCACCACTATATTTTCTCATTCACTCACACATCCAACTCGCATAGCTGAGAGAGGGGAGTGCGCACAAGTGGAGGAGCATGAAGGAAGAACTGCTGGAGACATCTATCTTTTGGGGTTTCATTTTTGTGATCTTTGTATTGGTGCTTATTCTATCTCTAAGGAAGTTGCAGGGTTTTTCACCCTTATGGTTTTCCCTGGTGAAATGATTTGTGTCTCTTGTCTCTTGTGTTTGACATGCTGTACATGTTGTTCTCTTAGTTAAGATCCTAGATCATATTGAATTAAATGATGAAAAGCTAACAGAACGAGGCTACAACCCCTTGGTTTTCATAATTTCCAACCTATAGATAGGACTCCAGACCTCAGTAAAGTCCAACTCAATAGTCTTACTAGCACCAACTGGATGGAATCCCCAAATCCCTGAGATCACAAGAACCAAACCAAAGGAGACTTCAATCTCCTATCCTTGTTCGATCCTGCCACCCTAATAGGAATAAGAAGAAAAATACTCCATTTCCATTGTATCACGGTTGCAATCAACCTATTTGTGTATATATGTCCTTGTACCCGTATGTCCTTATTCATGTATAATTGTATTGATGTCACTATAACAATCCATGTTCGTCCCCTACCCTTGGGGGTTTGGAACCTCAATTTGACTAGTAAAATTCCCCAACTTCTCCTTAGGTTAAATGGATGTTGCAGAAGTATTCTGATATTAGTCTATAATCACCGATCAGGTTCCTTTTTATTTCTTAATACCCTTCATATACCTTCAGACCCAATTCGAAATCCTTTAAAGAGTCTTTTGGGGCCATCTACCCTTGGGGGATTCAACATAGATTTTCCTAGTGATTCTTCCTTTCATTCTCTAATTGTAAATGCAAGTGGTTGAAGTCTAATGGAAGTTTACATGCCTATAAAAGCTGCATAAATGTGTCATATTACACCTCAATCCACTCTAGACATATTTTGAAAGCATTTGGGATCATTGGCGACATTTTGAGGCTTCACTAGTCCAAGTTTTGAAAATTGACCGAATTGGGAAAAGTTCCAAGTTTGGGACATTACAAAAGAATTTA
This sequence comes from Larix kaempferi, assembly GCA_027924585.1. Classification (NCBI taxonomy): domain Eukaryota; kingdom Viridiplantae; phylum Streptophyta; class Pinopsida; order Pinales; family Pinaceae; genus Larix; species Larix kaempferi. The sequence goes on along the minus strand of BSBM01000047.1, from coordinate 31,696,787 downwards.
ATGTAAAAAATGCCTTAATGGAAAGTTGAAAAACACAAGAAAGTAAGTCTTACTAAAATCATAAAACCCTGTAGTTGTCAAAAGCACTTTCTAAAACTGTCTAAAGGCTCACGAATTGGCTATAGCTTTAGCTTTGGTTAATGTTACCTTTGCACTTTGTCGTCCACTTTCAAGTCACCAAATGGATTCAAAGGAGTGGCGTTTGTTAATGAAGTGATTCAAGATAATATTTTTTGTATTCATGAACATATTTTTTAGATTCACTCCCTCTTTTGTGTTTATCGATCTCTGTATTCATTGGAAATTGCATAGATTGTATTCCATTTGCATCCAACCTTGGTTTTTCTATTAGAAGTTTGATTATTTGTCAATTCAATCTCAACAGTTATGAATACTTTTCAAATGTTTTTTTTCAAATTGTTAGGTATTTTTTATGTTTCTAAAATTTCCTCTATATGGGTTCTTGGTTTATCTCGGTTATACATTGCTTATTAAAAGCCGTAGAGAGGAACAATGCAAATTTTGTCGATTTTTATGTCCTAATACCTTTCAAACACCTTGAGACCCAAATTAGAAGAATTTGGAGCCATTTGGAAGCATTTGAGTTATTAATAGTCAAACATGAACAATATAATTATGGAGCTAATATGAAATGCGTTGTTTAAAAAAACAACACAACCTTAGATGTTATTGCTATGACATGTGATCTCTCCTTCTTTTCCTAATTTAATGTTTCATCTCCATGCCATGAATGCCATCTTCGAAGATTTATCTTGTTGTTTAGACTTCTCTTATCTCTTATGGTCATCTCTCCCTCTTCTTCATGGACTTATTCCCATGTTACACTAGATCTTCTACAAACCCATCTACAAACAATGTCTAGAATTGGTATAATTCATCAAACAAGTGATTTCTTCATATTGTTACCATTTTTGTCTTTATGTTTTTTAAATTTATTCTATATGGATTCTTGGGTTATATTATAGAGAGGAACAATGCAAATATTGTCACTATTCTAAGGTCTCTCACTCCAAGGGCGGAGGTGGAAAAGGCGCTAAAAAATTGGACGACTTGCACCAAAAGTTGTAAACGTGTAGCAACGTGGAAGACACACCCAGAAGCAAATCGAAAGTGGAAATGGGTTCCCGCGCTAGAAAGTGCACAGTGGTTAAACTTGGAAAAGGTAGAGCATAAATTAAACCGCTTACCACGTGGCAAGAATTGGTGGAGTTTACTATGAAAAGCGGTTAAATTTAAAATGCTCATCGCAAGTTCAGAAACCACCTAAGCATATGTTCTATAAAAGGTTTGTTTGAAGTTTTAAAAAATGTTTATGTCGCTTATTACTAGGAGGAAAAGAACGGTCCACGGGAAACATGTCGTTGTCTTCGTTAACTGGAACAACACCCAAGAATCTCACTTCACAGGTAGCTCGAAACCATCAGTGTTTATATTTTGTGTCCCAAATGGCAAAAACGCAAGACCTTATTCCCTTCAATGAAAGTTCAGATGAAAACGAGAAGCTTGTATTTTATAGGGAAAGGGATATTTTCTACCCTGTTTTGTCTATGTGTAGTATTTCGCAATCTAAGGAGAAATTAATGATGTTTAAGTCACAGGGAAAGGATGTATTTAATGTTTTTGGTTCTTTTCTGTAGTATTTTTGTGTCAAACAAACCCTACACTTCCCTGAATTTGTTTGTTGGTGTGCGGCAAATTATTCATAGGGCGAAAGGGTAATCATTAATGTAAAAATGGCCAAAATTCTATGTCCAGTAAATGTGCAGACTATCCGTGAGGTTCTAATTTCACCTGCAATATTTCCCAAAAGCCCTGAGTCGTTTAACAAAGAAAATTTGGCAAAGTTTATAGAAACAGTAGTCCTACAGAAAAAGACAAGTTTTTATTACAAGTCTTGAAAAATGGTCAGTCGCATGAAAACCTATCGTTCCCATTGAGTATTGATGTCTTTCAACGATATACCCAATTAGTTTTGTCCCTTTTTAGTCAAATTTTAGGTCTAGATAGTGATCAGTCGAATCAAATAAATTATGTTAGGTTTCCTTCTCCAAGTAATTTCACCGGTGTAACAGTCGAGTCCAGTATGTTGTTTTAATTTTGATGAATTCCTAGCTGAAGCGATTCATGTCCAGTTGGTGAATTTCAACCAGTTGAAGCATTTCAGGTATCGGTCATATCTCCTGAAGTTGTTCGTGTGTTCAAACATTTTGGAATCCAAGTTTCTTGGTACCATATTTTCTCATGACATTCCTAAACAGGTCCATATCTTTGAGTTCACCCATAAAATCATGCCAGAAATTTACAGAATTATTTTTACTGCTGAAATGCCCCAAGTGTTAGAAGAAATGATAGAAACTTTGCATCCTACACCAGAAAGCCAAATAGGTGATTGGTTCTTGTATAAAGAACATACTATAATTAGGGTGTATGGTTTTACTGGAGCACCATATCTATTGCCAGCCTTTTTAACAGCGAGGGTTTTTTCCTTGGAGTTTATTAGACAAAGGTTGCATTCAGAAGAACATTTCTGTCATTTCAAAAAAGCATCAGATGTGAAATTCCCCCTTAAAGTTTGTCCATTCATCATTAAGAATAAGGCATCCCTCTCTGTAGTAGAAAAATTACTGAAGATTATGGATTTCCAAGAGGCTGAAAGGATTAATTATGATCCTCATCAAATTATATCGCAAAGGAGACATCTAAATGGAAACAAGGCTTTTGATCATCAAACAGTAGAATGATTGAAATAAATGGCAAATTTATTCAAATTTGAACAAGATAATAGGGGTTGGATCAGAGAGTTTTCTTTGAAATTTCATTTTTTAGTGATGATTTCAAAGAACGTTTTATATAAATTTTGAATTTTGATTTTATAGAGTAATAGGGGTTGGATCCGAGAGAGAAAAATACAGTGACATAATATTTTTTGAATGCTTTAATGAAGAACAGAAGGACAAGTATAACCGAAACAGAGATTCATATGTTTTGAATTTCTTCAGTCTTTTAATTTCTCTTTTGTGGATGTATTTTGTGTTACACCATCTTATCGCTTTGCCTCATAGTTGACTATAATACCTGAGTTAGAACTCATTTTATATGCTCTGATCCACACATTTAAATATTGTCAATGTTCTTTCTTCCAAATTAATGCAAAATTCATCCTAGAACAGAGATTGGCTAAGTTATAACATATAAATAATATTTATCCCGACTTTCGACCTCCGATAAGAAGGATCGACCGCCCATTCATTTATTATAAAATTGTGAACAACTATATCCAACCATTCACCTGTATTCATAATGGTGAACACTAGAAGGATCGACCGACCCTTCTTGCAGTATAGAACTATTTTGAATAGAATACTCGACAGAAGAAAGGTCGGCCGACACTTCATTTATGACTGAATTGTAAAAAAATTCAACCTGCCTAGGCTAGGACAACAATTCCAGAATTCTGACTTCCGCAATGAAATTATAGTTTGGATTGGTATATTGGCTAAGTTATAACATATCAACAATATTTTCCCCAACATGCGACAAGAAGAATCAACTGCCCCTTCTTTTAGTAGAGAACTGTAGACACCTATAGGTTACAATTCACCTGTATCTGGAATGGTGAACACAAGAAGAATCGATCGACCCTTCTTGCAGCCTAGAACTATTTTGAATAGAATACTCGGCACAAGAAAGGTTGGCCAACCCTTCTTGGACCCCGCATGAGGATTTCAACGACTTTACCAAAGACATTAATATGTTGCGGATTGCGGATACCTAGATTTCTTAAAACATTCCATCAATACCGCTATCCCGCAACCCGAAATGTAGATTGTGGGATGGGACAACAATTCCTGACTCCCTACATACATTGTAAATAGTAGGCAATGGAGATTGGCTACAAGAAGGATCGACTGCCCCTTTGTTTAGTATAAAATTGTGAACACCTATATCCAGGAGTTCACCTGTATCCAGAATGTTGAAGACAAGAAAGATTGGTTGACCCTTCTTGTAGTCTAGAACTATTATGAAAAGAATAATTTGTAAAAGAAGGGACAACCGCCCCTTCATTGCATGGCAATTTTTAATAAAGGCAAGGTAGACATTTAGTTACTGTCCAAATGATTTGGTTTGGTGGGAAAGAAGAGATAAGAAACAATCCAATCAATACTCTTTAATCATTTTTATTTGTTATCTCTTAATGATTTCTAGAGATTTTTGTCCAATAATTGTCCAAGCTTAATTAAGGTTGCCAAATTTTGAAGAATTAGAGCACAGAGCAAATACACGAAAGAGGAACACACAACACACACACATTCTATTACTTGCATATTAGTTACATTTATAGTGAAGCAAGGGATTCAATAGACTCCATTAGAAACGAATCTGAAACCTTTTATTTCTAAAAACAAACTCTATCGGATGGTAATTTGCTATTATTCTCTAACACTCTCCCTTAATGGAGAAATGTGATTCTTACAACCATTCTGAAATTCTGATCTTTGTCTGCCTAGCCTTCATTAGATTTTACACCCACTCTGAAATCTATGGTGCACACTCTTTCTTCTTCACAACCTCGAGCTTCCCTTCCGACTCATTTAAAATGCAAATGCTTATGACCATCATTGATAAATTTGCAGGCTTGAAGATTCTTGACTACCCCGAAGAATAACCATGATACCGAATCACCCTATGGATACACTTCCATATGTAAAATTCCCCCAAAGAGCAAATTTCAATAGTTATATAGGAAAGTGATCTGAACACTGGATGTTTCCAGCAATCAATCTTACAAAATGACCTTTTATACTTACAAACACACAAAATAACCTTTAGATGTTGATTCTTGAAGCCCAAAGCACAACAAGTGTCACCAGCATATAACAGAGTGCAATCATAAGAAAATCAATAATATGTTCTTACATGGAACCGAAGTATGTCAAGAACCATGGGTTTACATTACATTACTCTGTTTAATAATTGGTCTTCATAATTCATTCTACACATAAAATAATTGTAACATACAAAACAAAATAGCTATATTCTAGAAAAGTTTCAGAGGCTGCTTGGATTTTACAATTCAATGTCATATGTCCATGCCTATGACAATAAAAACATTCAACTGCACTCTTGTTATGATTCACTCTTCTTTTAGAAAACAATGCAATTTCATCTCATGACCTGAATTCCAGATCTCCTCCTTTCACCCTCTTTTCTTACGCTAATATTGTTGCTATCATTTCTTCTAATGTTCTGGAAGATAATTGGCTTAGAGTGAAAATAACATTTTCATAATTTGAAGAAAGACTATTTAATAAAATTGCCTTTGCATCTTCATCGTCCACTTCAGAGCCAACATCTGCTAATTGTTTTATAAGAGACTTCAAATTATTTATATGAGTAGACAATGGTGTCTCATCATGCATTTTAAATTTGAATAATTTTAATTTTAAAGAAAATTTAGCATTTACAGCTTTTTCTCCAAATGTCTTCCTCAATTGTTCCCATATTTCTGTAGATGATTTTTCTAAATCAATGAGATGTAATTGCAAATCTGATAGAGATAATCCTAAGATGGACTTAGCTATGTCCTCCCTTTTTTCCCATTCGATTAACTGCTTGGCATCTGTGGGTTTCTGTTCTATACCCTTTACTATACCCCATAAGTTCTTGTTCATCATTTGCAATTGAATCTTTACTTTCCAGGTATGGAAATTATTGCCATTAAATTTTTCAACTGGTAGATATTCCATGATTGAAAGAAACTAAAATTAAACTATTACCTCAATTAGGTAGAAATGCACAAACTCAAGGATGGATCTTTAAGATTGAATGACTCTTCACAAAGTCTAAGGCAAATTGCTCCTTGAATGGATGTCTCTCACCCAAGCATGAGAATCTGAAACTTCACAATGGTGTTGAACGATAGGAATACAGACGAGAGACATCATATGTGTCTGATCGACAATGCCTTCAAACCAGGCTCTGATACCAAATTGGAAGAGTTAGAGCACAGAGCAAATACATGAAAGAGGAGCACACAACACACACACATTCTATTACTTGTATATAAATTACATTTATAGTGAAGGAAGGGCTCCAACAGACTCTGTTAGAAACAAATCTGAAACCTTTTATTTCTAAAAACAGACTCTATCGGATGGCATTTCACCATTATTCTCTAACATGCCATCTATTCAATGCAGCTAAATTCCATTCTTAATACCATAAACCTTTTCAAATTGTCGGGTGGCCTGCAAATACTTTTGTCCAATTTTAAGGGTTAGCTCATTTGATCTCATGGAGGAAGAACATACCTATGGAAGTGGGAAATTTTCTTGCATGCATGGGAGGAGGATTAAACCCCTAGATTAATTTTGCTTATATTATATCAAACATTCAAAATGAATATAACTTTGTTCCATATATGTAATGTGACATTCCATTATAGCTCTCTTACCTTATTCTTTGAATTTTTCTTTGAGCTAGTTGTTTAGTTATTGCATCAGTTTTGTTGGACATTGTCCCATATAGAATGTGCATCCACCAAGGTGCTGTTGAAATATTGTAACTTCAAAGAATATTATATTTGTATTTTATTATTTCGGAGATGGTGCATTCCTCCGTGGTGACCCTATTATATATCCGGAGATTTTTATTCCTCCGAGAGAGTGTGGTAACTAGGGTTATTAGATCTCCCATGTGAGGTTGGCCCTAAGTTTACTATTTGGGGGTTATTAGACTATTTTGGTAGAGGTCGGCCCCATTAGGGTAAAAAGTCAGTCGGGAAATAAGTATATCTAGAGGAGGTATGTTCCTCACTTATCTCATTCATTCATTCACTCGTGATTGGCACACAAGAGAGAGAGAGGTCTGTATAGGAGGAGAAGGAGCTCTTGTTGAGGACTACATCTTGTATTGGGTTGATAATCTATATCGAGGAAAGCTTTGCTGGGTTTTCTACCCCATGAGGGTTTCCCAAGGTAAATCTGTGTCTATCTTGTGATTGTGTTTCTTTCAATGATCTTGCTAGTTAAATTAGGCTAAACTTAACATGGTATCAAAGCTAGTCTGAATAGGACATCTTTTACAAGGTGAAAATATCTCTCTCTTCTCCTCCGGTGAAAATTAGGGTTTCTGCAAAAGTTGGAATTTTTGGAATCTGATTGCATGGCTGGATAGCCCTCCTCAAAATCGAAGTTTTGAGCCCTAGATAAAAAATTTTGAGTGGGTAGAACTCTGGGAAATTCAAACCCTAGTTTGACCAAAAGTGCAGAAAACTAGAAAACTAGAGAACTAGAAAAATTGTGCACCTGTGCACCAGTGAACCAGAAAAGTTATGAACCTGTGAACCAAAAAAATCAGAAAAGAGAAGACCAGAAAACCAGAAATTTTGTTGCAAATCTAGAAGGTGTAAAGTTGAAGTTTCTAGAAGCTGATCACACCAGAATTCTCAATTCAATCAAGATCATCTCCTCATAAGTACTATTCTATCTTTTTTAAACTTCAATCTCTATGACCTCCTGGATAAGATGGCTCCAAGCACTAAGCTTGAAGACAAGCTAGAGGGTATAGAAAATTTCTAGGCATGGAAATACATAATTGGTTTCATTCTTGAAGAGAATGATCTTGTCGAATATGTTAAATATGAGGTTGTAGAACCTGAAGAAGATGAAGCCAGAGAGAATTATAGGAAGGACCTAATTAGGGCAAAGAGAATCATTGTTGATTCTATTAAGGACCACTTGATTCCCCAAGTGGCATCCAAGAAGACTCCAAAGGAAATGTATGATGCCCTAAGTAGAATGTATGAAGGGAGGAACATCGATAGAAAGATGAATCTAAGAACTCAGTTGAAGAATACAAAGATGAATAAAGGAGAATCTATTCAAGACTATTTCACAAGGGTCTCCTAGTTCAAGGAACAACTAGAAGCTATTGGAGACACCCTTGATGAAGATGAACTAGTAATGACTGCACTCAATGGTCTCACTAGACCTTGGGAGTCATTTATCCAAACTATGTGTGCAAGAAAGGAAAGTATAAAATTTGATGTAGTATGGGAGGATTGCATTCAGGAAGAGGCTAGGGTAGCCAATAAAGAATCCCTACTCAAAGAAAATGACCAATCCCTGGCCACTCATACCAGAAGAAGAATGACCATAAGAAATCTCATCCTCCATATAGATTTTAAAAGAAAGAAGGAGTAAGCTCAGAAAGAGATCTCTCCTCAGTGAAATGTTATAAGAATGGCCATAAGAAATCTCATCCTCCATATAGATTTTAAAAGAAAGAAGGAGTAAGCTGAGAAAGAGATCTCTCCTCAGTGAAATGTCATAGTTGTCACAAACCCAGACACTTTGCCAGAAATTGTCCCATAAGAAAGAAGAAGAATCTTCACAAAAGACATCATGCACACCTTGCAGAAGATGAAAGTGAAGAAGAAGAAGAGGAAAACCCTAAAAGAAAGAGAGCTAAAGTAGTAGAAGAAGATGCAAAAGAGTTTGTTCTATTCTCTGCACTCTTTGGGTCAATAACACTTAGAAAAGATAAATGGCTCATTGATAGTGGTGCTTCAAATCACATGACAAGTCAAAAGAAGACTCTCTCAAGACTTGAAGAAAAGACCTCCCCACATAAGGTATCTCTAGGACATGACTGTCAATATCCCATCAAGAGAATCAATGAATCAAACTACAAGCTTGATTCTGGAACCCCATTAAAGATGAAGGAAATCTTATATGTATCAGGTTTGAAGAAGAATTTACTTTCCATTAGAGGAAATTTCAATTTTAAATGGGCCTTCCAAAAATAATACAAATTCCATCTCATCATGTATTAGCCAATCAAATTGCATTGAAATTCAAAAAGGGAGCACCTAAAAAAATTGGAGGGCAAAAATAAAAACTACTTTTTTGGATTGTATTTTCAACTTATCTCCTTGTAGGTTTACTCAAATTTCAAGCGGGAGGACTCGTTGGATGCATAACTAAATTATGCATCCAACGAGTAGCAATGTTGCATACTTTTAGCAACATCCACACCATGAAAAATTGAAAATACATTAAAAAACGTGTTTTCTCTCACTAGGAACACGTTTTTTAATGTATTTTCAATTTTTCATGGTGTGGATGTTGCTAAAAGTATGCAACATGGGTACTCGTTGGATGCATAATTTAATTATGCATCCAATGAGTCCTCCCACTTGAAATTTGAGTAAACCTACAAGAAGATAAGTTGAAAATGCGATCCAAAAAAGTAGTTTTTTACTCTCTCTCTACTATTATTTTAATATTTTCTTATTGTTTTCCTTAGGAGGCCCATTTTTTACCCAAATTTCCTATAATGTATCTCATCATTAGATAAGAAAGGTTATTGGATTGCATTCATAGATGGACAAGTGCTCATGTGGTCCAAAGGAAAATCAATTGAGGATGTAATTGTTATTGGTGAAGAGAAAGGAGGTCTATACAAACTCAAGGGCCATCCAGAGTTGCCCTTGTTCATGAAGCCACTAGCCCAAGTGAGCTATGGCATAGAAGGATTGCTCACATTAACTACAAAGCACTACCTCATGTGAGCAAAGTAGTCATAGGATTACCAGACTTAAAGATTGACCATGATGGCACTTGCAAAGGATGTGCAAAAGGGAAGAATGTCAAGAACCCATTTCCAAAGAGTGATACAAAGACTAAGAGTACATTGGAATTGATTCACTCAGATGTATGTGGACCAATGCCATCCACATCCTTGAGTGGATATGAATACTACCTTACATTCATTGATGACTACTCAAGGAAGACTTGGATCTATTTTCTGAAGGGAAAAGATGAAGTTTTTGGAAAGTTCAAGGAGTTGAAAGCCTTGATAGAAAACCATTCAGAAAAGAAGATTAAGATACTCAGAACAGATAATGGTGGAGAATATAATTCAAAATATTTTGAAGTCTTTTGTAAGGAAGCTGGAATCAAGAGGGAACTAACCACTCCCTACAATCCCCAATAGAATGGTGTTGCGGAAAGAAAGAATAGAACTATTATGGAGGCAGTAAAGACAATGATACATGATCAAGACCTACCCATGTATTTATGGGTTGAAGCAGCCAGGACAACAGTCTATGTGCAAAATAGACTATCTCATAGTGCTCTTGATTTCAAGACCCCAAAAGAAGTGTTCACAAGGAAGAAGCCTGAGGTAAGTCACCTCAAGATATTCGGATACCCAGTATACATTCACATTCCAAAAGAAAAGAGGACCAAGCTAGATCCCTTTGGGAACAAAGGAATATTTGTTGGATATTGTGAAGCATCCAAAGCATTAAGAACATACATCCCAAGATTCCATCATATGGAAATAAGTAGGGATGTGACATTTGATGAATAGGAAGCTCTTAAGAGATCTAGGAAGTGCCAACATGAAGAAGTATATGAGGAAGAGGTACCTTCCATAATTACAGAAGCTGCACCCACCCCTGAAGAGACAACTCCTGAAGACCATGACATGATGGAACCACAAGAACCCCCTGTCATGGAAATTTCAAGGAAGAGAAAGCCAGCATGGGCAAGAGACATTATACTAGGAGTAGAAAAATATGGAGCTCCTGAAGGCTCCACTAGGGTGAGTAAGAAAGCAAAGACATTCTCAAACTATGTGGCCCTGATGTGTGATCTTGTAGATCAAGTACCTACTAGTAATGAATAAGCGGTTCATAAGAAAGAGTGGGTGGAGGAAATGACTGAGGAGTACCAGTCAATAATGAAGAATGATGCTTTGGATATAGTTCCCAAGCCAAAGGAAAAGAGTGTGGTATCCTCCAAATGGATATACAAGATAAAGCATGCTGTAGATGGCACCATTGAAAAATATAAGGCTAGGTTTGTAGCCAGAGGGTTCTCTCAGAAAGAGGGAATTGACTATGAAGGAACATTTGCACCAGTTGCAAGGTACACTTCCATTAGAACTATCATGGCACTTGCATCCATGATGAACTGGAAATTACACCAGATGGATGTAAAGACAACCTTCTTGAATGGTGTGATTGAGGAGGAAGTGTATATAGAACAACCACAAGGATTTGAGGTGGAAGATGGAAGAACCCATGTGTGCAAACTAAAGAAGGCTTTGTATGGGTTGAATCAAGCTCCCAGAGCTTGGTATGGAAGAATTGACAGTTTCTTGACAAGATTAGGCTTTACCAAACGTAAAGCTGATCCTAATATTCATCTCAAGGTTATGGATGATGAACCTGTCATATTGCTGCTATATGTGGATGATCTATTTCTAACAGGAAATGAGAAACAGATTATCGAATGCAAGAAGAAACTCTCTTTAGAGTTTGAGATGAAAGATCTCGGATTGATGCACTACTTCTTAGGTCTAGAAGTATGGTAAGGCCCAAAGGGAATCTTTCTCAACCAGGGAAAGTATGTTGTGTAAATCTTGAAAAGATTTGATATGTTGGAATGTAAATCCATGGCCACTCCCATGGATTCCAACTTGAAACTGTTAGCAGATGACTCATCAGAGTTAGTGGATATGACTCTGTATAGACAGATTATTGGGTCATTGATGTATTTAACAAATACTAGACTAGACATATGCTTTGCCGTGAATACCTTGAGTCAGTATCTAGTGGAACCTATACGAGTTCACCTGATAGTTGCAAAGCATGTGATGAGGTACCTAAAGGGTACGATAGACTTTGGTCTATGTAATTTGTTAAATTTTGAGCATTAATTCACAATACTCTAGGATCTTTGCTGAGAGAATAACATATACAGTATATCAATGCATGACAATCACAATAAGCATGACAAGCATCACAAGAATCAAAAGCATGAGAGACAAGAGACACAGAGTTTCCGTGGGGAAAAACCTAAGGTGAAAAACCCCACAACTTCCTCAAAGATAGAGAGAGTAATGGCTCAACCAAAGTACAACCAAAATACACTGAGATAGTCTCCTAGTAGCAGATGATCCTCCTCCTCACTAGTGCACCACTTTCTGAGTGAGAGTGAGATACTTTTTCGAGTGATCTAAATAGAGAACACCTGATCTCTATTTATACTAATCTATTTTCCCAGTGACCTTATGGGGCCAACTTGTCTAGATAGGTACATCCACATTATAATATATATAATTCAGGGCCAACCCCACATGGTGATCTAATAACCCATTGGCAAGTACACACACTTGCGACACTTGTAAATCCACACGACGACACTTCCTTATAGAGGAATAACACATCTCTAATAAGGGTACAATAAATATATATGAAATACATAGATGAAATACATTCTGAAGTTACATATACATCAACACTCCCTCTTAACTAGGAAGGTATTTCTCGACACAGATCTGCTAGACAAGTCTTCTTCTCAGGATCATCATCATCGATGCATTGTCATCGTCATCATCATTACTATTGCTATCTCAACCAATCTCTGACTCTACTCGTCATAGGAAGTTCTACAAAGCCAGTCATTTTTCATTCTAGATGTAGGCCCACTACTTGTAGGTCTTCGTCATCACTAGCCATATTGTGGAATCCTTAGGACTTATTACGTGCGTCACAAAACCTTGAAAGAGCATCCCAGGATGTTACGAGCACACGGCTCTACCTATAGGATCTCCTAGGGCCATATTATATGTGACTTCACCACAAAACCTCGCAAGAGCATCCTAGGACTTATTATGGGCACACAGCCCAACCTATTGGATCTCCCAAGGACAGATTATATGCCATAGGACAAAACCTCGAAAGAGCATCTGCCAAATATCCTAGGGAACGAATTATATGCCATAGGAAAAACCTCAAAAGACTATCTGCAGATCTCCCAGGGCCAAATTATATGTCCTCCCAGAGCAAAACCTTGAAAGAGCATTTGCCAGATATCCCAGGGCACAAATTACATGCCATAGGCAAAACCTCGAAAGACTATCTACAAATCTCCGAGGGCCAAATTATATGCTCATCTGCACAACCTGATCCACAGCCATAGAGTATCAACCTGATACTCACCATACATCATCCTGATGTACACATGATCATTCTGGTCATCATCACTGCAACATCCTTCTGCATGTCATCTGGAGCAACATCCTAAAGCTCATCATCCACGATCATCCTGATCATATAATTCATCTACCTGATGCATACCAAGTATCTACCTGATACATATCATCATACATGATCCACCTGATCATACAATGTATCCACCTGATACAAATATAAATACATGATACATATCACCATACATGATCCACCTAATCCTACAATGTATCCACCTGATACATATACAGATACATGGTCCAAGCATCCAACATGATGCATACAAAATACATACAAATGATCCTACTGATCATATCCAGCATCCAACATGATGCGTACATACATATACATATAAATGATCCAACTGATCATATCCATCATCCAACATGATGCGTACATACATATACATATAAATGATCCAACTGATCATATCCAGCATCCAACATGATGCATACATATAAAAAATGATCCAACTGATCATACAAAGCAGAAACCAGAACATCATCCTAATGTTAATCATCCAGCGCTTACATCCATAGCCATGTGAAGGATCCTCCTTCCAACATGCTTGGAATGGCTTCAGCAAATGTGTCCATCACTTTTTCCTTGAAGTGTCCTCGATCTGAAGAACACCAAGCCTCTCCCTGAAGTACTCGAACTTCACCCTGACTAGTGGCTTTATCAGCACATCTGCAATCTGCTCGTCCGTCGCAACATACAGGAGCTTCACAGCTCCTCTCTGCACCATATCCCTGATATAGTGATATTTGATCTCTATGTGTTTCGACCTATCATGAAACACTGGGTTCTCGGATAGCTTCACAAAACTCTGGTTATCAAAAAATATACCAGTAGCATCCAACGGGAGATCAAATAACTCAGACAGTAGCTTCTATAGCCATACTGCCTCACAACTAGCTGAACAGGCTGCAACATACTTTGCCTCAGTTGTACTCAGTGCTACGCAGGACTGCTTTCTACTAAACCAAGAGATCACACCTGATCCCATACTGAAGCAGCATCCAGATGTTCTCTTCCTATCTACAGCACTGCCAACCCAATCTGAATCAACATAACCCTGCAGGTTAAACTTTTCATTCGCTTCATACTTGAGCCCATAATCCAATGTACCCTTCAGGTACCTCAGAACATGCTTTACAGCAACCAGGTGAACACTCCTCGGATCTGTCAGGAACTGACTCAATGTGTTCACAGCAAAGCAAATGTCTGGTCTTGTGTTTGTCAGGTACATCAAGGACCCAATCATCTAACGATACATAGAGACATCAACCAGCTCAAATGAAGCATCACATAGAAGCTTCAGATTTGATTCCATAGGTCTGGCCATGGCCTTGCAATCCATCATCCCAAATCTCTTCAGGATATCTATTGTGTACTTCCCTTAACCAAGGAAGATCGCACCTGCACTCTGCCACACCTCCATACCTAGGAAATAGTGCATCATTCCCAAATATTTCATATCGAATTCAGCAGCAAGCTTCTTCTTAGTATTTGCAATCAGTTTGTCATCTCCTATTACAAATAAGTCATCCACATACAGGAGTAGAATCACAGGATTCCCTTCCTCAACCTTGTAATAAAGGTTGGAATCCGCTTTACTCTTGGTAAAGCCCAAACTAGATAGGAAACTGTCCATCCTACCATACCAAGTTCTGGGAGCTTGTTTCAAGCCATACAAGGCTTTCTTCAATCTACATACATATGACTCCCTGTCATGTATTTCAAAACTGAGTGGCTGCTCCACATATACTTCCTCTTCAACTACACCATTCAATAAAGCATTCTTGACATCCATCTGGTGTATTTTCCATTTTATAGCTGCATCTAGGGCAAGTACTGTTCTGATGGAAGTATACCTGGCTATAGGTGCAAAATTTTCTTCATAATCTATTCCCTCTTTCTGAGTGAAGCCATGAGCTACGAATCTTTCCTTGTATTTCTCTACACTGCCATCTGCAGCATGCTTGATTTTGTAAATCCATTTGGAAGTCACAACAGACTTCTCTTTAGGTCTTGGGACAACATCCCAAACATCATTCTTCATTATTGATTGGTATTCATCAACCAAGGCATCCTTCCATTCTTTCTTTTCCGCTGATTCTTCATAACTGGAAGGCTCTTTGTTCATAATGTCACAGAGTAAAGCGACATAGCTGGTATGTGATCTGGTTCTCTTCTTTGCTCTGTGTTCTTCTTCTGGAATGCCAAATCTTTCTGCATCTTGAATGAGCTCTCTAGCCCATGCAGGCTTCCTCTTGTGAGAGTTATCCTCACGGTGTTGATCTACAGGTTCTTGCGGATCTTCAAACTCATGAACAACTTCTGCAATTGCTTCAGTCATGGTAGTGTCCTAAAATCTAGTTTCCTTAGGTTCTTCATAAACTTCGATAGGTGCCTTCCTTGATTTGATGAATGCTGAGTTTTCATCAAATGTTACATCCCTGCTGACATCAATCTTCTTGAACCCTGGAAAGTATATTCTATAAGCCTTTGAGCTTTCACTGTAACCCACAAAGATACCATTCTTTCCTGAAGGATCTAGTTTAGTCCTCTTTTCCTTTGGAACATGAGTGTATACTGGACAACCAAATATTCTGAGATGACTGACTTCAGGTTTCTTACCATAAAAGACCTCTTCTGGTGTCTTGTTGTCCAATATCTTGTGGGGTGTTCTGTTTTGCACATATATAGTTGTTCTAGCTGCTTCTACCCATAGATGCATAGGTAGATCCTGGTCATGCATCATTGCCCTTGCTACTTCCATGATAGTTCTGTTCTTCCTTTCTGCAACTCCATTCTGTTGAGGATTATAAGGAGCAGTCAACTCCCTCTTAATCTCTGAATCACTATAAAGCTTCTTGAAGTCACCTAAGGTGAATTCTCCACCATTGTCAGATATGAATGTTTTGATCTTCTTGTCAGTTTGATTCTCCATCAAGGTTTTGAATTCCTTGAATTTATCAAACACCTCATCTTTGTTCTTCAAGAAACATACCCAAGTCTTCCTGGAGAAGTCATCAATAAATGAGACATAGTAAACATACCCACTCAGAGAACTGGATGACATAGGAGCACATACATCTGAGTGGATGATTTCCAGGATGTCTTTTGCCTTGCTTTCACTACTTGGGAAAGCCTTCTTAATGTTCTTACCTTTTGCAAATCCTTTGCAAACACCTTCATGTTTAGTCTTGATTTCAGGAAGACCCTCTATAGCCTTGCTTGCAATTGGAAGTGCTCTATAGTGCATATGAGCAAGTCTTCTATGCCAAAGTTCACTTGGTTCCATGGAATCATGGATGATGGCATGTTCAGGTTGACCCTTCAATTTATACAAACCTCCCTCTTGCTCTCCAATGACTACTACATCATTGATTGTTTTACCCTTTGGCCACATTAGGACTTGGCCATCCACAAATGCAACCCTCATACCTTTTACATCCAATGCAGAGATGGAGAGTAAGTGCTTCTTGAGCCTAGGTACATAAAGGACTTCTTTCATCTTCAAAGATTTCCCAGAATCTAGGTTGTAGGAGGCTTCACCACTTCCATTGATCGGGTATTGATAATCATCCCCAAGTTTCACCTTATGGGGTGATTTATGTTCAGATAGATTCACAAAAGATTCCTTAAACCCATTCATGTGTTTGGAAGCTCCACTATCAATCAACCAATCATTAAAACCATGGGATATGGTACCTGTGAGAGTAGAGATTAGAACATACTCTTCTTCACTTGATGAGTCAACATCACTATCATCACTTTCTGCCCTAGCCTTCTTCTTTGGAGGTTTATCATCCTCAGCAACATGAGCATGAAACTTTCTTTTGCTACCCTTCTTCTTCTTGCTGGAGTTGTTGTTATTATCCCTTTTGTTCTTGGGACAATCTGAAGCAAAGTGACCCTTCTCATTGCATGTGAAGCATCTTAGATCCTTCTTATTCTTTTGATAGGATCTCTTGTGGCGAGAGTGCTCCTTCTTGGGATTGCTTCTTTTGGTGTGAGCTGCAAGAGCTTGATCTTCACCTCCCATCTTTTCCTCACGAGCTATAAGTCTAGCTTCTTCTTGAGAGCATTCTTCCCACAATCTGTTGAAAGAGATCAACTTCTTCCTTGCACAAATTCCTTGAATAAAGGAATCCCATGACTTGGGTAGGCCATTTACAGTGGTCATCACCACTTCACCATTCTCCACCATTTCATCCACTGCTTCTAGTTGTTCCTTGATCTAGGAGACCCTTGAAAAATAAGATTGAATGATTTCTCCATTCTGAAACTTTACTCCTTTCAATTGGTTCCATAGGGTCATCTTCCGATTTATGTTCTTCCCTTCAAATAGCTTGGTCAAAGACTCAAACATCTCCTTGGGTGTCTTAAGAGAAGACACATGGGGTATGAAATGGTCTTTGATAGAATCAGCAATGATTCTCTTTGCCGTGAACAAGTTCTTCTTATGCAATACCTTCGCCTCTTCATCCTCTAGGATATGGATGTCTTTTTTTATATATGAGTCCAACTCATTCTCTTCGAGGATTAACCCAATCCTATACTTTCAGGATCAGAAGTTATCATCCCCTTCAAGATTATCCTCAAGCTTGGTGTGGAGAGACATCTTAAAGAGTAATTCAAATGGAAATAGAAAAGATTTAGGTCTTACCACTTAAAATGCTAAAAACTAGATCTGGTCCCGGATTAGGGTTTGTCGGAAAAACCCTAAAAATTCAAAATGTGAATTTTAAATTTATGAAAGGATAGAAAGATGCGCTTTGATGAGCTGATCAGCCTGGTGCATTCAGAATTTAAGATCAGCAAAGTTTTACCCTTCAGATTTGAATTTTTGCCCTCCTGGGTTCACTAGGGAGAGCCCTGAATTAGGGTTTGAGTTTCCCAGAGATCTACCCACCCAAAAATCTCGATCCAAAGCTCTAAACTTCGATTTTTGCAAGGAGCGTCTAGCTGTGTCTTCAGATTCCAGAAATTCCTATTTTTGTGGAAACCCTAATTTTTAGGGCCAAATCTCAAAATGCTCAGAATTGAATTCTGATTGGACAGATAGATGCGCCTTGATGAGTAGAGTCAATCTACTGTACTGTTTTTCCAAAATCTGTGGAGAGAAACCCAATAAACAAGAAACTCAAGTTTTCGTCACTGCAAAATGTCTTCTTCTCAGGTTAGCTCTGATACCATGTTAAATTTTGAGCATTAATTCACAATAATCTAGGATCTTTGCTGAGAGAATAACATATATAGTATATCAATGCATGACAATCACAATAAGCATGACAAGCATCACAAGAATCAAAAGCATGAGAGACAAGAGACACAGAGTTTCCGTGGGGAAAACCCTAAGGTGAAAAACCCCACAACTTCCTTAGAGATAGAGAGAGCAATGGCTCAACCAAAGTACAACCAAAATACACTGAGATAGTCTCCTAGTAGCAGATGATCCTCCTCCTCACTAGTGCGCCACTTTCTGAGTGAGAGTGAGATACTTTTCCGAGTGATCTAAATAGAGATCACCTGATCTCTATTTATACTAATCTATTTGCCCAGTGACCTTATGGGGCCGACTTGTCTAGCTAGGTACATTCACACTATAATATATATAATTCAGGGCCGACCCCACATGGTGGTCTAATAACCCATTGGCAAGTACACACACTTGCGACACTTGTAAATCCACATGACGACACTTCCTTATAGAGGAATAACACATCTCTAATAAGGGTACAATAAATATATATGAAATACATAGATGAAATACTTTCCGAAGTTACATATACATCAACATTATCTTGGAGATCATGGTTTTAGATTGTATGGCTACACAGATGTTGATTGGGAAGGAAATGTATCAGACAGGAAGAGCACATCGGGAGGATGTTATTGTCTGGGATCTGCCATGATCTCGTGGTTTAGCAGGAAGCAGTCCAGTGTGGCTCTCAGTACAGCCGAAGCGGAATATATTGCTGCTTGCTTTGTTAGTTGTGAAGCAATATGGCTTCGGAAGTTGTTATCTGGTTTATTTGACTTAGAGATGGAACCCACTGAGATCCTGTGTGACAACCAGAGTTGTATCAAGATGAGAGAAAATCCAGTGTTCCATGATAAGTCAAATCACATAGAGATCCGATATTTTTATATACGAGATATGGTGCAGAAAGGAGCTATGCTCAAGTATGTAAGCACTGACGAACAAGTGGCTGATATATTGACCAAACCTCTGTCTTGAGTGAAGTTTGAGTATTTTCGAGACAAGCTTGGTGTAGTTCAGAAGGACCCTCCCCGAAAGGGGGAGTGACGTGGTCACTAATGATGAGATTGCCTACATCGACAGTGAGGTTGATGATATGGATACCCGTATTGGTGATACCGACAATGAATTCGATGTGTGGTCCTTAGAATTTATCTAAGTGGATGAGAGGACTGCATCGTCCTTAGACATGAGAGGTATCTTAAATGGATTAGGATTGATCATCCTGTAAGTAGATCTGGACTGCATCGTCCATAGACATGAGAGGTGTCTTAAATGGATCAATGATTGATGATCCTTAGACAATGATCTCGTAATTCCGAAAGGAAGGATAGTCTTAAAGGTTGATCCTTGGATTGTGGTAGGATTGATCATCCTTAGACAATGATCCCATTAGGGAAATTTTTAAGAACCCCCCTAAATCTCTATGTATAATAATTGGGCTAATCCCCATGATACATAGGAAAATATGAAGGCTATTTTATCAATTAAATAATATGTATATATTATTTTTTGGCGAATTTCATACCAAATTATATAATCTTGTAAAATCTCGACTAATCCTTTATTGAATTATAAAATCTTGTAAAAACTTGGCGAATATTTCAATAAATTATAAAACCTTGTAAAGTCTTGGTGAATATTTTATTAAATTATAAAACATTATGAAACTAGGCGAATTTTTCAATAATGCATAAACCACATATTATAATAAAACAACATATTCATTAAACTATAATATCCTAGAGAAAGATCCATTATCCATTACTTATTGAATTAAGATAATTTCTATTTGATTTCTTGCCTATTCACATAGGATTTCTTCAATCAATTCCATTATAATTCTCAAAGGGTTATCTTTTAGAGTTTCAATCAGTTAGGTCACTCGACAAGTGCCCCCCTCAAGGTCTGCAACCGTCTAGTGGCACTACATACACCCCTTTTTATATAGAACTTCGCCATGAAGTTAAATTTTGTTCGTGTACTTTCGATATTTAGGATTTACTTTAATTTCCTATTTTCATCTTCTTGTCATTCTCTTCTATTTTTCTCAAACAATCATGGCCATAAACACTACTAGTTATAATCATTAGTTTTTTGGATCATATATTATGGTTCCAATACATCCTCAGGAACTCAATCGTAATTTTAAGTAATGCGACTCTAATAATACTCTTATAAAGTCAGTGTAAAATTAGATTTTCTATACCTTCTATTAATCTACGAAGGTCTACGATGTCCAAATTTTCAACAAGCTGCATTGCGTCAATAGCCACCCCATAATTTATCAAAGCATAACAAATCCGAGCAAGGATTTAAATCTATTTGGTTATCCTCCCTCCAAGACAAGAAGGTAAACATCATAAAATATTTGGTAGGATATAATCATGGTTTTAACATATTAGGAGAGACCCTCTAATAACTACCAAAAACCAAATTCCATAAGACTACTTCCAAACACCTCCTAATGTTTTAATAATTTTGGTTCTCAATTCGATAATATTTCAGGCATCAAAATTTGGTGACTTAGTTGAACATGTTAAAATTGAACTCTTAGTCCTTTCATGAGTAACATAATTTCCAAGTTAATGAGCTTATCACGTCCTTACTTCATTTCATCATTCTGTTGTCACAACGTTACTTCGATAGACTCATCAAGTTATATAATGTGTGTTTTTCATAACCTTATCGAGTTCTGCATCGAGGGATAGTCATATTTTCATCAAGGATTGACCATGTCGTAATATTGTTAGCTTCATTACGTTCGATTTATTATGCTAATCATCTCCATACTTTGTTTTACGAAAATAGTCTTCATTTGGCCCTATTGGTGGACTTTCTCAATTAAGAATTCTTCATTTACCGTTGACATGGTCACGTTGAGTTTGTACTTTTTCATTCTTTTTAGCAACATTGTCATGCTGGAAAATTAGTGTCATTATTTATTTATGATGATCAAACTATTTAGACCTTCCCCAATCACTCACTTGCATCCCTTGAAATACATATTCCCTAACAATTTTAAAAGATAATTCGAATATAGTTTATATAATTTGGGGCAACACAAACTATAATCCTATTATAGTGATTATAATCTTTACTCTGACAACCCTTGTGTGTTGAGTATAATGACCTTATTTCAAGCATGGAATAAGATATTTATTTCCATCTAAATTTATACCACATTATCTGTCTTTGTAGTTAAATCATTAGTTGTCTTATGCAGACGTGGTTATTACTAAAAGTAACTCCTCTTGTTATGATCATAGTCTTATTATAATTATAGTATTCATAGTCATAACAATTTACCTAAGGTTTATATATCTAATTTCTTACATTCTACCATCATTAAGAACTATATTAAGAGTAAGGATTACTATTTCCAACATTTTATAATTACCTACTTATATAGGATTTCTTTCCAACAACACATTAATGCACATATAACCTTCATCTCATTCAACAATTTAATCTATTCATTCAATATAACTAGGAATTTCAATTTACCTAATTGATGTCTTCTATAGATTATATATCAAGTCATTTTATATCTTTTATATATATATTCTACATTCTTACCAAAAGAATTTCATCCTTAACCATTATCTACTCTTACAAATTTATATGTACAAATCAGAAATAAAATTATTAAAATAAAGCACTTGTCACCCACATCATTGTATTTTTAATTTATTATTTCAATTAATTTTCACCATGTACCATATATTGATAATTCAGCCTCACCTTATTCTATGCAAAAAGTGAAATCTATACTATAGAATATCCACTAATAATGGTTTAAGCTTATGAAGTTTATGCAATATTCACTAAGGGTTTTAGAATTCCAATCATAATAAATGCAACACACTTCTTGCCAAACGGTACAAGGTCAAGAGTTTTTGGTCCTTCCATAAATCATGAACATACAATCTCACCCAAAATTATAGCATGAGAATCTACCTAAAATAATTTTCCTATGTTTTTGCATATATATATGATTCTGGTATTTTCCCAATAACATAAAAGAATTCATAAAAAGTGCATAACTTATAAGATGAACCTTCTTACTTATCACATGTATAATTTCCATTCCATGGTATACATTACATATGTTATTTATACTTGTCTAATAGTTTAGAATATAATGTTTCATTCCCTTGATTTTAAACAAGTACTCAAGTATATATGCATCCAAGGTGTCACTTTTAAATTTAGTAATCTTTATGTTTTCATAAACACAATCTATATTATTAAATGAACATATCATATATTTATAGTTGAAGATGAAGCGTTCCGTAACTAAGGTTTTCACGCCTAACATCAATGCTTCCTTAATATCGTTTTGAAAAAGTAAGGACTGGAGCTCCTTTACATAGATTATTACTATCCCCAAATCTTTGTTAAAATGACGTCAATCTTTCAATCATTTAAATTTTATCACGAGAATTTTTATGGTTTTAAGGTCTACGATATAGTTTTTATATTGACCTTCAATTTAAGTTTTAAACGCAGATATTCTCGTTCCCAGTTTTTGTTTATTTGTGCAAAGCGTAAGAGGAGTCCCAATGATAGTCATTTCCGAGTTACCGAATAATCAGAAACTAATTAGTAGCAAGGAAGACAAGAGATTGACTATAAGTCAATCCTTTTTGGTAATGCTGCACGGGGTCGAAGGTTAGAAGCACCTATGATCTAGTGATCTGCTAGAACATGCACTCGGCGTAATAATCCAATGCACTAAACAGGTTTCGGTCTAGGGTTAACAATTACTGGAGGCAATAAAAAATGGAAGACCCCCAATAGAACAATGAATAGATCAAACCGATCCGAATAAATGTAGAGACTAAATTGATAAATAGACCGATCTCTAATACAGTAGCAAATTCAAAGGTAAAAATATCTTCTGTCAACCAATATAGAAAGCAATGCATAACTACAATGCCCAAATGTAAACTATAAATAGATCCATTCGATTACATAGATATGGAAACTAAATTAATAGCTATAGCCGATCTCGACAAGGGTAGAGAATACAGAGATAAAACACCTTCGCCGGTGGGACATGAGTGATTTCAATACCTAGTAAAGGAGAGCGTAGAAGTGAGAATGAACCTCCAGCTGGTTCCCAGTATACAGTGGTTTTGAAGGTTAGAAATTCTCTTTTCTTTTCTCTAAGAAAGGGTACAAAGGTTTTACAATGATTGCGCTCAGGAAAATCGATGCAATGATACCAACGATCGGATCTACTCTAAAATGCATAATTTACACAGAAAGATAAACTCACAGTTATAAACAATTTACTTATAGCTCTGTAGTAATTCCCTGGATTTGCAACAACTAATCAAAACAAATTTTACCAACTATACGTGTTCAATTAACTCTCCTACTTAATAAGCCAGTGGATATAGGGAGTTTGTTTTTGATCCACGAAAGGATTGACCTGGTAATACGGATACGGTTTAGGCATCGAATGCTCCAGTCTCAACTACTAACTCATAGTATTGTGGGAATATTTTAATTTGACAATGTTTCCGTTGCACTAAGTGGTTACTCATCACCACCGTAAGTGGACATCTAACCCTATGTAAGTATAAAGCTTTAGGAGACAGGATGATCTTCTTTATCGTGGAATCCACTCATCACCGCCGTGATGACAGTCCTGCTGAATCTTGCGTTAATTTGTCCATCAACCGAGAGCCCCCAATTTGTTCGCTTACTCAGGGGTATCGTTAGGGACAACGATCACCATCTGGTCAACTGATAATGGCATTGAGAGTTTACAGGCAGAAAGAATAATTCTACGACTGGAAAGAAATCCAGTTATATCAGCGTTAAGGGATCCACTTTGAGATCTGGGGCATTCAAACTGTAGGTTATGAGAAATTTTCATCAAGTTACCAGTGTGATCATATTTCTAGAGAAGGAGTGAGACATCAGAAGTTTAGGTATGTGAGTGGGTTCAATTCTCAGACTGCGATCTTATTGAATATGGTAGACGGTGGATAGGATTATTGATTTAGAGTCTTCATATGCAGAGATTGGACTATGTGTAGTGTAGAATGATAAAGAGAGATTTGGATTCAAGAAACCATTCCAATACGGCATCAAGTTCGAATACAAATCTAAGAATATGGAATCAAGATAGGTATAGCATAAAAGCTCATAGACGTAGACTGACGGAGTTCCTTTACTGGAGAGAATCTTTGGTGCAAGTTTCTTCTTGGAGTTTCAAGGAGAGATATACTAAATTCCAGAATCGGTGTGAATATTTATGCCAAGTTATTAAATAGGAACGCACTCCAGATTTATCATGCACCTCACTTCAGCACTTTTCCATTGAATAATACAATTTATTGAAGAATGTTTAGCATCTACAGAGAGCTAAAAGCAACTATGGCTTATCCGTATTTCGCAATGATTTCTTGGTTATTCCTCAAATTCAAAGCTGGCCCTTCATGGAGCTTTTGAAGAGCCAATGGGGAGAGAGAATCAAAACCTTGGTGGAAGTACAAGCTCGACATTACTTTCTTTGCGAGAGTATGGCTTGTAGACAGGCATGCGGGTTGACAGAGATGGCAGCACGCAACACTGAGCAGAAAGGGAAGACAGTAGGGATGAAACACATGAGAATATAGCATATTAGCATAGGAGTAAATCGAAAACAACACATCTACATATATATATATATATATACATATATATATATATATATATATACATAGATGTATATATATGTATATATATACATATATATACATCTATGTATATATAGATGTATATATATGTATATATACATATATATACATCTATATATACATAGATGTATATATATGTATATATATATATATACATATATATATATGTACATATATATATATATATACATATATATATACATATATCTACATATCTACATATACATATATATAGATGTATATATATGTATATGTATGTATATATATACATATATATACATCTATGTGTATATATATATGTATATACATAGATGTATATATATGTATATATATACATACATATACATCTATATATACATCTATATACATATATATATATATATGTATATATATACATATATATATATATATATATGTATATATAGGGTGATTTAAAACTGAAAATCGATTTCAATCCATAATATGTGGACGAAATTGCCAAAAAAACTGGATTTCCATGATCACCGGAGGGCGAATTTACCCTCAATAAATGCCATTTCTATAAATTTGGGTGAATTAGAGAGGGGGGGTTATTTTACTGGGCAAGAGAGAGGGGCTAAATAGTTTAATTTAGTGTCCCCTTTATATATTTTATGGGGCTAAGGTGTCATTTAGTAAAAATAAATACATGAAAATTGGGCTAATCATACTAAACGCTGGTTTAATTAAAAAATAGCCCACTAAAAAATTAAAACCTCTAAATTTAACCCATGGGCTAAGATTAGCCCCTAAAAGTTTCCCTCGATCCCATAATTTCGAAAGGAAGGATAGTCTTAAATATTTATCCTTAGACTAAGAATCCTGTAATTCCAAAAGGAAGGATTGTCTAAGATATGGTTGATGGACTTAAGTCCCGTAATTCCGAAAGGAAGGACTGTCCAGGATCCCATAATTCTGCAAGGAAGGATCACCAGAGTTGATGGACCAGAGTCTCATAATTCAAAAAGGAAGGACTGTCCAGGATCCTGTAATTCCGAAAGGAAGGATCACCAGAGTTGATGGACTAGAGTCCCGTAATTCCGAAAGGAAGGACTGTCTATGATCCCATAATTCTGAAAGGAAGGATCATGTGTGTTGCAGGGTATGCTGCTGATCATGATGATCTAGATGACGATGTTGTTGATCTTGATGATCCAGATGACGATGTTGTTGATCATGATGATCTAGATGACGATGCTGTTGATCGTGATGATCTAGATGACGATGATGCTGATCATGATGATCTAGATGATGATGTTGTTGATCGTGATGATCTAGATGATGATGCTGCTGATCGTGATGATCTAGATGACGATGCTGCTGATCATGATGATCTAGATGATGATGTTGTTGATCGTGATGATCTAGATGATGATGCTGCTAATCGTGATGATCTAGACGATGATGTTGTTGATCGTGATGATCTAGATGATGATGCTATTGATCGTGATGATCTAGATGATGATGTTGCTGATCGTGATGATCGAGATGATCTAGATGTTGTAGATCAAGATGATCCAGATGGTGTAGATCGAGAGGATCGAGATGCTATAGATCAACATGATCCAGATGCTGTAGAATGAGATGATGCAGATGATGATGACTGAGATGATCGAGATGATGAAGATGCTGTAGCTGATCAAGCGCTACAGAATACAAAGAATCAATATTGAAGATATTGATGTTCCAATATTGATTATGTTCCAGTAACTATATGAGTTACTGATGATGATGTATAAAGAACGCTTCTAATGATTTATAGATGTATCATGTACCATGTAGTTGATGACTCCTTGCTCCTACAGATGTTGTTATAATATTGTAACTTCAAAGAATATTATATTTGTATTTTATTATTCTGGAGATGGTACATTCCTCCGTGGTGACCCTATTGTATATCCATAGATGTTTATTCCTCCGAGAGAGTGTGGTAACTAGGGTATTTAGATATCCCATGTGAGGTCGGCCCTGAGTTTACTATTTGGGGACTATTAGACTCTTCTAGGAGAGGTCGACCCCATTAGGGTAAAAAGTCAGTCGGAAAACAAGTATAAGTAGAGGAGGTATGTTCCTCAGTTATCTCATTCATTCATTCACTCGTGATTGGCACACAAGAAAGAGAGAGAGGTCTGCATAGGAGGAGAAGGAGCTCTTGTTGAGGACTACATCTTGTATTGGGTTGATTATCTATATTGAGGAAAGCTTTGTTGGGTTTTCTACCCCATGAGGGTTTCCCAGGGTAAATCTTTGTCTATCTTGTGATTGTGTTTCTTTTAGTGATCTTGCTAGTTAAATTAGGCTAAACTTAATAGGTGCTAGAGTCTATTTGAGTCTATCTAAATTAACTTTCTCCCTTGACCTCAACCAAGGGAGGAAGGGGGAAACCGAATAAAACAGTACTCAGATCCCTGTGCATTCCATTTTTTATATTATCTATCCTTTCCTATCATTCTTGCACCTCTAGGGATAAAGGAATTTCTCTGAGTTGTCCATCTTGCATGATCGATCTGGTACCATTGATCTCCTTCCATGCTTAGCCCCATGGATTTCCGTAGTCTTCAATATCTCAAACGCTTCCTTCCTCACACCTTGGATCTGTGTATTTATTATCAACTATCGATCTGGCCCATGTCCGCATCCTGATTCCCGACATCTGGAAAGAAGGATCGACTGCCCCTTCGTTTAGTAGAGAATTGTGAATTCACCTGTATCAAGAATGGTGAACAGAAGAAGGATTGACCGACCCTGATTGCTGTATTGAACTATTACGAAACGAGTCCTGGGTACAAGAAATTTCGGCCTAGCCTTTATTTACGAGGGAATTGTAAAAATATTCAACCTCCGAAGGCGAGGGTGTCAATTCATGTATATGAAGGATGGTGAACACTGGAAGAAGGATGAGATAAGGGTCAGCCGACCCTTCAGCATCACCTTGTAAACAGGTTGAATTATAACCCGAAGCGAATATGGGGGTTGCATAATCAAGATTCTCTTAACCATTGCGATGCACATATGTCATTACGATCTTTGCATAATTTTCTATTTAACATAAACTAGAACACCAGATGACTTGGCACTTGGCAGCTATCGCAGTATACAGAACTACGCTGAATCTCTAATGTATTCACCATTTTGCTACGAATTCGTCAAACTATGTGCTTCTTCTTCACAATCATGCACTTGTATTCCAATTAATCAATGTGCAATTACCATTCACATACATATAAATTAAGCACAAAAACTCACATTAACTCAAATAGAAAACATGTGATAAACTCATACACATAAACAAGAAGGATCGGCCGCCCCTTCTATGATGATTGCTTGTTCTATGATCGATCCTTATCCCAAACGACTCTATAAAATGTGCATTCTATCTCTCATGGATAATGCTAGCAGATTTGTTCTTAATCAATCATTTGATTTTGTAAATGGGGGGTCGTTCCCTAACCATCGATCATTAGCATGAACATTTGCAAGTATACATCTAATATTAAAACACTAATTTATAATTATAGACATTATATGCATTCTTATATTGACTGTTTTGCAGATAAAGCTTGGCTAATTTGTTGAGCCTCAATAACTACCAGGAAATCCCTTGCTTTGAATTGACAAAAGATCACTACCTTCCGCCATTCACAAATGGATGGTATGTTGAGATGGATGAACTAGATAATTTGTACATAGATATATATCTATTCTACTTGGATTACGACAAAAATTCGATTAGAGTTGGGATATTGACATATGCGGAACCCGTTGATTCTGATAAAAAATTGTGAGTTCAATCTGAAGTGGTCATTGGTGAAAAGTGTGGCCTTATATAGTGTGATCTTATGGTTTCTAATTATTGACCAGATCTAATGAAAAATGGTCCGGATCCATATCCTATTTCTTGTGCAAAGCAAGGGTGGGCTTTTCCCTCGTATGTTGTTTCTAATCATTCCGGAATTGATACCGCAACATTCTTGAAGAAAGGAATTTTGTCGGTATGGAGGAAAAGAATGCTGGCTGGGAAAACTTCCTCTGTATTACATTATATGAATATTAATAAGAGCTCAATAAAGGTATGCCATGAAAAGAATCTTACGTACAACAGAAGAGAATTTCTCCAACATATTGTAAAATATGTGGAGAAATCTACTTTGAAACAACTCAAAGGAAGTCCTTCCAGAGCGATGCTGCGGAAAGCGACTAAGAGCTTCAAAAGTTCAAAAGAAGTTCAACAACATCAGATCAAATACTTTTTGTTCAATGAGAATTTTTTTTCCATTGACGTAAAAAAATGTATTGTTGTGCCTCCACACTCACAATATCGAAAGGTTGATGAGGAGTTCATGCAAAAGATGGTTGTATCACTTGTCCATACATTTACAAAAACATTGAGAGATGCTATTCTATTTCCTTTCAATAAGGAGACCAGATTGCCCTTTCTTCCTAAAAATTGAAAAATCTAATTCACAGCAGAACCTAGCTACTATGGATTCCTCACTAGTGAAAATATTGCAACACATTTACAAGAATAGGCATAAATTTGTAAAATGAAGAACAAGAACACATGAAATGGTTGAATAATGTAAATATTATTAACAGTCCAACCTCAAAATAGGTTAAGAACCTCCTTTTATACAAATAGGAATAATTTAAATCCATCTGGAGTGTTCACATTGATCTAGCTTAGAAATAGCTCAAACCCACCTAGGTTGTCCAAAATATCCCAAACCATCCCAAACTGATTTGAAACTGTTAAGTGAACATTGGGAATGACTAGACAGGCCCATGTGACCTCACACATGTGGAGAATCTTGTTGGTTAGAGGTTAGGCAGCTAGAATTGGCTAAAACTGGGAAAAAGAGGCAAGTTTATCCACATTCTGAGCATGTGCACCCTTGGTCAAAGAGAATCCCACAAAACAAGGGATAAGAATGCCCTAGGCATGCAGGAAGCAATAAATCACTCGAAGGGTGCACCCAACAGCTAGTTTGACTTGGAAGAATGCTCAGTTTTGTCCACATTGCCAACTGGTTCAAGCTAAATGACCATTTACCCACTAACCAACTTGGGGTTGTAATTATCAAGCTGTTTGGTACTAATTAACCATCATTTTATAAATGATTAATGTATCTAGCTGTAATAATGTTCTAACACCTCCCCTTAAGCTAGACTTAGTGAAATATCAAAATAAGGCCTTGGCAACTAGGCTCAAGTCACCTTTTACATCATAAAAATTTATTTGTCCATGTAACCAAGGTAAGGAGGAAAACCACATGGGAAATAAAACCTCCCCTCTAAAATGGACATGTGGCATATATCAGGATACACCAATCATCACCATGCATCACTCACCCCAAGCAAATATCTGAGGTAAGTGAAGGTCTTCTTGGTAAAACACTTGGTGAAAATATCAGCAGTTTGCTCACTTGAAGGGCAATATTGCAATGCTATGGTACGGTCATGCACCAAACCCCAAATGTAATGCATGCGTATCTCTATGTGCTTGGTCCTTTTCCTTTGAACTGGATCAGTATAAATCTTGATTGTACTTTGATTATCACACCAAAGAATAGTGGGTGAATAAAAAACAATCCCAAATTCTGCAAGAATACCTTGCAACCAAACACATTATGTGGCTACAGTTATTTCTCCCCTATACTCGGCCTTAGTTGAAGATAATAAATTAGTATGTTTTTTCTTGCTTGACCAGCAAATAGGTCCATGTGCAAGCATAAAAACATAGCCGGAAGTTGATTTCCGATCAATACAATCACCATCCCAATCAGAATCAGTAAATCCTACTAGTTCAAGAGATGAACCAGCAGCATAATGGATACCAAAGTGCTTAGTACCCTGAACATAATGGAGGATCCTCTTGGATTCCTTCTAATGAACCTCATGAGGCTCCTGCATGTGCCTAGCAACAGCTCCAACATCATATGACAAATCTGGTTTAGAATGAGTAAGATATAGCAAGCTTCCAACAAGCTGTCTATACAACGAGTTGTCAACTAGTGGAGAAGAACCCCACTCATTTAGCTGAACTCTAGATAGGAATGGGAAATTTGTTGGTTTACATTCAGCCATCTTAAATTTCTACAGAAAATCTGAAGCATACCTTGCTTGGGTGACAGAAATTCCATTCACAGTTTGCTCAATTTCCAAGCTTAGAAATTGTCTCAACAAGCCTAGATTGGTCATTGCAAATGCACTGTGTAATGAAGCTTTTAATGAGCCCATTTCTTTGGTGCTGCTACCTGCTATCAAGAGATCATCTACATACAGTACTATGATCAATATCAGATCACCATTCTGCTGCATATACACATTTGGATCAGACTTACACCTCTCAAACCCCAAAAATAGCAGAAAATTGTCCATTTTTGCATACCATGCTCTAGGAGCTTGCTTGAGCCCATAGAGTGACTTGTTCAACATGAAAACAAGTGTATGATCAGAAATAAAACCTTCAGGCTTTTGCATATATATCTCCTCATTTATATCCCCATGAAGAAAGGCACTCTTTACATCCATGTGATGAACCTCCCATCGCTTGGAAGCCCCAATGGCCAAAACTAGTCTTATGGAGTCCATCTTTGCCACTGGTGCAAATGTCTCTGTATAGTCCACTCCTTGGACCTGAGAGTAACACTTAGCCACCAAAATAGCCTTATACTTCATATTAGAGCCATCAGATCCAACTTTGGTTCTATAAACCCATTTGCATTGCACTAGTTTCCTCTTGGGAGGAAGAGGGACCAAATCCCAAGTTTTGTTCTCTTGGAGTGAGTTCATCTCTTCTTGCATGGGTGATTTCCACCTTGGGTCTGTAGATGCTTCTGAATATGACTTTGGATCAGATCCAACCATTAAATAACATGCATTACTCAGATCATAATTATCACATGTAAAGGAATTGTGAAACTGAGATCTAGTTTTCCTAGCATCTTAGGGATCACCCGCAAGCTCTCCAGCAGCTTGTATTGTTTTCTCTACCCACTTGGGCCCTGAGGGAGGGTCATGATTAGATTCCATATCAACATCATCTTCAGAAATATCAGAATCAAAAATATCAAAAGAAGAACCACTACTTACATCATCATCAAGAAGAGGATATGTGCATTCCCCATCACCTTGTTCACTAGCTTGTAAAAACTCTTCTTCTTCAAATTGGACACTTCTTTCGATGAAGGTTTTGATTGTGGATGGATCAAAGAGCTTGTATCCCTTGGAATCCTCTACATACCCAACCATGATTGACTCCTTGCTTTGGGGCTGCAAGGATTTTCTCTTCTCCGGTGGAATTTTGGACCAAGCCCTTGAGCCAAAAATTCTGAAATGTGAAACATTGGGTTTGTGGCCCATCCATGCTTCAAATGAAGTAATTCTTTGCAATGATTTGTGTGGTGCTCTGTTTTGAACATATGCAGCACAGTTCATAGCTTCAGCCCACAATTTAGGAGACAAATCCTTTGCTTGCATCATGCAAGTTGCTATCTCTTTCAATGCTCTATTTTTGCGCTCTGCAACACCATTTTGTTGTGGTGTGTAGGGCACTGAGTGTTGCATTTGAATGCCATGCTCTTGAAAGAGCTGCTGTAGATTCTTATTGACATACTCCTTGCCATTATCAGTCCTCAAAACCTTCATGGCCTTCCCACTAAAGTTCTCAACCATACTCTTGAAAATTTTGAAACATTCAAAGACTTTAGATTTTTGCTTAAGAAAAAATAACCAGCAGTACCTTGAGTAGTCATCGATGAAGGTGAGCACATATTTGCTGCAGCCATAAGAGGGAGTGGGGAGTGGACCAATCAGATCAAAATGTACTAAACCAAGAGGTTCAGTAGCTCTCCTTTCCTTCCCTTTCTCATACTTCTTTTCAACATGTTTCCCAACAATGCACCCTTTACAAGTGCCATTGGAAATTCTGATTTGTGGCAGCCCTTCAACCATCTCCTCTTTGCTCAATGCTTGGAGATATTTGTAGTTGAGATTTCCAAATCTCTCATGCCATAGCTTGATGACTTCATTGCCATGTGACAGAAGAGCATTTGAGGAAGAGAACCCAAGAAAATGTGAGAACTTGTACATCTTCATATCATGGTCTGCAACACCCATTGCAATAATTTTTCCGGTGGAAATTTCTGATATCTCCACATCATTCTGAGTGAAGATAACTTTCTTTACTGCTCCAGTATGTGTCATTTGATATACAGAGAGAAATTTTGCTACAAGATTTGGTACATACAGCACATTGGAGAAGAACCCATTCTCCATAGATATTTTCCCAATTCCATGAGCAGAGTTCTTCTCCATAGAGAGAAGAACCCATTAATCCTTCTTCTTCTTCTCTTGAGGTTCCAACCCCCTTGTTTTTTGCTTTCCTCTTCCATTTTTCGAATCTCCAGCTACAAGAACTTGGTATTTTTGCTTGATGGTGCCCATCAAGACCAGCTTGTCTTGCTCTTGAGTTAGCATCTCCATGAAATCAACCAAAGGTGGCATCTTCCAACCTCTAACTGTGAGCCTTGTGGAGTTGAAGGAAGACACAAAAACTGAGTATTCAGAACCCAGTTTGGAGAGAATGGACAACACCAACTTCTCTTCTTTCTTCTCTATGCCACATTGTCGAATCTGCAAGACCAAGATCTTGAACTTGGTGAAGAAGTCCTGGATGGAATCAAAATTCCCTGGGCTCAGTGAAACAAGCTCATTTTTAAGCTGGTGGCCTCTCATCTCATCAGTCTTTCCAAACAAGGACTCAAGCTTGAGCCAAACTTCATTTGGAGTAGCTAGAATTTATACATGAAACAGGAGGTCTCTCGAAATGTTGAGACAAAGGAGGCCAAATGCATCATCCATTCCGTTAAAAAACTTGGATTTATCCATAGCTGAGTTTGGCTCCACCTTAATGCCCATCGTAATTCTGTAGAGACCCTTAGATCTCAGCAAAATCACCATTTCTTCCTTCCAATCGAAATAGTTGAAGGGAGTAAGCACATTTGGGTCAGATGGCTCCATTCTTCTCTGTTGCTCATGCACTTGCTGACAATGTTGATATTCAATACCTGCAAACAACTCTCAAATCACTCAGGAGGGATCTACACTAAAAAATTCGAACCCTGTTTGATAGTGGGTGCATTCAAGAGAGCATCACACCTGAGAAGAGCCACTAGATTTCTCCATTGGACTCAATGCAATGGACTTAGGAATTCTATGGTTTCTCCACTACTTCTGGCAAGCCACTAAAACAATCTTGCTGGTTCGAATGGTAGCTCCAAGAGATTTGATACCATGTAAAATCTAATTCACAGCAGAACCTAGCTACTATGGATTCCTCACTAGTGAAAATATTGCAACACATTTACAAGAATAGGCATAAATCTGTAAAATGAAGAACAAGAACACATGAAATGGGTGAATAATGTAAATATCATTAACAGTCCAACCTCAAAATAGGTTAAGAACCTCCTTTTATACAAATAAGAACAATTTGAATCCATCTAGAGTGTTCACACTGATCTAGCTTAGAAATAGCTCAAACCCCCCTAGGTTGTCCAAAATATCCCAAACCATCCCAAACTTGTTCGAAACTACTATGTGAATGTTGGGAATGACTGGACAGGCCCATGTGACCTCACACATGTGGAGAATTTGGTTGGTTAGAAGTTATGCAGCTGGAATTGGCTAAAAATGGGCAAAAGAGGCAAGTGTGTCCACATTCTGAGCATGTGCGCCCTTAGTCAAAGAGAATCCCACAAAACAAGGGATAAGAGTGCCCTAGGCATGCAGGAAGCAATAAATGACTGGGAGGGTGCACCCAACAGCTAGTTTGACTTGGCACAATGCTCAGTTTTGTCCACATTGCCAACTGGTTCAAGCTAAATGACCATTTACCCACTAACCAACTTGGGGATGCAATTATTAAGCTGTTTTGTACTAATTAACCATCATTTCATAATTTATTAATGTACCTAGGTGTAATAATGTTCTAACAAAAATGAAGAAATTAATTTGCCATCAGTAAATTTTTATAAATTGGATGGGCAGCATACTATTTTTGCGCAGAAAATAATCATTGCAGACATTAGAGGAAATTTCAATTTAAAATGGGCCTTCCAAAAATAATACAAATTCCATGTCATCATGTATTAGCCAATCAAAATGC
Source organism: Larix kaempferi (assembly GCA_027924585.1). Lineage (NCBI taxonomy): Eukaryota > Viridiplantae > Streptophyta > Pinopsida > Pinales > Pinaceae > Larix > Larix kaempferi. The sequence goes on along the minus strand of BSBM01000047.1, from coordinate 31,661,565 downwards.
TTTAAAATTCAACAAGGGAGCACCTAAAAAAATTGGAGGGAAAAGATAAAAACTAGTTTTTTGGATCGTATTTTCAACTTATCTCCTTGTAGGTTTACTCAAATTTCAAGCGGGAGTACTCATTGGATGCATAATTAAATTATGCATCCAACGAGTACCCATGTTGCATACTTTTAACAACATCCACACCATGAAAAATTGAAAATACATTAAAAATCGTGTTTTCTCTCACTAGAAACACGTTTTTTAATGTATTTTCGATTTTTCATGGTGTGGATGTTGTTAAAAGTATGCAACATGGGTACTCATTGGATGCCTAACTTATGCATGCATCCAATGAGTCCTTCTGCTTGAAATTTGAGTAAACCTACAAGGAGATAAGTTGAAAATACGATCCAAAAAAGTAGTTTTTTACTCTCTCTCTACTATTATTTTATTATTTTCTTATTATTTTGCTTAGGAGGCCCATTTTTTACCCAAATTTTCTCTAATGTTATCAATATAAACCGCTCCATAAAAGGTATCGGCATTGAACAACTTGTCTTCTACATAGACACGTTTCTCAGGACATCATCAGCAAATTACGCAAACAACAAAATTTGACAAACAAGGAATTTACAAACACTACATTCATTTCTTCAGTTGAAAAAGCAAGGGAGATATGGTTATTGTGCAGTTCTCCATCCCACCTGGTAAATGGAAACGCTTCCAGTGATGCCTGGAAGGTATAGAATTTTTTTTCTTGTCAATCAAATTCTTTAGATTGCTGCCTGTGTTATGAAATTGGGAAATTAACTGGACTATTCAATTTTATATGTTTGCAGTCTTTCGAAACTCAATGTATGTATATATTTCATGTTAACCAAAGGGAGAGCCTTAAAGACAAGCTAACTCCTTTTTTGACATCGGAACGACTATGGAGAAAATGGCGGTCTGTATTCGAGGTTTACAAAAGTGGCGTCTTGACATGCTCGTCGAAGAGCATCGCTCATAATGATTTTTCTCTCAATAAAATAAAGAGTTATGGCTCTAATTTTTTTAGACCATTGCGCGATCTTGATGAAGATGAATTGACCGCTCTGGTGGAAAATATAATCAACGGATCAATTTGGATGAGAACATCAGTCGATAAAAAGTTTTGCACATAAAATTTAAGTCAATATTGCAAACGAATAAAGGACGAGAGGTCAACCAGGCATTCGATCGTTGAATATTTCAAATTTAATGATGTTCAAACTGATCTATCACAGAATGTCACTAACCATAACTTCATTGAAATATATAAAATTGCACCAAACCATCTCCAACAACTGTGAAGTATTTTATGCTCCGGAAAGCAAGCAAAATCTCCAAGTAAAAAGAGAAAGAACGAATATGAAGTGGATATTGGTACCAAAATACCAATTGATGCTCATAAAATATTGAATTTATATATTAATAAAGAGAGGACGTCCATTGACGACATCGAAGATAGTTCACAGTTTGCTTGTCAATGTTGTTACCCTGATTCTTTGGTCACCACACTCAGAACAATTCCATTTTTTGGTGCGACAGTCAGCTATGAATTTGTTGCTGTGGATATGTGTAATTGTGTTATTCCATGGACAGAACAAGACATGCTGGCATTTTTGTACTAATTAGAAATAAATAAAGAGGCATGTACTTGTATTTTTCTAGCTGATATGGAGAACTCTTGTATGATTTCTAAAGCTTTCACAAGTTGGAGCAAGAAATCAAAAAAATATGTTACAGCGAATCCTATAATGGGAGTATATAGAGAATTCTCCGGGGACCTGTTTATAGGATTCTCTATTATATAGTGTTGGTGCATTGGAAGTGATGAGGATATTTTATCTACTTCTAAAATTAAAATGGATTGGAAAGATGAGGGCCTACCGACGCTTGATTTACCTCGGCCCAAGGTTAACATCGATAGTGCGAGGAGCCATGTGTTTCCAAAAGAAATGACACATGAATTCTAGGATCACATAGTTTCCAGACAGGTCTCTTCTGAAGGCACAGTTCTTTTGTTGTACACAGAAGGTAGGCTTCTTCGTTCGTTGACCAGGTCTCCAGAAAGAATAGTTATTTCTATTGTGGAGACAGTACAACAAGAGTTGTTCATGAACAGTTTCTATCATGAATTGGGTATAAAACAAGGTATTTCTATTAACATTTTCAGATGTCTTTGATTGTATTTTACTTTTATCGATCGGTTATGTTCAATAAATTCTTTAAATTCCTATTCTACTACAGCTTCCAATAAAGAGCATACCCAGGTATCCTCCAATCGAATTACAATATCCGATGACAAAACTAAATGTGACAGAGAATCGACAAAGAACTTCCAAACAAGACAAGAAGGTAAAAAATTATTTTTCACGGATCGTGGTTAAATTAAGTAAATTATGAAAGGGGATAGTGACCTGCAAAAAATTATATAAAATGTATACCTACACATTTCCAGGTCAACATGTGGATCATCCAAAACCAGTGCAGGCATCGACGATGTCCCTGGAGATTGGCCAGCAAATCACATTGGAGAATAAGGGACCAGGAGGGAGCTTAGACAATAATGAACAAGCGGGAGCTTGGAAAATAATGAACAAAGCGAGAGCTTGAACAATGCAGCACAAGAAGAAGGCTTGGGCAGTATTGAACATGGAGAGGGCACCTTGGTGTCAAAATGTGGTGTCTCCAGCGATGTTACTCACCAGTGAAATGTTGGCCTTCCATTGACAGGTAAAAGACAATATTTTCTACTTAAATTGATAAAACAAATTTATTTTGAACTATATATAATGACATACAATAGTTCTGTCCAGCTCCCCATACAAAAATGTTATTGATATTAGAAATGAAAGGTTTTCTATTTTGCAAGAAAGTCACAGAAAATGACTCCAAAAGAGAAAAAAAAGGCGAAAGAGTAAAAAAGCGAGAAGAGACTACTCTAATAAGTGGTGAATTTAAACATAGAAAAACTTCATATGAGTCACGAACACATGCCATTCAATTTTTGGATTTACTTCTTTCCAAATTCAATGTTGGGATTTGGTCATCTAAATGTGGTGTCAATGAGAGGAAGCTACTGCTTACAAAATTTTTGTTGGCATGTGGTAAAGATAAATCATATGAGCAAAAGCAATTATTCATTTGGTTTCGAGAGAGATATACATACGATCAAGAAGGAAAGACACAAAAAAATATGGAGAGTGTGTGGAAGTAGTTCCCAATGCAACCTTTGGAAATTAATACATCAATAATTGTTTTGGAGGGTGATGGTGAGAAAGCAGTTCCATTTCAAAATTGTATTTCATGTAAGACCTTTATTGGATCATCCCTTCAGACAGATACTGAATTAGTACATGGAGTTTGGCAGCATTTGAGTAAAATGCAAGAATCAGCTGATATCAGAAACTATCAAATGCAACTTATCATTGCCTATTTCTAGATGTAATTTATCATTGCCTATTTTAAATCATTCAATGTGTTTTCTGTTTTTTCCGGAGACGTTGCTATTTTCGTCTAGTGAATGTAACATATTATTAGTTCAGTGTGATGCTTTTATTAAATCAATTGAATCTTTTGTGATCATTAACTTCATGAACAAAGTGTTGTTGTTGTTGTTATATATATAGTCATTGTTCTTGTATGCAGTGAGGATATCACCGCAAAAGAAACTATTGGTCCTGGGAGTAGAGGGATTGCTCTTTGGAGTTCGAATTTTATCCAATATTGAAGATTCTTCCAAACAACCTCATTTTGTCCATAAATGCTATCATTATTATACACGCATGTTCAGCCACAAAATTATTAGTGTTGCCAGAGAGCATTTCGACATTGCTCTGTGGTTTTCCAAGCTCGACAACATGGAAATTAAAAATTTCCTGGGTGTATTTGAATGGTTGAAAAATGAAGAAGTTGTATTTATTTGGGGTCGATAGCAATGTGAACCTAGTACTATTTATAATCATTCAATATCTACATACTATAATGTTGGTGAAGTATCGAACATATACAAAAAGTCCTTCAAGGATGTACTTATCCAATATGGAGATATATATAAACAAATAGACATGTTGTTTATAGATGAAGGGAAATATCAATCAGCATATAATAGAAAGGAAAACTGCTTGAAAATGCCAACTAGTTGGAAATTTGACGGTTCACAAGAGAGAGATATAACTATAAAAACAATGTTGTGTGCTCTGTTGAATTATCTCGGGCCTCGTTCAAAAATGGGGCATTGGTTAAACACATTTAATTTGAGATGACCTTCATATTGTACAAAACAAATTCATTTAGTGATTTGTATATTTTTTACAGTTACTCCTACATTTAATTGATGTAAGTTTTATTGCACAGTTCTCATCTTATTTATGGACATCGTACCATGTATCTAGTAATGTGTTTAAAAAATGGTTGAACATGAAAGCAATATACTTAGAAACATTGAACCATAATATTTTATTGACTAGTTTGTGTGTGTGTGTTTTTTTTGTTTGCAGAAAGTACTAGAAGATTTGTTTCTAGTAACCATTGATCATTTTTTATTTCAATGGCGTTTTGTTACACGCAATACATAGAAAACATAAACTCAGATTGAAATGACCACCGAACATCAAAACATCAACAAAGTATTATTTTATACGGCCAGGCTTAAGGGAATTTTTTGAAAAATGATTTCATATTTTTGAGGTTGGGTTATGGACATCTGCTCAACGAAAAAACATTGATGAGTTTTTGCCTAGATTATTACAAAGAACAAGATTGAAAAGGGAACAATTTAAATTAATTTTAACACAGGAAAATTGTTCTTCCATAGCAAAAGAGGGTTTTCAGGGTGTTGGAAATCCTAATGTATTTCGCAAGCCTTTAAGTATAGTTTGGGACACTTTGAACCATGGTTGGGATCGGACAAATACTGTGATTGTCAATGACTCCAGAGAAAAACATGTTTCTAACGATGAAGGAAACTGTATTATAACAAAAACTTATAGATTATGGCCTTGCTTGCAACACCTGGATGGCGTGAGCGATGTGTGGCCAATTGTGAATAAAATAAAAATGGAAGTATTTTGTTAAATAATACACTTGAATGTTTGTTTGTACTAGTATTTCCAATTTCACTATGATTATAATTCTTGTAAAGTGTCGAGTTTGATTTCCGAAAATGTAACTCTGTTTAAATTGTATTATTAAATCATAAAACATATAAATGTGTGTGCTTGATTTATCATTCATATTATTTATATGTAGGTTATGCACCATTAAATTTCTTTACTTGATTCATATTGTTTCACATTCTGCAATTACATAACAATCATTAATATCATCATATAAAGTTAATTTGCTAAGTTAAGTAATTAAGCATCTAATTAACAGCTTCATAACTAGGCTTATGCCTATCATTCTAAGAACATACAGGAGGCATCCATCCATCAATGAGGTGGTGAAAGCATAAGCATACATGTATTACATAAATGGATTTTAGCCATTCATCATTCACATACAAAATTAATACAGCAGATAGCTTATGCAATTGAAAGAAACCTTATTCATAAATATAACCTTCTAACAGGCTTAACATAGCATATTCATGGCTTACATTTATTTACACATAATTTCATTCCACGGATTGAACATATAAAGCATAATTAAATACATGAACATTATAATCCATTTTTTTCAAAAGAAAAAATCATACTATTGTTATTCAAAACTGAATCAAATAGTACATGATGTTCCATGAGGTTCCTTGACTCACTAGAGAACCGAAGTAAACCAGATATTGACAAAAAGACTTCTTGGAAAATTACAATAATTTCTCAAAAATAGTCTGAGAATTCATCCTTCTGCCAGAAAAATAAAAAAATTTCAGCTATTTAGAAACTTATCCCTTCTAGATCAAAAAGCAGTCCAAAATATGGCTTAGTCAAAGAACTTTACTGATCCCTTATCAAAAGATAAGTGATCAATAATTTCCTCCCAAAACAAATAACCAACTTATTTTTTCATTGCATCTTTTGAAAGCTTATCTGCATCGTTGTTGTGCTGCCTATATATATGCTCAAATGAGATGGTTTTGAAAAACTGGGTTTTTTAGCAGATCATTTGACACCAATGCACAAGTTTGATGATTTTAAGCTTGCAGTCTGCTTGAGCCCATTTAATTGTTACCCTCAAATCACCGAATACTTTCAAATCATTTAAACCAAAAAGATTGGCAACTTTCAGTATACACCATAGGCCAAGAAGTTCAGCTTTCATGTTTGTGCCTGATCCATAGTTTAGCATTATTGTTACCCTCTACCAAATTTTTTTAAAATTGCAATTAGGATCCTAATTGTGATTTTCACCTTTGGACAAATTTGAATTCATAGTCATTGATCCAAAAAACGGTTAACTAGCTTTTATATTAAAAAGAGAGAACATATTACATAGCATAGGGGAGACTAGTCCCATAAAACAAGAGCTGGCAAAACAGTCTCTTCATATTTCAGTCTGTGATCTTCAAAAAAGTTCTAATGCCTGCTATTACTGAAAATTTTAATGAACTGACCTAAGAGAAACTTACAAGAGTAATACATATAAGAAGGATTACAAAATTCAAGCCCAAACAGAGCTACTAAAATGCCAATAGGAGAACACAAAGAAGGAGTCAGTTGCCACGATGGAGACAAGTGTTCTTATCCTTTCCTCCTACTGTTGTACCTGTATTTTCATCGTCAATGTTCAAGATGATGGATGGGATATTTCTGCCACTAGTTCTAATACAATCAACTTTAGCTTCCATGATCCTGAGGAAGCTATGGAATGAGTCTAACTTGCCAACGAGCTTCTCGAAGTAGTCTTTAATCTTGCCATTGCTATTCCGGACTTCAGCGTTAGAAATTTGAACAAAGGTAGCGAGGTGAGATATGGTTGTCTTTATCTCAGAGAAGTCACCCCGTAACCAACCGACCTGCGCTTCCAGGTCCATAACTTGCATGAGAATTTCTGGGGAAGGGCTGTCCTGCCCATGAGGAGAATCAATGTTAACCAGACCACCATTATCGGCCAACACATGCTGCCAATTTCCCGGGGTAGTACCACAAAACTGTTGCTTAGGACCACATTGATTGCGGCCAGCTTCATAGGGGGTCGAGATAAAATCAAAGTCAGGAGTCGAGAGGACCTTCCAATTCCTACTTCCAGAACCAAAACCGAAGCCAGAATGCTGCACCAGGACCCCGATTCGCTGACCCTGACCAAAGTTGAGAGGGACCCATCTTTTACCACTGCTAGATTTGTCAGCATGCTTTGTCAAGCCACCACGAGAGAGCTCATTACTGCTAGTGCTGTGCCCATGAAAAATATCAAAGAGGTATCGCTTCGAGCCAACCCCCTCAGACTGCCCCTGGGAAGACTTCCTACATTTGTGACATTGCAGAGTAGATAGACACAAATTTCTCTCCTCCATATTTAGACAAAACGACGGACTTCGTAGAAAATCACAGGGAGAACCTTCGTAGAGACGGACATGCAAGATATAGAATGCACCACCTTCATGCATGAAATAGCCTCTACAAACCTTGGGACTAGTCCGCATTAATCCCCCATATGCGAGACAGATGAAGATCAATGATAAGTTGTTTAGATTTGACATCAAATCATGATACGTGATATAATTAAAATTGTACTTCATCTTAATCCAAATTTTGTTGGCACATGCTATATGTTATTTCGTTATAGATGTAATAATTTCATTTCTCAGACTGAAAGGTTCTAATAAATTGCCTAGAAATTCATTACAGTTAATCATTATGGGATCTTTAATGCTCTTCTTAAACACAAAGACCAACATGGGCAATTTGTTAGTCATCATATTCCATAGAAAAAGTGTTGCTATTCAATTTCCTGAGGGTAATCTTGCTATGAGTGGATTTTCATTTCTTGGTTGTGTTGTGGTTAAACCCGCATTAGTAACCTCCCCATACTCAATGTGACAAATCAAATATGCCACATGTCACAATATGATCGTTCCACGTGTCACCCTAGAATACTATATATCAACATTTTAGCAACGAAATTTGTAGACGTTTTTCTTTAAAGACTTTGCTGGCAAGTGGAAATATTCTTAGAGAAAGAGCGGCCACTCTTTCTCCAAGGTGTTCTATTGTTACAATTCCCTCCTAAATGAAGGGTTGATCGACCCTTCTTATTCCCAATATTATTTTCATAATAGTTCGACACTGCAAGAAGGGTCAGTCAATCCTTCTTGTATTATCCATTATGGCTATAGCTGAATTGATGGATAAAGGTTTTGACAATTAACTATGGAAAGAAGGGGTAGCAGATCCTTCTTGTCGTAAAACAAAAGTTGGGAAAAACCATTTTTATATGATATAACTTCCAAGGTGTTCTATTTTTACAATTCCATTGTAATTGAAGGGTCGGCCGACCCTTCCTATTCCCCATATTATTTTCAGATTAGTTTGACACTGGAAGAACGGTCGGTCGACCCTTCTGATTACCAATATTCTTTTCATAATATTTTGACACTACAAGTAGGGTCGGTCGATCCTTCTTGTGTTCTCCATTATGGATATAGTTGAATTGTTCTATTTGACGTCCATGAATTTACATTTCCCCTCAGAAATTTTAATGCTTGTTATACTATACCCTATACCTTGTACTTCTTAGTAATTAATCTTAGCCATTATGTTGTGCCGCTCTTGCACTTCTAGTAGGTCCCTTCACTGGCTAGTGGGTTGCAACTATGGTACCTTGGCCCTCTACACATTCAAAGAAGCCCCATTATCTCTGCTCCATGTCTACTGGGGAGCTTCCCCATTCTCTCTGCTCTGTCTGTAACTAGGGAGCTGCTCCATTCTCGAGGAATAATTCCTCCCAACTCATTTATGAGGGAATTGTGCAAATATTCAACCTACGAAGTATAGGTTGTCAATTCATGTATATCCTGAATGGTGAAGACTGCAAAAATACCAAGCACGGGAAGGATCGGCCGACCCTTCATTAAAGCTGGAAAAATGGGCGAACATGACCCCTAGAAAAAACTCGTTGTAAAATCCACACAGCAGGTAATTTTTGAAGATGAAATATAATAAAAAGAAAAAGAAACAAAATCAACATATTTATTAATTACGTCGGGTTAAATCTGGGCCATAAGATTAAGACAAGTCGATGACTAAGATCTAATCTGGGGAATGTGGAAGATGAGTTGCGGGGGTTTAATTGTTTGGAAATATATACCACATTCCCGCAATCCACAATTGCGGGTTGCGGGACTACAACTAGAAATAAAAACAAACCAAAGTTTCCAGAATCTGTATTCTGCATTGCGGGTTGCGGGTTATGGAAACGCATGTCGCAAATCCATTATTTAAACTATTCCCGTAATCCACAATCATGTATAACTAGATAGCCACTTCAACAAGCTATAGCATAATATGATGGTGCGTGCATTTTTCTGAAACTGTGAATTATGGTGGGCATTCTATCAGAGCAGTTTTGACTACTTTTTCCATACTTTCTCAATTTCCAAAGTTTCACAAACTTGCCATACTTTTTGAGAATGATGTTAGATTGCAACACTAACTAAATGATAGCACCAGAACACCATCTTGTGTCTTTCTAGCCTCGTGACACATCCCATGTCATCATAGATTCCATGTCATCACTTCCTTTGGCGTCAGTTCTCTCTTTGATGCTCACACGTGTGAGATATTCCCTTTCCAAAATAGAGATTAATTCATGTATAACCAGAATGGTCAAGAATGGAAAAATATAAATCACAAGAAGGGTCGGCCAACCCTTCTAGCAGTATGAAACTAGTATGAAAATAATATTGGGTAGAAGAAGGGTCGGCCACCCCTTCATTTATGAGGGAATTGTGGAAATATCCAACCTACGAAGTATACGCTGTCAATTCATGTATATCGTGAATGGTGAATACTGCAAAAGTACTAAGCACAAGAAGGGTTGGTCGACCCTTCAATTAAAAGAGAAATGAAATACAATTAATCTACGAAGGCTGGGACAACATTTCTCCACTATCGACTTCCGCAGTATGTGGCAGCGATCGGGATATTGCCTATGATATAACATGTAAACAATATTTTTCCCAACTTCCGACTACTAACAAGAAGGATCGGCTGCCCCTTCTTTTAGTAGATAATTGTGAACACCAATATTCGACAACTCACCTATATCCAGAATGGTGAACACAAGAAGGATCGAACCACCCATCTTGCAGTCTAGAACTATTATGAAAATAATAGTAGGTAGAAGAAGGGTCGGCTACCCCTTCATTCATTTATGTCAAGCCTCGTTCAAAAGAAAAAGTATGGTTTTGGAACCTGGATTTTGGCACTTTGGAAATGGATTTTGCAGTTTTGGAACCGGTTTGGTCACTTTCGGAACCAAATTTTGCACTTTTGGAACCGGTTTTGGCTCTTTAGGAACTGGTTTTGTAACTTTTTGAACCTTGATTTGGCACTTTGGATATCGATTTTGGCAATTTTGGAATTTGTTTTGGCATTTTTGGATTTGGTTCTGGCACTTTTAGAACCTGGATTTGGTAGTTTTGGAACCGAATGTTGCATGATTTTGGAGTTTAGAAAGGCGGTTTTTGACCCGTCTTCAACGTGACTTGAATATTTTAGACATTGATTTTTTCACCTTATAATTTAGAGCATTTACAAATGAAAATTGCAATTTTCAAATAAAAAATTGCATTATTTGATTTGAAATTCACACTTTTCAAATCAGAAATTGCATTTGTCTATTTTAAATTCACACTTTTTGAATTGAAGTTCATAGTTTTATAACAACAAACTGCAATTTAAGGTTCATAAGTAGTAAAAAAACAGACTATTCCAATAGAAAAACACCATTTTCAAAGCCAATATTGCCACTTTCAGAAGGTGCTTTTCAATTGCATTTTTTGATTTTAAATTCAACTTCAGAATAATTTAAAGTCATTGAACATTTTAGATTCTCCTTATCCTTAATCAGATCATCTCCTTTGAAGGAGTCGTAAAAGACTAAACTTTTATTGGAGCTTTGACTTGTAGACTTAGAAGCACTAGACTCATTCCAGACATGAAGGAATGTACTAAAACAACATTCCATGACTGCTGCAAGTGTCTTTGAAAGAATGAAACCAAATGTGCAATGGTGATAACAAGTTTACTATATGTTAAGTATGATACTACATCATTGAGCTCTGATACTACATCATCGCCAAGTTTAGTATCTGTTAAGTCTAATACTACTATCTTAAGTTGGTGAGCTGAACTTTGGAGAGCTTAAATTCATCGAGGAAGAAACATAAATGATTGATAACATTCTTTTTTTTCATTCGGTGGAGCTGGAAAGTGTCGATATTTTCGACTGTCATGGGACTGACTATAAAATGTAGTGGAAATGGGTGAGGTGCGCATCATTAAAACGAGTGAAACAAATTATCCGCAATTAGAAGAAGCTGATAGCATGATCTGGAGGCACAACGATTTGAAGATAGCCTAGACACGACGGTATTGCATCTCTCTGGAATATCTGCATAGAAAACAAATAACTGTTTATAACGTTGTTATAAAAAGAAACCATTTCCAACAAATGAAAAAATAATCGTTTTATTGTAGCCAACACGTGAGCACACATATCATCATGCACAATAAAAACAGAGAAACTATTCCTAAATTTCCAAGTGCACCATAACAGTTGGTCTGGGCATCCCGCTTGGATGGGTTAGCTCCTAACATAGTTGGTATGGGAATCCCGCTTGGACGGGTTATCTCCTAACACCGTATTTAGTGGAAGCAAAGGCATTCAACCAATGAAATATACTTTGCAAATGATAAGCGAACACTTAAATTAGACGTGTGTATAATAATGACTACAAAAATTCTTTCTTACCGAGAAAAACCTTTTGGGGATATGTAGTCTTTCAAGGTTAGGAAGTTGCTCCAATAAGTTGAGAAGAGGAAGAGGCTTCAGAATATGGATATCAAGATTCTTCAATTATTTCAAGCTACCTATTATCTCCCCAAATTTCTCTGTAGGAAAATGGTGCATTAGATCCATTATATGAGAACATTTCTTCATCTACCTATATGAGAACGTTTCTTAATCTCCCTGTGTCCCCTCCTGGTTGAAGGAACATAATGACAAATCCATGCATATCCAGGGAATATAAGGCGAAAAAACTAAAAAATTCCATTTTAGTTTGCTGTGAGTGGCCACTGTGTTCATGGATTAGCCTATATATAGTGAGTGACCACTGTGTTGATGGATTGAATGGGATGGGAGTCTGGGACGGACGGGGAATGGCAATTATCACAGTATGGCGGGATCATGGTGGTCAAAGATATCATTTGTAGAGACTACATATTTTTCCGGAGTAATTGTACAAGTATCACTCCAATCAATTCCTTGAAAATCCAACAGCCAACATGCTTGCTGCCAGCGCATTAAATGGCCTATGGCAGGCTTAATAATATTCGCCGTAAATGATGGATTGTATCACTCATGTGAATAATCTCATCATGCTTTCAGTCCACATAATTTTTATGTCTTGTCACCAACAAAATCTCTGGATGGGGTCAATGGTAATTATCACAGTATGGCAGGATCATGGTGGTCATCGATATCATCCGTAGTGAGTACAAATTTTGCTGGAGTAATCGCACACTTATTACTCTAATCGATTCATTGAAAATTCTACGGCCAACATGCCTGGTACCATTAATATCCTTAATATTCATTTAAAAAATATTTAAACTAATTTTAAAAATCAAATATGCCACATGTCACAATATAAGAGTTCCACGTGTCTCCAAATTTATAGAAGTTTTGCTTCAAAGACTTTGCTGGCAAGTAGAAATATTCTCAGAGAAAGAGTGGCCGCTCGGACACTCTTTCTCTAAGGCATTCTATTTTCACCATTCCCTCATAGATGAAAGTTCAGCCGACCCTTCTTATTCCCAATATTCTTTTCATAATAGTTTGACACTGCAAGAAAGATCGGTCGATCTTTCTTGTGTTCTCCATTATGGATATAGCTGAATTTTTGGATAAAGGTTTTCACAAATAACTACGAAAAGAAGGGGTAGCCAATCCTTCTTGTAGAAAAATAAGGATCAAAAACAAAATTACTCAGAAACCATTTTTATATGTTACAGCTTACAAGGTGTTCTATTTTTACAATTCCCTCGTAATTGAAGGGTCAGCTGACCCATCTTATTCCCAATATTATTTTTATAATAGTTCAACACTACAAAAGGGTCGAGCGACCCTTCTTATTCCCAGTATTATTTTCAAAATAGTTGGACACTGCAAGAACGATCGGTCGATCCTTCTTGTGTTCTCCCTTTTATGATATTTCATTCTATTTAAAAAAAGAAAAAAAGAAATAATGCTTCGATTTAAACAAACAAAAAGAAAGAATGTTTCTATTTAAAATAAAACAATTAACCTGCTACGACTAGAATTGATGATTTGGAATAGAATCAGATTGTTTGCCCAAGCATATTTAAAACATAGTGTTTAATAGAGAATAAAACGTAGCATGGATTCAGTGGTTCTCAGAGGAGAAAATATTCTGTACGAGTCAATACTATAATTAAACTATATTTCTAATACTCAATTTGCCAAATCAAATATGCCACGTGTCACAATATGATCGTTCCACGCTTCACCCTGGGATACTAGATATCAACATTTAAACAAAAAAATTTATAGACGTTTTGCTTCAAAGGCTTGGTTGGCAAGTGGAAATATTCTCAGAGAAAGAGCGGCTGCTCTTTCTGCAAGGTCTTCTATTCTTACAATTCCCTCGTAAATGAAAGGTTGACCGACCCTTCTTATTCCTAATATTATTTTCATAATAGTTTGACACCTCAAGAAGGGTCAGTTGATCCTTCTTGTGTTCTCTATTATGGATATAGATGAATTGTTGGATAAAGGTTTTCACAATTTACTACGAAAAGAAGGGGCGACCGATCCTTATTGTCGGAAAACAGAAGTCGGGAGAAACAATTTTTATATGTTAAAACATCTAAGGTGTTCTATTTTTAAAATTTCCTCATAATTGAAAGGTTTGGCGACATTTCGTATTACCAATATTATTTTCATAATAGTTCGACACTGCAAGAAGGGTTGTCGACCCTTCTTGTGTTCTCCATTATGGATATATCTGAATTGTTGGATAAATGTTTTCACTATTAAATACGAAAAGAAGGGGCGGTCGATCCTTCTTGTCGGAAAACAGAAATCGGGACAAACCATTTTTATATGTTATAACTTAGCCGACTGATTGGCTATTCAAACAATGAGTGAATATTTTAGACATTGGACTTTTCACCTTTGTAGGTAACTTCATTTATGAAGCAAGGGATTGTTTAGGTACCTAAAATTCATGACCATTAGAGGTATGTACAGGTTCTAATTGTGAGGTTGTAGATCCTAGTGATTGTTTGTTCACTGTAGAAATTGAATAACTATTACACTGAACAATACATGCATCAACATTAAATAGAGTTCCCACGAAATCACCCTTAGCAAACACCATATATTACTAGACCATTCTACACCCTTTCTTAGATAAAAGGAACCTAACACGGACTTTAATAAGTTTTCTTAATAATACTAGGTTACACGTAAAACCTGGAATGCGTAAAACTCCATTGATCCTCTTCACTATACCACCAAGGAATTTGATCAAGACTCTGCAATAAAAAACTATGTTGAGAGGAGAATCGCAAATCCATTATTTGAACTGTTCCCGCAATCCGCATTGCGGGTTGCGGAAACGCAGAACGTAAATATTTACAATAATATTCCCGCAATCTGCAAATGCAGGTTGCGGGAATCAAATCCGAATATCCAGTAATTCACCTGTATCAAGACTGGTGAACACAAGAAGGATCGAATGACCATTCTTGCAGTCTAGAACTCGTATGAAGATAATATTGGGTACAAGAAGGGTTGACTGCCGCTTCATTTATGACGGAATTGTCCAAATATTCACACTATGAAGTATAGGCTGTCAATTCATCTATATCCTGAATAGTGAAGACTGCAAAAATACTAACGTCACAAGAAGGGTCGGTTGATCCTTCATTTAAAAGAGAATTGAAAAAATATTAAATCTACGAAGGTTGGCACGACAATTCCCCACAACCGACTTGCGAAGTATATGGTAGGGATCGGGACATTGCCTAAGTTATAACATCTAAGCAATATTTCTCAGGACTTCTGACTGCCGACAAGAAGGACTGGCTGCCCCTTCTTTTAGTAGATAATTTTGAACACCAATATCTGACAATTCACCTATATCCAAAATGGTGAACACAGGAAGGATTGTACCACCCTTCTTGCAATCTAGAACTATTATGAAAATAATAGTGGGAAGAAGAAGGGTCGGCTGACCCTTCATTCATTTATCTCAAGCCTCATTCAAAATGGGGTGTGGGTTAATGAAATTCAACTTCAAATGACCGTCATATTATGCAGACACCGATTCGTTTGATAATTTGTATATTTTTTACACCGTCATAATTATCATATCGGAACACCACAAAAACCAATTTCAAAAGTGGCAATATCAAAAGAAAAAGTATGGCTTTGGAACGTGGATTTGGCAATTTTTGAAATAGATTTGGCAGTAAAATCCACACAGCAGGTAATTTTCAAAGATGAAAAATAATAAAAGCAAACAGAAACAACATCAACATATTTATTAATTCCATCGGCTTAATTTTGGGTCGTAAGATTAATACAATTCGACGGCCGAGATCTAATCTAGGGAATGCGGAAGACGAGTTGTGGGGGTTTAATTGTTTTTAAATATATACAACATTTCCGCAATCCGCAATTGCGGGTTATGGGACTACAACTTGAAATAAAAACAAACCAAAGTTTTCACAATCCGCAATCCGAATTGCGGGTTGCGGAAGTGCATGTCCCAAATCCATTACTCAAACAATTCCCGCAATTTGCAATCATGTATAACTATATAGCCACTTCAACAAGCTATAGCATGATATGATGGTGCATGCATTTTTCTCAAACCATGAATTATGGTGGGCATTCTCTAAGAGCAGTTTTGACTACTTTTTCCATACTTTGTCGATTTCCAAAGTTTCACAAACTTGCCATACTTTTCCAGAATGATGTCACAATGCAACACTGACTTAATGATAACACCAGAACACCATCATGTGTCTTTCGATTCCATGTCATCATACATGCCATGTCATCATACATGTCATGTCATCATCACACATTCCATGTCATCATACATGCCATGTCATCACTTCCTATGGCATAAGTTCTCTCTTTGAGGCTCACACATGTGAGATTTTCGCCTTCCAAAATAGAGATCAATTCATGTATAACCATAAGGGTCAATACTGGATAAATATAAATCACAAGAAGGGTCGTCCGACCCTTCTGGCAGTATAGAACTAGTATGAAAATAATATTGGGCAGAAGAAGGGTCAGCTGCCCCTTCATTTGTGAGGGAATTGTGCAAATATTCAACCTACGAAGCATAGGCTGCCAATTCATGTATATCTTCAATGTCGAATATTGCAAAAAACACTAAGCACAAGAAGGGTCAGTCGACCCTTCATTTAAAAGAGAAATGAAGAACAATTAATCTACGAAGGTTGGGACAACATTTCCCCACTACCAACTTTTGCATTATGTGGCAAGGATCGGGACATTACCTATGTTATAATATGTAAACAATATTCATCCCAATTTCTAACAAGAAGGATCGGCTACCCCTTCTTTTAGTAGATAATTGTGAACACCAATATCCGACAATTCACCTATATCTAGAATGGTGAACACAAGAAGGATCGAACCACCCTTCTTGCAGTTTAGAACTATAATGAAAATAATAATGGGAAGAAGAAGGGTCGGTCGCCCCTTCATTCATTTAGCTCGAGCCTCATTCAAAACTAGGGTGTTGGTTAATGACATTCAACTTCAAATGACCATCATATTATATACACACAAATATCAAAAGAAAAATTATGGTTTTGGAACTTGGATTTTGACACTTTTGGAAATGGATTTGGCAGTTTCGGAACCGGTTTGGTCACTTTTGGAACTGGATTTTGCACTTTTGGAACCGTTTTTTGGCTATATAGGAACCGGTTTTGTCACTTTTGGAACCTTGATTTGGCACTTTCGGAATCCGTTTTGGCAATTTTGGAATTGGTTTTGGCACTTTCGGAACTGGTTTTGGCACTTTTGGAACCAGTTTTGGCACTTTTGGAACCTGGATTTGGCAGTTTTGGAACCAGATTTTGCTTGATTTTGGAGTTTAGAAAGGTGGTTTTAGCCCCGTCTTCAAAGTGACTTGGACTAGAATAAGTCCAAGTTTAATGAAATTGGCATTGGTATACGAAACTCCCTCTATCTCCATAGGAATGAGGATATATGGAAGGATTTTTAAAGTCATCCCAAACATAATTTTAGATTGCCATTGCTAGGATATTGAACAATGTTGGGTCAGCCCAGAAAGTGATTTAAGAATAGTATAAATAAGAGGAACTTCCTAATTTCTTCACTGACTCATCCAAGACATGATATCTCACAGGAGAGGCGCACCAATGGAAAGGGTTGTAGCATTTGAATAAGAGTAGGAGCAAAGATTGAGTATCATTCCAAAAGGGGATATTTTAGATCACTATGGAACTTTCCCTATAACTTCTTTTCTAGAAAATTTTAGACCGTGCCACTTGGAGGAGATGGAGAAAAAAATATTGAAGTATTTATAGTATAAAGTTTTATATGTTAGTTTGCTATATTTTAGGAGATATGAGCTCAAGAAGTTGTGGTTTTTCAATGATCCTGAAATGATATTCAAACGGGTCAGTGCCACAATTTCTCTATAACTTCCATTCTACGATGTTTCAGACCATAAAACTTGGAGGAGGTGAATTTGATATCGTAAAGTACATGTGGTTGATGTTTCATATGTCTGTTATCTATATTTACGATTATATGTCTTGGGGAAGTTAGGGTTATTTAATGATCATGAAATCCTCTTTAAACAAGATAGTTTGGAATTTTCGCTATAACTTTTCTTCTATCATGTTTTAGATAGTGAGTCTTGGGGGATATGAAGTAGATATATTGACGTACTTGTGGTACAAGATTCATATGTTGGATCTCTATAGTTTTAGAGATATGCTCTTTGGAAGTAAGGGTTTTGGCATAGTATGAAGTGATGTTGAATAGGATTATGGTGCATCTATAGAAAGAGGTGTTGTATTTTGGAAGAGTGCAGATTGAAATAGGATTAGAAAACAAAAGGAAGTACAAGAAGAGAAGACGAATCAATAGTAGAAACAATATGATATTGGTTTCTCCTATTAGGTCGGTGCCTACATATTACTCAGTTGGTGCTTTGCTAAGGAGATTGGTGTCTCAAACGGGTTAGTGCCTACATATTGTTGAATTGGTGCTCAATTGAGGAGATTGGTGTCTATGGTAGGTTGGTGCATACATATGTTTGATTTTGTGATCATTAAATGAGGGGACTGGTGTCTCTAGTAGGTTGGTGCCTACAAACTTTGTAACGGTAGGTTGGTCCATACATTAATTTATAAAGATACGTTTTTGTGGTTTTCTCCCAAAAGGGTTTCCACTTTAATTTCTATGTCTTTTGAATTGCTTCTCAATATTCTTGGGTTCATCATATTGAATTTTATCCTTGTAAAAGAAAGGAAAACCACTTAGAAACCTTTGTATTTTTACATTTTCCTCCTTCATAAACCCAACATATATTAGGAGTTCTAGAAAATTCTTTTCATATTCATCCATGCCCATGTTTCCTAGCTTTAGTTCAAATAAATCTTCCATCTTCTTATCATAATAATGTTATGATAAGTACTTTTTATGGAAGTACTTCTTGAATTGTCTCCATGATATCCTCTTCTCACTAATATGCTTAACATGGACCAATTGGTCCCACCAAATGGAACCCTTTCCCTATAAGTTGTAAATGGGAATCCTAGCTTCCTTGTTAGAGGATTAATTAATCACCTAAAGATATTTCCTCATTCCCAACAATCAAGCTTCATCATCTTCTCTCTTCATGTTTTCACCATCAAATGGGGGTGGCTTAATTTTTCTATGTTCCCCTTACAAATCATCTTTCACGTGTGTTTTATTCTGATGTATGACTGGAGATGTTTATGGGCTATTACCAAAACTTTTAGATATATGTGGATTCCTACCTACATAGTGTGGTGAGTAGTGGTTCTTATGAATCATGGAAACACTTTTAAAGTGTTAATATTTCTCATGTGATCTCTTCCTTGACTCTTTTCATCATTATTTCTCATCAATTAAGGATGAACCCATTTTTATCTTCCTCTGTAGCATATTTATACTTTGCATCAACTAAGTGTTCAACTCATTTTGTTTCTCTTGGGCCATCAACAACCTCTCATTGCCTACCCTATAACTTTGTACCTCCATCCTCATAATTCTAATGGATTCCAGAAATTTTGATGGATTTGCATCTTCTCTATTCCCATTTGGTTCTATTTTTTCATTTCCCACATTGATACATTTGTTAGAAAAACAAGATCATAGAGCAATAACAATAAACAGAAATGCAAATATAATCACACATACACATTACAAGAGAGACACAGATATATCGGGGTTCACCCAACTTGGGCTACGTCCATACTGAATTTGCCAGTCCTTATTATTATTACCATCCAGCAAGGTGAAGGGATACAACCTGCAGCACAACCGCTGCACTTCCTCTTCTCTGTTTCACAGTCTCTCTCCTGATCTCAGAGATCTTTACAATGCATAAAACCTAATACATCATCCTCCCTAGCCGTATTACAATGTCTTTATTTTATAAGGGAAATACAATGGGAAATACCACGAGATACCCAAAACCATGGGCCTGCAAAACAGCTGGCAAAAACAGCCCCAAAAAATTTCTTCGGGGGCACTGCCCCCGAATCCCCGCCAGGGGATCGCTGGCCTCCGGACCCCCCAGCCAAGGGGGATGGTCCCCCGTGGGGGGGCAATGCCCCCCCGCTGGGGTGACTATACAGCCCACCTACATATCATATAAAACTGGGGTACAAACACGGCTGATACAATATCATCTATGAGACTAGAAGATCTGGCTCCACAACCAATAACATTAACCTTTGACATCTTCTTCATGGAGGTATGGAATCTCCCCTTTGTCAATTTTATTATTCTATATTTCTCTACAACCCTATTATGTGATTATGCTTAATTCAAAATTTAATGTGCAATTTGTTGATGTTCTTACATTTCTTAGAAAAAATTTAATTCTATAAATTCATTAAAAATTCCATATATATGTGTGTGTGTATTCTAAAAAACATCATTTGACAGTTTTGTCAATCCTACAGGCCCATTTCCTCTTATTTACTGAAAGGATCTGTACTGCTTAATTATTAAGAGATTATTTTATTTTTATTCTCTTTATTTTAATATTTTTAATGACTTCTCAGATTTCCTTTTTTGAAATCAGAATTCAAAGTTACAACTCTCCAAAATCAACAATTTTGCCCAATTTTAAATTGTTCTCTTAGTTGCACTTATTTTGAAGGACCAATTTTTGAGACTTGTAGAAGTAAATTGGTATAGACATGGAAATTTGTTTATGTTGGGTATTGATATCCCATATGATGATGCATTCCTAGACAACTTCATTGTTCAAATACAATGATCCCATCAAATTTTATGAAATTCTTGAATCATCAATTTTTAATATTTGCACTTTTTCTAGACTTAAAATTCTCTCGAAACTCTAAGTAAGTGTTTCTAAAAAACTTTCCTCTAAGCAAATTTGTTTATCTTAGTGAGTAGGAAAAATGTTTTAAAAAAAAATTAGTTATGCATTCTTGGGCCACTTTTACCTCCAAGTTTTCAAAAATCGCCCTTTCCCGCGCCCAAATAGTGGATTTTGTCCTTCTTTCATCTCCTAGCTTTAGATAATTTTGAATTTTGCCTCAAGGATCTAGAGCTTTCTATTTTCCTAGGTTATGATTGCACCATAACAATATGGGCCTCAAGCGGACCCCATCCATCCTCAAGCTATGCACCATAAAAACCAACTAAATCAAAATTTGTGTAAAAATTAGGAGGAATGGGGCCATGTCCCTCAATAGAAATTCTATATCCCCCCAAAATAGTGTCAAAATGCTACAAGTCTCATCAAATTCCAATTTAATATGCTCCATCTATGGCTAAAATAATATGTTGGCTCCATATTTATTTTTTATAACTTTTCTAATTTTTTTGTGTGGCAGGGTGTTGAGATGTCATGACATGTGTCTATTGATGTGTTTAGACTATCCCATGTGTCATCCTGTGATGTGGTCAGGTCACCTCCATTGTTTTCTCTGCTCGCTTTACCACTTTTCCGTGAGCAGAATTACCTCAGTAGTATTCCAAAACCAAAAGTGGTAACGTCTTGATGAGGAAGCAGTTTTGGAAAGCATTTATTGGAGCCACTCTCAATGAAAAAGTGACACAAGTACCAACGGTTTTCCTCTAATGGCTCCTCCATCCCTCCTTAATGTGTGCAAAATTTGCATGTGCTTTTCACCACCACTGTCGACCATGGCACCCAATCTTATCCATCGATGATACTTATACCCCATCTACCAAGGCCCTGGTCCTCAACCTTCGGTTGCATGGTTCATCAGTCTAGCACTTAGGTGCTAGTATCCCACTAACCCTCGGATTTGACTCTAGATTTCGGGTGCTATTTTTTTTTAACACCTATCCCGTAAGCTAGCACCTGGTTGATGTGGTTGGTTCACATTACTCTCTTCATCCAAGTGGTATTTATAGCTCATCCTAGGTCCATGAGGAACCACCATATCATGCTACTGATGTGGAACCTCTGGGGTCCACATGAAATTTTCAAAATTTCATCCTTTCAACAAATGTCTTATGAAATTTATGCTTGCCAATTTTCTTCATGAATAGGTAACCAATCTAAATTTACCCATGTTCCCTACTATTATAGTAGAATCATTCTATCAACCAACATAAGTGTAGATTAAACACCTTTTCTTTTTACTAGTAAATCTCTATTAGTTGACAAAACTATATTTTTTAGCACTAATGCAAAATTATGTGCAATAGTAAAGACTTGATTCTTCCATTTCTAATATTAATCATTAGTGGATCCATGTTAGTTATGAAAACCAAATCTCAGCACTCCAAACCAATCATTTATGCAAGAAATCAAACAATTTTATTCTAAATTGTAACTTTGTCCAAATTTTCCCAAAACACGAGAATTATTCACCATTGCTCTCTCAATTCGACCCAACCATTTGATCAACCATTCAATAGTTTGATTACTGCCGTGAATTTCAGCAATTGAGGGATTATACATTATTTTCCCAATTTTCCCATGTAATTTATGAAATATAGTTCGTGTGAAACCTATAATTATTCTTGTAAAATTCAAATTCAGCCCGTGCAGTCTTGTTGTTGCAATCCAGGGCTATGGTACCCATGGAATTCATAACAATTAGAAGCTTATCTCTTAAATCACGTGTTCTCCAACTCGCTACATGTGAAGGATGTTCCTCCCATCCATGGGATCTATCAAGCCATATCTACTTTGATAGGACACCACTGAGTTAGGGCTATCAATCAACAAGGAAAAATATCTCCTTCAATTCCACTCTACTCAGTTGAACCTCTCATGCAACCCACAAGTGCCTAAAACCCCTCTATAGTTGTCCCAATCCTCAAGTCTCCTTCCCCATCAACCCGCACAATGCTAGGAACAAGCTCCCTTCTCTAAGTTAACAGTACCTTGGGAAGCATGCAGTTTCCTTCTAGTGCTCCAACACATGCTAGACATGATGTCTGTGAATTAGGATTCCACGACACAAGCTGCTTGTTGAGTTTCTCTTACACCCATCTACCTGAGTTAATGGCATGTAGAATTCATGTTCAATAGTGACATCTTCATTCTCTTTTACAGTACCAAGTTATGGCCTTCAAGGTTGATGGAAAAGGATATGAATGGAATTTGAATGATGGTATAATGGGGAACTAAACACCTCTCTCACTTGAAAACTCACTTTTATAGGCATATTTTAGATTTTGATGTGGCCCCTCCACATGGAACTACTTTTCTCCTCTTAATCTCATCTTAGGATAGTTAAAGAAATATTAATTAAGCATGGATCTTTTCTCCTGTCGTGCACATGCCAATGGGTCACTTTCACCGATCCCTTCTTCCTCTAAACGTCTTGTGCAACTAGTTCAGGTAATGGTTCTTCTGCATGTGCGACTAGTCCCTTTATTCCACTTTGCTCCTTACCCGTCGCCTGACAACCTTGGAGCATATTTACAAAAAATAGACCACTGATGGTCTAGCCAAAATCTGTGTCATCTTCCCTCCAACACTCTACTTTGTCAGATCCACGTAGACTAGACACATCGTAGTGCTGTCTCCTCACAGCACTGATCCTCGCAGCTCTTCCGACGCTGCGCTGCGCGCAACTTCGCAGCATCCAATATAGACTTGTCCAAAAATTCTTTAGCCAAACTGCACTTAGCTCCGCAGTTCCAAAATATAATTTACCCAAAAATGCACCACTTGGGCCAATCCCAACAGGCCCCTAACACTTACCTGTGGCTCGTCCCCAAGCCACCTTCAACTTCGACTTATCCTAGTTGTTCCTCCAGATGCGGAGCTAGCTTTACAGTGAACTCGTTGTATGTGACAGTCAACTTTTTGACTGCTTCCTTCGTATCTTGCTCAAATTGTTTCACAGTTTCTAGCATCTCAGGTGTTATTTCATCCTCCTCGACTTGTCCCTCCACCTGTTCTTGAATTTCGCGCAACTCCTGTAACTTTTCCTCGATCTCCTACGATATTGTGTGGGATGTCTCTAGCAAGGGCTGTGATTTATTTCCCATTTCTGTCTCTTTTTCTCTTAGGGCTTGGAATTCCTTCTTTAGTGCACTGACTTCCCGGTACCTCTGAAGTCTTTCTCTTGGTAGTGGGGTTTTAACTTCTACATCCAACTATTCTAACACTACTTTCTTGTCTTTCACAACGTTCTTTACTTCCATCAACCCCAGATCCTCTTCAAGGGCAGTGAATGCCTTCAACACCTCATCTAAGAAAATTTGGCACTTAGCCACATAGGTGGCTATACTTTCTACTGCGGCCTTCACCTCCTTTGCTCTTAACTGTTGGTGGTCTGGTGGAGTCTGTGGGTTAATCTGTGCTTCCAAGGAAGCAACCTTAGCTTCATGGTCGATCTCCATATCTCGCATCTTCGTCTTAAGATCGCTAACCAGCTTGCCGATCTTAACAATATTGTCTACGGGGTCTACCTGTACTTCACATTTTGATATATCATCTACGATTGCAATGATCGTGTATTTGTTGGCAGGCGATTTGGTAGAGTGCTATTGCAGCATCTCCAATGCTGCAACAAGGAAAAAGATGATGCGAATGGTGAGGAGCGGAAGATTAGTTATGTATTTTGGGTCAATTGTACCGCAGAATGCGGGTTTTTGGTCATTTGGACCACATATTATGTAATCTTGATTCAGTTATACCGCAGAATGTGGGTTTTTGATCAGTTTTGTACCAAGTTAGTTAGATATTGGGTCACTTGTCCAAATGTTGGTTAGGAAATTGTTAGTAAGTGGACAAGCATTGTAATGGCAGAAGCTTATATATAGATAAGAGTTGTAGGTATTGAGAAAGAGGAGAGAAGAGGAGAGGCAGAAGGAGATAGGAGTGGAATCAAGGCAAAGATAAGTGCATGTTTTTGGGTATTTCTACTCATCTGTAATGTATTGCCGAGACTTGATCTTGAGGAGATATTGTATCTGAGGTTTTGCAATAGTAATATGATATGATGAAACTATTATGGTGCAACCCCTAGGTTCTTTCTATTATTTGTGGTAATACAATGTCACACTTCATGAATAATGCTATGTTTCCTTGATGCAATGTTGCTTTACTGTTATTACTGTGGTGATAATGAATGCTGCGATTGAATAATGCATTACGAATGCATGTCAAATGTTTTAGATTCCGGTTTAGTGTTGCAATAGAGTTAGTTCATGTAGCCGCAACTCTCCTCCTTCCTCAGCGGAAACATGGTTCCGTCTGCTCTTCCTGGACGCCTCGAGTGAGACCTCATCTGCTCTGTAGGTGTTGCTGGGCGAGATAAAACTTGCCCGGGTCGGTGCCCAAGGAGACTGCGGCATGTGTCAATAGTGAAGTGGAACCCATGTCGACTGGAATCGCATTGGTCAACAAATGGTTCCATTGTCGGGACCTTGTGAAGAGTGAAAGGAGGACATGTTGTGGCACTCGACAAAGCCAGAGATATGTAGTTGTTTTGATCAGAAGTTACGGGAGTTTGCTAAAGAAGAAAGCTAGAACACGTGATTGATAGTAGATCACTGGGTGGGAAGGTATATTCACGATGGTCCACACGAATGGTTTTTCTATGAATTCCCAGTCATTCTGTATGAGTGGTTATCATAGCTGACCTTCTAGAAGAGAAATTTCTTGGGTGGTAAGCCGATCGCTTGGACCCCGGAATTGATTCAGGAGCTGCAGGAAGTCGATAACAAGGCATTGTGGGCTATTGAAGTTTGGATCGATAGCATCTTGGAGGGATATATCACTGAATTTGTGGTTGACACGCAGAAATCCTATAGTGAAGCTGAAAGATATTTCTTCTGTGGACCAAGGGGAAGGTTTCTGTTGTCGCTCCAACTGTGGATTAAGATGCTAATCTGCGAGAAGGGTATATTGAAGATGCATCTTGACCAGTAGATAGCTTGGTGGGGAGAAGCTGTGGGTACTGCAACTATTGGGAACGGTACATGGAACGATAAGGGGTAGATAGGTGCAGACCATGAGGAGACTGTGAGTGAAGCCAAGGAAGAAAGTGGTCTTACAAGAGGAGGAGGGATGTTTCGATAGGAGAAGAGGCAGAGGATAGGAGAAGGTCCTGCTGCGATTGAACCACAAAACCATAAAGGAAGACCACATGGGACAAAGCAACCTCACAGTCCTGATAGGGATGACCAAGCTACACCCAGGATAGAGGCAGGACCAAACCCCGGCACCAACGTACCCACACCTCCGCTCACTATCTCACAAACAGCAAGAAATACCACTTCGACACTGCCAAGTTCGTCAATTCCACTGAAGTTAATTGGTAGTAGCACAGTGAAAGGAGGAAGGAATCCCAGAATGGCGGGCAATGATGCGAAGTTACCATTGTTCCATGAAAGTGCGGAAGACAACCGAGAACAGTATTGGTTTTTGTGTGAAGCGGTCTGGACTATGAAATAGATCACTGATGCTGATGCTAAGAAAGGATAGTTAGCCATGACTCTGTGATGTCATGCATTAGATTGGTTTGTGAAGGTTTTTCTAGTCCCTACGGGAGCCCCAGAGAAGTCACTAGATGAGATTCGGGAGGGGCTGATTGTTGAATTTAGACAACCCAAGTCCGAAGCTCAATACATCATAAAATTGAAGGAAATTAAGCAGTATCCCAATGAGATAGTATGGGATTTCGATCAGCGATTCAAGACGCTGATGGAAAAAGTTAGTTTTGATATGAGCATTGTCCAACATAAAGAGTGGTTCATTGCGGCATTGCTCCCGCATATTCGGCTGCCGCTGATGCAGCAAAACATTTTGACGCCCAACAAAGCTCTAGAGATTGCAATGCGATTAGAGGTGTCACCAATTGGAGATAATGCAGCCAGGATGTTGCAGATATAGACACAGCTCGCTAACTTGACTATACAGTTGCAAGATTTGAAGAAGAGCAAGCAATAGTGTGATGAAGTATGGTGCACGCGATGCCGAGGAGAAGGGCATAAGAAGGACAATTGCCCAGCTTTTCTTAATTATTTGGTGTCAAGTGCACCAAACCCGTTGAATGGTGGCAGCATGCCATGGTGTCACATTTTCCAGGTGTATGGGCACAGTCATGACAATTTCCCTTATATGTAGAAAATGGTTACAACCTTGAGAAATCTCTATTGCACATTTTGCAAATCGGTGGGTCACGATGACAAAGATTGCCATGCATATGGGTTGCTACAAGAAAGAATATGTGATGCATTCTACATCAAGGATGAATAGCGTGCCGTACAACAACCCCAACTGCAACCGTAGGTAGTCCAGCCACTACCTCAACCGCAGATGCAGTTTGTACCACAGCAACAACCACAGCAGTTTGTGCTGCAATATGCTCTTATGCAAGTGGCTCCATAACAACCACAGTACGTCCAACAGCCACAGTATGTACCGTAGGGGCAAGGTGTGCAACATAATCCTATGCAGCCACAGTACTAATAGTAGGGCGGATTTCGAGGAGGATATCGGGGTGGACATGGTGGAGGAGTTGGTCGAGGAGGAGGACAAGGTGGTCATGGACCTGCTTAATTCTATCAGTGTGCGGTGTGGGGGAATTATCAACGAGACTGTCCACTACTACAGAATCAGTGTATGTTCTGTTTTGTTAATGATCATACAGTTGAGAATTTTCCACAGTTGATTGCACGATGGAAGGCTGGGAACGCCCCGCAGATACAGAATTAGACCCAACCATAGCAACCAGCCTAGAACCAAGTACAACAACCAGTACAGAACCAGCCCCCGCGATGGAATCAAAATGCAAATCCAAATGGGAACCTGCAGGGGAATCTGTAGTAGACTCACATGCATGGTGGAAATATTGCGACAATTTATGCAGAACTGCGACCACAAGATGCTTCGGTGGCTGTTGTAACTTGTGGAGGAAAAATGACTGGTGAAGATAGCTCACGACCGATGATTCAGTTGGCAGGCTAGAAGATGGTATCATTTGACATCGATGTTGAATGAGAGGCATTCCTTCAGGCACGTCGCACCTTGGAGAAAGACCGCGGTAAGGCTGTTGTTTGCGATATGCCACCTATTTTTGACACTGCACCAGAGGGTGATCCGTCGCAACCATCAAGAACATTGCAAAGGTTTCTAGAGAGTTGTCTATTATTGGCGCGAGATCCAGCCACTCTTGTTGAGATTGAGGGATGGTTGCAGCACTTTTCGAAAGGACGGTAGGAGTCAGCAGTAAACTCTCTACAACAATGGAATACTGGTAAGGAGATGAGAATGAACATCCAGATTGGTGACTATGATGTTGATTCAAATATTATTGATCTTGGTTCAGATGTTAACATCTTAACCAAGCAAGCGTGGTAGAAAATGGGGAGTCCCCCATTGAGCTGGTCTCCTGTGCAGCTCTGGTTGGCTAACCATGCAAAAGTAACACCCATTGGGCAAGTTCTGCAACTAACAGTCGATATTGAGGGTATGAAGACTTATGCTGACTTCGATATCATTGAAGTGGTTGAGGGAGGTAGCTCTTATCCTGCACTATTAGGGATTGGATGGGCTAACGATAGTGGAGCTGTAATCAACTTCAAGAAGTGCATGATGACCTTTGAGAATCGTGATTTCAGAGTCATAGCCCCGTTAGATCTGGCTGAAGGACGCCGATACGTTGAACCTGTAAAAGATGACAATCCCACTGGATGGGACCATGCATTCAATATTTCTGATGACTGTATTCATCCCATTTCCAACGGTGAGCTGGGTTGGCGCAGCGAGAGCTCTGCGTCTTCCGACTCTGATGATGCATTAGAACATTGGCAGAACTACTTGCACGAAGTGTCGTTCCGAAAGTGTGGCTTAATTACGCAATCTTTATGTCGTGTTGCGACAGAAACAGTGACACTGCCAGTCTATGAGGGGTTTCCTGGCTTAACCAACTTTTTGATAGAATTTGAAGAACGGGTCTCAGAACCATAGCGATTACTGGCATTGGAGGAAGCACTAAAGGCTGCTCTAGCACGCTGGTGGGAAACACACAAGAAATATATTGATGCTTGGTCACAGTGTCGAAGGTTGATGATGGTCCGGTTCGGTGATACTGATGTTTATCATACTGGCAAGCATGATGGCTGGAAGAATCCTAGTGATCATGTGATGGAATGCCAACGATTATGGGTAGCGCGACCCAGAGATGAGTGGGTCCATGCTTTTATCCATACCTTAGATGAGATGTTGTGCTCATGGTATACTGCAGCCGAGTTCCGCTAAGAAATTACAACATGGGGGGATTTGATGGTCTGTTTCAATCATACATTCACGTTTGTGGATGCCAACCCTGACGTCAATAACACCTTACAGTTCATCCGTGATGTGGTACTTCAGGTTGTTCCAGCGGCCTACCCTATCGACCTGCAAACATACTATCAGATGCAGTCTCTTATGGAATGCTTCAACATCACTGGTGGGCCATAGGATGAGGACGATCCCCAGAATGTCAACATTCCTGAATCTGAAGGAAGTCGCGACGTGGTCCCACCTGATGCACCAAGTAATCCATTCGGTCAACCATTGAAGCTTCGTAAGCTCAATATCAGCACAGGGGCTACTCCCAAGTTAGAAAATGTTAGGGACTATTGGGATGAGGAGATGATGAGTAAGGTCACTGATTTACTCCATGAGTTTCAAGACTTGTTCCTACGAAGTTTTTTGATATGAAGGGGATCTTGGGTGATTTAGGGGAGATGAGGATTCCTTTAAATCTAGATGTTAAGCCAGTCCGACAGTGACCTTATCGGCTTAATCTGCGAAATAAGGAGAAGGTCAAGGCAGAACTCGACCGCATGTTGGATGCTGGTATTATTGAACCAGTGGAAGAGTCTTAATGGATTAGCCTTATGGTGGTGCAAGGCAAGAAAATCTGTGAGGTCTGCATTTGTGTCAACTTGCGGAAGTTAAATGATTCTTGCTTGCACGACCCTTTTTCGACCCCATTTACTGATGAAGTACTTGAAGGGGTGGGAGGCTAGGAGATGTACTCATTCACTGATGGGTTCTCTGGCTACCATTAGATTTGCATTTCTAAAGAAGATCACCATAAGACAACTTTCATTACTGAATGGGGTTGTTTTCAGTACACACTAATGCCATTTGGTTTGAAGAATGCACCTGCAATATTATCGCGGGTTGTTGTTGCTGCATTTAAAGACTTTATTCAGAAATTTTTGCAAGTATACATGGATGATTGGACAGTTTATGGGTTGATCCGCGATCATCTGGCCAATCTACGGTTAATGCTTGAGCGCTGCCGACAACACCATATATCACTGAACTTAAAGAAATGTATTTTTTGTGCACCATTTGGGATATTATTGGGTCATATTGTGTGTAAGCAAGGGTTGTTGGTCGATCTGGCTAAGATTGCGTTCGTTTTGAGTTTACAACCATCAACCACTGTTAAGCACTTACAAGCGAATCTAGGGCATACGGGGTATTATCGCAAGTTCACTAAGGGATATGCAGCGATCACTGCCCCTATGGAGAAATTGTTGAAGAAAGATGCGCTATTTGAATGGACTCTGAAATGTCAAGATAGTTTCGACACACTGAAGACAAAGATGGCTTCGACACCAATACTGGTATTTTCGGAATGGAGTAAGGAGTTCCCTGTACATGTCGATGCCTCATCAATTGCATTGGGAGTAGTATTGACTCAGCCCGGTGAAGGAGATCTTGATCACCCCATTGTTTTTGCTAGTCGAAAGTTGTCATCCGCTGAACGCAACTACACCACCACTGAGACAGAAGGTCTGGAAATGGTGTACGAATTGTAGAAGTTCAGGCACTATTTGTTGGGTGGGCACTTTAAAATGTTCGCTAACCATTCCACATTGAAATACCTAGTCAATAAGCCTGTGTTGCGGGGGAAGATATGACGCTGGCTAATTCTTTTTCAAGAGTTTGATTTTGATATCATTTTGAAGCCAGGTCGATTGAATGCCAGTCCTGATCATCTATCACGGATTGATATAGGGGAGGAACCCACCAGTGTCGAAGAGAGGTTGCTGGATGCATAACTATTTAACGTTGACATTGTTGATGACTATTTTGACGACATCCTCTAGTTTCTGACAACGGGTACTACACCAGATGAGTTCACTACCAGTCAGAAGAAGCAATTGGTAGTCAAGGCTGTAGACTTCCAGCTAATCACAGGAGAGTTGTATAAAATGGGTGCTGATGAGATATTGCGCAGATGTGTCTTGTCGCATGAGCAAGCACCGATACTAGCTGAAGCTCATGGAGGAGTAGCAAGAGGACACTATGACGGTCAGGCGACGGCTAGGAAAGTGTTGCGTGAAAAGCTGTGGTGGCCTACCCTTCATAATGATGTGATAGACTATGTGCGGTCCTGCGATGTTTGTCAGCAGACTGGAAAACCGTCCCGCCGCGAGATGTCATTGATGCCTCAAATAACACTACAACAAAATAGCCCTTTAGGGACGGTTTTGGCTTCCAAGGGTCTTGGTAAAACCCCCCCTAAAAGTTTTTTCAAACATTTGGAGGCGGTCTTCTAAAACCACCCCTAAAAGTCATGGAAATTGGACTTTTGGGGGCGGTTTTTTTAAAACCGCCCCCAAAAGTCCTGAAATTTGACTTTTGGGGGAGGTTTTGGGAAAACCCCCCTTAAAAGCCCAATTTTCATAACTTTTGGGGACGGTTTGTCAAACCCACCCCTAAAAGTCATGAGAATTGAACTTTTGGAGGCATTTTTTTGGGAACCCCCCTTAAAAGTCATGAGAATTGAACTTTTGGAGGCAGTTGTTTGAAAACCCCCCCTAAAAGCCCAATTCTCATAACTTTTGGGGGCGATTTGTCAAAACCCCCCCAAAAGTCATGAGAATTGAACTTTTGGAGGCAGTTGTTTTGGAACCCCCTTTAAAAGTCATGAGAATTGAACTTTTGGAGGCAGTTGATTGAAAAGCCCCCCCTAAAAGCCCAATTCTCATAGCTTTTGGGGTCGGTTTGTCAAAACCCCCACTAAAAGTAATGAGAATTGAACTTTGGGAGGCGGTTTTTTTTGGAACCCCCCTTAAAACTCATGAGAATTGAACTTTTGGAGGTAGTTTTTTGGCACCCCCCTTAAAAGTCATGAGAATTGAGCTTTTGGAGGCGGTTTGTTGGAGCCCCCCCTAAAAGTCATGAGAATTGAACTTTTGGAGGCATTTATTTGGAACCCCCCCTTAAAAGTCATGAAAATTGAACTTTTGGAGGTGGGTTTCTGAAACCCCCCTTAAAAGTCATGAGAATTGAACTTTTGGAGGTAGTTTGTTGAACTCCCCCCTTAAAAGTCATGCAAATTAAAAAGTTGGAGGTAGTTGTTTAAAAACCCCTCTTAAAAGTCATGATAATTGAACGTTTGGAGGTGGTTTTGTGAAACCCCCCTTAATAGAAATGAGAATTGAACTTTTGGAGGCGGTTTATTGAAACCCCCCCTAAAAGTCATGCGAATTGAAATTTTTGAGGAAGTTTTTTGAAAACCCCCTAAAAGTCATTTATGTATGTGGGTTAGGTGTGTCACATAGGTTCAACAATGCATCTCATCAAAATAATGGAGCTAAGTGCACACAAGCTATTGTAGTGTTAGGAAGGGTGTGCATCATCATTCAACACCATATCTCATTAGAGCTCTACAATTAAGGCAGTCATGCTAGGTTTTTCACATCAAAGATGGTTCTCACACTCCAACTTTCCATGATCCATGGTCAAAATACAAACTCGTGTGCCATAACATTATCCTTTATGGCTAATGGGCCATGTGTAGGGCCCTAATCACCACATGATTCATACACAAGGAATATTTAGCTTGCAAGTGGGTATGGTGGCCATTTCAATATTTACAACATCATGGATGGTTCTTGAAGCCTAATCCATGTTGTCCATGGTGTTAGATAAAAATCTAGTTTATAATGATTCGTAGTTACCTCAAGGTCTTGTGACCTATGGGAGTTTCTCTGTACCACCTGTTACACCTGAATCTTGTCATCATGAGTCCCATGTCAACTCAGTGCCTTAATCCCTGAAGTTATCCATGATCAAGAATTCATTTAGAGCATGTTGATGCCATTTGTACATAGTTTCTAGTTGGGCCAGTGCAGGTTGTCTTTGAGCAAGAAGAGCCCAACTAGGTCTGGTGCAGGATGCATTTTGGTAGACTACGCCAGTGGCTCAGGTTTCCTTTGTGCAGCCTACACTTCCCCTCTCAGGTGCAGGTTTCCCTCGTGCAACTTGCACATAGATTGGTTAATTTGGATAAAGGTGGCTTTCGAGCGATTTCTAGAAGTTGGATGAGGTGGATACCTATCCCCAACTCCTAGGTGAGTTGTCCTATGGTTCCCTAACCTCAAGGGAGGATCTCTTAGTCCTCTCCCCATGATCCTCAACCTACTCTATCCACTTGGTCCTATAAATACAAAGCTCCTATCCATTCCAAAGGGAGGAAGTCTATAGCACTTACATGCTGGTGGAATTAGCCTAGGTGATCCCTATCCATCTCTTGGGAGGTTTACATTTCCTTTGGAGGCTTTGGCTTGGCTTGTTGGAGGAGGA
Organism: Larix kaempferi; assembly: GCA_027924585.1. NCBI lineage: Eukaryota > Viridiplantae > Streptophyta > Pinopsida > Pinales > Pinaceae > Larix > Larix kaempferi. The sequence goes on along the minus strand of BSBM01000047.1, from coordinate 31,628,024 downwards.
TTGCACCACCACATAGGCCATAGGAAAGGAATATTTAGCTTTTGAGTAACACATTGTCGTTTTTTTTAGCATTTTCATGTCGTGGATGGTTCTAGGAGCCTATGTTATGGTCTAGGGCCAAAATGTAGGTTCTTGGGCAATAAAACTTTATTTTGAGACTCATGGGCCATGCATAGGGACTTGAGTCATCATACATACCCTAGATAGGGAATATTTTGTTTATAGTATAAGTTCTTGTGTTTATTTTTGCACTAATTTTGGTTTGATAAAATCCCATACAGTGATCATTCAAACCTTGATGTCAAAGTCTTTGATCTAAAACCTTGGTTATAAATAACCCAAGGTCAAAGTTTATTGTGTTAGTGTGTTGATTTGGTGCAGTAGGCATGTTAGTTATTGGGTTAGGGGGTGGTGGGTTAGGGTTAGAGGGGCACTGTCTTAAGGGGATATTATCTACAGTTTCATAATGTGGTAGGCTTTGGGGAGTTTTTTTATTAGAAGTGAGGCACCTAATGGATTAGTGGGTTAGTGGGAAAGGGGTTATGGTTTTGTTGGTACTAGTGGTTAAGTGGTTTATAAGTTATCATATTATTCGGTTTGGGGCTAGATGTTAAGGTTGTGTACGAGGTGAGGGGGTTAGAGGTTGAAGCTTCCTAGGTGCATGGATCATGTGTTCCAAGTACATGAGTCATTTACATGGGTTGGTTGTGTTAGGTCAGTGTCTAATTAGTGGCATTATTTATGGTGGCCATTTCAATATTTGTAACACAAAGGATGGTTCTTGTGGCCTGGACTATGGCATGTGAACTAAATTTAGGGTCTAATTCCATATTAATTTTCCATGGGGTTGATGGTCCATGCATGTTAACCTAGATTACCACATAAGAATCTCTAGCCTACATGTGAGATCGCCATGATCATCATTGTCACCATCGTCGATGTCATTATTGTTGTTGGTTTGTCCATGGTTATGTAAACCAATAAACCAACCATGGTTTAATATTTATAGGTTATGTAAACCAATAGTGGTTCTCATAACCTAAATAATGGTCCATGGTTAATAAATTTACTATATGATTCATGGTCCATGTGTAGGGTCCTACACATAATTACTTTAACTTACAAGCGAGATATTATGGCCATTTCAATATTTGTAGCATTGATGATGGTTCTCGTGGCCTATACCATGGCCTATAAACTAATTTTACGGCCTAATACCATATTAATTTGCTATGGGGTTGATGGTCCATGCATGCTAACCTAGACTACTACATATGACCTACATATGGAATATATAGCCTATATGTAACAATTCCCTCTGTTGCTCTTGAGTGATGATTAAGGCCTTGCTACATCACACAATCTCTAAAGAGTGAATCTAATTTCAACTACAAGTGGGATGTGTTGGTAATTTTTAGATCTGTAACACCAAAATTGAAAATTTTCCTGCCAATTTCAACATGCTAGTAATTTTCATTCCATCAACCTTTCTTCTCATTGTTCTCCCCTTTTTGTGAAGGGTGACTCAAGTGGATTCCAATGGACAACAATGGAAACAAGCCAGCATAACATAACACACACATGCCCATATCCAAGGCCTGGAATATATTGCAAACTAATGAGTTGAGTGAATTCAAGATGCAATTACAATAATTATTAGACAAAGGGTTCATATGACCAAGTGCATCACCTTGGATAGAACACATATTGGTAGTCAATAAGAAGGATGGAACCTTTTGGATATGCATTGGTTATTCAATGTTAAATAAGGTGACAATTAAGAACAAGTACCTCCTACCCAAATTGATGATCCTCTTTATTAACTTAGATGGGAAAATGTTTTTTCAAAGTTGGACTCAAGTTTTGGGTATCATCATATGAGAGCAAAGACTCAACTACATTATTTAAGATGTGCCACCACCTATTGCCTTGCTGCAAATGCCAATTATTTTTTACTTTAAGAATGTTACAAATCAAAGTCCAAAGATCCTGAGTAATGCTGCAATCTACTACAAGATGTTGTATGGTCTCCTCATTGCTCAAACATAATGGATAGGGTGAAGGTCCAATTCCACCCCTTTCTCTGTAAATATCCCTTGTTAAGACTTTATTTTGTAAGCATGGCCACATAAATAGAATTGAGTTTGGAGGAGCTTTGATTTTCCATGTCACTGTATACCACCACTTCAAATCATCATCCTCATAAAGATATATAAAGGCATTATAGGCCTCTTTTATTGTCACAATCCCTTCTATTTTGTTGCAAGTCCAAGCCAACCTATCTGGTTCTATAGACAGAGTGATCCCATTTTGGTAAATTCCCTGTATGTATGTGTTCCATTCACTGGCTAGAGTTCTCGTGAGTCTGAGATCTTGTGCAGAGAGCTAAATACTAGAACCTGTCAAGTTGGAAATATTTTTCTTATGTATATATGTTGATGTATATGTAACTTCGGAATGTATTTCACATATATGTATATTGTATTCCTATAGAGATGGTATTATTCCTCTATAAGGAAGTGTCGTCATTTATATTGTAAGTGTCGTAACTTATACTTGATGGGTTATTAGACCACCTTGTTTGGGGTCGGCCCTGTATAAGTCATGTGGGTCAATGGGTTATTAGACCACCCTATTGGGGGTCGGCCATGTGGTTCAAAGGGTTATTAGACCACCCTATTGGGGGTCGACCCACTCAGCATTATGTTATGTGGTTAAGTTCGAGCCGACATGAGTTAGGTAAAAAGGCAAGTCAAGTCAAGTATAAATAGAGTGCGGGAGGCACTCTATTTACTCACTCACTTCACACACATGCTCTCAAGGAGGAGAGGTGCACTTATGGAGGAGGAGGATTGCTGCTAGGTTATGGCTATCTCTATTGGTTGGTTGTATCATTTCTCTATCTATCTCTGAGGAAGTTATTGGGGTTTTTCACCTTTATGGTTTTCCCCAAGTAAATCTTTGTGTCTCTTGTGTGTGCTTGCATTATTGTCTCCATGATTGATATGCTGTAGATATGCTGTACATGTTGTTCTCTCAGTTAAGATCCTAGATCAGATTGAAGTAAATTCAGAAAATTCAACATGGTATCAGAGCTAGCCTGAAAGAAGGCATGATATGGCATGTATGACACTTGTTGCACTTACGATGCTAGGGCTTGATATAGCAAAAACCAGTCATCGTAGCACTTTCGCTATAAATCCGTTTTGGCGAAGTTTTCGGATCTGAAATTGTTACAAGCCGAAGCTAAGATCTCCAGGTATCTTGTGTCCAAAGGAAAACCTCTAATTCGTTGTACTTTGTGATTTATGATCTGTACAATATAGGGTTTCTGCCTCTTCCAGATCTGAGTCAAAATCAGGTGACCTTGGGAAAAAGGTCATATCTTGGGATAGGAAGCTCCAAATGAAATTTCGTAAAAAGGGACAGGTATTACACAGTCTGCACTATCTCAGAAAACTTTTTCAGAGCCCGAAGTCGAACCAGTGACACGTGGAACGCCGTACAAGTTCGCTCTCTTGTATTATCCCATAAACAGGTCACGTTGCGACATTTGGCATAAATATCTCTCAGAGAGTCCAATTGAGGTCATACCTGTCAGGATGGAAAGTTAACAGGCCGAGCTATCTCAGAAAACGTTTTCAGAGGCTGAAGTTAAAACAGTGACACGTGGCACGCCGTACAAGTTCGCTCTCCTGTTTTATCCCAAAACAGGTCACGTTGCGACATTTGGCATATCTCTCTCTCAGAGAATCCAATTGAGGTCAGACCTGTCAGGATGGAAAGATAACAGGTCAGGCTATCTCATGAAACTTTTTCAGACCCTGTGGATCAAAAATTTCGGAGTTACACCAGAAACAATCAGGTACATATTTCTGTCAAAACATAATTATTTTTTGGTACCTTCATTCATGGCTTCCGGAATTTAGGGCTTTGGAGAAAGTTGGAATTTTTGTAATCGGAGACCACGGCTGGATGCTACTCATCAAAATAGAAATTTAGAGACCAATATCAGAATTTTTGGTTGGGCAGAAGGCCGGGCTTGATTAGACCCTAGTTCGGGACTTTGATCAGAAAAGTGGAAAATTAGGGCTTCTGTAAAAATGGCAATTTTTGAAATCTGTGACCACGGCTGGAAGCTCCTCAGAAAAATAGAAGCTTAGAGCTTTGGATCAAACATTTTGATGGGGAAAAAGAGTGGGCTTCATCAAACCCCAGTTCAGGGTCACGTCCAGTGAATCTGGAAGTTTCAAAGGCAAAATTGAGGAGTGAAACTTTGCAGTTTTCAAATTCTGAATATACCAGTTTGATCAGCTCATCAAGGTCCAGTTCTTGCAAATCAAATGGATTGGGTTAATCCTAGAAGAAGATGGATTGATCATCTGCATAAGTAAAGAAGTTCCTGTTTCAGAGGGAGATGAGGCTAAGGCCTTACATAAGAAGATTTCAAGCGATCTCGACAGGTATGAATCATCGAGGTATGTTTTGAGATTTGTTCATGATTAAGTTTATGGTATGTTTGTCTTCATGTTATTACGGTTAGTACAATTTTGATTTTAGATTTGTCGTATAACCTTAACAAAATTATGAATGCATGATAGAAGATATTCATTGGTTAGGGTGTTGACACTTATGATTGTACTAATGCATTATGGTGTTGTATGAGGTTTACTAACATGAAAGGTACACCAAGAAAGACAGATCATGTTCTGGTCCAAGAACATATGATCATGATAACATGAGGACAAAGATTCATCCATTGTCATGGATCTCATAGAAGATCCATTTACGAGGTATGTATAACTTGGTTTTATAATGGCTAACCTATGAGATATACAGGTTACTAGCACAAGTCATTGAAGAAGAACAAGAAGACATCATGTGAGTATGTTAGACATAACTAGCTAGCATGCTAATCCGGGTATGTTTTTTCTATATCAAGTTACAATCTCATCTTGTGATAAGATCCTTTATATAAGTATACTTGGCATGATTGATTATAATTATTCATTGAAGTTAGTAATCATGGGTTTAGGCATATTATGCTTTTTACTTTGTTTAATGATATGACTAACCAGAAAAGTCCTATGGTCAAATAGGAATATAAGTAAAATAATATGTCTCTTATATTGATTGATTTGACTAACCATAAGAATCCTTGAATGCTCATGCTTATTATTTCTGTTTGAAATGATCATGACTATACATGCTTGAGATTATTGTGTTTTAATAGTATACTAATGAATGTATGATTTTATATGAGATCACAAGGATAACACATTCATGATACTAATAAGCATGCATAGGGACCAAGGATGAATATGAGTTCAAGAACAGGTAATTCAGGAAGCAAAGATCAAGAGGGAGCACACTCCAGTTGCTCCTGCCAGAAAGCAAAGGAGCACACTCTAGTTGTTCCTGCAAGAAAGCAAAGGAGCACACTTCAGTAGTTTCTGCAAGGATGCAGATATTCAGAGGGAGTTGATCATCTCTCTACATTTCACAACAGAAAGGTGTAGAAGAAGCTACCTCAGTTTAGGACTCCAGCAGCTCCTGCAAGGAAGCAAAGACTCAGAGGGAGTCCACCCAACGAACAAACAAAGATAAGTATTTGAATTGTCATTTCTTAAATAATACTGTTCAATAATGTATATACTGATGTTCCTAGAATTAGGTTGTGTATTATGCATATTAGAATAATTGCATTGATGAACAGTATACTACTAATATGCATGGGTAAGTAGCCTATGGCACTGTACAACATTCCATTGCTACTTATCTAGAATGAAACCTCTTTGCTGACATGTTGGGAGTTGTGCACACTCTTAACAATGTTCTGGTAGAGATTGGAAGGCATCTAGAAAGTTACGGGATATGGATAAATGTTGTATTGAAGCATTGGCTAAGATAATTGCATGACTGTATGACATATTTCTTTATGTGTAAGAATTTGCTCTGAAAACTATAAGATGTTTTCTAATCATGCAATTTAACTTGTTGTGTAGGAAAGATCATATGCCATCTCCTACAAAAGGACTACAACATTTGTTCCAGCAAGAAAGATATCTATTGAAGATATTGAAGTTCCCAGGATCTGGGATGAAGAAATGGAATGCCATGATCCGTAGATCATGAAGAAGATGTTTGGGATGCAGTCCCAAGACCTGACAGGGAGTCATATGTATGCAGATTGAAGAAAGCCTTGTATGGCTTGAAGCAAGCTCCCAGAACTTGGTATGGTGAAGATAGATTGATTGCCGACACGCAGCGGAAGCTTACTACCGAGTTCAAGATGAAGAACTTGGGGATGATGCACTATTTGTTTTTGGCATGGAGGTGTGGCAAAGTGCAGATAGAATCTTCCTTGGACAAGGGAAGTATGCAGTAGAGATCCCAAAGAGGTTCGGGATGATGGATTGCAAGGCCATGGCCACACCTATGGCATCGAATCTGAAGCTTCTATGTGATGCTTCATCTGAGTCATTTGATGTCTCTATGTATCGTCAGATGATTGGGTCCTTGATGTACCTGACGAACACGAGACCAGACATTTGCTTTGCTGTGAACACATTGAGCCAGTTCCTGACGGATCCGAGAAGTGTTCACCTGGTTACTGTAAAGCATGTTCTGAGGTACCTGAAGGGTACAGTGGATTATGGGCTCAGGTATGAGGTGAATCAAAAGTTTAACCTGGAAGGTTATGTTGATTCAGATTGGGCTGGCAGTGCTGCAGACAGGAAGAGCACATCTGGGTGCTGCTCCAGTATGGGATCAGGTGTGATCTCTTAGTTTAGCAGGAAGCAGTCCTGCGTAGCACTGAGTACAGCTGAGGCAGAGTATGTTGCAGCCTGTTCAGCTAGTTGTGAGGCAGTATGGCTACGGAAGCTACTGTCTGAGTTATTTGATCTCCCGTTGGAGGCTACTGGTATCTTCTGTGATAACCAGAGTTGTATGAAGCTGTCCGAGAACCCAGTGTTTCATGACAGGTCGAAACACATAGACATCAAATATCACTATATCAGGGATATGGTGCAGAGAGGAGCTGTGAAGCTCCTGTATGTTGCGACGGACGAGCAGATTGCAGATGTGCTGATGAAGCCACTAGCCAGAGTGAAGTTCGAGTACTTCAGAGAGAGGCTTGGCGTTCTTCAGACCGAGGATACTTCGAGGAAGAAGTGATGGACACATTTGCTGAAGCCATTCCAAGCATGTTGGAAGGAGGATCCTTCACATGGCTGTGGATGTAAGCGCTGGATGATGAGCATCAGGATGATGTTCTGGTTTCTGCTTGGATATGATCAGTTGGATCATTTTATGTATGTATGTATGCATCATGTTGGATGCTTGGACCATGTATCTGTATATGTATCAGGTGGATACATTGTATGATCAGGTGGATCATGTATGGTGATATGTATCATGTATTTGTATTTGTATCAGGTGGATACATTGATGATCAGGAGGATCATGTATGATGATATGTATCAGGTAGATACTTGGTATGCATCAGGTAGATGCATTGATGATCAGGAGGATCATGTATGATGATATGTATCATGTATTTGTATCAGGTGGATACATTGATGATCAGGAGGATCATGTATGATACTTGGTATGCATCAGGTAGATGCATTGATGATCAGGAGGATCATGTATGATGATATGTATCATGTATTTGTATCAGGTGGATACATTGATGATCAGGAGGATCATGTATGATACTTGGTATGCATCAGGTAGATGCATTGATGATCAGGTGGATCATGCAGCAGGATGTTGCAGTGATGATCAGGATGATCATAGATGACGAGCTTCAGGATGTTGCTCCAGATGACATGCAGCAGGACGTTGCAGTGATGATGATCAGGATGATCATGGATACATCAGGATGATGTATGGTGAGTATCAGGTTGATACTCTATGGCCGTGGATCAGGTTGTGCAGATGAGCATGTAATTCGTTGCCCTGGGAGATTTGCAGATGGTCTTTCAAGGTTTTGCCTATGGCATGTAATTCGGTGCCCTGGGACATTTGGCAAATGCTCTTTCGAGGTTTTGCTCTGGGAGGACATGTAATTCGTTGCCCTGGGAGATCTGCAGATAGTCTTTCGAGGTTTTGCCTATGGCATATAATAGCGCCCTGGGATATCTGGCAGATGCTCTTGCGAGGTTTTGTCCTATGGCATGTAATTCGTTTCCCTGGGAGATCCGATAGGTTGGGCTGTGTGCCCGTAATCAGTCCTGGGATGATCTTGCGAGGTTTTGCCATGAACACATGTAATTCGTTGCCCTGGGAGATTTCAGGTCGGAGTTTTGTACCCGTAACATCCTGAGATGCTCTTGCGAGGTTTTGTGGTGGACCATATGTAATTTGTGCCCTGGGAGATTTCAGGTCGGAGTTGTGTACCCGTAACATCCTGAGATGCTCTTGCGAGGTTTTGTGGTGGGGTCACATGTAATAGCGCCCTGGGAGATCCTACAGGTCGGAATTGTGTACCCGTAACATCCTGGGATGCTCTTTTGAGGTTTTGTGACGCACGTAATAAGTCATGAGGATTCCACAGTATGGCCAGTGATGACGAAGACCTGCAGGTGGTGGGCCTACATCCACTATGAAAAAGGACTGGCTCTGTAGAACTTCCTATGACGAGTAGATTCAGAGATTGATTGAGATAGCAGCAGCAGTGACGATGATGATGACTCAATGACGATTATCCAGTGACGATGATCCAGAGAAGATGACTTGTGCTAGAAGAACTGTGCTGAGAAATACCTTCCTAGTTAAGAGGGAGTGTTGATGTATATGTAACTTCGGAATGTATTTCACATATATGTATATTGTATTCCTATAGAGATGGTATTATTCCTCTATAAGGAAGTGTCGTCATTTATATTGTAAGTGTCGTAACTTATACTTGATGGGTTATTAGACCACCTTGTTTGGGGTCGGCCCTGTATAAGTCATGTGGGTCAATGGGTTATTAGACCACCCTATTGGGGGTCGGCCATGTGGGTCAAAGGGTTATTAGACCACCCTATTGGGGGTCGGCCCACTCAGCATTATGTTATGTGGTTAAGTTCGAGCCGACATGAGTTACGTAAAAAGGCAAGTCAAGTCAAGTATAAATAGAGTGCGGGAGGCACTCTATTTACTCACTCACTTCACACACATGCTCTCAAGGAGGAGAGGCGCACTTATGGAGGAGGAGGATTGCTGCTAGGTTATGGCTATCTCTATTGGTTGGTTGTATCATTTCTCTATCTATCTCTGAGGAAGTTATTGGGGTTTTTCACCTTTATGGTTTTCCCCAAGTAAATCTTTGTGTCTCTTGTGTGTGCTTGCATTATTGTATCCATGATTGATATGCTGTAGATATGCTGTACATGTTGTTCTCTCAGTTAAGATCCTAGATCAGATTGAAGTAAATTCAGAAAATTCAACAATATATGCAAGATAATAAAGGCCCCAACTGTGTAGGTGTGGTAGCAGTTCTTCTGATAGTATAAAGTCAGATCCTTTACCCAAAAAAGGATCCAAGCCTAAAAGAACTCTTGTGCCTGTACCAACCTTCCAAGCAATCCATCGCTTAACCACAGGTAGTGTAGTCAATAGATTTTTATAGATAATGGAGGCTATTGGGAAAGCTAAGTGTTTCTTCCTCAGCTATGATACAACATCAACTCCTTTCAAATATTTCCTTCTCATAGTGACACTCCAAATACCATCACGAAAAAGTGCCATGATCCACAATGATTTGGAAGCTAGGGCCTTGTTAAATAGATTGAGATCTCTTATTCCCCAACCTCCCTTATTTTTTTTCTTTGCTATCAGACTCCATCTTGCCAAATTGTAACCCCCCTAAAATTCCAACTAAATTTGTCGCAACACAGTTCCATGTCAGACAAAATTTTAGAAAAAAATCTTTAGCTCTAACATGATCCAGCATAGTCTCTTGAAGAAACACAACATCAGGTTTAACTATAGACAAAAGCTCCTTGAGGGCTAGCATCTTGAAGGAACCTACAACTAAACTATGGCCAGTAGCCCAAAACTTGTTTCCATTAAGTGGAAATCCAGTTTCTCAGTCATAGCCTTTGTCATCTGGATTTTAAAAAAATATCCCTCTAAAAGTCTTGAGAATTGAACTTTTGGCGATGGTTTGTAAAAAACCGCCTGCAATTGTTAAATTCTCATGAAGCTTAGGGGGGGTTAGAAAGGCTACTCCTAAATATATGTTTCAAGGAGGTTTTTTGAAATAAAAATCAGAGAATTTTACTTTTGGAGGTGGTTATTTAAAGACTACTGCCAAAAAATCAATTCTCGTGACTTTGGGGGGGGTTAGAAGGACCACCCCAATATATTTTCCAGGTATGTTCTCAATATCCATCCTCTAAAACACTACTAAAATTTACCACTAATTATTGTATAATTGACCCCTAATTAACCTCATAATTGACCACTAATTACACCCAGTTATCACTCATTGCACCAAAATGATCCCTACTTGATCACTAATTACCCGTAAATAATCCATGCTTACTAGTAATTAACCCTTGATAACCTCTAAATTACCCCTACTCTTTTCCAAGGAAAACCTTGTGGAGAAACTTATTGGATTTTTCCAAACATTCATAGATGGCATATTCCCCAGTAAATCCATCGATGTAGACTACCGTGCCTCACACACAAGGATTCGAAATGGGCACATGCCACCATGAACCTAACTAAATGCCCAACATCATGGACAACCACTAGTTTAGCTAATCCCTTGGGCTTAAATGTCGCCTACTTATCCATAATTGACCCATAGGTACCATTAATTTCCCCTAGTTAACCCATAATTGACCCATAATTACCACTAACTAACTCCTAATTACCCCATAGTTCACCCCTTATTAACTAGTAATTACCCCTAAATAATCCATTCTTACCAATAATTAACCCTCGATAACCTCTAAATGACCCCTACATTTTCCCAAGGAAAACCTCATGGAGAAACCCAATGGATCTTTCCAAACATTCATAGATGGCATATTCCCTAGTAAACCCATCGATGTAGACTAGTGTGCCTCAAACATAAGGATTCAAAATGGGCACATGCCACCATGAACCTAACTAAATTCCCAACATCATGGACAACCACTAGTTTAGCTAAGCCCTTAGGTTTAAATGGCCCCTACTTAATTACCTATAATTGATCCATATGTACCATTAATTTCCCCTAGTTAACCCATAATTGACCCCTAATTATCCCATAATTGACCCCTTATTAACCCCTAATTACCACAGCTCATTACCCAAAAATTACCCTTAAATGACCCTTGATTACCCATAATTGACCACAAATTATCCCTAAATGATCACTAATTAACCCCTAATTACCCTTCATATACCCCTAATTACTCATAAATGACCCATAACTTTGCTCAAGGTTTGAGTCCATCACATAGGCCTTATAAAGGGAATTTTTGGCTTATGAGTGGGATATGGTGGCAATTTGGGGATGTATAACACCATGATTACTTTTTTACAACCAAGCCATGGTTTGAGATTAACTTCTAGGGCCTAAGTTCATATAGTTTCCTCTAGGTCTCATGGGTCATGTGTAGCACCCCAAACGACCACACATGTCATACAAAGGAAATGTACTTTTGGCATTGGACCACTAGATGAGCAATGACAACCACACTTAGCATCCCAAATATTTCAATTAATGAGCACCATATCACTCTCACGTGCCAAAGTATGGTGGCTTGAGGCCCCACACATGGCCCATGAGGCTCAAGGACAAATGTTATGGCCAAACAACCTATATCTTGGCACCAGACCATGTATTAGGCACTAAAACTATCCTCTAAAGTGGAAAACCTCAAAATCATGACCACCATAATGCACTCATGGGGTGAGAATTTGTACTAATTTCCTATGTGGTTGTTGCAGGCCCACACATGGCCCATGAGCTCTAAAAAAAAGTGTTATGGCCTAAGATCTTGAATTTCAATCCTAAACAAGTTTATGATTCCTGAAGACCATCGATGGTATGTTAAACCTCGAAATAAACACCACATCTCACTCATATGCCAAAGATTTCCATTGTAGGACTTGTGTGGTGGTCCAGGGTCCCATGTATGGACCATGAGATCCAAAGACAAATTTTATGGGCCAATAACTTGTATTTTTGTATCAACCTTGGCTTGGACACCAAGAAGTTACATCCCCATTATAGGACCATATCTTGTTGGCATGATGAAGATTCCATTTGTAAGGTCTATGTGGTGGTTTATGACCTAAAAGGAAGACAAATTCTCGACAATGTCATACTTCTGCAAGAAGCAATTCACTCCAGCTGAATAGGAAAGGGAAAAGGTATGATTATCAAGCTTGACATGGCCAATGCATTTGACTGGGTCAAGCATTCCTTTTTGCTTAAAATTATGAATTGCTTTGGATTTAACAACACTTTTATTAGTTGGATTTCATCTTGCATAAGAAAACCATGGATTTCCCCCTTGATCAATGGCCGCCCCACTGATTTCTTCCAAGCTTCCCATGGCATCAGGCAAGGATGTCCTCTTTCCTCTTTTCTGTACATCATCATTGCAGAATCTCTCAGTCACAAACTGAATTTTGATTTGAACTCTAGTTCCCTCCCTGGCCTCCGTCTCACTCATGATTCCCATCCCCTCAACCATACCCTCTTCGCTGATGATTCTCTCTTCCTGGGTGGCACCTCTTCTATCATTGCTCGGAAATTCAATTGCAACCTAACTTTTTATTGCAATGCTTCCGAAGGAAAAGTAAACTTGCACAAGAGTGCTATCTATTGCTGGAATTCAACCAACAACACAACAGTCAGAATTAAGAGAATTCTGAATATCAAAGTCTACAATATATGGGACAAATTCAATTACCTAGGTCTTCCAACTACATTCGGTAATTCAAAAGCTGGAAATTGGGATGACATGATCAACAAAATAAAAAACAGAATCAGAAGATGGGGTGGTCATTGGCTTAGCAAATCTGGGAAATTAATCTTAGTAAACTCCGTACTCTCCGCAATTCCATCTATCACTCCTCCATTCTTCTAGCCCCAAAAGGATCTTCCAATTAGATCAGCAAGCTTTTGAGAGACTTTCTATGCTCCGATGGAAAAAACAATGGAAATAAAATCCATCTTGTGAATTGGGAAATCATCAAACAGTCAAAATCCTTGGGAGGTCTGCAAATTCAAGATCCCTTCTTCACCAATTTGGCATTAGGTGGTAAGCTCCTCTGGAAAATCCTTCACAGCAAACACCATCTGGTTAGTCAAGTACTCAGGAAGAAATACTTAAATGGAACCAATCTAAGATGTCTCAATAAAAAACCAACCACCAAAGGATCCAGCATTTGGACATTATGCAAAGCTGCCTGGGAATTCTTTTAAGATGGTCTCTATTGGGTTCTTGGCAATGGCAGGAAAATAGACATATTTGCAGACAAGATCATGAACAACGAGGCTCTCCATAACAATCATGAGCTACATGACATTGCAGCTTGGCTTAGGCATCATGGAATCACCACTCTTAAAGAATTTTGCATTTCGGATTCCAATGGCAGTTGGAAAAGTTGGAAAATCATAAATATCCCTCCCCACCCTGAGGCAGCCAACAATATTCTCATTGACACTCTAAAAGGATGCGCTCCCCTTAATCTTATAACTAAAGATGATCGAGGATGGGGTCCCATAGGAGCATATACCTCTATTATCGGCTACAAAGCACTTCAATCCCATGATGATGCAAGAAACGATGTATGGAAAATAGCATGGAATCCCTTTGGGCTTCCTAAAATCATTTTTTTCATATGGACATTAATTCATTCCAAAGTTCTTACCGGTGACAATCTCATCAAGAGAGGTTTTCATGGGCCTTTTTGGTGCCCTCTTTGTCACAATAACCTCGAAACTCTTAATCACCTCTTCCTGGATTGTGTTTTTACTAAACTTGTCTGGAAGCTACTCCTCCTTGACCTTATTGACACTTAGGAAACCTTCCTCTATATACCCTACCCGCACATCCAACAAGAGCCTTTGGCGACAGATTTGGATTTCCATTCCCAAATTTATATGTTGGAAAATATGGACCACCAGAAAGAATGCAATTTTCAATGAAAGGCATTATACCCCCATTCAAACTGTAGGTCAAGCAAAAAATTTACTAATAGACTATTTAAAAAATTCCAATCACAAAGAGGATGCAACACTCAATATGAGAGAAATGAATTGGATAGTGGGCAATCTCCCTAATTCAAGTAAAAATTTCAGTCCTCACAAACACCCAGTTTGGCACATCACACTCACCATCCTCGAGTTTCATGAATGGAGAATCAATCAAGACACAGATAGCCTGCATTTTGATGGTGCTTCCAAGAATAATCCCGGCAAAGCTGGTGTAGGAGGACTTCTGAGGACAAGTGATGGAACCATCAGGATTAAGTACAGTTGGGGTTTGGGAAACTTCTCAAACATTATTGCAGAAGCATTAGCCCTATTAAAAGGTTGCCAAATTTCCAAAGATCATGGGATCAACAATTTAAATGTTTTTGGTGATTCTATGCTCATCATAGGAGCCTTGAATGCAAACACTAATCTCAAAAATCTAGCTTTAAATCAAATATTACAGCGCATTATGCAGATCACAAGTGCATTCACTGAATTCAAATCATTTCACATTTTAAGGAATTTAAATGAGGAAGCTGATAATGAAGCAACCATTGGCACCAATCTCAATTGTGGAATATTAAATCTTTCCAACAGCAACAGTCAATTTCATCAAATTCCTTGACCTGGATTATTGGTTTTCTTTACTCCAAAGTATTTTTGCTTCAAAATTTGAGTGATTGGCACTTTCAACTTCAACAATTGATAATTCTAAATTGTTAAAACACTGATGATCAAACATACAGTTCAATGGAATTGAATTGAAATTAATCGTGGCATCAATGCTTGGACAAAAGTTGACAATTCTGTAATCATAATCATAACTGACCAATTGATTATTAGCAGTGAAATTGGATTGATTATTGAATCTATCTCCATCAACTCAAGATTCATACATTTCAGATGAATCCCATCCTATTCAGGGCTCTTGAGAGTAGGAGAATTCGAGTGAATGACATTTTCAATTTCAGCAATTGATAGTTCTGAATTGTTAAAATGCAAATGATCATATACATAGCACAAAGGAACATAATTGAAAAGAACCATGGCATCAATGCTTGGACAAAAGTTGACAATCTTGTAATCACAATCACAATTGATCGAATGATTATTAGCAGCGAAATCGGATTGATTGATCAAATCATTCTCCATGAACTCAAAATACATGCAACTCACTTCGGATTTTCGAGATTTATTGAATTCAATATTCATTTTGAGAATTGCTGATTTCGGATTAGCACATCGTAACCTGCCGATTTGGTTTACAACCACAGTGATTCTTTTTTTTTAATATACAATATTCGTTTTAGTTAAAAAAAACATGTTAACCTTATAAGATTTTGTATGTTGTATTACATGTGGCCTCACATTAATTTCAGAAATTATTCTAGGTTCCATGTTTTGTTTCTTTCATAAGTTTATTACTTAATATATTTCAAATGCATAATGTTGACACTTGTTATTTTTATTTGGAAATTAAATTCCTTAATAATATATATATATATATATATATATATTAATTGAAGATTAAATTCTTTAATAAAAAAATTATTATTGAAAGGTATTTTTTAATAAAACTTGATAGTTGAATATTTATTGTTTAGAATAAAAAACTAAACAAAACATAAAAACAAAAAATTAGTTGAAAGGGAAGAGATGAAATGAACTAGCCCTTCAATTTTCCCCTCCTCTACCAATTTTTCCTGTAGAGATGAAATGAACTCCGTCATGTTGGTCTATAGAGTCTCCGTCATGCTAGTCTATAGAGTCTCCATCACGCTGGTATGGAGCTTTTACAGGGGTTTGGTGGAAGGGAGCTGTGGTCGACATAAAGCCTGAGGGGAATCGTCGTTTTGAGAAGGGGAAGGGAAGCAAACACAGAGGGAGGCCTAGGGTATGCAAAGCAGAGACAATGACCAGGGCTTCATTTTATTCCTTGGACTCTTCATGTCTTGTACTTCTTTTGTTGCATCTATATTCAGGACTCAATAGTAACAGGTTTTCACTTCTCAGTGAGTGATCAATTTGTCCCCTACACCACTGATATGAAAAAATATTTTCTTGTAGAATCGATCCGAGGAGGCTTGGTGGTATGAAGGTGGTATCAAGAATGGTTTCTAAATTTGGTGACCCATATACCCCATGCCAATACTCATCATAGAGTTTCAAAGTTATGCCAACATTTCACAACAATACCCTTATTTACCATCTTACACCTTAACCATGGCAACCTTAATATATAGGTTTCAATAGTTTAAGGCCCAAATTAAAGGTGCACCATTTCAAAGAATAGCCAAAGTATACAAATCCACTTCTCCAAGGGATTGATGCACAAATATTCACCAATAAAATTTGGCAAATCTAAAAATATTAGTCACAAAAGTGCTTTTAAGTATTTTTCTTTCAATCTAGTTTAAAGTATTGGTATTTTTCTTTCAATCGGGTTTAAAATATTGGACTATCAAATTGATATACCTTTCAATACAATAACAACTTATGCTTTAAAAGATTGGACTATCAAATTGATATACCTTTTTCAAAGATTGGACTATCAAATTGATATACCTTTCAATACAATAATGACTTATGCTTTAAAAGATTGGACTATCAAATTGATGTACCTTTCAATACAATAATGACTTATGCTTTAGGCTTTGCTGGAGGGGAAAGGAAAACTAGGGCTCAAAGAACTAGAGGATTGGGAATAGGGGATTTGAACCTACAACTTCTTCTTTGAGTCTTTAGCGACTGGTAAATCCCTGCGAAACCCTTTCTCACAATTTCTCTCGGTGCATATACCTATTTGGTTACTTCGATTGAATGGAATATAAGGCAAGGAGGAACGACCTCACAGGAAATATTGAACCTTGAAGACCGGTGGGATCACTCAGTAGCTCTCCATCAATTCAGAGGAAATGATTGGGAAGAAAGCATTAAAAGAGTTCAGGCCCGTAGCACAGTATCTCTATCTATCCCTCCAATATCTTGATTCACTTGCGGATTCAGAGTGGGAAGCCCTTCTACAGACTCAACATTCGATTTTTTTCGTACCACCATTCTTGTTTGATTTCTAACCCTGGGCACTTGACCTATTTATCATTCAACCACTTCTTCCATCCGAATATAATTATGCTTTGATTTTTGGACTGTTTGATAATGATCAAAAACTACCTCCACCGAACTCATAGATCTGCACTTGCCGGGTATGTCATTCAATTAGTTGGCAAGATAGACAATTCATTCCCTCAATCTTTAATTGCTACGATGATTTACTGCGAGAAAAACTATGGCCAAGATGGGCCTATCGAAAGTCCACAACATCTTCTGATAGATTTGCGTGCAAGTTTTACTTTGGAAAGCATGAGCTCTCTGAGGCTCAAAAAATGTTGGATGGTTAAATACTTGCATAGTTCCACAAGAAGCCCAGATTCCCTGAGGAGAAAATGGCAAGAATACCCTCAGTGCCAGTGATAGGGTTTCACGGCCTTGAAATAAAAACAAGATCAATAAAGAAGCGTTTGCAGCAGTGTGTGAGATCATTGCAGTGGGGGCTTCACTCTTAGTTAAAGAGGCCAATCTCTTCAACCTCATCGTGCAAGAAGATATGCGAAGATATAGTAGAGGAACTAGATGCTGATGTGTCGGGTTTACCAGAGCGAGCTATCAATATCTTCTTGCCCGGATTATTTTAGGTAGATACCATTGGAGAATTTGTTCTAGATTGTTGATAGGATTACATGGTTGTTTTGTTAGGATTTGATTAGAAATTGCCATAGCTTATTATCAAAGGAGGATTTTTTTTATGCTGGTTTCAACATTTGACTATGTTCTAATGTATTTACAATCTTTTAATTGCTTTGCAGTTCTTCTAGTCACCTCATCTTTCTCTCAGGAAACTAGCACTTGGATCTGTAAACCAATTTATTGTGTTTATGCCTACAGTAAGTCTTTCTGTAACCTAAGTGCAATAAGCATTAACAGTTGGGGTTTAACTGTCTAAATATCTATATGTTGTTAACCAAAGCCAATGTATTATATTTAATAAGAAAGCTAATTGGTTGTGAGGTTTAAATTTTGTGTATGCAGGCATTGTTACTATCAATGGAGCAATATCTTCAGGGCCTATTTACTCTTGCTCAAGATCCTACTGTCGAAGTGAGGAAATTGGTCAGTTATTGTTATTTAGCTGCCATTATCGTTGAACTTTGTCCTTTGTATAACATTCGTCCTTCCATTCTAGTACTTCTGCAAGCAGAATTTATAAACATCTCTATTACCGGTTTAATAGCTTATGTGCATGTTTCATCTCAACTAATGAAAACATTGGTTGTAGACTATTACATGAGAATGAGGTAGTAAGTTTAGCTAGGTGTTTGTGTGGTTATTCTATGTGCTATTTTTGCTGCATCAACTATCCCAATAAATGACAAATTGTTGAGCTTTGCAAAATTGAGATGAATTCCTTGGGATTGTTTTTCTTCTAAAATTGTAACTGGCTATTAGCTGTATCCTCAATTCAAGAGCTCTCTACTATTCCACCAAGAAAATTAAATAATAGATTTCTATTTCAGGTGAGTGGCTTCTTGGAAGCTAGGAACATATTGATTTTTGACTCAAACCTTTGCCTTCACTTTGCCATATAATACCACAGAAACTTTATAATGATCAGAAATGATTTGAAGAGCAATACTATTGAACAAGTCTAAAAGTCCAAAGACTGAAAATTTGTATCCAAAGTGGAGGGTTTCACACACACACACACACAAAAGTCATACATTCATCCATTTAAAGTTAAAACCCTAGTAATTAGATTAATGACCGGACAACTAATTTATTAAAAGGTTTGTCACTTGTGTGCAAGGTACATTTCTACAGTTTTTAGATGCTTTGAAATTTGCTCGAGTCTCAAGGTACTGTAATGATGGTAATATAGTTGGATTGTTTCACTTTTCCATCATGTGGCTTTTGTTATCATCACTGGGCAGTTGGCCTTGTCTTGTCATATTCTAAGTAGCAAGGTGTGTTGGTGTGGGTGTAGGTGTACCCATTCTTAAATTTGGATCTGAGTGAGTGCATGGGTTAGAGCGTGTCATATGTACACATATATGTATATAAAATATAAAAAAAATAAAGTTGAAAATGCAGAACTAAGAACTTGGAAATTTACAATTTAAAACTAAATGTGAAATACAATCTGATAAAGACTTATTTTTGAAACTTCTGATTTTATTGGGGGGTGGTCCTGATTCCCTAGTCCTTTTTCTTATTACAGGGGTCATATCAGTCCTTGTTATGGGGGTTAATGCTTCCAATAATAGGTAGATCTGTGATAATCCCACAACATATGGGTCATTGCTCCTGATAACATTTGTTTTGGGATCCAATACCCTTGGAACAGAATAATGGCCATCTCTGTAACAGGGAATGCATCTTGATTCTCAAATCTTGTTGGAGAGGTTTGGGTCCATCAGCTTGCTTCTAGGTGTGAGATAGACACTCCTAGGTTCGCACTTGTTCACCTAGTGCATGTACACAAAGAACAAGTGCACACAATCTAGTTACATTGGTCCTATTTTGCGTAATGATTTATAGTAATGTACCCATGGAGGGGTTGAAAGATATAATTAATTAATAAGGATTAGTAGTAACTAATTAAGAATTAACCAACATTAATACAGAATATTGATTATTAATAAAAGGATGCATTTAACAATATAGAAATACCTTTAAGGCTTATAATTGTATGTATTGTAATTTGTAACATCAGGCTAAATTTTTGGTTTTGTAATGAGGTTGTCATCAACTGGTGTGGAGAATTTAGTGAGTAGTTACCATATTTTGGCTAATGATTTAACGTGACAGGCCTAAGTATGGGTTGAAATATATAATCAATTAATTAAGATTAATAGACATTAATAAATAAATAAGAGACATTAATAAAGAATATTGATTATTTATTAAAAGATGCTCATAATAATGCAGAAGTAGCTTATATATATATATATTGTAACATCATGTTAAATTATGGGTTTCCCAATTAGGGCCTCATTAAATGGTGCATAATATTTAGTGATCAGTCACCACCTTGTTTTTCTTTTTTGCTTTTCATTCCATTTTTCCACCTACCATTTTGTCTTACCACATATCGCATTTTGTCTTCTGTTATCAGTCATTTCTACAACTCGTCTTTGTTCTTTTAGTCTGTCTATTCATTAATGCTATCCATTATTTGTTATTCTCTCCAACTCTGAGTCGTCTACTTCAAATTTTTTTCCCACTGTTTTTAAAATTCCTTTCTGTCATCCATCTTCTCTTTATTTCCTTGCTATGATTTTCTTAGTATTTGCATGCCCTTGGAAATCAAGATGTTGCCCATATTGTTGTTCCATCAAATTCTCTCACCTTTTCTTTCTATCATCTTGTTCACTTATTCTTATCTTTTTCATCTTGGCATCTAGCTTCGTTTTCATCAGTGACTTTTTTTATGAATTGCCTGTAAGAAAAATGAATAGAGACAGCCACACTTAGAAGAGAGAACTGCGAAGTTTGTGTTCTATTAAATCAGAATATGTCTTCTTACATTTATACAAGTGGAGAGGGAAAGAAGTTATGTAACTTCTTTCCATTAAATTATTATTAATATTGAAGTACTTTAACGCATTTTAATTTATGTAAAGTAAATCCTAATTAATAAAGAATGACCTTAAATATTAATTACACTAAGATCCTCCCTTAATGGTCATTTTGAAAAAAACTCCAAGCTTGTCTCTAAATTTAACAAACTTATTTGGAGCGAGTGGCTTGGTGAAAATATTTGCATTCTGCTCGTGGTGCAATGTTGGAGTTCAACTTCATCTTCCATAAGTTGTCTAATGAAAATTGAAATTACATTGCACGCCAATGTGTTTAGTACACTTATGAAAGACTGGATTTTCACTAATTTTAGAACATCTTGATTGTCATAAAAAAGAACTGTTGGATTGGTTTGCTCAAGCATCAAATCTCCAAGTATTTTTCTATGTCAAACTGCCTCACATGCTCCTTTTGTTGCTGCACTGTATTCTGCCTTGGTAGAAGAAAGATAAACATGTTTCTTGCTAGCCCATGAAACTGCACCTGTTCCAAGACTGAATACATATCCAGTTGTGTATTTCTGATCATCGATTGATCTACCCAATATGAATCTATATAATCAGTCAAATGAGTGCACCCCTTTCACCATATACTATTAAAAATATATATTGTTCCTTTCATCATTCTCTAAATCCTTTCTACTGCTATGCATTGTTCTACTTTAGGATGTGTCATGAACTTGGAAATGTAGTTGATGCAAAACTAAGTTCATGCTTAGTGGTTGTAAGGTAGATCAGACTTCCCACTAGTTCCCTGAAAATCAATTCATTTGTATTTCGAGTCAACTTTGGTTGATAGTTTTAATCCTTTCTACATAAGTGTAAATGAAATTTTATAGTCAGCCATCCTGTAGGTGTATATGTTTTTTTGAAGCAAAAACATATGCTAGTCTGCTAAATTTCTACACCATGCAATAAAGTAAGAGGCCTAAATCTGTTATGTCAAAAGCGGAACATAATTCATATTTTTCCTTGGTAATTGCTCCAACCTCATTATTTTTGTCGAAGATGTCATCTACATATATCACCAATATTACTTCCTTGAATTTGGTTTAGAGGTTGGAATCAAGAAAAACTTCTTCTAAATACATTATCTCATATCTTTGTCAAATTTGATGTACCAAGCTCTTGGTGTCTGTTCAAGACCATAAAGAGCCTTAACCAATTTGCATACTGTATGTTCCATTCTAGGAAACATGAAAAGTTTGATGTTGATACATATAAACTTCTTCCTCCAAATGATCATTGAGGAAGGAAATTTTAACATCCATTTGGAAAATAGTCGAACCAAAATAAGCGGTAAGAGCCAAAGCTAACCTAATTGTAACCATCTCGATAGTGGGATCAAATATCTTCTCATAATTGATCCCTTCCTGTTGAGCAAATCCCTTTGCGACCAACATTTTTTATGTTTGTGAAGTGCACCATATGTCTTGTACTTGACCTTATAAACCCACTTACATCCAATATGCTTTTTAATTTTTATCAGCAGGAACATCATGCAACACCCAAGTCTGATTTTTCATCATGGCACCATATTCAAATTGAATAGCTTTCTTCCATTCTTGGCATCCTTTGGTTTCTTCATAATTTCGAGGTTCAAAAGAATCTTGAATTTTAGCAAGTAAAGCATAATTGCAAGAATCAGAATTTAACCTTTGTTTCTCAACAACTGTCTTTCCTCCCTGGTTCATGAATCTCATCCAGGCAAACATCATCAAATGTTTGATAGAACCACTTGGGATGTCTTTTTATCTATATTCAGTGTTGATCTCATTCTGATTTGGACTGATTTCGGCAGTAATATGCTACTGATTTGTACTAATTTCAATAGCCATATTACTTCTGCAAGTTTTCCCTACCTCATGTCTGTCTGACAACTCTGACCTATGCAAAAAATTGATGTTCAACATTATCACAGCCCTCTACAAGAAATTTCAGACCTGATTTATGATGTGAATTGCTTGGAAACAAGCTAGCATGTTCATCAAGTAAAACTTCCCAACTAAAAATACATTTGTCCATGTCAATATCAATTAGACCATGGGTTTTATGATGGTCACTGTACGTTGTAAACACTAATTTCTTTCATTTTGAATCTAACTTACTGTGCTTCACATTAGGTATTCATAGTCATACATAAGCAACTGAACTAAAAACCTTTAGATGACTTTCTCTAGATATATTTTTCTATGAATAATTCCTTCCATTAGAGTTATGCAGGCATAAGTTTTCATGTTCTATTGTGATTGATATCGACTCTCCATATAGAGTTAGATGACTTGTTAGCAGGTTTAATACTGATAGACGAAAGAACAAATCTATATCTTCAGAATGATCAAATATTATGCATGTCCAACTATGGTGGATTTCAGAGGTATGCCCGCAACCTTACATATTTAAGGCTAAGAAACAAAATATGGTGCACACATAAAGGAGTCAGTGTAAAAGGAGCTCGTATTGCCTTAGTTTAGTTTTTCAAAATTTTGTTTCCAAGTTGAAATATATTCCCCCAAAAGTTTGTCCTGACCACAAAGTTGGTGGCACCGTAGATTCTTGAATTGGGTGATAGTAATTGGATATATGGTCCTTTTTGTTGATCAATCATTTGTTGTGGATTGCTAGTTTCCATTTAACTTCTATGGTCATTATAGTTTCTTCCATGACCGTCGATGTAGTCCCATGGCTCTTAGATACAAACAAGCCACAGACCTAATTGTATTTCTCCAACCTGTCGTAATGTCAAGAATGTAAAATAGCATGGAAGATGAACCATTGCAACAAAATAGTACGAAAAATGAACCATTGCAACAAAATAATAACCATTATGGAACCAAAATGTCAATCATTGTCATCGGTAGATAGGAATTCATCTAGGAATTCACTAGTGGTATTAACCTAAGTCATCAAGCAAGCTACAACCTGGCAAAACAAGATGGTTGTCTTGAGCGATCTAATAAGACTTGTATAGCATAATGCTTCTTAACACTCATCTCAGAGCATCTCTGCTTGTAAAGTCTGATATCAAACTTTTGTATCATGGATGGTCTTATAATATAAAGTAGAGTTTTGTGGATATCATATTTGTTGACCTTTCTTGAATTTGTTGTTCTATTGTCATCACATGTTTGATGTAGTTGATTTTAATTGATGTTGTAATACATTAATTCTCATCCTAGGAATGCCTCAGAATCCTATGTTTCCCCCCATTCATACACTTGGATGCTTAGATAGTTATAAGCCTACCTGAACTCCAAATCTTGAACAAATCCAACCCCTTTTAGATTGACACGTGTATTTCACCTGTTTACTTAAGTATTATCAGAAACCTTCAGCTTGAGTATGTATCAGTAGAAATCGCTTCGCTCCATGGCATTTTGTCCTACCATCTATCTAAAAAGTAAACTTTTTACCTGTAGTGCTCTTGCATAACTACTCAGGTAATACCTTTGCCACATTACTTGTTTGAATTTTTTCCAACTTGTGATGAATAGTTGTCCATGGACCTTGCTGCCTTTGTCACTCATTAAATTTTTACTGTCACACTATTGTAGGTATCCTTCCTCGTTTCTTTTATGCTTTAGCACTCGGTCAAAGCAAACTAGTACACAAGTGCTTGTTCATATGACTTAAGAGGGTCGTTTCTACTCTTACAAATCATTTTGACAGTGAGATTGCTTGGTGTTTTCTCAATAGCCTAAGATGGCCATCCACTTTGAGCACTTTCTGCAGCTAATGGGAAGCCCCATTGTTTGTCTTGACTACAGTCACTGGGCATACTATTCGAGGATCTTGCTTTTCCAGTTGAGGTTTTGTTCCCATTGGCCTCAGGTTTAGACTGGCTACCATATCTAACATGAGGATATAATTTGTTAGTGCTGTGATTTGTATGAGATTGAGACCTTAAGATGTTTCTGCCTATACTGAGGTGATCACTCATACATGCTAGAGCTTATGGACCATATCCAGTCCCAATCCTACCAGACTGATCATTTCTCTTTTCTACCCATATATTGGGGGGCTAAGCATATTAATATATTATACATACCCTGGCTAGAGATGAAGAGGACATCAGGGCATTCTGACAATGGACACCCTCCCACATCCTCGGGACATGTTCCACTTACATGAGTTGTACATGCACTGGTTTGTTCCAGCACATATAAACCTCTGATCATGGGTTGAGCTATTAGATACCCATCGCTATATTTTTCTCTTTGGCCTTAGATGTTACAATATCTCCAGCTAGTTGGGATTCTTACAAGATCACCCATCCATGCCCTATTTGTCCAGGGAATTCACCAAAGGACACTTAAGGGTTTGCATTGCTTCACCCACAGTCATGGTCTATGTTGCACGATTTTCTGGAACTACAGAAGTAGGGGAAGGAATGTTCGGTATGGATAGATCATACCAGTTAATTTTTTAGGGGACCATAGATTGGGGATGGCAATAATATGTGTGCATGCACACACACACTTTTAAAAACCAAGGACAACCTTACTGGCACACCCCAGTTCCCTGGAATATCTGGATGGAGGGTGGTTCAACTGCCAACCACTGTAGGAGTGAGTAACCCCATGGGGCTTAAATTGATTGGAACTGGAGACTTCATACTGAACTCTACCTTGAAATAAGACATTTGAACTGATTGAGCTAATCCATTGGGCTATATATATAACCTAAAAATAAAATTAAGGTAGATTCAAGGATACAAAGTTATTTATGGGGATTTAAGGTTAATCTGATGGATTACTTGATCCTGTCAAAGAAAGGGTAGGACAATGTGTCTTAGATAAAGATATTTGGGACAAACTAAAGGATCTATACTCAACCGAAGGATAGGAAACTGAAGCCATTACTATCAAAGACTTGATGCAAAACTCAATCAACCATGAAGGTAAAGGCTCTCTTGAACACTATGTCTGTAATAACTCAGAATGTGATGATTGCTCTCATATGATTGAAGAAGTCGATGAAGGTATTGTGGATCAAGAGGATGAACTCGTAAAAGCACTACAAGAAATTCATAAATTGAGGCAGATCACCAAAAGACAATGTGAGGAGATCAAGCAATTCAAGACTCAATTAGGAATGGAAATTATGGAAATTAGGAGAAGAAATTATGGAAATGCCAAGAACATGATAAGATGCTGGAGTTGCAACTTTATTGGACACACTGCAAGATTATGCTACATAGTAAGATGTTACAGGTGCAATGCATTTGGGCATAAAGCTCAAACCTGCAGAAAATCAAAATTTCCATTGACAAGAGAAAATGTCTCACACAAGTCCAAGACAGAATCCAACAAAGTTTGGAAAAGAAAGAGTGACAGTCAAATGGAACAATCAGGCACTCACATTCATGAAGAAATTGTAGATATTCAATGAAGTCAAGATTTCACAAAATAGGGAAAAAGAAAGAAGAGACTAAAAATGTTGAAAAGGTTACAGAAGAAAAGGATTGTGCCATTGGTACTTCATCTTAGTACTGAAACTTCTACCAAAATAACAAAATTATCATGTCCAAGGATCTGTGAATTTTTCATCATCCAGAAGATATCATTTGGTGTTGATTGTAATAGTAATAGGTTGGCTTCCAAAGGGAGGGATCAAGACCACATCGCTAAGGACTGCTTGTAGACCATGTCTTGAAGGACCAAGTCTTGTGGTCTTGAGAATCGTTGAGCCAAGTTATTTTGAGTAACATATAAAATGTTTTGAGACAAGCAGAACTGAGTTGCATTCCAGAAATCTAGAGAATGACATAACTGTGCATAAGGGTACATGGACTAAAGGCTTGATTATGGTGTCAGAGCTAGAATCTGCTTACCGAAGCCACAGAAACCACCACCCTTTCTAGTGCTTATGGCTCTACTCCTATCATTCCCGATGCTTTTTCCTATTTATCTACTAATAAACTTAGGGCATACAGGGTAGCATGAAAATGAAAGCATGGTGGAGTTTGATTAAACCATAAGGAGTGTTGAATTCAGCTCCTATCTCATCATTTTTCTTCAACTGAGTTTTACAAAGTATTTTCTAAATTGTCTTATGAATTTCCCAGCCCATGCCTACATTCTACTCTTTATTTTTACCCTCAGCTACATCTTCAATCTGATTAATATTTAGATCCTGGACTACAATGATACCCTTCCAAAATTCAGGGTGAACTTCTACCATGATCAATTTATACCACCTTTGCTTAAAATGAGCCTGTAGGATGCCATATTTAATCTCATTAAAAAATCAGCTCTCCCACTTCTTTTGCCAACTTGTATTTTTTTGAAGCTCATTTTGCATCAAATTAATCATGTCTTCATGCAGAAACACCTCCCTACTATCCATATTATTGAAAAGAAGTACCATCTTGAACCAAGGAACCAACACACTGCCTATCACTTGAAATGCAAACATAGTGCACTTTGTAATATTAACTTCTCGATTTTCTCCAAATTTACCAAAAAATAAATGATTTGCTAAACTAAATATTCAAAAACCAAATCCTTGTATCCCAAATCAAAGCTAGGGATAATGAGATTTCTAAGACTTGGTCTAATTGTAGTCAAACTCCAAACTAGAGCACATAACCACCTTATGTTTTGAATATCCACCAATTCAATATGAAAATAGGTAGGGTGCAACTCAAGCTTGATATAATCCAATTGATTAAGGATGGTCAGACTAATTACAAGACTAACCTCCACTAGAATGCTGAGATGGCTATTCAACACTTCAACTCTTAGCTCCCAATCCTTAGATCACTCCACAAGAGTTATGTGATTAATCATCTTCAAATATTATTTAATATCCCAGTCCTCAGATCACAACAGATGACCTTTCTTACAAGCTTTTCAAAGAGGGGGATTGCAACATATGTCCTTTATTATAGGCTTTACCAGATCATAGATAATTCTGTCCTTCCACCTCACATCTTACTTATTGTTGAGAGATGTGAGATAATGCAACACCATAGGATAAACACACTTCCTACCAGAATCTAGAACACAACTACTCAAAATTATGTTCCATTACAGCACAATACTCAATATAAAATTGATGCCTCTATCAATGCAACCAACCTCCCACTGAATTAGCCTGCACAAAGACCCATGCGTGTTGGAGAAATATGCCAGAGGAATGATTGCAGAAAATCTAGCACTCAAATTGCACCAATGCTAAAAATTCCTTATTAAAAAATTGATTATCATTTATATGCAAGGTTAAATGCCAGATGCTTTCAGAATTTCCCATCCTTCTAACAGTCAAGACTTTGATTTACATAATTGCAAGACTTGATACCCAATCCAGTCTTAGACTTTTAAGGTATAATAATATGATAAAATGGTTTTTCATCAACACTGATTGCAACCTTTGAAAGATTACATGCCTTATTAGCTGAGTGTCTACCTCCGTGTTTAAATCTTTTAAAACATGATAAAATACTTCAAAAAATTGGTTAATCTCTCGATGAAGTCTCTCAAAATTTCTTGCAAGGTTCATATATTTTGGTTTTGAAATGGAGATTAGATGTATGATGATAACCATAGAATCTCCTAAAACAATCAATGCTTGAGTTTCCAAGCTTTTAACCTGCATTAAACCTTGCCATAAGGCCATAGCTTCCGATTTATTATCTGTCATTACACCTAAACCCCAAGCATATCTTATCTCAACATTTCCTTCGTGTCAAAAATCACCCCCTTAGCACCTGCCAAACTTGGATTTGTCTTTGAAGCTCCATCAAAAAGAAGAATATGCTTATTTTGAGAGTTTATCCATTCCCCCAATCAATCATTTTTTATTCTCAACCTCCATCCTTTCACTCCTCTAACCTTTGGTATGACTGCAATTATTTTAGGCTATTTAGTAATAAAAAAAAAGACTATGTATGCAATTCCTTTCTTCGGTTTCCATCTTGGAAATTTGTTGCTTAGCTATACCTTTTTCTTTGATGGTTTCTATTAGCATTTCCCAAGCTTGATTAGCAACCATCCCTAGCTGCAACTGCTTACTGTTAAAAATGCCTTCATTTTGTGCCAACCAAGTTTTCCAAAAGATGAAGTAAGGGAGAGCTCTCCAAATGTGCTCTAACATAGTATTATTAGTAAATCTCCTCAGATATCTTTTGTGCCAAGTTTAGTATTAAGCTTCTTGAAGGGTATTAGGCACTGTTTTGCAATATTGAGACCTTCCATAATCTTGCTCCAAATCTTTGTAACAAATTCACATTGCAAGAAAAAATAACTGATCATTGTTTCCTCCTTTTTACAGATATGACACTAAGAGGGACTGTGCACTGCTCTTCATTGAATATTGTCGCAAGTTAAAACTCTATCATGATTAAGAACCCAATCGAACATTTTTACTTTAGATAGGGTGTCACTCGGCCATATAGATTTCCAAACCAAACTTTGAAGAACAGTGCAACGAAGTTGAATCTGATTAAAATATCCTTCTTTTACCATATATTCCCTACACTTCTTTCCCTAGACCCTACTGTCAGAAACATATTGATTTATAGGAGCCACACCAGAAAAATGATGAACTAGATCTTGCCATTGATGCATCAAATTCTTTAGGAGATTTGGAGTTTTCTACCCTACCCAATTGTCGTCATCATCCCAGTTCACGATATCGACAAGTTGAGTTAAATTATTTCTTCTCATCAAAACCTAAAGTTGGTCTAGGTGGAGACTTTCTTTTAACACTGAGACAAGAGTGTCTACTTCAGGATACCTCATGAGTATTGGATCAACAACTGTATCCTAGAGATCACACAAACGCTCAGTTTCAGCAGATTCCACAACAGAGGTAGAATACGTGGCTACTACAGAAGCAACAAAGGAGATTGTCTAGCTTAGGAAAATACCTGAAGATTTGCAAGAGAAACATGAGAATTCTACTCCCCTACTGATCAACAATACTTCTACAATCAATTTGGCCAAGAATCCCAGATTCCATGATCGAAACAAGCACATCAACACGAAGTACCATCTGATTCAATATCATGTAGAGGTCAAGACGGTTCATTTGAGACATTGTTCCACGAATGAGCAAATTGTAGACATCTTCACCAAAGCGCTTGGAAGAGAAAAGCTTGAAAATTTTAGAAAGATGCTTCGACTCAAGAACAACCATTCAGACTAAGGGGGAATGTTGGATTTGGAAATTTGAATGTTCATTTAGATATCAACTATGATGTAAGTGACCATTTATTATAAATGAAAGTGTTTTTTTCCCACACAAAAAAACATGATGTATTACTTCAAAAATATAATTACCTTATAGTTTGTACTTATCCCTATAGCACAATACCTTACCGATGACCATCAAGTCATATTTCTAGCACTGGAGACAGCTTATCATCATCCTAGACTCAAAAAATACTGCTAACATAGGCTCATACTGATTGGTGTGTTGGCCATTACAAATACTATTGTAGATCATAATATCATTCCATTGGATACATACAAGGATACCCCATCTAGGTTAGAACATTACATCACTAGAGGTCTGAAGTTATATATATTCTTTTGTTCTTGCCAAGTTTGGGTTTCTTATTTGGTCTTCCCCAGCTTTTATGAGTTTGTGTATCAGAAGTTTATAATAGATAGTAGAATAGATTAAGGCCATTAAAGGCTAGATTTTCTGGTGTTCTGCTTGTCTTGTATTCTTCAGATTGTACAGCTTGTCACAAGAAATACTTATTTTTCAGGTCAAATATATGCTTCAAGGTAGTTTTCATGGTTACATTTTGTGTATTAGTTTTTGACACTTTTTTCTTTGTTCTTGATGTCTTGGAACTGATGATTAGATAGCATCAACCACTGATTATGCTTCATGAAAACTCCCTTGATTGGATTGTTATTGAAATTCCTTGTTATACCAGTCATCTTTCAATACAGTACAGAGAAATTAGACTTTTGCCTCAGTGTGCCCTTTGATCAGCTATACCATTTGTGCTTGCTTAAAGCATTGGCTCTCAGTTAAGTGGGAGATGGTGAAATGTTTGTATCATATAGGGTATTGATTGCTTGTTAGAGGCTGTTGAACTTTTAATGGCTTCCAAAGTTACCCCAAATAATTGGCTAATTTTCAAGACTGATGAGTTTATATAGCAGCTGGCTTCTGATGAGTCTTTGAATTGAAGTCACTTGTATTCTACAACACAACCTATGCATTCTTTATCTTTGATTATTTTGCTGCTTGACATTATTGTGAATAGAGAATACAGATTGCTACTTTAGGACTAGTAAAAATCACATGAGACATTCATTCATGGGTTTCCTGGAAACTTTATGTAAGAATTAGAATGCTACCTTTTTCTCCAAGGAAAAAATCTCAACTTTATATTTCAAGGAGACAAATGGTTACATTTCACAAGTGAAACAAGACATGTATAAAGAAACCATTTAGCCTGTTAGTCATAAACAACTGTCATCCATTGTCGAACCATCTGATCCTCCCTATGTCCTAGAACCATGTATTTTTCAGAAGCTTCTAAACCATGCTTTGAGAGACTGTTAGCCCGCATGTTGTGTTCCCTATATACAGGAGTTAAGGAAATGAATTTAAATATGCCAATTGGAAGTTTTATCTCATCAAGAACTAATTGAAGATAGATATATACCCATTCAATGATCAACTTTGAATCTCCATATACCCAAAGGCTAATCGTTTCTTCATTGCAATTCTAAACAGAGCTTCCAAGGTCTGCTTAATTATCATAACCCTTACCATACCCCAACTTTGAAAGAGAAACCAATGGAATGTGAAAGAAACAATGCACTTCTAGCTCTACACCTCCCAGGATTTCCTTGACTTGTTCTGTTAATGAAACATCTTGCACTAGATATGTCAATCTGTGATGTCCCTATTTGTCTTAGGTTTGTTTTTAGGAGTCTTCCTAATGTCATTATAGATATATTTGATAAAAGGGAAACTTCCAATGGAAAGTAAGCTTTATCCTTGAAAGAGACAAACAAGGAAGACGATTTGTCTTGAATATTGGCCTTCCATGCACAAACTATTGAGCTCCTCAACGGCATCAATATGTCATGTCTACAAAATAATAACTACACTATGTTATGAAATGCATATCACATGGTTGAAATTTGTGTCTGCAAATTGTATGCAATTTTTTTCAGCATTTTTGTTGTTTTAGTAAGCAATCGAAAAGTTTGGAATTATAGTTCTTATGCCTTGTGGGGATTGCAAAGAGCAGGTTGCTCTTGCATGATAATATGTAGATATTTGGGTACATGTGTATATCCTATTACAATCATCTCTTGAACATTATTATTGTCTTTTCTTATACTTAAAAATAATGGAATATGGGTGTTAATGTTGCTCATCTCCCTAACTCTTAAAGGGTGCTAGCTCAATGGTAGAGCGCCTACCTTACAAGCAGGAGGTTGGTTGTTCGATTCCTCCGTACCCTATTGATATTGCAATATTGGTATTTTTAATAAAGCATATTTTATTATGATTTATTATGGCTGTAGAGGTATATAGGGTGTGGGTTCTAAACTGATATTGTAGGTGGCTATGACGGGGGTTCTAAATTGACCTTGTAGAAAACTATGAGGGGGGTTCTTAACAGCCACTATAGGTGTCTATGAGGGGGGTTTTAAATTGAACTTTTAGGTGGTTATGAGGGGGGTTGTTAACTGCCCCCATAGCTTACAATGAGGGGGGTTCATAACCCCCCCTGTAGGTCTCTATGAGGGGGGTTTAAAACCGCCTCTGTTGACCTCTAAGAGGGGGGTCACAAACTGCCCTCAAAAGTCACTTTTGGGGGCGGTTCCAATCTCGTCAAAAACCACCCTAAAAGGGAAAAACTTTTAACATCGGTGCCTTTAGGGGTGGTTTTTCCAAAACCACCCCCAAAGCCAAACCCCCCCCCCTTGCAGGTCACTTTTGGGGGCAGAAGACAATCCCCCCTAAAGGCCAAAAATGTAGTAGTGTAACATTACAACCATTCGACAAATGGGCCGTGGATTTTGTAGGACCAATCAATCCACTAGGGAAATGCACGGGTGCACAGTATATTGTCACAACGATAGAGTATTTGACCTGATGGGATGAGGTGGCACCTGTAGTTAATTGTTCTGCGGATACAACGGCACGATTTTTGTTTGATAACATTATCACTCGCTTCAGCTACCCCAAGATATTGCTGAGTGATCAAGGCAGCCACTTTCTTAATTGCACCATCAGCACATTGACGGAGGAATTACAAATACAGCATAAGAATAGTTCACCCTATCATCCACAAGCAAATGACATGGTGGAGGCTTTTAACAAAGTATTGGAGCATGCGTTGACAAAGGTGTGTAATGCGAACCGCGACGACTGGGATCTCAAAATCCCAGCAGTGTTGTGGGCCTATCACACCACATGTAAACGACTGACAGGTCAAACATCATTTAAGTTGGTGTATGGACAAGAAGCAATTATGCCCATGGGGTATATTCTTCTAAGTCTATAAATTGCGGCTTCCACGAGCCTGGATGATATTGCAGAATTGGATGAATGTTTGGCGCAATTGGTGCGACTGGAAGAAAATCGTTTCATCGCTGGGTTCCACCAAGGGGTCGAGAAGGATCGACAGAAGGCATGGCATGATCACCACATAAAAAATAAACAGTTTCAGTAGGGCAACTTGGTGCTGTTGTATGACACCAAGTTTATGAAACATCCCAGAAAGTTGCAAATGCATTGGCTTGGTCCTTATCGCATCAATAATATTACTTCCTGAGGAGCGGTTCAGTTGCAGCAGTTAGACAGGGCGATGCTCCCCAGGCTGGTAAATGGTCATAGGTTGAAGCCCTATTGCACGAGCTTAGAACACTGTGATGCTTTAGTCGCATCAGAGAAAAAAATAAAAAATAAATAAATAAAAAATGATGATGATATGATGGCGGATGATTGGTGGCAGGATGTCGCACCATCATGGCTGAAATACAGAAGCAGGGAGGCTTCTGTTGCAGGTTGGGCACAGTCGGAGACACATGGCAGCATGGCGACTGGGTCAAATCAGTAATAAATGCCAAAAGTTCATACAATTAATTAATGGCGTTGTTCGAATGATGTGAATTAATGGCAGATCCGGCCGATGGACGAACTAGATTGACGGCATATTTGTGTCATTAATAAAGGATTTTGGTGGATTTAATGCCTGATTTTGTGATGATTACGGCGAATTTGGTTGGATGCGATAAAAATGGATTGGAGTGGGTCGGAAGGTGCCAAGAATTCAGTCGTTTTTGTAAGATTGTGGCAGGCTCCAGAGTATTGTTGCTGGTTCGTGAGCGTTGATATATGTTGGGAGAAGTTGTTCGCCTTGTAGAGTGCTATTGTCGAGTATTGTGAGGTATGCCAGTTGAGCTGGAGACTGTTGAGATCAGTAGTGCAGTTGATTCCCCCTTCATCCCGGCAGTTGTTGAAGAAGAACGTACGCCAGCCGTCAACCTTGAGGCTGAGGTAGTAACTCTGTCGGTGGGAGAATCTATAATTGCTAAGAAGCGACAGGGAGGTCAGCACTTAGAGTCCCCGCAGAGTAAGAGGGTGCTCCGGTCCTCTGTTGTGATGGCAGGTGAAGCTCCAGAATAGGTGGGGCAGTCCAGTCACCCCATTCATGAGTCTGCCCCATGGGAGGTACTCTCTGCCGATGACATCCTTGGGTATATCCCTCCAGTTCGATCGGATGTCACCCCACGCAAGATCAACCCAAAACAAGAGTATGGTGTGAAGATGCCAATGCTCCCGGTTGGAATCGAGTGATCTATGGATATCACAACGGCATTAATGCATCTGCGCTACGATGATCATGATATGGTGGCCTACCCCAACATTGCATCTGCTCCTTATGTATAGGCGACGTGCCTTTCCCCAACACCGACTGTACACAACTGGGCACAAGGATTGAAGTAGGCCAACTTGTTAGGGCTCATTAATATGCCACATTTCGGGCGACTGGCAGAAGTGAATGCCTGCATAAAGAAGCTCCTGCCGTGTTTTCATGGTGGGTCATTGTGGCTGGATACAGAAGTCCCAGTCACCATCGACCTAATTTCATTCATAACCGGCTTGCCTAAGAATGGAGTTGATCCGATGCAGTTCATCCAGGGGAAGGCCAATGACAAGAAGCAGGCGCTACAGTTGGCACAGAAATATGGCCTAGAAACTGATGGGCATGGGTATCGCACCAGTAGCTGTAATGATCAAGTGGTGCTCACAGGAATTAAGATTCTGTCCTATAAGGTGGTTAGGGGTGGTCGACCTAACCAATGCAACTCGAGCATTGTTGCATGCACTAAGCAATGTGTGGAAGGGGTCCAAATGAATTGGTCCCTATACCTCTTGAATCAATTAATGGACACGGCGGTAGTCCAATCAAGAAAAGGTGCCTTTACATACAGTTGGTTGTTGCTATTGATTGCTTTCGTCGCATGGAAAGAGCCCAGCACGTACCAAGGCATGGACTGTCCGGCTGCAGCAGAATGAAGAGGGGCATGATATCAAAATCTATGGTATGTACGAGAGCCTGAGAGACTCCGGGATTGCATTTTGCATTTTTGGCTATATTGGGAGATGATTTGTACCGCAGCAACACAGGTTCCGTGAATATCTGAAGAAACTGTCGCGCGGTTTCAACCTGTTATGGCGTTTGCAATTCAGTCGCATACCATACATATCCAAGCCCGCCATGATCCTGATCGGCAATGGTTACAGACCACATATAAGGTGACGTCCATAGATTTGGAGGGTGTTGTGAACGAGTGGCCGGAGGAATGGCGACACCCCATGAGTCTACTAGAGATAGAAGCTGGTGGCCCACATTTGGGCCTAGATGATCAAGTATCGGCCTAGGATGAGCAGAGTCACCATGAATCAAGGCACCAATTGTCTAAAATGATATCAGATGACAGCGATTGGGAGATTGAAGAGACCCATTCGAAACGGTATCAGAAGCGAGCAACGATTAGTGGATTGTCTTTTCCCACCGAGGCACACTTGGGTCGCCTGGTCACAGCACTCAATATTGCATCCTCTGTGATAGTGGACAAGATGGGAAGGAAAATGGATGAAGGATTCCATGCAACTACTGCTTGGTTAGAATCCTTGTACGACTTGGTTTCCAGCAGCGCACCAAAGGAAGCAGTGGCATCAACTTTTGACACAATCCGCACTGAGCCGTGGGTCAGGAATGTGGAGATTCCCCCGACTGCGATTGTGACCGATGATGTGAAACTAACCACGTTGCTGTAGCAGCTCCGCAGAGTGACCATTAATGTGAATGCATTTCCCACGGAAAGATTGACAACTCTGCAGGCTACTACCAGCAAGGAAACGACAGACTGACTGCAGTAGATCAGCGGTATGTGTGCTCGCCTGTAGGCAAGCAAGGCTGATGCACAACGCACCATTGAAGAATTAACTGCCAGGGCTACGTCCGCACAGAAGGAAGTGGATGACCTTGAGGTACACATTAAGGAAGAACGGGCAGAGACGGCCCGCGAAATTGAAGGCATGAAAAAGGAACAAGATTTCCTTATTGCGGAAAAGGATTGCATGTGGGACGACAGTGTTTGGGTTGACTGGGCGATCATCGAAGATTATCAATATGTCCCAGAGCCCACTAAAGAGGTATATGTACTGCACCGAGTACAGCGACTAGGGGCTGCTATTGTTCAGTTGTGACAGTAAAACCACGTGTTGCAAGCCCGACTGAAACTGGGTACGCCTTAGGCTGAAGTGGATAAATGAAGACGGGCACTTGAGGAAGTTGTCACTCCGATGGAGGAGCTGGAAACTTAGGCGACCAGGATCATGGCTGAAACGGTTTAATTCTGGGGCCGCATTGTTCAGGATGAGCATATTGAGAAGTTGACGAAGTACTGGCAGAAAGCGGAGGGACAGTTGGCCACATTGAAAACCGCAATGTGCACAATGCCACCACTGGAGCAAGTTGCTAAGTCTCAAGAGCTGAAAGACTTACAACACCGCGTCACCAAGGTAGATGAGCGACAGAAGATACGCGCAGCCAAGGTAGAAGAGTTCCAGGACATGGGTGGTAAATTTATGATACAGGCTAGTGAAGCTCTGGAGGCAGTGCAGAAGTGTCGACAGCAGGTCATGGACAAGCTTACGGATCACCCATCTGCAGACACCATGGTCGACAATCAGGCAGCGGCTACGGAAGCTAAGGAGTTGGTGCGGAAAGTTGAATAGCCATATGAGGACTTCAAAGTCAAAACGATGGCGAGCACCATGTCCAGCAGTTGATGTGGCTCGAGGGCGAGCCACAAGATTATGTTGGGGGCCTATTGGTAGGTGGTTTGGTAGAGTGCTATCACAACATCTTCGATGCTGCAACAAGGCAAAAGATGATGCGAATGGCGAGGAACAGAAGATTAGTTATGTATTTTGGGTCAATTGTACCGTGGAATGTGGGTTTTTAGTCATTTGGACCACATATTATGTAATCTTGAGTCAGTTATACCGCAGAATACAGGTTTTTGGTCGGTTTTGTACCAAGTTAGTTAGATATTGGGTCACTTGTCCAAATGTCGGTTAGGAAATTGTTAGTAAGTAGACAAGCATTATAATGGAAAAATCCTATATATAGATAAGAGTCGTAGGTATTGAGAAAGAGGAGAGAAGAGGAAAGGCAGAAGGACATAGGAGTGGAATCAACGCGAACATAAGCGCATGTTTTTGGGTATTTCTGCGCATCTGTAATGTATTTCCGAGACTTGATCTTGAGGAGATATTGTATCTGAGGTTTTGCAGTAGTAATATGATATGATGAAACTGTTCTGGTGCAACCCCTAGGTTCTTTCTATTATTTGTGGTAATACAATGTCACACTTCATGAATAATGCTATGTTTCCTTGATGCAATGTTGCTTTACTGTTATTACTGCGGTGATAATGAATTCTGCGATTGAATAATGCATTATGAATACATGTCAAATGTTTTAGATTCCGGTTTAGTGTTGCAATAGAGTTAGTTCATGTAGCCGCAACCCTCCTCCTTCCTCGGCGGAAACATGGTTCTGTCTCCTCTTCCTTGATGCCTCAAGTGAGACCTCATCTGGTCTGCAAGTGTTGCTGGGCGGGATAAAACATGCCTACGCCAGTGCCCAGGGAGACTGCGGCATGTGTCGACAACGAAGTGGAACCCCTGTCGACTGGAGTCGCATTGGTCAACAGGATTCTATCCTTATCCATCGATCATGCTCATCTTGCAGTTCCATATCTCTCCGTGAGCTAGCTTCCTCCAGCTTCCTATTAGCCGCTTGTAGTTTCAACACATCAGTAGTTCTCTCATGCATTTCTTCGACAACCTGCGGATGCAAATAGTGTAGACCAGGCAGTGGTATCTTCGCAATATCAAGCTCCACATGCTCGACATCCTTCGTGTCCAACATTATTTGTTCTGGCAGGGGCAGTCTCACAGTTAATGGATCAAGACCAATAATGTGGGACCTCATAGGCATGGTCATGACTAGTTGCAGCATCTGCTGCTGCGAAGTTCCTCCTAACTTCCCTTCAGACTCTAAGTCCCATGGCAACGGTAATATTTTGTGTAGTTCTTCAATTTTTTCTATGATTCCCTGCAGCGTGGTCAAATTCTTCTATAGACTTTCCTGAATCATTTTGTCCTTTTTCTCCTTCTCAGTCATCAGATCTCCCATTTGCTTTGTGACCCTTTCCGCAATCATTTCATAATCATCATAATGGAGTACTATGTTTGATACGTCTTTAACGGCTCTCTGCTTCTTCCGCGCCCCCTTTTTCAGTGTCGGGCTCTAAGCTTCCTTCCTTTTTGCCATTTCTTTTTCTTCAACAATGGGACATGGAATGGGGTTGTCCTCTCTGGAGTTGCTTTGGATATCCACAATTTCGACTTGAAACTCGGGAGGCCATTCTTTCATTATATTATCAATATCATCTTCATACCTATGATATCTTCCTGTGAACCATTTAGTGTTCTTCGTCTGTGCTTTGGCTGAAATGTGAATGCAACGCATGTCAGCATAAAAATCAACAGTGCGAATATACTTACTCATTACCTGCTTTGTTATCCACTGTGTGAGCATGATTGCTGCATGTAGCTGGTCATAATATTGGTAGAAGAACTCAGTTGTTGCGTGCTATCTTTGTGAATTCAAATTTGCCCAAAGGTTTGAATAGCAGGGTCCTCTGCAATCATTGCTGTCGATGATTATGCCAACGTAATCCTTCTGCTCCTTCCACCCTACGAAGGTGATCAACACGATTAACCATGTAAAATGGAAATTTTTACCATTGATCTATGTGTCATTTAGTTCCTCTAGGAACTCATTCAATAGCTATTGACACCAGTTGAATTGCTCGCCCTCCGCGATTGCGGTGCCAAGTAGTACTGCGCCCGTGGGTACCTCCAAAGGTCTGCATTTTCTGAGAATCTTGCCAGCTAACATTTGCGTGACAAACTTTGTTGCTTTATCATCTATGTCATCCATTTGAAAGCCTCTCTTTCCTTTGACGACAATTTTCATTTTCTTCATCTTCGTGGCTACTTCTTTATCTTTGCTTTTCCCTTGGAAAAATTGCTTTAGATCTTTACCTCTTTTGCTCAACCCAATAATCCAGTGGATAATGTCAATATTCAGGTCGAAATTGTGGTCAAGCCACAAATATACTTGGTGAATGCGCGCCATTAGAGTTCGCCCCACCACATTTAGCTCCAACGATCTGTCAAAATGTGGGAGTCTGAGCAGATTGAGCAGTCCCAACTAGACTACTCTGGATAACCAGCTTTCCATGACCAAGGTGAGGTCACCCTTCACATCTTTCTTCCAGCACATGTACTAGTCGAGCTGGAACTATGGGAACCTAGTTTCATTGGGATCCTTCTCGATCTGAAGCATATCATAACCTTCCTACTTACACTCTGGAATCTTACCCAACAATTTTTTGTCCACGTAGACATGCTTCGATATTGGCAAGAACGGAATGTCATATTTGGCATTCTTCATTAGCTTGAAGATCGGTGCATCTAGTGCATGCGGTGAGATATAGTCAAGGGTAAGTGTCAATTGTATCTCCTTATCACCTATCGATGGCCTTGGCACTGTCGAACTCATCTTTGGTAGCTTCACTTTCAACGCCACCGGATCTTTTCCTTTGTCCTGCATTGTTGGACCGTGTCTTGGTTATCTTTTGGACGCTTAACCTTGTTCTATGATGACTTTATTGGATGGGGTTCTCCTTAACCCTTCGTTCCCTCCGTATTTGAACACCTTCACCGTCTCCTGGACTGTGAACTCTTCCTCAATGGTCGACCTTTTAGACTATCACTAAACAAATTTCAACAGGATGTCAGATATCTTGTTGAAACAACTCGCAAAGTAGTGCTTGCAAGAAAATTCTAAGGGTTTGGTAACGCCCACGAGTCCGAATGCAACAGTATTTATAGGTGCAGTTGACCCCCTCCATGCCCCTCAACAGCTAGATAAGCATTAAATGCAATATCCATTGGCAAAATCCGGTGGATTCTTCGGTCCTTTCCTTCATAAACTCATTCAGAATGGCTATTTGTGCGTTAAATGCCTAAGCGGTCACTGGAAAAGTATTGCATAATGGCTATATTTTTAAACGACATTATAACGGATATTTTCTTCAGTGGTGCATCGAACTGCATGGCAGTCGCCACTACCCCTGCATGGATACTTTGTGGTGCCTGGTTTCTTGCTTCTGAACTTAGCCTCGTTCTTCGTTCAACTTGATCTTCGCAATTGGATTTTGAACATCGCAACTGCATGGGTCTTCTATTTCGTTCTCTCTTTTTTTGGGGGGGGCGCAGTGGCACGTCTTAGCAATGTTGTGTGGTATATACATGTTCGCCATCATACATTGCGTACAGACTCTTTCCCATTTCCAGTGCCCACTTCCAATTGTACTTGGCACTTAGAAATTTCCTTTCTTGCTGATCATCACAGGTTCTACGAAGTAGGACTATCCCAATAGGGTTTTAGTCTGCTTCCATTGACTAGACCAGGCAATTTATCTCCTACTAACATGGCTAACTAGACTGCGCCACCATTCGTTACATGTAAAATAGTATATCGGCAAAGGAAATGCATTTTAAACTTTCTAGGAAACTTCATGAATTTGCTATCATATAAGAGGACTAGATCACCTACCTAAAAAGACTTGTTCTTGATGTGCTGATAATGCCTTGCTTTTTCCCTTTCCTTCTTCACTTGTTGGTGAAAACCTGCGATGAAGCGATCCTCCTCCAGACCAACCAAGTGTAGAAGCCTTTCTTATAGTGCATCGTAATCTTCCATTCCTGTGAAAGCATCTATTCTCAAGCTAGGAACAATGTATTCCATTGGCACTATTTCTTCCTATCCATGGGCCAGCCTAAAAGGTGTGTGGCCAGTCAACTTCTTGCATGTGGTCCTGTATGCCCATAACACAGCAGGAATGCACAGGTCCCAGTAGTCCCTATTTATGTTGCATACCTTAGTTAGCACATTCTCCAGTACTTTATTGAATGCTTCAACAATTCCATTTGCTTGTGGTTGATAAGCATGCTGCACTGATGATGAATGTGGAACTCTTCTGTCAATGCCTCAATAGTTCTTTTCAGGAAATGACTGCCTTCATCACTCATCAAAATATTTGGGCATCCAAACCTTGTAAGGATGTCTTCAAATATGAACTGTGCGGAAGTACATACACTATAGTCCTCCATTGGCTTTTCTTTTTCCCATTTGGTGAGGTAATCAGTTGCAGTAATAATGTACCTCGCACCATTTCTCTTTTCGGGTCGGTTTATAGGTCCCACAAAATCAATTGCCCATTTCCCAAATGTCTGTAATGTCAACTGTGGATTCAATGGAATTTCATCTCTTCACGATGGTCTTCCTGTCCTCTGATAGACATCGCAACTCTGGCAATGTTCCTTTGCATCCTTGTGAATCATAGGCCACCATAGCCTTGCCCGCAATATCTTCTGTGCGGTGGCTCTTCCCGCGTAGTGACCTCTTGCTACTCCTGAATGTGCATCAGCTAGTATAAATGGTTTCTCATGTTCTCACACCTGCGTAGTACTTCTTTTGATGCATAGTGAACTCTATGGGTTCTAATCAACTATGAAGTTTGCTGCTCGCACTACCAGCTACTTCTTTTGTTGCGTAGTGAACTCTATGGGTGCTAATCCAATAGTCAAGAAGTCTATGATGTCTTTATAATATTCGTCATCTATCTGGATAGAAAACAACTGTGCATCAGGTAGATTGTCTGCAAGGTTTGTAAGCTCTTTTCCTGACTTAATCCTTGAAAGATGATCATGTCCTAAGTTTAGTCTGCCTGGCTTAACTACTATTTCGAAGTCGTACTCCTAAAAGAGTAACAACCATTTGTAGATTCGCCCCCCTAACATTGGCTTATTGAATAGGTATTTCAAATCAGAATGGTCAGTGAACATAGAGAAGTGCACACCAAGCAAGTAGTGCCTGAACTTCTACAGTGCATAGACCATAGTTAAGCCTTCTCTCTCAATGGTGGTATAATTCTTCTCTACAGATGAGAGTTTCCTGCTCAAAAATGTGATGGGATGGTCAATACCTCCCTCTCCTGGTTGTGCTAAGACAACCCCCAATGCTATACATGACGCATCAAGATGGACATGAAATCGCTTCTACTAGTCTGGAAAAACTAGGATCAGCATAGTGACCATTTTCTCTTTTAATGTATCCAAGCCTTGTTCGCATCCTGTGTTCCAAATGAACGATGGATCTTTCTTCAGTAGCTTCTCCATTGCTGCGGTTATATGCACATAACCCTTTATAAATTTCCTGTAGTAACTTGTATGCCTCAATTTAGCGCGCAACTGCTTTACTGAATTTGGTGTGGGAAAGTTTACAATGACTGTGCTCTTCCCAGGATCAACCATCAAGCCCTGTTTGCACATAATATGTCCCAACAGAATTCCATAGGGTACACAAAAATTACACTTCTTTAAGTTGAGCGACATTTGATGCTGTATGCACTTTTCTAGCATCAATCTCAGATTTGCGCAATGGTCCTTCAACAACCTGAATACTGTCCAATCATCAAAATAAGCTTCTAAAAACTTGTGCATGAAATCTTTGAATGCTGCGACCACAACACTGGAAAATATGGCAGGGGCATTCTTCAGACCAAACGACATTACTGTGTACTAGAACGACCACCATTCGGTAGCAAAAGTGGTCTTATGTCTATCCACAGGATCAATTCTTATCTAATGATATCCCAAAAAACCATCAGTAAAGGAATAGGCCTCATTTCGTCCAACATTATCAAGCACTTCATAAGTGAAGGGAGTTGGAAATGGGTCATGCATTGAAGCATCATTCAATTTTCTAAGATCCACACAAAGCCTGATCTCTCCTTTTGTCTTCTTATCTTGGAAAACCATAGGGCTTATCCACTCAGACTCTTCAACTGGCTCAATGATCCCCGCATCGAGCATCTTATCGAGTTCTACCTTAACTTGTTATTTGTATTGCGGATTCAGTCTATAGGGCCTTTGCTTAATAGGATTCGCACCTGGCTTAAGAGGTATCTTCATAACCCCTAAGTCTCCCACAATGCCCTTCATCTCTATAAATCTTGTGGGGAATAACTCCTGATATTCATGTAGTAGATATGCGATCTCCCTAACAGTCTGTTCATCCCAGTAGTCTCCAATACTTGCGAACTTTGGCTCTTCAGTGGTGCCAATGTTTACTTTCCACATTTTCACAGGTCCACTCATGTCTGGAATTTCCAATGGAGGTCCATCTACCTCACGCGCACCTTCTGACTCAGGTATACTTATGTTGCACGGGTCCTCCTCATCATTTCCTTCTTTTTCTTCAGCCTCTTCAGCTAGGTTATAACATTCCATGGCATGTTCTACCTATTCCTTCTATTCTGACTGTAGGCTTGCAAGTACGTTGTCAGCTCCAAAGAATTCTTCTAATGTCATGTTCTTATGTGGACATTCCAATCTACATACTCTTTCCTTAATAATCTGTAGTGCATCATTTATGGTAGGACTCTCATCTTCAAAACTGAAACTCTTCTGGAAGTTCATAGTCAGGGTAGGCCAATCTGTAGTTTCCCTACACAAGTCCATGTCTAAGTACCATTTCTTCAGGATTTCTTCCTCCAATGTGTGCACAAACAGATGCACCCATTCTTTCTCTAGTCTCTCCTCCCATGCTTGTGAACAGACCTCAATATGTTGCCTTGAATTTGTCTGTCCTTTGTATTTCTCAAATGGTAGTGTAACCTTATCAGCAAACCTAATCTGCATCTTGATTCTGCATTGATCTCATGTGGTCAATGTCTGCTTATGCGCATCCCACCATCTGGAAAGTGTCTCACGCAATGCCATATCTAGTGTTGGTAAGCGATGTTCATTTGCAATTGCTAAAATATATTCCTTGATAAAGGAATAAACATTGATAAACCATCATAGGTGGGGATTGGGCTTACCTCCTTTCTAATCCAACACAGTGATTTTGTAACCTGTGTGCATCTTCTTGTTGATACTTCATGCATGGGACTTTGCCAATTTTCCAATATTGCGTCAAAGTCTGAGATGAAAGAGTTGT
Organism: Larix kaempferi; assembly: GCA_027924585.1. Lineage (NCBI taxonomy): Eukaryota > Viridiplantae > Streptophyta > Pinopsida > Pinales > Pinaceae > Larix > Larix kaempferi. The sequence goes on along the minus strand of BSBM01000047.1, from coordinate 31,583,542 downwards.
CGCATCTCCAGCTGAGTGTTCCATCCGTAGTAGGATTAATGTAATCTTCCTAGTTTGCAGTCATCTTGTAAAGTCTGTCCAAATCTTGAGCTCTGGATTCTTCCTGAATCAGTCACTGTATCTGTCTCCGTCTGAAGGGTCCAATGGTGCGATGACCCTAAGATGCTTTCCTTCGAATATCATCTTCTTTGTCTTCAATTTTATGATAGCGAGGTTATCCATGTCCCAGTCTATCCCCAATAGCGCAGGAAACGGTTGATTATCATCCATGATCTCGATAACCTCAAAATCTGCATGACTTTGCACTCCATCAATGTCAACAACAACATTGGCGAGTCTCCCAAAAGGCATGACTTTATCCTGATTGGCCATTCTCAACTAGATAGGTGACCATAACAGCTTTGGGATCCCCATCTGCTACCATCTCTGTTTGGTTAAGACATTTACTTCTGATCCCAGATCAAGAATGATCTCATCAATTTCATAATCTCCTATCTGTGCACTGAGTCTCATTTCTCTCCATGTTCTCTTATGTTTCTTGATGTGATGAACTGCACTATCAGTAGTTTCAATTTTGCTGCACGGTTTATACTGATCTAATAACTTCTGCAACTCTGGTAAAGCGTTTGGGCTCTTCAACAACTTCATACAGCTTCTGAGAAACTGTGCAACAGAGGTGCCTGTCTCTGCTACGATGCTCGTTCTATCATAAGTAGCCGCCATATCTTCTATATGTAGTGTCTCATTGCGCAACAAGATTCTTGGAAACTCGGGTGATGATTCTTTGAAGATATCTTGCGCTTCTTCAAAGACTTGTCGATTTTTCTTTAAGTCGAAAGCAGGTGCTTTCCCAACAACTTTTCTTATCCATATTGTTTCAAGAGGAGTCAGCTTTGTGTTAAAGTCTTCTGAAGCCGAAGCTTCTACTCCCCCATCTCTTCCTGTCGTAACGCCACTTCACGTCACTACATGGATACTTGGATCCGTAGGTCTCCTTTATGCTGCAATCAACTGAATATTTGGGTTTGGTGCCTCTAGCGGCTACCATTTCTTCATTTCTACCTCTAAGACTGGGAAGTCTTCAATAACATGATAAAATGATTAACAATAACTACATGTGGTGCATGGGTTGGTAAAGTCTCTAGATACATGGCCTGCTTGGCCACAGTTATAACAGATTACTTGATGACGTAAGTCACCTTACTGGGATACTTTCTTGCTTAACAATACACACGACACAAACCACAATGCTTACACAAACATGGTGTAAAATAGGATGCCAGAACTGGCTTTATATTTCTTCCCTGATTTCAATTACAATGCGGAATAACTGTAAACAAATGACTAACTACAGTTGGCCTCAGCCATTACAACTTAGAAGTAACTATGGTGTGTTCTCCCTGTCTGTCGACCTTAACTTCTCTTTGTTCACCTCGGAACTCTGAGCTATGGCTCGATCTCAACTCTCTCTTCTTCGGCTGGTGTGACTCTTCACAACTTATCTCAACTCTCTTCTCTGATACTGTTGATCAAAGACTGAAGATCCCTCTGATTTCCTTTCCCATGTATTTTATCCTGCTGCTACTATTCTCGAGACTGCTGCAATCCCCGAGACACGCATCCTCCTGTCCGTCGATCCTTCCAAATCCTGTGAACCTACAACTGTCAGCTCCTAGTCATGCTGCACAGCCTCTTTCCATGATGTCACCTGTCATGTCTTTCACAAACTCACAATAACTATATTAACTTCCTCAACAACCCTGAACAGCTACTAGGTACAGTCCTTTGACTTTCGGCGTTTTCGACCCTGCTACAGTAGTCGGTCACATCTCGACTTTTCTCTCGGTTTGTTCCTCATCCTCTATGGTTTTCCAGTCCTCCCCTTCCTCCACACTTGGCTCCACCAAACCTATCATGTTGTAGTTCGACCACTCGTCGACTACCCGACGTCTTACTCACTTCACTTGTCGTCTATCGACTAATTTCTATCGATTCTCAACCAATCGCAACATCTGCTGCGCTGCTCTAGTCAGTCACACTCCAACTGCTTATGCCTGACTTGTTGACTTCGACCAGTCAACCTGCTCTCCGTACCAGTGGTCATCGGCACTCCTGCTAGTGGGCTCCCTCCTGTTGCTTAACCTTGATGGATCTGCCTAGGGCCCAATGCTCCTACATCAAACTCCCCAGGTGAAAAAGAATTCAACTGCTCCGTCAGTATCCTAAACTCTTCCTCAAAAATCCATGTCGCCTCCTGCAACTCATCATCTTTCCATCGCACTAATTATTCCTTCTTCCGTGCGCTACGCGTTCACCCAACCTCGTGCTCTTCGATCACTTCTGCGACCTCTTCTTTATGTCGATCCATAATTTGGTCTGTCCAGTCGATGCCTATCACTTCCTTGCTTCCACTGCTTGACCCCTCTTCAAACTTATACAGATCTAAAACATTGAACATTGCTGAAATGTTCAAGTCTTCCGGTAATTCCAACACATAAGCGCTGTCCGAAATCTTCTTCAGAATTCTGCATGGCCCTATCTTCTTCAGCTTTAGCTTGTTGTATGTTCCTATCAGAAATATCTCCTTCCGTAAATATGCATAGACTAAGTCCCCCCCCGTGGAACGATTGTAGTCTCTTCTTGCTGTTGGACCTATCTTCTTCTTCAATTTGTCCTGACCGAATCAACAATCGGTAGAACTCCTCCATGTACTCCTTCACAGTCATCTCTTTTTGTCGAAAGTTCTTTAACATCCTGAACAAGGAAATCACATAGTGATTTGGCAAGAACTTTCCCTTCAATTTGGCAACCATTCTATCCCAAGACTTGATTTTCTCCTTGCCCTTCTTGAGTCTATCATCCTGTACATTGTCTCACTACAACGAGGCATGACCTTTCAACCTCAGACATGCAATCTTAACCCACTTAGGATCCTCGATCTGCTCTATGTCGAAGTATTTCTGCATCTCTCTGAACCAGTCAATCAAATCTTTTGCGTCCAGGCTCCCTGAGTACGTACACATGTCTATATTCGCCCGACCTCTCATATCTGTCAGGAGTTTGATCAGTTTTTCCTCTGGTTCCACTGCAGCTTCATCTCGAGCTTCCACCTCTTCGACTTCCTCATCGCTGTGGTCTAGTGCTTCAGGAATATAACCACGCCTCTGGATTTCTTTGATCACTGTGACTTCATTTGTCAAAGTTTGCATCATTCTAACACATTCGTCGAACATCTCACAATCCATTGTGACGGCTGCTGCGCCACGTGCCCTTCGTCCTCGGACATTAACGCCTCTATGAGCCATTTCCAACCTCCGCTGAAACTCTCATGCATCCAATCGCAATCGGACTTTAAAACAAGTCGTGCACAACTCTACCAAACCATAGTTGGAGCTGTCCAACTCACTTGTAGGCTTAATCTCACGAACTCGATGGATTCTTCTGCTATGCTACCAATTGATGCAAGTCATGTTGGTATAGGCGTCTTCTCAGCCAGACTTTCTTCCAGCTCTTTGTTCCTGCCTTGATCTGCTACGATCCGTGCTCTAATACAGACTTTCTTCCGGCTCTTTGTTCCCGCCTTGATCTACTACGATCCGTGCTCTGATAAAGTCACCTTACTAGGATACTTTCTTGCTTAACAATACACATGACACAAACCACAATGCTTACACAAACATGGTGTAAAACAGGATGCCAGAAGTGGCTTTATATTACTTCCCTGATTTCAGTTACAATGCAGAATAACTGTAAACAAATAACTAACTACAGTTGGCCTCAGCCGTTACAACTTAGAAGTAATTGTGGTGTGTTCTCCCTGTGTGTTGACCTCACCCTCTCCTGGTTCGCCTTGGAACTCTGAGATATGGATTGATCTCAACTCTCTCTTCTTCGGCCGGTGTGACTCTTCACAACTTCTCTCGGCTCTTTTATCTGATACTGCTGATTAAAGACTGAAGATCCCTCTGATTTCTTTTCCCACGTCTTTTATCCTGTTGTTGTTGTTGTTGAGACTATTGCAATCCCCGAGACACACATCCTCCTGTCCGCTGATCCTTCCAAATCCTGTGAACCTACAACTGTCATCTCCTAGCCATGCTCCACAACCTCTGTCCATTATGTCACCTATCATGTCTTTCACCAACTTGCAATAACTATATTAACTTCCTCAGCATCCCTGAATGGCTACTAGGTACAGTCCCTTGACTTTCTTTGTTTTTGACCCTGCTACAGTAGTCGATCACATCTCGACTTTCCTGTCGGTTTTTTTCTCATCCTTTGTAGTTTTACAGTCCTCCCCTTCCTCCGCACTTGGCTCTGCCAAACCAATCATGCCATAGTTCGACCACTCGTTGACTACTCGACGTCTTACTTGCTTCACTTGTTGTCTATCAACTAATTTCTATCGATTCTCAACCAATCGCAACATCCGTTCCGCTGCTCCAGTCGGTCGCACTCCGACTGCTTCTGCCCGACTTGTTGACTTCAACCGGTCAACCTGCTCTCCACACCAGTGGTCATCGACACTCTCGCTGGCCAGCTCCCTCCTGTCAATCAACCTCGACAGATATGCCTAGGCCCCGATGCTCCTGCATCACTTAACCTCGACCTCGTCTTTGCGCTGGGCCATTATTCCTTCCTCTCCCGTGGTATCCTCCGTGGCCTCTATATGCTCCCTGATCATCCTGGACATTATTTTGTTTATGTAGAGTCTCTTCTTGGACTTTGTACATTCCTCCATATATATCCTCAATATCTTTCTTTCATTCTAACATGAGCTCATATGTGCGGCAGTTGGACTCATCATGCCCAACTGACTTAAAGAAATTACAATATAGGTTTTTAGATGTTCTTACGTATTTATGTATCATGTGGTAGTCTTCTAGCCAGTGTCCTCTGGTTCTGCAAATTTCACACCATGGCCCTGGGTTCAAATTTAATGGGTTTGATCCACCCATGTTAAGGAAGTCTTGGAATAAAGGACAATGATCCTTAGTGTGTCCCTCACCCTTACAGCCTGTACACCAGACTTCTTATCTCTCTTGCTTTCCTTTCTTTATATCCTGCAGTTGTAGTGTCAAGGTAGCCAACTCGTTCTGAATCTAAGACATGCCAGTGCTACTTTCTCTAATCAGTGAATCTTCCAACTTCATCGCGATTTCCAAGGCTTCCTCCTACGAAGCCACCTTCTGTTGCATCAACGACACTCTAATATGGGGCTACAGCGCCACTATAAACCATTCATGGTTCTATTGCGATGCAATGACGAAGCTTACTTGGTCCAGCAGTGTCTTAAATTTCTGATCAAACTCCCAGATTGTTTCATTAGGTTTCTGTTTGATCTCTTTCAACTTTGTTATGCACTGCGATTCTGACTTCGGCTTCTTAAATTCTGCTAAAAGCGCAGCCTCGATTTCTATCAATGCTATATTATGTCCCTCCGAATATTTCATGAACCAATACAAGGCTTTTTCTCTGAAAGTGATAACGAGCTGTGCTTGCTTTACAGCGTCATCTTGTACTTGCTTTACACTCGATATGGATTCACATAGAAACCAATGCTTATCAAGGTCTTCTAGACTCGTTCCTTTGAATATCAACAGTTTGATATCATCAGTCATCCTCCTTCTAGGTGGCATGGTTCTCTAAGTGGTGCTAGGGATAATACTCTGAGGAATGATATGAGGTTGAACGTTCTAAAGTGTGATAGCTTGAGATGGGGTAGGTTGAGTTGGAATAGGCTGGGCACCCGCTCATGCGATGTTACCAGTACTGAGGTTCTGTGGTGAGGGTTGTCGGGTGCTCGCAATGGGTGAGTTCTGAACTAACGGATTCTAAGACAGGGGAGGTGCAGTTTCTGCAACTAGTAGGTTCTGTGGCATAATAGGATGATACATGGCTGACAGAGGTGCAGTTTGATTATTAGGCTCACATGGTATCTGGGTGTCTACGCGGATTCCATGTGGTCCAGGATTTTCTCAGGAACGAACTTGTATCTCTTTCCACTTCTCAGGTTATGGGTTTCTTCGTAAGACCCACTATATGTACCTTCTACCATGATAGATTTAAACAAAAATTCACTGCATTCTAAGAACTCCTTTCTCTACTAAAAGCATTTTAATGTATAAACTGAGGTTGTTCAAGTACTTACCTCTGAATCCCTTGAAAAACTCTCTTTCGATTGTGTTGTAGGAATTTAGCATGTTCAAAACGAACTGCATCACAAGTCTCTGTAGTGTACTGTCAACCTAGAAGTCAACTGCTCTCGTGAATGGGTTGTCTACTGCTTTGAGTCTGTTAATAAGCTCTGGTGTCCACTTGGTTGGTACGTCTTGCCATGTACAGTTTCTTTGTTCTATGAGCCTTGACAACCACTTATGTAGCTCATTTCCAAAAGAGGCCCAGAAGACTTCGTGAATGTCTTTCCATAGGTATTTGTTCAACCACTGGGTGTCAGAGAGATGTGGGTGTCTATTCTCCTGTCTTGCGAAGTCTCTCTCTGTCTTGTCACACCAAGCCCAGATTTCTTTCTTGTCTGGATTCCAAATGTTGATACCCAACAAAGCTTCCTCTTCATCGCACATCACGAATTCAACTCATCATGGATCCTTAGCGTGGCAATGGAACCATTTGATGGCTTACATACTAATCTAGAGGTTTCCAATGTAGACCTAGGTTCTTCGCGATTTCAAGGAACCAACAAAACCCCTTCTCACCGGCCCTTTCGGCAATAGCTTGCAAACAGGTTGAGGTATCACCCGAGGTGTAGCAATGGGGGTACTGCAGAATCAGGTTTCCATAGTGATGTGATGAGTTGCTCAGACATATCTACTGTGCAGCGCAGTGCGAAGCTTGTGCAACGGGCTAAAGACTGCGCAACAATAAACTGTGTCGTGGTTCTTGCTCTACAAACTAAGATGCTTGCGCAACCAGGGCATCGACGACCTACGCGGTTTGGACAAGATGCAAATAATAGGATAGCGCAATTGACTTATACGCTCCCTCTACATACTTAATAGATATTGATGACTTCACTTAGTGTTTATCCATTCATTTATTGCCTTAGACGATTAATCTCATAACCAATGTAAATAGACGGAAAACACAATACTGCGCACACCCGGTGCTGCGCGTTAGAGAGTTATACAATCCAGACTCTACATACACATGTGATTATTCAATGAACTGATACATTCACATACTTATACTACTACGCATTCATCATTGACGCATACATGTAATACTTAACATATTATTCCCATCTTTCTCTTATGGCGAATACATATAAAAGCATTAACATAACAACTGATAAATGAGAATTCAAGCATCCAATATAAGCAAACAGACAAGTGTAAAACACAAACAATCACACTGCACGGGATTTAACATGGTTCAACCCCAGGATGAACACAACAATACAAATTTGTAAAACAAAACAATCTCATGCTGGGCTAACAAATTTATCTCCATAGGTGGTCGCCTAACTCTCCTAAAAGTGGTACTACAGAGTATCCCAGTCTATTGGGATTCCATAGCCTACATTCCAAAAGAAATTTTAACAAAGATTCCAAAAATATGCTTCTCTTTCCTTTGGAAAGCCAGTAGAAAAAAGGAAGGGATTCATTTAGTAAAGTGGTCGACAATGGAAAATATCAAGGATTTGGGAAGATAGGGTATTAAAAATCCCTTTCTATTTTGTCAAGCCTTACTAGCAAAATCTCTATGGAGACTGACTACAAATATTAATTCCCTTTATGGGAAAGCTCTGATTTCTAAGTACTATCCAAATTCTTCAATTATAGATTGGTACAGAAGCCAAGGAAAGAGTTACAAGGGAAGCTCAAATTGTTGGAAATCCTTGGTTCTTTCTTTCCCCTTAGTAGGAAATTGGACGGCATGGAGTATTGGAGATGGGAGACAAGTACGCATTGGAGAAGATTCTTGGGTTGGTTCAGGAGAAGACTTCAAACTATCGCCTTCCACTTTATCTTTGTTAAAAAGACAACGTATCATTTTTCTAGTGGATGCCTGGAAAGGAACTTCACAAGGTATGCGTAGAGGAGAATCGAAGACAACCCAATATTTAAACCTAGAAGATGAAGCAGTTGTTGAATGGATGAAGTTACGAAGCCTTCTGATCGCAAACTTCATCTCCCTGAAATTAACAGAGCCTGATAAATTAGTTTGGACAAAGAATGCCTCCACAGGATCTTTTTCTGCTAAACTGGGTTATGAAGTCCAAGCAAAAGAATCCTTAGCAGAACAGAAAGGATGGTGGTGGCTCACAGTTTGGAAAACTTCAAGACCTCTGAAGGAAAAAATCCTCCTTTGGTTAGCACTAAAAAACAAACTATTAACCTGGGAAAACTTACTAAGAAGAGGATGGGAAGGTCCAAGTTGTTGTGTGCTTTCCAGTTCAAGTGTTGAAACCTTTGTTCATTTATTCATCTCTTTCTGTTATGCAAAGGTAGTCTGGTACAAGGATTATCTACAGCTCTGCAACATGCCTTCTCCTATGGAAGCCTCCTTGGAACTCGTTTGCAGCAGTTGGTGGAAAAATCCACTGGTACATTCCTTTGTTGCCTTGCCTTGTTTTTTTTATGGATTATGGTGGGAAAGGAACTCAGCAATTTTCTAGGATCGAAAAATCCCTTCAGAAATAACGTGTGCCCTAATTCTACAGTGGACGAAAGAGCACAAGATGGAGGACAGAAAAATAAGATTCAAGTGCTCCACCCTCCTAGCATTGGAAAATCTGTCCCTTGGGATTTTTTTGACGGCACAAGCTAGGATGATCCACCTTTGGGGGGTGCAGGTGCGTTCATCTACCTATCTGATGAGGTACAGTTTCTAATTAAATATAGTCCAGGCCATTGATCCAACAATATGGCGGAACTTTTTGCACTCTGGGCATTACTTAATTCTACTTTGGCCAAAAAAATTCACAATATTCAAATCATTCGTGATTCCAAACTAGTTATAGATTAGGAAAATAAGAAGATTCAGATCAAAGCCCCTCATCTTCAACATATTTTGTTCACCCTGAAAGTTAAAATTGGAAGGTTTGGATTCATCTCTTTCAGTCATGTGTATCGGGAGCTAAATCAAGAAGCATATTTTTTGTCAAAAAGCTCTCTTCTCTTGGCTCCAAGTTCATCAGTAGAAGAGATGTGTCAGGGGCGTCCTCTTCAGTACATTTGAAATTTACATCTTCTGTCTATATGGACAGTAATTGAGTAATTTCTTTGTAACAGTTTAAGCTCCTCTAATTTGGGAATGAGATTTTCTTGATATTCTCAAGAACTCATGTATCAAAAGGCAGCTCATGAAGCAATGATGTAAGTCCTTCAAGAACAGTCTATGTTATTCTATATGAATAAAAGATTTTTTTCCTTGGAAAAAAAAAATGACTCTTTTATCAAAAATATATATATATATATATATATATATATATATATATATATAATGTTTGTGCTTTCTTTTATATATATAGAAATCTTCTCAATTACAAAATAAGCTCATCCCACTTAACCATCACATATTCACCATTTTATGATTTTTCTAGTATTTATAAACATATATAAATCCCATGTCAAAAATTAGTTATCAAATCTTACTTGGTCTTAACGTTTAAAGTTTGTTTCTTTATCTTAAGACTTATAATTTTATACTCATTTTTCCTTTATATCACACATAAGGAAATCTCATTGACTTAATGTTTATAACTGGAGTAAGATCATATTTGCATACACTCTGATTTGAAGGATAAATAGCCTAAAATACAAACAGAATATTCAAATAAAATGTCAATCGTTTAACTAACAGTAAACTCGATAAAAAAAAACATAAGTGACAACTCCAAGGGAGAAGGGATGAGGCGGGAAACAGTTCGTCGATCCTCGTATCGCAATTTCCACAAAAAGAGGCGCAAACTGTCAAAATCTCGATTTAGTGGAAAATGAGAAAGCTATACTTGATCGAGATATCTAACAGATCTTAATGCAAAAATACCATAACAAGTAACGATTCAACGAATGTTTTGTTAAAGCAGGGTAACTGTGTAGACAGTCAAGCTAGAAGCTAAACCGAATCATTCCACGAGACAACACAAATTGTGAAGTAACTAAACGATGACTATGGAAGCCTCCTTGGAACTCGTTTGCAGCAGCTGGTGGAAAAAATCCACTGGTACATTCCTTTGTTGCCTTGCCTTGTTTTTTTCACGGGGGCTTCACTAGAAGGCGATATAATACCATGTTCATTCATATTATGGTATTAAATATTGATGAAAACCTAAAAATTATATTGCTTATATATTAACAGGCAAAGGGTTTTTTTTATTTATTGTAACAACACAAAAATACTTTGGGGTCTTTTTTATATGGGCGGGCTGACAAATATCCTCCAATTGGAGATGGTGGGATCACGGTTGGATGAGAAATCGGGTTGAGGCAAGGGTCAGGCTTATAAGTACGTAGGGAAATCGCATCTTTAGGCATTCTTGAGACCAGGGGTTTCATGGTGAAGTGTGTTTCCAGTCGATCATAGTCGAGAAACAGTGGTCATTGACAACCAATTGTTACCAATAACACTCAGCCAGTTGTTACCAATAGCCTTGGGAGGCTCTAAGCCTCCAGGGCCTGTTATATGCCCTCGATAGGCCTTGGGGGCTTGAATACCCAACCACTCGTGCCTATTACAGGTCTTGGGAGGCTTAGTTAGTCTCCCAGAGCTTGTTACAGGCCCTGGGGCTTGGATACCTAGCCCACAACAGGCTTAGTCAGCGATTGGGGAACTGCAACATGAAATCTAAATGTTGTACTATGTGCATTGGCTCTAATGACATACAAGAAGTGATCTCCTATCTCTTCATTAGACCATTAGATGTTGCAAACCATAATGATATGTGGTTGAGTAATTGTATTGTAGGTGAAGTAATGTGCATCCATGATATACATCGAAAGAAGCAAGGTGCATTGTAGAATGCTTGTGGGGTCATAAGAGGGGTATCATATCAATATACTAGGTAGAAATGTAAAGGGGTATAAAAAATGTTAATGAAAAAATTGATACATACAATATCTAGTGAAAATAAGGGTTTTTTTAAATTGGGAAGGCATATTGGGAGGGGGTAAAAAAAATGATTTTGGAAGGTATTTTCCAATATTTAGTGAAATTAGGGGTATTGTTTCATATGCCACGAATGAACGTGCTATGATAGCTGTTTATTGAGTGAAGCCCCCATGGTTTTTTTTATGGATTATGGTGGGAAAAGAACTCAACAATTTTCCAAGATCGAAAAATCCCTTTAGAAATAATGTGTGCCCTAATTCTGCAGTGGACGAAAGAGCACAAGATGGAGGACAGAAAAAATAAGATTCGAGTGCTCCACCCTCCTAGCATTGGCAAATCTGTCCCTTGGGATTTTTTTGACGGCGCAAACTAGGATGATCCACCTTTGGGGGGTGCAGGTGCGTTCATCTACCTATCTGATGAGGTACAGTTTCTAATTAAATATAGTCCAGGCCATTGATCCAACAATATGGCAGAACTTTCTGCACTCTGGGCATTACCTAATTCTACTTTGGTAAAAAAAAATCACAATATTCAAATCATTCGTGATTCCAAACTAGTTATAGATTAGGAAAATAAGAAGATTCAAATCAAAGCCCCTCATCTTCAACAAATTTTGTTCACCCTGAAAATTCAAATTGGAAGGTTTGGATTCATCTCTTTCAATCATGTGTATCGGGAGCTAAATCAAGAAGCATATTTTTTGTCAAAAAGCTCTCTTCTCTTGGCTCCAAGTTCATTAGTAGAAGAGGTGTCAGGGGCGTCCTATTCAGTACATTTGAAATTTACATCTTCTGTCTATATGGACAGTAATTGAGTAATTTTTTTGTAATAGTTTAAGCTCCTCTAATTTGGGAATGAGATTTTCTTGATATTCTCAAGAACTCATGTATCAAAAGGCAGCTCATGAAGCAATGATGTAAGTCCTTCAAAAATAGTCTATGTTATTCTATATGAATAAAAGATTTTTTTCCTTAGAAAAAAAATATAACTCTTTTATCAATATATATATATATATATATATCATGTTTCATGTTCGTGCTTTCTTTTATATACATAGAAATCTTCTCATTTTATTACAAAATAAGCTCATCACATATTCACCATTTTATGATTTTTCTAGTAATTATAAATATATATAAATCCCATGTCAAAAATTAGGTATCAAATCTTACTTGGTCTTAACGTTTAAAGTTTGTTTCTTTATCTTAAGACTTATAATTTTATACTCATTTTTCCTTTATATCACACATAAGGAAATCTCATTGACTTAATGTTTATAACTGGAGTAAGATCATATTTGCATACACTCTGATTTGAAGGATAAATAGCCTAAAATACAAACAGAATATTCAAGTAAAATGTCAATCGTTTAACTAACAGTAAACTCGATTAAAAAAAAACATAAGTGACAACTGCAAGGGAGAAGGGATGAGGTAGGAAACAGTTCGTCGATCCTCGTATCGCAATTTCCACAAAAAAAAGGCGCAAACTGTCAAAATCTCGATTTAATGGAAAATGAGAAAGCTATACTTGATCGAGATATCTAACAGATCTTAATGCAAAAATACCATAACAAGTAACGATTCAACGAATGTTTTGTTAAAGCAGGATAACTGTGTAGACAGTCAAGCTAGAAGCTAAACCGAATCATTCCGCGAGACAACACAAATTGTGAAGTATCCAAATTATCACTTTAAAAATAGTCAAATAGCCAAATTATCATATAAACTATATAAAATCTTTAGAAATTGAAATAATTTTAAAAAAATATCGCAAAACTAAAAGTTAACTAGATTTTCAAAAAGATATCTGCGAAGGTACTAAAACAAATCTATACAAAGATATGCTATGGCGAGTAACCTTCATGCGCAGAAGGAAAAAGGTTGTAATTAAAGGTATTACCTAATAGTTTTACAGATTGCTCTAAAAGAAGGCTTTTATTAAGAGCATGGGTAGAATCAATATTTTTCTCCGAACAAGCCAATTTATATAAAGATCCATACTTCTAGAAGAGTTTCGGATTTGTTCATGAAAAATCATGAGTTTTCATCGGGGGTCGTAGTTTCCTAACAAGGATTAATCTTCGCAGGGACCCACGTTTTCGAAATCCCTCCGAAATTCCATGGATTACTGCTTTTAAAACAGGTTTTGTGTTCTTAATATAAGAGAGTCTATGTAAATCGCCGCCATCCCTTACCTTAAAAAAAATCAGATTTATCAATTATATGAATCAACTTTGAAAGAGCAGAGTAACGAAAATTATACGGATATGATAAAAAATGACAACATACACAATACTAACATCAAATCTTGAAACCGATATTTTCCATGGTCGTTTTTTTATCAAATTTAAATACAATTAATTTCATATGCAGAGGTTCTCATCTCGATCTGATACAAAAGTTCTATAAAATATATATAACTGAGTTTATTCAAATATGAACTATATACTTGGTTCATTCAAGTCTGAACACAGATCTAATACATAGCTTTTCAGGAAAATAAAATAAAACACAAGAGAGTATGCATGAATTTCTGATATATGTACTCAGTTTATTATGTTATCATGTTATTAACCAATAAATCCACTCAATTCTTCCATAGACAAATATAATTATACATAACAGACATATGAGAACCATATATGCGGCGTCACATAACTTTCCACGGGGGTTCACTTAGTGAACTTGTTATATAGCATGATCATTCACATGATATTAAACAATATCCCTAATTTCACTAAATATTGGAAAATTCCTCCTAAAATTTTATTGTTGAACCCCCCTCCCAATATGCCTTTCCAATTAATAAAACCCCTAGTTTCCCCAGATATTGTATGTATTCATTTTTAATACCCCCTTTATATCATATCCTCAAGTTGTAACAAATAGGAGCCCTAACGCATATTAGTATAAGCAAACACAATGCTAAATAAAATAATAGTATAATGCTAATAATGATCCCACCAGGATTGCAGGGGTGATTGATCAATTTGTAGGGTTGGATGGTGGAAGACCCAACGAAATAGTACCGGGGAAGGAAAAATGCGTAAAAAGAAGCCCGGTCAAGAGATCAACATAAAAAAGAATTTAAAAGGTTGACAGTCCAATAGTTCGTCCAATGCTTAGAAAATATGAGAATTGTAGACGCTTCACACCATAGGTTCCCGATCTACCAATTTTATATCATGTAAATATAAGTATAGCCATGGAGAGCTCATGTTTTCTATAAGCTTAATAAATTAAACTCTATAAAAATGAAAAATTGAAACCCTTTCGTGGATGGACTCCCATACCTTCCTATAAAAACAAACATCATTGATCTTTGAACCCAAATAAACATAGAAAAAATTCTCTTACTTTCCAATAAAACCATATGATCATGTGCATATCTTGGATTTGGGTCATTCACAAGATGCAATGAATTTCCTCCACTTTAATAACATTTAGATACCTTTTCTTGGGTTATATATATATATATATATATATATATATATATATATATATATATTTATCTTTATGGGAAAGGGGAAAATATTCATTGTTAGGTTTCAAGCATGCAATAGTTATAAAGATACATAAATGGTGAAACTTATATGATAGCATTTCATGGTAACGATAACACATAGGGTATGTAAATAAGGATTTAGATTTCCACCTATGTTCATGTCGATTCCAACACAATACTAAGATGATGCCTTGCATTTAAGAATTGAAATTACAATTATGAATGTGCACAATATAACTCAATATAACAATCATTCTTAACTGACAATGTGAAAATGTTAAAGAAGAATACAAAAGTTGAAAGAAATAATTAGTCAAGAAAGATTGATGAAAAACAATATAATATCAATTCAAACCAAGCCTAAATAAACTATTAAATGAGGATTTCTCAAGGCCAGTAATCCAAAGAGACTCCCATTGATATTATCATTGGTACACTATTATCATATTTAAGCAAAACATAGGATCATAAGCAATATCAAATTAAAATGGAGGGTTCTTAAGTTTTAGGTGGGTATGAATTGAGCCCATGATTTGGAGGTATGAATCCATCCCACGATTTGAATTTTATTCCTCAACCCACCCAAATAAAATAACCCCCAATATTTATATTAATATTTAAAATTAAAAACCCCCCTTCACCTCTAAATACGAGGAAATATATTTTTGCGGTTTTTAAGAGTATTCAAACCCCCAATATGAATGGACGTGATATGATATTGCCTCACCAATGAACCCCCCATGTAACTTTCTTACATCCATAAATAAAATCTACCCCATGATACACCATTAAGAACAAAATTTATCCATAAGGTAAATCACACTTACTTGGGAAAATGGGGATGAATCCTTGGAGAATCATCTCCTCCCAAGCATAGCAGAGAGCAACTTGATGTTTTTCCAAAATCCACCCCCAAGATAGATCACCACCATGCACTAGAATGCCAAGCAACAATTCCACGTGACACTCTCTCTCTCTCTGATTCTATAACAAGCAATGATGTGATTATGAAAAGAGAGAAAACACTCAACACAATTTCTCCATGAACAATGCAGGGTCTCATGCTATCTCAGTGCACCAATATATATAGTTTTTCCCAAGTCTTGTGCCATCCCAATCAAATCTTTAATCAATCCTTCAATCCCTATGATTTAAGATCTTGTATGGTAGTTAAGATTTTAAATTGGATTTGATTGGTAAAACATATCCTTTGTTGGATTTACACATGTTCTATGTGCCATGGTGGTGTCCCCTCATTTAGCTGAATTCTCTAAGTGTCATTTTCTTTTATTCAATAAGAAAATAAATAGTTTGTTGTGCAAAGTGTCACTCAATGTTTTTTGAGTTTTTAAATAACTCTTAGAAAAAATAATTGTCACAAGTATAAAATCAAAATTAAATAATAATGTCTTGAGGGTATCACAATTATTTGGCGAAATAAAATTAGAGAGGAACTAAATGAGTCCCGTGGTTTCATTCTCTCATAAAAAAACATTTATTAATATTTTATTAAATATTTCTGAGAGAATTCTAGAATTAGGGGGAAATGCTCCATGAAGATCTATAAAAAAGGGTGAAGAAATATTGTATTGGAGATCCATTGATATTCTCAATCTTGGGAGATGTGCCCCTTTCTATAGAACTAGTTTTGGCGGTGAAAGATTCTACCCTGGCTAGCAAGAGAGGAGAAATCAATTAGATTTTTCAATTTTGCTTCATGTGAATGAGAGATGAATAGGAGTCACTCATATTTATCAAGTGAGATCAGTTGATGCAATTTTATATATTTTTCTATTCCTAGTTCGAATTCATCTATAGGTGTTTGGAATTTCAAGTTCTAGCAACAGAGGTTTATGGTGTTTTTTGGGCATTTTGGTATTGGATTTGTGGGTTTTTTTTATTGAGGAGAGCACACCATTGGATCCATTTTCACTTTAATATATCATTATTTGGAATTATATGACTGCTATGTGACATAGGGCACAAATTGTGAGGCATATCTATCATTATGAGGTGTTTCTTGTTGATTTAGAGCTTGGATGGGTGAAGGAGGGTTAAAATGAAGGTTATGGTTTCAACACTTCTGAGAATTTCTAAGATGTGATACTTGCTCCATTACATTCATATCATTTTTTCCAGTGGGAAGCACTTTTTTTTTCATTCAATAATGTGTTTGAATGACTAGATGTGCTCATTTTATCAAAACTACTCCATTTTGTATCTCTCCTAGTAGAGGTTCGCACTTGTACAATTGTAATTAAGTATTTAATGAGTTTCAATTTGTGTAACAGACATGTACTGTTTTAATCAATGTCATTAATTTTCCTATATAGTGAATAATAAATATTCAAGTGTTTTCTTCATATGGTCTTCATATTTGAGTATGTATAAATCTTTCTGATATGGTTATGCCATTTACAGACTAATTGTAAAAATTTAATAGAAGTCCCTTGTGGTCTATTAATGAGTCATTTATCTTTGTTTGGATGTATTTGAGAATTATTGAATATTTTTGGAATTATTAGAGTAGATTAGGAGGTGTTTGGGTCAATTTGAAAAAACTAGTATTCCTATGTGGGGGAAATCGAGCTAGTTTCTCACTAGTCTTGAGAGGGTGTCTTTCATATTTTATTGGAATTTATATGGATTTTATCAGTGGTTCATATTGTTTTAGTTGATTCTATTTAATTCCATTAAACTGATATTGGGAGAATTCGATTCTCTCTGGTGGTGTTTGGGAAGAGTTGGAAACCCCGTGTTTGATGTGGCCAAATTTAAATTGAACTAGTGTTACTAGTTTCTCTACTAGCTTCCAATTTTATATCATATTGGATTTGGGACACATATCAATGGAATCTAAACACATTAATGAGTTGCAAACCTTTCGTGGACATCTGTAACATCCTAGGAACAATTTACCAAGAATATTAACTCAATTCCAAATTCCTTTAAACTCCACTAGTCAAATTTCTACTAAACTCTTCAAATCGTGCAAGGAGTAAGTGAGGTGTACTGGGCTAAAGGCTGAGAATAGTGGGATGAAAGTTCAATTCTGGAATTTATATGGGGTTAGGTGCAGCAGCAGATCAAAGTGCAGATCGGAAATGTTCTATGCACCATGTACCAGCACCTTTCACTTTTCAACAATGGAGTTAATCCATTGCCTACTTCGAGGCTTCCTAGGTAGCTGCCATATGCATACTAGATAGGTAGGTGTTCTGAGAGTTAGTAACAGTGTATATATCATTCCAATGGTGGCTGGATATGTTTAGGATGATTATGGAGTAGGTTGGACAAATTTTGGAAAGATTTGTGTGACAGGTGCTTAGCGGGGATTGTCGGGCTAGGAATTTGCTAGCTTCCCAAACATAAGGAAGAAGCTTCCAGATTCTAGTTTTAAGGGCTGATATGGTTAATATATTGAGTTATTAACCTACTACAACAAATGGGAAGTTGAATGGATGTACAAATTTCATTTTCTAAAGAAAACAGTGAAACTAGTCTAGAAAAACCTCTCAATGAGCTAGTCTTGGAATTTAACTTGACAAATGACTTCCATTAACTGATTTTTCTGTTCTAAAAGGTTATGCAGATCTGATATAATATTAAAAATAGAAATGAATCAAAATAGACATAATAGAAATCTTCTTTTTATTTCAGTGGCTCCTTTCTCAAAACATAGTGCCTCACAGGCTATAAATTGCATTACATTGGTGGAGAAGATCAATAGAGAGAAGGATTTTTATAGTAGATCTGTTCTTGATGTATTGATAAGAACCTATATGGATAATAGGTATGATTTTTCTGCTCCTTCTACTGATAGACTTCACTAGTACGTCCTCCTTCAAATAGATGTCTCCATCAGGGGAAATGCCTCCAAATTTAGCTAGACGAACTGGAGCAATGAGAGGAATGCGAGATCAGGTCTGAATTCAACCTATGGATATGGAATCCTATGATATATGCTGATAACAACTTCTAGAGCTCACTGGAGGTCCTGGTCATGCTCCTCTACAACTATCTTCTTCTGCTAATGATCCTCCTCCAAAACTAGCTGCAGTTCTTCTCCAAAAGTGGCCTCCTCCTCAGTATGATATTAAGACTCCATGGTTGAACTATACTGGATCTTACTGGCTGTAATATAACTTGTTGGACCTGTACAACACTCTTAGATATCTCACAAAGTGTTGGGGCACATCACCCAAGCAAACTTGTTGAGGCACAACACTCAACGAGAGAGTCTTAGAGCTCTCAAACCAAATTTGCAAATGAAAAAGGTCCTCTTATAAAGTTGGATTCATGCTTAAATAGATGAGATAGCTTGCTTGGCAAGCCATACCACACATGTGGGTGAGGTAGGGCACATCCTCTCTGAGATTTGCAACTTCTGAGCTTTCTCCACTTTCTTTCCTCAACCTCCTTCAATCAAAATTGGCAAGTGCACCCTATCTACTTTTCTGGATGTTGCTAATTATCTTTTGAATGCTTTTCCTAATTCTTTCCATTCCATTTACTTTCTACTTTTTTGCTTTTGCCAACTTTTTCCAGCTTTTGTCAATTTCTAATTCCATTTTGACTTTCTTTCCTTTCTGAAATATCCTCCACTTAGGCAAGGTTATCCTCTTAACACCAATTCGACCTCCTAGCCTTCATTATCCAACTTGGCAACATTTATTAGCATTTAAATAATAAAAACACCAAAATACTTCTCAATATTAATTCCAGCTTACATAATTAATTAAATAACTTCAATAATCAATTATTTCCTAAGGTGTACTTGCCTCAAAATATCCCCATGACGTAAATACTCAATTAATAGTGAACTTAGACCCCTAGGGATAGGAGGATCTAAGTGGTGACCAAGGTCACTGGGGGGGGACATGACAACATCATAAATACACATACACTCCACTGTTGTTGAACGAGAACATCTCATAAGCCTTCATAAGCCATTGTTTGGGAAAAAGTTGAAAATCAAGATAATTAAAGTTGGAACCTTCACTAGTATAAAATGAGAGATAAGTGACAAAAAAAACAACCAAAATCCACATATAAATGACCACTTTTGAGTTGGTAACCACTGCTAGCAATATAGTGTCCATATATCATGTGACCAAAAATGTGGTCATATTTAGCGTGGTAATTTATAGCTTATCTTGTGCTCATATATTTGGTCATTAATGGTCACGTGATAAATGACCGCTAATTTGCCACTAGCAATCGCCAACTCAAAAGTGGTCATTTATATGCATATTTTGGTCATTTGTTTTGTCACGTATCTCTCATGTTGTAATGGTGGTCATTTATATGCAAATTTTGGTCATTTTTTTAGTCATTTATCTCTTTTAGTGGTTTCAGAATATAAATAGGGCATGGTGGAATCGAACCACCAACCTCCTGCCTCTAAGGCAGGTGCTCTACCATTGAGCTAGCACCCTTAAATAGAATTCCTTATGGATTGATATGAGAATGAAATGTAAGGATTGGGAATATTAACATTGGACACACCAAGCCGAAGTCTACATGTAAATACAAAGTTATGAATAACTGAAATTTTTACAAGTCATATTTTTTGAGTGAAGGAATAGTCTATGCATTTCAAAATGTAGTCTTGTGACAAGTGGAAGATTAGCAATATGTCAAAACAATGTAGTCCAATGTTTGAAAAACACTATTAAACAAGATATACCTTAGCTTCACTGAATAAGCAGCGATCAGAAAGTGTGTCGGATTCATGCTATAAACATTGATAAGACATTTTTAAGCACTTGTCAAGCTTCACTGAATTAAAGACAAGAATGTTGCTACAAAAATAAGTACTTCCCTCCAATGAAAGACAAAAGAATATCACCTTCCATATCACCTTCAAAACATAAATTCTTGAACTATAACTTGTCTTGGACCAAAGAGGAATGAAGGAATGCAATAAAGTTTAAACATCGGCCTTCTTGAGCTAGGTATCACTGACTGAACATTTTATTATTTGATAAATCCTAAACACAACAAGACAAATCCAACAATTTCCATACCAGTAAGCACCCAACAATTTCCATACTAATGAGCATATAATTTCCATGTGAACTCATATTTCAATTTTCCAGCACAAACCACCCTAGGATTTTGCAATGAACCACTCTCACAAAAGAGCCTTATTATATTAGTGAACAAAGTAGAAATCATATCAAATACAGATTGTTGAGCAACAAACTAAAAATCTTGGTTAAAAAAAATAGTTCCAACCCCTATGGTGAATGTTGAATGTATGATTATGCATACATGTTGTAGTTCAAGGCCTGATTGAGTTTTGAGATTTCCTGTATTTATCATGTTATCAATAACCTTGCCAATATTCTGAGCAGGAACCTTTCCATTACCTTCTTCACCTTATTCACTTGCAAGTACATGCCCAGAGAACAAATTGCATTAAGAAGCCTCTCTCCACAAAATGAATTGCAAAATAAAGAATGCAAAGAAATATTGAATACATCAGACCCTAATATTTCCTTTAAAATAATAAAGGTCATTAAAAGCACACAAAAGAAACAAAATAACTTACTACATCAGCCTTTGCAACAGCATCCATGGATTTACTATGCTCTGGCATTCCTTGGGTTAGCTTTTTCATGGTAGCCCGAGCTAGATCCTCAACTATTGTCAATCTACAAGACCATAGCAAGTAAGGAAGTCAGTTAATAAGCACATTTCAAACCTTTCAGCTTCTACATATGCAAAGTAGAATATGTCATTCATTTTCATAGTCTTTGTTTAATGTAATTTTGTACAAACTATCCATAGCCATGACAATCAAATGTTGCAATAGGAAAGTAAGGATGGTTTATCTAGAAGACCACATATTTAAAGCAAGTCAAATCTAATGACCACATAACAAATATTGAAAAAATTATTCCAAAATTAAAAACTAGGCGTTCCCATGTAACTTTTCCTTCCACTAAATATAATGTTAGTGGCCCAAAATTTTCTGAGCAGATACATTAGATAGGGTCCGATGCATTCAACTTATGTGAAGTTCAGATATGAGTCACAAACAAGGTATGATGAACAAGGCATTCAACATATGTAAACAACTAGATAACTACTCAAGGCCATATAGAGAGTTCCAAATTTGGATATCAAAAGGAATATGCTCCTGATGTAATACATCTCCAAGGTATACAAACTGGAAGCATATTTCAGATGCAAAAAATTTATTGTCGGAGAAGTATTTTTTATGGAATAAATATGGATCAAGGAAAATATTCCATATACCTTGCATTCTCTTAACCACAAATTGATCTTTAATAAAGCACAAGTACATTCTTTCTACATTTAAGATTGCAAAGAAAGAAAATATTTTGTTCTCTCTCTCAAAGCACTTGACACTCTTTTCCCTCCAATGTAAATCAATGGAAAGTAAGGAAAATACCTTGGGCATTTGTACACCTTCTTGAAAGGTCAGAAGATGCAAATTTTTTCGCAAGTACTATTGCACATTCATGCAGTCATAGTTAAAGTCATTTCTTCCAAAGTTGAACAAAAATTTAAAATGAACCATGTAAACCAAAACCTTCTACATGATTCAGGTACCAGTTGTCCCAACATAATATATCCATAGTATGGGGGTTTATGGAATATTTGGAATGCAACTAATGTATCTTTCTAACCATTGGTTAACTATACTACCTACAACCACTATATTAATCTCAGTTTGCATAGAAACAAAAGATGCGATGGCAAAATTTCAAAATTCATACCTTAAGAGGTTCAAAAGGATACTGATGAGTTATGGCATGGAGCTCCTTCTTGAAGTTCTCATTCAATTCATCAAAGATAGTGATAAATAAATTATCCAAAATGTCTAATGCTTGCATCAAACTCATAATAAAAAATAAAGAAAAAATATATCTTTCTAACCATTGGTTGACTATACTACCTGCAACCACTATATTAATCTCAGTTTGCATAGAAACAAAAGATGCCTATAGAAATTTTGAAAATTCATACCTTAAGAGGTTCAAAAGGATAATGATGATTTATGGCATGGAGCTCCTTCTTGCAGTTCTCATTCAGTCCTTCAAAGATAGTGATAAATAACTTATCCAGAATGTCTAATACCTGCATCCCACTCATAATTAAAAATAAAGTAAAAATATAGCATTTGATTTTTTGCATCTTAATAGCACCAAAAAATATATAGAAAATACATCATTGACATTATATGAAGACTAAAACAACAAAAAAATTACCCCACCTCAAAATAATTCCCTTTTCTTTCCATTTCAAGATCAAGCCATGTAACACAGATTCATGTGTGTAAATGAATCTTTTGTCGCCCTGAATATAGGGCCAATTTCAAAGATTCTTCCAAAGTATACATATATTGGCATCTGTTTGTGTAGCTATGGTGACTAGGATAAACAAGCAGGTTGTCCTTTGTAATCCAATTTGAAGACAAAAGAACCTCCTTCACTATCCCTAGCAATCAATTTTGGTGTATGGAGCTCAACAAATCCTTTAGAGATTAAAAGCTCCTTGAAAATCTGCCCCATGCAAAACAACATAGGTAATCGTTTAGTAATTACTAAATGCATATCCCACAACTTTGATGTAGATTCTATCCCAGAATTATGAGATAATAAGCAAAGGAGAACTAAGAGTAGTTATTTTGACAACCTCATGTATGCTCATTGTTGGGTTCCAAACTTCTCTGTAGAACAACCATGACCCTCTGTAACTTCACTAACAATTATTGACATATCATTTGGCCATTTTTAGTGCCTTATTTTGCCTTCTAATTGGCATGTGGGTTCTCTAGGTATTAGAGTGGTTCATGATGCTCTTGTGATTAACACGCAAGATAAACTAGCCTTTTTTCCTTTATTTTGACTGCACTGACATGTTTTGGCTGGGATGTATCCCCTTTGCTCATAGGAATTGGATTGAATGTTGTGTGAAGCTGAAGAGCATACAGGGTCTGATGAAATGGACAAAGCTTCTGTTGAATATTGTAACTTCTAAGAATATTATATTTGTACTTTATTATTCCGGAGATGTTTCATCCCTCCGAGGTGATCCTATTATGTATCCAGAGATGTTTATTCCTCCGATGGATTGTGGTAACCAGGATTATTAGATCCACCATGTGGGGGTCGGACCTGAGTTAATTTATTAAGGGTTATTAGACTCCCTTGGGAGAGGTCAGCCCCATAAGGGAAAAAGTTAGTCGGGGAACTAGTATAAGTAGAGGAGGATGTTCCTCACTTATCTCACACTTCCACCACTCGGAAAGTAGCGCACTTGTGAGAGAGAGGTCTGCATAGGAGGTAGAGAAGGAGCTCAAATCTTGGAGCACATCTTGTATTTTGGTTGATCATCTTATTGAGGAAAGCTTTGCTGGGTTTTCTACCCCATGAGGGTTTCCCAGGGTAAAATCTTTGTCTATCTTGTGATTGTGTTTCTTTCAGTGATCTTTCTAGTCAAAGTAGTATAAACTTAACATGGTATCAGAGCTAACCTGAATAGAACATCTTTCACAAGGTGAAAATATCTTTCTCTCTCTCTCTCCCAAAAATTAGGGTTTCTGCAAAAGTTAGTATTTTTTTATTCTGATTGTATGGCTGAATAGCCCTTCTCAAAATCAAAGTTTTGAGCCCTGGATCGAAGTTTTTGGTTGGGTAGAACTCCGAGAAAGTCAAACCCTAGTTTGACCAAAAGTGCGATAAACCAGAAATTCTGTTGCAGATCCGAAAAGTGAAAAGTTGAAATTTCCAGAATCAGAACACACCAGTATTTCCAATTCAATCAAGCACATCTCCTAGTAAGTGTTGATCCATCTCTTAAGAAACTTCAATCTCTTTGGACTCCCCCAAGAGAAGATGGCTCCAAGCACTAAGCTTGAAGACAAGCTAGAAGGTATAGAGAATTTTCGGGCATGGAAATATAGAATTGGTCTCATTCTTGAAGAGAATGATCTTGCTCAATATATCAAGGATGAAGTTGCAGAACCAGCTGAAGATGAAGCCAAAGAAAAGTATAGGAAGGATATGATTAGGGAAAAGAGAATCATTGCTGATTCTATCAAGGACCACTTGATTCCCCAAGTGGCATCCAAGAAGACCCCAAAGGAAATGTATGATGCCCTAGGAAGAATGTATGAAGGGAGGAACATCAATAGGAAGATGAACCTAAGAACTCAGTTGAAGAATACCAAGATGAACAAAGGAGAATCCATTCAAGACTACTTCTCAAGGTTTTCCCAAATCAAGGAACAACTAGATGCCATTGGAGATACCCTTGATGAAGATGAACTTGTAATGACTACTCTAAATGGTCTCACTAGACCTTGGGAGTCATTTATACAAACTATGTGTGCCAGAAAAGAAAGTATGAAGTTTGATATAGTATGGGAGGATTGTGTTCAAGAAGAAGCTAGGGTAGCCAATAGAGAAGCCCTTCTTAAGGAGGATGACCAAGCCTTGGCTACTCACACCAAAAGAAGAAGAAAGGGTCACTTCAAGAAAGTTGACCACAAGGAGTATCAAGCTTCCCATAGATTTAATAAGAGAAGAGGAACAAACTCAGAAAGAGACCTCTCCACAGTCCAATGTTTCAATTGTCTTAAACTAGGACACTTTGCTAGAAATTGTACCTCACAAACAAAGAAGAAGAAGTTTGTTCACAAAAGACATCATGTACATATGGTAGAAGATGATAGTGGAGAAGAAGAAAAAGAAGAAGAAGAAGAAGAAGAAGAAGAAAGGCCTCGAAAGAAAAGATCTAAAGTAAAGAAAGAAGATGCAGAAGAATATGTTCTATTTTCTGCACTATCTGGGTTTGTAACACCTGGAGAAGATACATGGCTCATCTATAGTGGTGCTTCAAAGCACATGACAGGTCAAAAGAAAACTCTCTCAAGACTTGAAGAAAAGACTTCTCCACAAAAGGTATCTCTAGGGGATGATTATCAATATCCCATCAAGGGAATTGGTGAAGCAAACTATAAGCTTGATTCTGGAACACCATTGAAGATGAAAGAAATATTATATGTTCCAGGTTTGAAGAAGAACCTACTTTCTATCTCAGCACTAGATAAGAAAGGCTTTAGATTTGCATTCATAGATGGACAAGTACTTATGTGGCCCAAAGGAAAATCAATTGAGGATGCAATTGTTATTGGTGAAGAGGAAGGAGGTCTTTACAAACTCAAGTGTCATCCAGAAGTTGCCCTTGTCCATGAAACTAATAGCCCCAGTGAGCTATGGCATAGAAAGCTTGCTCACATTAACTACAAATCCCTACCTTATGTAAGCAAGGTAGTTATAGGGATACCAGACTTAAAGGTTGATCATAATGGCACATGCAAAGGATGTGAAAAATGGAAGAATATCAAGAACCCATTTCCAAAGAGTGAAACAAAGACTAAGAACATCCTGGAGTTAATACATTCAGATGTATGTGGACCAATTCCCACCACATCCCTAAGTGGGTTTGAATACTATCTCACATTCATTGATGATTATTCAAGGAAGACTTGGATATACTTTCTAAAAGGAAAGAATGAAGTTTTTGGAAAATTCAAAGAGTTCAAAGCTTTGATAGAAAATCACTCAGAAAAGAAAATTAAGATTTTCAGAACAGATAATGGCAGAGAATATACTTCAAAGGATTTTGAAGACTTTTGTAAGGAAGCTGGAATCAAGAGGGAGGAGCTAACCACTCCCTACAATCCCCAACAAAATGGGGTTGCTGAAAGAAAGAATAGAACCATCATGGAAGCTATAAAGACTATGATACATGACCAAGACCTACCCATGTATCTATGGGTTGAAGCAACTAGAACAACAGTTTATGTACAAAATAGACTATCCCATAGTGCTCTTGAATTCAAGACTCCACAAGAAGTGTTCACATGAAAGAAGATTGAGGTAAGTCATCTCAAAATATTTGGATGTCCAGTGTACATTCACATTCCAAAAGAAAAGAGAACCAAGTTGGATCCTTCTGGTAAGAAGGGAATATTTGTTGGATATTGTGAATCATCCAAAGCTTTCATAATGTACATCCCAGGTTTCCATCATATGGAAATAAGTAGAGATGTCACATTTGATGAAGAAGCAGCTCTCAAGAAATCTATGAAGAAGATACACCTCCTAGAATCACAAAGGTTGTGCCCATCCCTGAAGATGCTACGCCAAAAGACCATGACATGTTAGAACCACAAGAATCCCCCATTATAAACTTATCTAGAAAAAGAAGGCAAGCATGGGCTAGAGACATTATTCAAGGAGATGAAAAATATGGAGCTCCTGAAGGCTCCACTAGAGAAAGGAAGAAACCAAAGCTAGTATCCAACTATGTAGCTTTGATGTGTGATCTTGTGGATCAAGAACCTACTAGCTATGAAGAGGCAGTTCAGAAGAAAGAGTGGGTAGAAGCAATGACAGAAGAATACCAATCAATAATGAAAAATGATGTTTGGGATATAGTTCCCAAACCAAAAGATAAAAGTGTGGTATCTTCCAAATGGATATTCAAAATAAAACATGCTGCATATGGTAGCATTGAAAAATAGAAGGCAAGATTTGTAGCCAAAGGGTTCTCTCAGAAAGAGGGAATTGACTATGAAGAAACATTTGCACCAGTTGCTAGGTACACTTCCATTAGAACTATTATGGCACTTGCATCTATGATGAAATGGAAATTACACCAAATGGATGTTAAGATAGCTTTCCTGAATGGTGTGATTGAAGAAGAAGTGTACGTAGAACAACCACAAGGATTTGAGGTTAAAGACGGGAGAACACATGTATGCAAGCTGAAAAAGGCTTTGTATGGATTAAAGAAAGCCCCCAGAGCTTGGTATGGAAGGATCGACAGTTTCTTGACAAGCATGGGCTTTACCAAGAGTAAAGCTGACCCTAATCTTTATCTCAAAGTTATGGATGATGAACCTGTTATATTATTGTTGTATGTAGATGATCTATTTCTAACTGGAAATGAGAAACAAATTATCGAGTGCAAGAAGAAGCTCTCCTCAGAATTTGAGATGAAAGATCTCGGATTAATGCACTACTTCTTAGGTCTAGAAGTATGGAAAGAAGCAAAAGGAATCTTTCTAAATCAAGGTAAGTATGCTATAGGGATTTTGAAAAGATTCAATATGTTGGAATGTAAAGCCATGGCCACTCCCATGGACTCTAACTTAAAGTTATTAGTTGATGACTCATCAGAGTTAATAGATGTGACTCTATATAGACATATTATTGGGTCATTAATGTATTTGACAAATACCAGACCAGACATATGCTTTGCTGTCACTAGTAGATTTGAACCCAAAATCCGACGAGCAAATCCGACGACCTTCGATGAAATGGGCTGTCTCGTCGGATTTTTCTTTCAAAATTACTTTTTTTGTTTTTTTGTTTTATAAATTTTGAAAGGCATCCATCAGATATCCGAGGTAATTTTCAATATTCGACGAAGCTTGTAGGATATCCTATGGCTCTGTGAATATCCGATGCCTATTCAGGTATCCGATGCTTTGGATGTTGGATAACCAACGTCATTTCGAACCCGAGGAAGTCGGATATACGACAGATTTTTCCCAATGGTAACTAGATTATTGTCGTCGAATATCCGATGTAGGTTTGACTTTCTGACTTTTAAAATTTATAAATATATAACCATTCCGACATGTTTTCTATACCAATGACGATTTGCGGATGTGTTTTTTTGTTCGAGGGACTATTTTTTGTTGTTTTTGTTATTCAAGTGAGCAAAGTACCATGGAGCTTCATTTTCTAAGATCGATAATCTTCATTTATGCTCTTTACAAGAAAATGTCAACTACGAATATTCCTGATCCAGATGAACAAAATCGACAATTGCTTGCTAGATTGTGGGAAGGAGTTGAAAGAAGGGGTGATGGTAAATGCTATTGTCCATGTAATCAATGCAGGGGCTTTAAGAGGAGAAGAATTTTGATCACAACAGCCACAAAACATTGTAGGGAGCATGGGCATGCTGAGGGGGGACATGAATACCATCCATTTGTAAGTTTTGCATTATATATTTTTTTTATTTTGATTGCTTTTGTAAATTTATGTATTATTATAATATTTCTTATTTTTGACAAACAGTACAATTGGTCGTTGTTCTTTTCATCCCAACAGTACAAAATTTGTTAAATTTTTAAATTTTGCGTTTGAAATGTTTACATTTTGTGTTTGAATATCTTATATTAACTTTTATCTATTGATTGTTTCATGTATTTATAAAGGAAAGACATCCTAGGGCATATTGTTCGGATCAGCAAGTGCTTCCAGAACAAGTACCGGAGGAACATGGAGCTATGAATATTAATGGAGAACAAGTTAATGATCACATGAAGAAGATGATGATACTGATAACATACTTGAAGATGATGTTACAAATACTTTGATCCATGACTCATTTAATGTTGGAATGGATGATGATGATGATGATCATGAAAATGATGAACATTTTGATGATATTCATGATACACCTCTTCTTGACAAGGCATACGAACCCC
Source organism: Larix kaempferi (assembly GCA_027924585.1). NCBI lineage: Eukaryota > Viridiplantae > Streptophyta > Pinopsida > Pinales > Pinaceae > Larix > Larix kaempferi. Next base: position 31,554,411 of record BSBM01000047.1, on the reverse strand, counting down.
TTTATGATGGCTCCAAGACAAATATTCTCTCTGTTATATTGTTGGTAATGAACTTGAAGGTTATGAATGGTCTTTCAAACATATCAGTCACACGGATGTTAAGGTATGTAATATATTCCATCACAAAATATATATGATTGTCATGTATTTTATTGTTAATTCATATATAAGTCAAATTACTACGGATGGAATTTGTTTCATTAATATTATTTCTATATTATATTAACTAGATTTTTATTTTAATTTGTTGTAGCATGATAGGTGAATATTTGTTACCACCGTCAAATATTTTACCTCGCACATATCGAGATTTATCTGCCATCATGAAAGAAATTGGAATGCAGTATGAAGCAATTCATGCATGCCCCGATGATCATGTTCTTTATTACAAACAACATGAATTTGCAACAGAATGTCTTGAATGTCATATTAGTAGATATCGCATAGATCAAGTAACTAAAAAGGTGCCTCACAAGGTTCTATGTTATATTCCCATTATTCCCCGTTTGCAACAACTGTTCAGGTGCAAAAACATAGTGGAGTTTATGGATTACCATGCACAGAATAGAAGTCAAGACGACATTATTCGGATGCCTGTAGATGGGTCTGCATTTAGAGATATGGAGGAAAAATGGCCTCACTTTAAAGACGAACCTTGTAATATTAGGATTTCTTTGGCAGTAGATGGTGTCAATCCTTTTGCAGAGATGAGATCTGTTTACTCGGTGTGGGCTATTTTTGTTATCAACAACAACATTCCTCCATGGTTGACAATAAAGAGGGAGCACATAATGTTGTCGATGATTATTCTAGGTAAGAAAACTAGAGTTTTTTTTTATTGCAGTGGTATATTCTCATTTGTCATTTTTTGTCTCATAATGTTATATATATATTTAAAGTTTTTCTATTGCGAAATATGGTTTATATATCTAAATGGTACATCTCATAATCAAAATATTTATTTTATATGTTCAAATCAATCAGGTGAGTACCAAGTCAAAGATATGAATGTATATATCGAACCTCTTATTGACGAGCTACTGAAGTTATGGAATGGCATCACTATGCATGACTTATCTAGACCAATACGACAAAGGCAATTCCAATTCCATGCAATGCTTGTATGGACAACACATGATGCCCCAGGGTTAACCCATTTCTATGGTATGCAATTATAAGTTCCACTTTAGTTGCATTTAAATTTACAAACTACTAGTTAATATAATACGCATGCATGTTTTTCTAAATAAATATCCAGTCATTTTTATATAATTATAATAGACAATATTGATATTCCATCTTTTTATTTAGGTCTTCAGACAAAGGGGAAATTTGCATGTCCAGTTTGTGGTCCTAAGATCAAATCTTGTCGTTCAAAAATCTTAGAAAAGGAGGTGTTTGATGAGTATAGGCACTTCCTCTCCAAGAATCACAGGTATCGAACTACTGAAAAACATATTTTCAATGGCAAGCAAGAGACTGCATTAAAACCAAAGAGAATGACACCTCAGCTATGGAAGTTTCAATATAATAGAAATCATCAAGGTACGTATAATCAATCATTGTATATATATGATGATATTGTATTTTATTATATTGTGTGCTGTTTACTATAATTGACATTGATCTAATATTTAATTTCATCATTGTTGTTCATGTGATCATCATGAAGGCATTAATGGGATTCCATGAGGAATGAAAAGTTATCCTAGACAATTTAGTAGGTTGCCCTACTATGAGCACCTACAAATTGCTCATCTATTTGATACAATGCATATCGGAAACAATGTGACTGAAACATTATGGCGAATATTGGATGGAAGGAGTGACAAAGAAAAAATTGTCAAAATTTGCAAAGACATTCAAGATAAAAACCATGCAATGAAAGACGTCATTCAATTTCATAGCAACATAGAGCAAATTAATATAAACTCACTTCCATGGATGTTAACGGACCAGCAAAGTAATGTTGTAAAAGAAGTCATTCGAAAAATTAAATTTCCCCATCGGATTTTGTGTGAACATGAATAATATCATAACAAAGAAAGGTGATTTCGTGGGGGTGAAAATGCACGATTGGCATGTCTTCATGAAGGTAATAGTTAATATGGTATGCATTTAATAATTATTCTTTTTTCTTTTTCTAGTACTCTTATTCGATATACTGAAACTATTTGTATATTATTTTTACAGTATGTTCTACCTCTCTCTATCCTGGACAACTTCGACAACAATGTCAAGCAAATAATATATAGTCTCAGGAAATACATGAGGTAAGTGGTGATTTTTCCATGTGCTTACTTTTTGTTTAATTCAACATAGAACTTATTCTTAATTTGTTTTTCATTATCTACTTCATGTTACATAATATAATGAATTTTTTTCTTTAATCTCTTGATTGGGTTGTCATGTCACTTGTAGATGGTTGTCATCGAAAGAATTCCATAAAGAAGACATAAAGTATTGGAGGAGAGAAATTCCTCGTCTCATGTGTAAAATGCAGAAGCATCTACCTTCAGCATTTTTCAATGCATAGGAACACTACCTCATACACCAAGTTGAGGAGATTGAACTGTGTGGACCTGCGCACTCAAGGTCCATGTGGATGGTTGAGAGGCACTTGAAATTTATGAAGGGTTTGGTCAGACAACAAGCATATGCTGAGGGTTCTATGATGGAAAGATATATGGTATACCAAAACATGATGTACATTAGTGAATATCTTCCTATATTGGTGTCAAAGCTCAATTTACATCGCATTTGTGATCCAGACTCCAAAAAAGATTTCGAAGGGGAGTACCCGAAGGGGAAAGGTAGATCGAGGAAGGTGGAAGGTAATATAACACATTTCATTGGTGATTTTTATGTTTATATATCATACATATATATTCTATTTTTTTATTTAGTATTTTGCATCATTTTATATTGTAATTATATACTTTTTTAAGTGACTAATATACATTTTCATTTAATTTTAATTTTATTGTCATCAAACAATTGGTCGAGAGTGGGATGCGATTCATTTATACATCACAAACAATCTTGACTGGATGAAGGTATGGACTGAAAAATGTGAACAATCTGGTCATGGAATATCATGGGAAGGTGTGGCTTCATTGGTTAAAGCTGCACATCGCGATGGAGATATCAATCTAAAACATAGGGAAATCGATTTAGAAAGAGGTTTAAAAGATAAGCAGGTAAGCAAATTAATCAACGGCACTATTTTTTTTTTTATAGAAATATTGTCGTTGTACGTCACGCTTGTTATTTTCCTTTTATGGCATTATAATAAACATGCACTACTTTATCATAAATATGGTGTAATTATCTAATCTTTTCCTATATGGCTTGTTGTACTAGGTAAAACACCATAAGGCTATGTAGTGCAATGGATGTAGATATCGCATCAAAAAGTTGGATGAAACAAAGAAAACATCTGATTGTGGGATATCTGCAGTCTTTGAGGTGACCAATGTTTCTTCTAGAAGTGACAGACATCCAGAACTATATGAAAATCGATACTGTGGGTATCTGGAAGACATTCTTCAGTGTGACTTTAACTCCTTCAAGGTATTTCTATTCATTGTCAAACGGTACACGTGTCGATTGAATCAACGTGATCCCGATAGAACAATTATTGAACATGATAATGGTTTTACAATGGTAAATACAAGGTTGTTTGAGCTAGGAACGGAGCCCTATGTTCTTCCAACCCAATGTGAACAGGTATTTTACTCTGAGGTTCTAGGTAGAGCGGGTTGGTCATTTGCTGTGATACACGATCCAAGGGGAAGGCCGGTAAAGTATAACGTAGATGAAGGCCATAATGAAGATGTTCTCGAAGAAGAAGATGTCGTTGAAGATGATCATGATCAACATGAGTACTTAGATGATATTCCTGTTCCAGAAGAAGATGTCGAAGAACTTCTTGAATCGGATCATGACGTATATTCAGACAATGTCCATGAAGATGATATCGATGATGACATGATGATCGACGTAACTGACATCGACGACGATGACAATCCTTACAATGTTGAATCTGGATCATCGGATGATAGTACAGATGATCAATACTCAAATGAAGAAGTTGATGAAGACCATTGAAGTCTATGATCAGGTATGCATTACTAATAATAAATTATTAATTGTTTCTTAGCTAATTTCCAATTTCCTGTATGTTAAAATTAGAAACCTTTCTTGTTACTTAGTATGAATGAGAAAAGACATTTAATGTTTTTGTACATAGATATTTTTTTCGGGCTATATTGGGGAATTGAGAGTGATGAGAGGGGGGGGAGGGGCCATAAGAGCTTCCACATTCATATGGTTGGCCCTGTTTAGTAGAGCATATTAAATGATTCTCGAAACAGAGAGAAGCTTATAATTAAGGAAATGCAGTACAATTATCATGCTACCCCAAATGGCATACTACTTGATCATGAATATCATCTTCATCATGATCACCATCTTCATCATGATCACCAGGATCATCATCATCATCATCATCATCTTCTTCTTCTTCTTCTTCTTCATCATCGTCATCATCATCATCTTCATGATCGTCATCATCATCATCTTCATGATTGTGATAATCATCATCTTCATCATTGTCATTGTCATCACCACCAACATCATCATCATCATCATCGTCCCCATCTTGATCATCATCGTTGTCGTCATCATGATCATCGTAATCATCTTCATCTTCATCATCATTGTCATTGTCATCACCACCAACATCATTGTCATCATCATCATCATCACCATCATATTCATCATCGTCATCATCATCATCATCATCATCATCATCATCACATTCATCATGACCAACATCATCGTCATCATCATCATCATCGTCATCATCATCGTCATCATCATCATAATGACAAAAAACACATTCTTCATCATCTTAGATAGACATTCTTCATCATCGTCTTCATCATCATCTTCTTCTTCATCATCATCATCATCATCTTCATGATCATCATCATCATCATCATCATCATCTTCATCATTGTCATTGTCATCACCACCAACCCTGTACTCATCATCATCATCATCCCCATCTTGATCATCATCATCGTCACCATCATGATCATCGTAATCATCTTCGTCTTCATCATCATTGTCATTGTCATCACAACCAACATCATCGTCATCATCATCACCATCGCCATCATCTTCATCATCATCTTCATCATCATTGTCGTTGTCATCACCACCAACATCATCGTCATCATCATCATCATCATCTTCTTCTTCATCATCTTCTTCATCATCGTCATCATCATCACCATCGCCATCATCTTCATCATCATCTTCATCATCATTGTCGTTGTCATCACCACCAACATCATCGTCATCATCATCATCATCATCTTCTTCTTCATCATCTTCTTCATCATCGTCATCGTGCAACTTATGCCCACTTGGTAATTTGATTGAACACCTTGTAATTATGTGCTCATAAATGATAAATGATATTGGAAAGTCACTCCTTTCATAATTCATCTTTATGAGTGAGTGTGACGAAAGAGAGTGGCATAACTTATTCATGTGTTTCTAATCACTAGATAGTTCTTTATGAGTGAGTGTGACAAAAGAGAGTGGCATAACTTATTCATGTGTTTTTAATCACTAGCTTAGTTTAATTCAACATCGTGTAATCTTTCTGCTAATAAATGACATTGGAAAATCACTCCTTCCACCTACAGTGAGTGTGACAAAAGGGAGTGATTAGATATTGCAAATGCATAACTTACTTAGATTTGTTTTTTAATCATTAAATATAGTTTAATTTAACATCTTGTATTCTCATGCTCATAAATGATATTGGGCATTCACTCCTTTTATCATAGAGGTAAAAATAATAATCAAAGTTTGGATTAATTTGTTTAAGGATGGAGCGGTAGCAATAGTTGTCTTGATTTCTCAACCTTAGTTTATAAAATCATGCATCCTTCTTAATCATCTTTTATAAGGGTTTGAGGATTTCAATGAAGTCAAAGCAAGAACACCTTATGAAATTGATCATCCCGAAGAATGATTACATCAATGCCTTGTGGTGTGGCAATGGAATAGAATGTTATAGGTTTTATTCTTTTTGAATATACCAATATCATGTATTTTGATATGATATGCCCAAGTAATTTTCCTTATGCAATAATGAAAATGGTTTTATTGGGATGTAGTGTGATCCCATATTTTCTACATCTATTAAAAATAGATTTAATTTCAATATTGTCCATTTAGACAAGTACATTTTGATTTATAAGGCCTATGAAAGCTATATCCATTACACATAAATTGCTCCATTTGTTGTTGAAAGCAATTTTCAATCTATCTTCATTTCAGACAAGAACTTGATTAGATCCCAAAAATACATCCTAGAGTGAGCATTTCAGATCTCATTACAAGTTTCAAAATTGACACCATAGGTGGAACTCGATAATTATATTTCTCTTATGCTTACTTAAGGTTTCTAAAATTGACACAAGGCCTATTTTCACCACTCTTGTTCCTTAACATGTACAAGGTTTTCAATTCATGGCTAATGGTGCATTGGAAACATAATGTTTGCATCTAGCAACTTATTCAACTGATCCTTTTGCATCAACGATTCTAATGATGGATGAACCTTTCACATATTTTATTGAAAGGGATTAGTTGTTTTCTTCAATGGTATCACCTATTGAATAATTATTGTGTCATACACCTTCAAGTCCTGGTATGTCTAAGAAAATACATCTCTATACAAGTAAAATAGCTTGATATAAGATCTTCTTTTAACCTCTAAACAAAAATAACCTATATTGATTATATTTCGATCCTCTTATGGTTAAATTTTTAATTATTTGTGTTATTGTTTGTATTATTTGTTGTATTTTTTTGAATTTAATATATAAATATTATAGAAAAAATGATAACAAAAAATAAAAATATATATATATATATTGTATTGAATAAAAAAATTACAAAAACTAAATCAAATAATAATAAAAAAATAACAAAAAACAAACATTATATATAAATACATAATTAAAAAACAAAATATAATAAATATATAAAAAAAATCACTATATAATAGACATATATAAAAAAATAAAAAATACATTGCAAATTAAAAACTTACCTCCTGCAATGTGTGCTGTCGATACCTCCCGCAACAGGTTTTTCGCTAAACCCTTTCTGCTACCTCCCCGCGTGACCGTTCTTCTACGGACCATGTCTGCTACCTCCTGCAGTGACCTTTTTGTGACCTTTGTTGAGCTGTGAGAAGAGGATATTCACCCTGCACATGCAAATTTGGATTGTGGTTCCCTGCATTTGAGTCCGGTACTGAGCTGTTAGCAGAGGATATTGAGCCTGTTCGTAGAAATTGGGATTGTGGCCGTGCATTTGAGACTGAGCCAGAGTGGAGGAACTCCGAGAAGAAGCAATGGAGCCTCCCAAATTGGTGAGTATGATGCCCTAATTTTTATGGGGTCCAATCCAGAGTTTAAATCTCTAATTTGGTATTGTAATTTTGTTTTTCTTGTGTGTGAATCAGAACCCCCATGATGGCACTTATGTGGCTGTACCCTTCTATTATGATATCCTCCATTGAATGCAGAACTTACCCTTTGAGAAAGGTCCAAAGAGCTCACAAGATTAGGCACCCTCACCTCTTTGTCATTTCCCATGGAAGCTATTATGCTTCTCATCAGCCAGAAAGATGGTTGAAAATGTAGATGCTACAAATTTGGAAGCAGGACTGACAATTCATTTTTCCTGGTTCGAACCTATTTAATTAATGAAATCGTAGTATTAATGCTGAAACTATGGCTCTATTGATGAATTAATGTTTCTCCATTATTCATGTGGATTGTGTCTTTTCCTTGAGTGTTTGAGACAAATAGGATCAACATAAATGTTTCATTAGGTGGTCCCTGGTTGTTCTATGTAGATTGAAAATGTTTAGAGATTATCCTGTTCTATTCTCTGAAGCTTTGATTACTAATAATTTCCAATTGTTAGGTTTACATGATACATCGATAATTTCTGGTTGTGTATATATATTCCTTGAGCCAGTATCGATCAGAAGAAACTTTACTATGTGGAATTATTGATATGAAATTTTTCTTGTGAATCCATTTGTTATTTATCTAGATTGCCCTGTAAGTTTCTTCGTCACACATTTTCAGGCCTAATTTGTAAGACTTCAGAGACTAATGGACACACACCAACCCTTTGCATAAACCGTTGTATATATTTTGATCTTTCAAAATTTTCATTGTTGAGATCTCCATTATTATACTACATCTCTGAAATTAATTTAGATTGGAGACACCAAATAACGATACTACCCTTGAGATGGTAAAGCATCAGTGACAGAAACCCTGCTTTTAAGTTACCTTGAGTTTACCTCCATAATACATGCTAAGACTTTACATTTGACAGATAAGATTTTGGTGATAAAAACACCCATAGCTTCAATGCCACAATATTTTTGACTTATGGGAAATTTACTACATATAGCTAGCTATTTAAGTTTATGTAGGTTGACTTATCCACATGCTGGTATGTTTATGTTTAGCCTAATATACCATCAAATGTTTATGTTTAGCCTAATATATCATCAAATTATTTTGTTTTAAGACTTTCTAAGTTTGTTATAAATAAATTTAACTTCTTCTTATAATACAACAAATAACAATGTACACTTTTATTGTTATTTTCTTTGTTATGTCAAACTCATATATGATACTCTGTGCAGATTCTAAGCTTCACATATTGGTCATGCACATTGTGTTCACATGTTTTATGTTGTAGAGTTGGCATGTGGGGTTTGTGTGTGAAGGAGGAGACACAAGTTCAAAATGATTAGCTTGTGTTTACAAAATTTCTACATTTTTCATTCTTCACAGTAAAGAAACTTTGCATTTTGCATGTAAAAGAAATTTGTATTTTTAGGATTTTGGCATTTTTATTTCAATTGATTGTATTTTAGAAGTTATTGGCATAGGTTTTGTCATAAATTCTTATTGGAGTCTCCATGTTTTGTCTTGTTTGAACTGTGGTGAAGAGCATTATACTCTCTTTCTAATAAGAGGTTGCATGTCACCCTAATCATCTTAATTTACTTCTTTGAGATTGTTGTTTTTCTCATGGGATTAATAAATATTTGTTGATTTCTCACTTGTACATGGGTAGATATCATGGCCTTGTTAGCCAATACTCATCTGGGAACTTGGATAGTAGCACTCCTATTCTATGCCAAAGAACCCCTCTCTCATCTTTGGAATGAAGTAAATAGGAGGAGATCTAGCCCAGGGATAGCTGGAAGGCCAAGTGTCCCCAACCCTTTAGCTTCCTCTTTGTCTTTTCTCCCTTTCATACATATAAGGAGGAATTTTTCCTTTTATATTATTTAATACATGAGAGAAATGTTTTCCTACACGTGACTTCTATTCAACAAGTGAATGAGATAAATATCTCATTCTAACATTCGAGTGTTTTCTTTATGCAAGGCTAGAAACCATTAGAAATGACATTCCTCTTTGTCTTTTCTCCTTTTCATACATTTAAGAAGCAATTTTTCCTTTTATATAATTTAATACATGACATAAATGTTTTCCTACATGTCACTTATATTTGACGAGTGAATGAGATAAATATCTCATTCTAACATTGGAGTGTTTTCTTTATGCAAGGCTAGACACCATTAGCAATGACATGGGGTCCTTCATGCCACCACTATATCTTTTTCCTTTTTCTTAACTCAACATAGCCTTTCCAATCTTTGTTGAGTCTGCTCCTGAAGCCATTGTTATTGGGATCCAATTTCAAATCAAACTTCCCCATTGGGAGGTTTTTGGTTCCCAAAAGTTTCCAAGGATAGATGAGGGAACTTGCTTTTAGTATGGTTCTTCTCATATAATTTCACTTTTCTTAGAGTCTATCCCTTGAGACCAATTTTCCATAGTTCTTTTCATTCTCTACAGGTTACCTATTCTTTATGTTGCAACACTATGTCTTCTTTCAACTTCACAAGTGTGTGCGGGGCAAGGTCTTCAAAAATTGGAAGAATCTGTTGATCATCATCTCCATCTAACATGGATGGCTTGAACAACTTCAATTACTCCACGTTCACCACAAAACTCATCTGCATATATGAAGGAAGCCTCAACACAAAAGTATTCTCATTTATCTATTCAACAATGTCAAATGGTCCATATCTAAGAGGCTTGGGCCTCTTTGTTGGTCCTTGCAATCTTCCTTGCATAGGTGAAGCTATACCTTATCTCCAACATGGAACTTATACTATTCCTGATGTTGGTCATGTATGGCCTTGTGTTATTTATTGGATTTTCTCGAGCTACTCCTATACCTTCATATCTATTTGTGTGATATTGTTCATAAACATGCTTTCCTTCTTGTCATCTCCTTGTAAATTTGTCTCAGAAAGCTAATTTAGAAATTAAAACTAGCACACGTATCCACCATAGATAGCAATTCTAATTAAACTTTCGGTCTTGGTATAAGTAGTGTGTATGTCATTTCATCATTTAAACTGTTGTCTGCATGCATAGCATACCGACAAATGCTACTTAAAGTCCACGTATAACTGGGTAAAATATGTAGTTGGCTCCAACTGTGACCTCCGCCTGTGCAATTATTGAAGAATGTTATAAGTGTTCCTAGAGAATTATGAACATGGATATGTACAATTCCTTATATTTATTATCACTTTGTTTTATGTGATGAATTCATTTACATGACTTGAGTATATGATCTGAAGCTCTCCTTGAGGTCCCATGAATGAACTTGAACACTTGTTGGATTCATTTAATTTGAAAGAGTAGTTATAGTTTGAAGGAACTCTCTCCTTACCTTAGCTAGCATTCATTGAAAGGAAAGGCTTATTTTATTCATATGCATTTGCATGGTTTGAGTCAATCATCACACCACGAGTTTCACTTCCATCACCCGACTGAGTAATACAACCATTAAAATTTAACTTGTTAACTCAACACTCTTTAACCTCACTTGAGGATAAAAAGAATTTGTTAGATAGGTAGGACACTGGGGATAGGCATCCAAATAATTCCCCCTTGTCATTTTTCATCTGAGACATAGTCATTGTCTTTAGGGAACTAAAAACCTCTAGTATTTATTGACACGGTCACGACCAGTTTGTGGAGGGGCCTCCTGTTGTTTCAGGGGTTAAACCGCCGTGAGATCAAGAACTGGACGTACTCTATGGAATGACGCACTCCACTTAGCCCTAAGGCAACATCGATCATTGTCTTCCTTGTATTCTCCGGCCACCATACTGGTGATACAAGGGTGATAAGGTAGAAGTGCTGAAAACCTTTTCCGACGTGTCATGAATGAGGTAGCTTAGTGACTTTTCTGCTAGGGCTCTTTTACCCAAGATCCCTTTCGGTAGAGGGATATCCTTCAAATTTGATGTCTCACTTCGTATTGTTCGACTTGGATTTCATCACCTTGAGAAGGATACGATTTGTCGAGGTCTCCAGCTCCTAGTTAGGAAGTTTGATTGCATTATCACCTTTTTAGAGGGTCTTTTTCTTTTTAGTGCTACTTGTTAGCATTCTGGCCACTTTTGTTTCAGCTCGTTTACCATGACATTGGTCCCAGTATAGTTTTTTGAGCTTGTTTTTTTGGCCTACGAGCCTTGTCTTTTCATAGCTCCCATTCTGCATGCTCGGTTGCTTTAGGGTTTTTGAGTTCATACACGGTAGTTACCAATACTTATTTGATGATGTGTGATGTCCTCTTCTCCTAGGTCTTCGAGATGGTTGAGTTAGATGGTCTTTTGAAGGGACTGAACACCCCTTCATGGAGCCACTAACGCTTGACCGTAGGAGTAGTCTAGAGGACCATGTGATCACATCACCCATGTGGACTTTTCCATTTACTGTGATGATTGTCTTTCAATTTATATGGAACAATGGTACATTTGAGAGAGAGATGAATGGTTGTACCCCACCTTGGTCGATTGTCTTATGGTCCTTTCATTTTGTCGATAATATTTTTGTGGTACCTTGCCTTTTACCTTTTGGGTGTTTTACTGATATTGGCATATCATTTGATTTGTACTACCTTTTATGTTTTAGGTCTTGTGGGTACTATGGTAGTTTGTCCACATTTGAGGTACACCCACTTTCTCCAAATTGTTATGTGTCTTTATACCCACTTCATACCACCCTCCTGACCTTAGTTTGGAAGATTGCATGCTATCATACCTTTTGGTGGTACTATTTGAGTTTCAAGAGGTAGTTACAAGGATCTATTGCATATATGAGGTAGTTATAAGGAGATATTGCATATATGAGGTAGTTACAAGGAACTATTGCATATATCAGGTTGTGATGCACCCGCAACAATTAATTAATATGAATATGCGAAATAGCAGAAATGACAGAACTCAGAATCACTTTTATATTGATCATAGGCCACTTCGAGGGGGAAACCTCCTATGAGCAAGCTCAATACAAATAACTTCACGGTGCCTTCATAGGTCTCAACACACACTTATATACTAAGTCTAGGTGCCAATACTATGGGTCCAAACCATGGGCCGCTACAAACTATGGATCAATAATACTACGGGCGACTTACAAAGAATATGCGCCAACAACAATAACATAAACTATTGATCAACAATTACTACAGAACGACTTACAAAGCATATGCGTCCAAAAACAACATACTAACAAAGTAAAGACGTGGCTTCCTAACATCCCCTCCCCCTTAAAAAAAGCTTTTTCCTCAAAGCTTTAGATGTGGAAATTATTGTTGAATCTGAAGGAGTGGTTCCCATGTAGCATCCTCTGGTTGCATGTCGTGCCACTGAATTAAGACCTCTGTGATAGAGCGAGAGCGAAGCTGACACGTGCGCCGATTGAGGATGGCCTCTGGCTCCAAAAGGATGGATCCTTCATTATCCAGTTCGGGTAAAATCATTTGTCCACTGATGTTGGTGCCAAGAACTTTCTTCAGACAAGAAACATGAAAGACTGGATGAATGTGGGAAGAAGGAGGAAGTTCCAATTTATAAGCAATGGACCCAATCTTCTGAAGAATCCGATATGGACCATAAAACTTTGGAACGAGCTTATGACGCCCTTTGAGTTTCAAGGATGATTGTTTGTACGGCTGGAGACGAAGAAAAACCATATCGCCGACTTGAAAAGTGCGCTCAGAACGGTGCTGATCAGCTTGTTGCTTCATGTGATTTCGTGCCATGTGAATATTGTCCTGCAAAATGCGAAGAATCTGATTGTGGTTTCAAAGGACCGTGTCAACTTCCTGAACTGGTGAACTGGTGGGGGTGTATGGAAGAAGAGCTGGAGGTTCCTGACCATAGACTGCTTCATATGGGGTCATTTTAGAGGTGGTGTGGTAAGAGGTATTGTACCACCATTTAGCAAGAGGAAGCCACTTTTCCCACTGATGTTGTTGTTCCGAGGTGAAGCAACGAAGATAAGTTTCCAAGCATTTATTGATAATTTCAGTCTGACCATTTGTTTGTGGGCGATACCCTGAACTCATCTTCAGTTTGGTGCCAGTGTGTTGAAATAGTTCTGTCCAAGAATGACTGGTGAAAGTCGCATCATGATCTGAGACAATGGAAGAAGGGATGCCATGAAGACGAAAGATCTGGTCCAAGAAAATTTGAGCGACGGAGGAGGTTGTATAGGGATGGCTGAGAGCACAAAAATGACTATATTTGGAGAGGCGATCAACCACAAGGAGAATCACTGTCTTCCCACCAGATTTAGGGATCCCTTCAATGAAATCCATAGAAATATCTGTCCAAATCCGTGTAGGTATGGGAAAGGGTTCAAGCAATCCTGGAAGGAGTGTTGTTTCACCCTTATTGCACTGGCAGGTATCACATTCGGCCACCATATGTTGAATTGTCCTTTTTATGCCCTGCCAAAAGAAGTTACGCCGTGCTCGTTCATACATTTTGAGGAACCCAGAGTGCCCTGCCGATGGAGAAGCATGGAGTTCATAGAAGACAGCCTGTTGAAGATCTGTGCTCTAGGGAAGCACCAGACGACCCTGGTATCGCAGAGAAGCACCATCCCAAGAGTAATGTGGTACAGCAGAAGGGTTGTTGGTCAAGCGTTGGATGATTTGAGATAAGGAAGAGTCATTGGCATAACCCTATTGAATAGATTGCAACCAATTTGGAACAGGCATAGAAATAGCTGAAAGAGAACCTTGGGCATCAAATGTGCGAGAAAGAGCATCTGCCACAATATTGTCTTTACCCTTCTTGTAAGTGATCTCATAGTCATAACCCATGAGTTTGCTAACCCATTTCTGTTGTGTCGGGGAGGAGACACACTGGTCCAAGAAATATTTTAGACACTGGTGATCAGTCTTGATGCAAAAATGATTCCCTAATAGGTATGGGCGCCACTTCTGTACTGCATGCAAAATAGCCATCATTTCCTTCTCATAGGTAGAGGCAGCTAAATTCTTACCTAAAAGGGCTTTGCTAGTGAACGCAATGGGGTGTTCATCTTGAAGGAGAACAGCACCAAGTCCATTGCTGCAAGCATCACTCTCAATAGTGAAGGGCTTGGAAAAATCAGGCATAGCTAGCACAGGTGTAGTACACATAGCTTGTTTTAGTTTTTCAAATGCACACTGAGCAGCAGGTGTCCATGTAAAAGCATCCTTTTTCAATAGAGCAGTTCATGGAGCTGCAATCTTCCCATAATCCTTGACAAACTTGCGGTAGTAGCTAGTCAACCCCAAAAAACCACGAAGGCTCTTGAGTGTTTGAGGATGCGGCCAATTGTTCATGGCATCCACGTGAACTCCTTGTGCTGAGATAATGTGCCCGAAATACTCAACTTCCTTCTGTCCAAAAACACATTTAGACTGCTTGGCATGGAGATGATGGTCAGAGAAAAGTTGCATGACAAGATCCAGATGCTGGAGATGTTCATCCCATGTTTTACTGTAGATGAGGATATCATCAAAGAATACTAGAATGAATTTCCGCAAGTAGGGTCGAAATATTTTATTCATTAAGGCCTGGAATGTGGAAGGAGCATTAGTGAGGCCAAAGGGCATGACCAAAAACTCATAATGGCCATCATGTGTGCGGAAAGCTGTTTTAGGGATATTATCCTCATGAAACCGAATTTGATGATACCGAGAACGAAGATCCAACTTGGAGAAAAGTGAGCCCCATGAAGCTCATCAAGAAGCTCATCAACAACAGGAATTGGAAACTTATCCTTGATGGTGAGGTGATTAAGTGCTCGAAAGTCAATGCAGAGGTGGCATGAACCATCTTTTTTGCGGACAAGAATAACTGTAGAAGAAAAGGAACTAGTGCTTGGGCGAATAATACCTTGCTTCAGTAAGTCCCGAACGAGCATTTCAATATCTGTTCTTTGGTGAAATGGGTAGCGATAGGGCCTGATGTTGGGAGGAACGCTGCTAGGAAGGAGATGAATATGATGGTCTTCTGGCCTGGAAGGTGGAAATCCCACTGGAGTAGTGGAGACCGCTGATGGCTGCATCTGAATGGAATGGATCTGAGCGATGACACCATGTGAATTCTTCTTGAGGAGTTTTTCCATGCGATGTGAACCGATGATGCTGAGAGGACCTGGTTGTAATCCTGTCAATGTGTGTTTTTGTCCATTGAGGGAAAACTACATCCAAAGTTCAGCAAAATCCCATAAGATAGGGCCAAGTGTGTGTAGCCATTGAGCGCCCAAAACCACATCACATCTGCCTAAGGGCAAGGCAAACATGTCAGAGTGTAAGGTATAATCTCCCATAGAGATACGCACATTTCGACACTTCCCTTTGCAAGGTAAGGTGCCCCCATTGCCAACCATGACTTCAAAGTTGGAGCAAGGATGGATAAAACAATTAGCTTGTTTGGCGATCCGAGGGTCAATGAAATTATGAGTGCTACCAGAATCAATGAGTATTGTAAGAGGAAGCTTCTTGAAGTAACCCCTGACCCGCATTGTTTGGGGGGTGGTGATTCCAGCTAAATCATGGAGAGATATCTCTGGCTGGTCATCCTGAGACGGAGGGTCAATAGGCGATTCCTGAATGTCGACCAGAGCATCCAGTGTTTCTAGATCTTCGTCACCAATTTCAGAGGCAGGCGGAGACTCCACATCCAAGAGATAGAGCTTTTGTTGAACACATATATGTCCCTAAGTGAATTTTTCATCACAATTATAGCAAAGCCCCTTTTCTCTGTGTGCTTGCATCTCTGTTTCAGACAAACACTTGATAAGAGTCGGTCGAGGAGCCTGTAGTATAGGTGGTCGCTGAGAACCCATATTTCGGAAGGGAACAAAAGTGGGATTGGAGCATTGTTGGGCTACAATCTTGTCTTCTACCAACTTAGCCAACCCTAGGGCTTCCATCATTGTGGTGGGACAGAGCATTTTGACGTCCGAGCGGATGGCATCCTTTAGACCACTGATAAAACAACTCCAGTAAAAGTCATCAGACAATCCTTCGATGTGGTTGGCTAGGTTCTCAAATTCCGTTTGATAATCTCTCACAGTGCCAATTTGGCGAAGTTTAGTGAGGGCTCCGGTGAAGTCATCAAAAGCACTAGGACCAAATCGTTGCAAAAGGAGCTGGCAAAAGTCTGACCATTTGGGCTCTGGATGAGCCTTGAAGTACCAACAGTACCATTGAAGAGCTTTCTATTCCAAGTGAAAGGATGCCAGCGGAACTTTGTTGACATCAAAATTATTATGCAGACTAAAATATTGTTCTGCACGATATATCCATCCAGCTGGATCAGTACCATTGAAGCACGGAAAATCAAGCTTCGGACCACGGAAATTGCTGGAAGAAGAGAACCCATTGCCTGATGAAGACTTGGACTGCCGTTTGTTGTTCATAGCTGAATGTTCAAGATGGAGGTCGAGAAATTTTTCATCTAGATCCTGGATTTTGGCTTGGATGGCTACAAGTGCTTCTTCCATGGTTTTTGCTCCTACACGGGTGACAACCATAACTAGGAGTTTTTTTTTTTGACTAGGTAGGAAAACAAAAACAGAAACTGCTTCAGTAAGGGAAAATCTAGACTTGGAAAAAATCTGATGGGTAATTGGGGTTTGACTAGATTTGGACACTCTCGAAAGGACAAGAAGGCAAAAACGGGGATTTCAGAAGCGGGGTGATAGAATGAGAAAATTTGGCAGAGTGGGACAAAGAAGCAAAGTTCAGAAAGGAACTCTGTGGTAAAATTTGAAGGCGATTGGGTGAAATCTGAGGAAGTTATGGAAAACCCTAAAAATAGACAAATGTGGGCTTTTGGGCTTTGGGAAGGGCAATTGGGGATAGGGTCCTCAAGAATGAAATATGCAGAATGGGATGACAGGGGTTCCCCGAAAATTTCAAGGGAAATAGAGTGAAAACAAGGGAGATATGGACAAAAAACTAAATTTTATACTCTTTTTTTTTTTTGTTCAGACTGGAGTGGCTACGGCTCAGAAGGAATCTGTAATAGCGCCGAATGTATTGAAAACGGCTGGATCTGGAACGGCTTGCAAAATGGAGTTGAAATGGCGCAGTAGTGATTGACAATAGTTCAGCTGAAAGTAGATATGGACCCCAGGTATGTGCGGCTTCCTAACAGTTCAGGGGTTTCACTCGGCCACCAATGCTATCTGACAGCTTGCGTATTGGGGCAGTACCCCTCACTCCACGGCTTAGGTAAAACTAATAACCGCTTTGCCACAAACTACAGTTCTTGATTTACCTCACGGGTGGGAACTAGTCAATCAGGTAGGGGTCGTTGCCCTTTTCACTAGCAGGTCCTCTCAATGGGCCAGCTACTTCGGGGTTCTTGTGGTACTCCTCACAATGAGTTTTAGGGCTTATGCCCAAGTACTTCCCATAGTTAAGCGGATAGGGATTATTCCCAAATCCGAACCTGCAACAGATGCGAAAAAAAAATTGACAGAAATTTCACCTAGCGAGCCCAAGAAAGTGCTCTGATACCAGATGTGATGCACCTGCAACAATTAATTAATACGAATATGTGAAATAGTAGAAATGACAAAACTCGAAATCACTTTTATATTGATCACAGGCCACTTCGATGGGACAACCTCCTATGAGCAACCTCAATACAAATAACTTCACGGTGCCTTCATAGGTCTCAACACACACTTATATACTAAGTCTAGGCGCCAATACTATGGGTCCAAACCATGGGCCGCTACAAACTATGGATCAACAATACTACGGGCGACTTACAAAGAATATGCGCCAACAACAATAATGCAAACTATTGATCAACAATTACTACGAGACGACTTACAAAGCATATGCATCCAACAACAACATACTAACAAAGTAAAGACATGGGTTCCTAACACAGGTAGTTACAAGGAGATATTGCATATATGAGGTAGTTACAAGGATATATTGCATATATTGATTTGGACCGCCTTTTATGTTTTTGGTCATGTGGTTATAACTATGGTAGTTTGTCCATGTTTGAGGTAATATACACCCCCTTAGTCCCAAGGGTTGTGAGTCTTTATACCCATTCTTTCTTTTTTACTTGCACCTTACTGGATACAACCCTCCTGACCTTAGTTTGGAAGATTACATGCTATCATACCTTTTGGTGGTACTATTTGAGTTTCAAGAGGTAGTTACAAGGAGCTGTTGCATATATGAGGTAGTTACAAGGAGATATTGCATATATTGATTTGGACCGCCTTTTATGTTTTTGGTCTTGTGGTTATAACTATGGTAGTTTGTCCACGTTTGAGGTAGTGTACACCCCCTTAGTCCCAAGGGTTGTGAGTCTTTATACCCATTCTTTTTTTTTTACTTGTACCTTACTAGTTGGTCTTTGTACTGAGCCTTTTTACTGTCACTGAATTTCTTTGATTGACCATACCATAGCCTAGTCATCTCTCTCTCTCTAGTTTGTACTAGCCCTATCATAGGGTCACTTGGTTCCTAGAGTTGACTGGCCTCTAAGAGGCACAGTCATTTCTGAAAGTAACTCTTCTTAGTATATTACAGGAAATGTCTACACTAAGGTAATCAAATATGTGGTAAATAGTTTTCGTTAAGTAGCCAGGACTTGTAGCATTAGAGGAGATCTTGTAACGTGTATGTGTAGTGTTTCATGTGTGCTATATGTGTGTTACATGTGTGACGTAGCATTAAATCAAATAGTAAAAAACAACTCATAAATATTGCATGACTTTCTACCCTTAAGAAAGATAAATAGGTCATCTTCCGATCATCACTTGAATGCCTACATGTTGACAAAGGGAATGGGGATCAAGTAAAATTATAAAAGGCGATACACGTCAACTTTTAAGAGGCGCTATGCCTTGCGGTCGAATCTAAACATTTTTCCAATGAGGCAGGTAGAACCAAACAGGTATTTGTCTCATCTATCTTTCTTGAGCGAGGGGAGTTTAGGAAGGCCAGAGGAAAGTGAGACATCCAGTAGGTCTAGAAGAATTGTATCAACTAGATGTCAAAAAACCAAAAGAAGATTCCATAGACTCAATGAATTTTTTCACGGTCAACGGGGGGCATGTTCCTATGGTGATGAGACAAAAGACGACGAAGAGGTGCCCTTGAGTTACAAACATTTAGTGAAACAATGAGTACCGAAGGATCTTCCTCCACCGAACACTGATTTTTGTGTGAATGAGAGGAGATATCAGGTTGCACCGTCGTCGATACATGGTTTTGAGTTGTTTTCCATGGATTGCATCTTGGTCAATTACGGGACATGTACAGAATTGATGTAGTATGTTGGACCCATATACAACTACAACGATTGGATGCGCCTTGTCCGATATACAAAAAGTATGCGTAGCTATGGATTTTCAACAAACTATTTACAATTGAAAGACAAAAATTAAAATAAAGGAGGAATGTTGTACATGGACGGAAGGCCAAAGGCCACAGGGAATATTGTAGGGTTTATAAACAGTACACAACCAGGGTCTATAATTAAGCAACCAAACTGCGAATTTGAGGGGCGTGAAGGAAACCATGTTTTTGTAGTTGCTATTAAAACAATATCTGCAAGGGACGAGTTGCTTATTAATTACCCTATCAACCGAGTAGATACAAACAAGGTTACTATATAACATTTTACCAAACCTTTTAGTAATAAATTAAACACCATAAGGATTTTTTGTTAGTTTATTTCGTTTAAATTTCCCATATTTACTTCGCATGCCAGTGATTGGGATAAATCCCTGCCAACAAATGGTCGGAGGAGAACTTCTTCCTCGACGGAGCAGGTATACATCTTTCTAATAGTACAAATATAATAAGAGAAAAGAGTTTTTATTTTCTTTATTTTTATTATTATTAATAACTTGGTTTGTTTTATATAATGAAATTTATATTTGATGTAGAACGTTGATCGGGAAATACACCTGTCGAATGTTGATCAAACGACAACACCCTCGGGGCAACAGGTAGACCTGAAATGAATTGTACAATTAAAATATGCTAAAATGTTTTAGCATTATATTAATGTTTCAATGAATATTTTGGTTTCGTTTACGTAATTTTTTAGTCTATGTTTTTTATGCAGGTTGGTTCCATAAGGTCGGACACACTAGGATCTACGCAACGGGTATACATCTTTGTAACATTAAAAATATAATATGAATAATAATTTTTTTGATGTGTTTTCTCATGAATACTTTTGGAATCGTTTAGGTGACTTTCACTAAGTTTTTTTATTAGGGTGTTGTTAGGGGCAGCTACCAGATATTAGTAGATCGGGGCAAGTCTCCTATGACCATTGATCCAATGAGTGGATCGCGATCCTCGAGGTCATAGGTATAATTCATTTCAATTGTACCAATATAATACGTAGCATAATGTTAATTTTGTTATGTATTTTTCATGTGATATACTGGTTTCATTGTGATAATGTAAACCATGTTGTAATTTTATGAATCTATCATGATAGATGTGTTATATATGTTAATATAAAATTTGGAATCTATAAGTAGAGAACTCAGTAGTGCTTTATATATGTTTGTTGCAGTCCAGTAGTGAATCGTAGTATGAATCAGCATCGCAAGATTTTCCGTTAGACCCTGAAGTGGCAGAGGTGCTTCACGATTGCGAAAAAATTGGTGAAGCCGCACACCCACTAAAGATGGAAGAGAAATTGTTGAATAGATATACTGCGGAAATCCTTCTCTAGTAATCTAGGTTCCGCAGACAAGCGCAATGAAAGAAAGGATTGCATTGTTGGAACATAGATCTAATAACTTGCGAGTAAGTTGAGGAATCTTGAATCATAGAATAATTCGTTTAAATCTTTATAATGTTCTCTTTTATATGATAGTATTGAACGTATAAGACGTGGTGTGTATTTACAGAATTATCAAGGACCACACAATATTGGTGAAGGTGGTGTTGGCCCCAGCGAGGCTCGTGGAGAGACTTCACATCACAACCAAACGACTCCACGAAGTTCGAATCCTTCGCCATTGTTGTCGACCGAACAGTCGAAAACACGTTCCGAAACACCATGGACCCCCACTGTGAGTGCAACAGCCGCTACTGACCAACACACAATGGATCCTCCACAAGAAGGGGTTCACACCGAGACCCCTATCAATTTTGATGTCGAACAAGTTACATTTCTATGATCTTATCGTGTCAAAAGCACGGGAACACTGGAGACAACATTTTTGGTGGACGAAGATCTCATCCCAATAAAGATATCAACAATCCTAGGTAATTAATCATAGTTGATCAGGTTAATTAGTGTTTATAATTTCATTGTAATATACCGATAAAACATTTTTTATCAACTATTTATGATCATGGCATGATCGTTGTGTAGGAAACAATGTTTTCTATAAACATATGAATGACTTTTGCTTGGAGATCTTTGGGCCCACCATCCGATCAAGGTGGGATAGACAACCGAAACATTTTAAAGATGAACTCACTAATCGGTTGGTTGGCCTGTTCGGGGAGAAAACCTTCAGTCATGCCAATGTCTTGAAAAAGGCTTGTCAACATGTGAAGGTTGTCCGAGACCTATATAGGACACACCTCGAAAGAAACCATAGGTATGAGTGCCCACCAATGATTCCAGCAATGGAGTGGAGAGCTCTAGTGGAAGATGGAAAGGAGAAGGCTCTTAGAAGAGAAGGCAAGCTAATACCAGGCACAGGGGGGTATGCAATACTTTCTGCAATGTAATTCTAAACCTTATTATCCTTGATTTCGAACTTGGAACATCTAACGTATTTCAACACTTGCATAGGCTACTAGACACATCAAAGGCCACAAAGGAAAGACTAGAAAAAGTAGGTCAGCACAAGCTTGGCCCTGGTGGTTATTTGAATTTGGCGGCATGGTTTGTAAGTTTCGAGAAAGCAACAATGAATACAAATAATAAATTGAAAATTATTTTTCGTTTTATTGCACCGTAAAATGTTAATTAACGACAATAAGAAAATATGCAGGCCGATCAATTCAATGAAGTACCCACAGAGGAATTCATGAAGATTGGCTTCCAGGAAGGCTTTGGAGCTATTGTTGAATGTAGAAGAGGCTTATCTAGGCAGACACAGTCTTGTGGTACCAATCCATCCGGTGCACAGGTATATAGAATCTATATAATTTAATGAAGATTTGTCGCTTGTGGAATATTTTCATTCCAAATACTTGATGTAAAATATTGACTTTGTTTTTAACAGGAAAGTAATGATCCCATTAGTGTCGAGGAGGGACAACAACAAATCGATGATCAAGCTTCAAATCCCAGTAATGAATTTATTCATATGCTACAATTTTATGTATAGCATTGCAAATGGTGACCATTAATTGTAGTTCACCATATTTCAACTGTAGAGCATGTAGAGGGTGAAACTGTACAGGTTGAGATTGGACAAGAACATCAACAACATGATTTGGTCACACCTGGTAAAAAAAACACCTTCGTAATGAACTGTTTTAAATGAAAAACTTGTCATTACAATAGCAAAATATAACGATGTAACATTTTCACATCGTTGCATCAAATCCGAACCCCTTGCAGCAAAATCCAGGTCTAGATCAACAACAATCAGCTAGGATATTGCAAACATCACCAAAAGCGCCTGCTAAAGAACCAAGAACTGGAAGAAAAATTCTAGATGATGTAGATGGTCCTCTCATAGATTATATACCACTGAAGAGAAGAAAAACTTATAAAAATAAGGATGAGAAAAACAACGGCTAAAAATTTTCGATAACAATATATCGTCCACTATTTTTTGTCTAATGAATGAATGAATGGTTTAATGAATGTTCTAATGTTTTAATGATTCAGTGTAGTAAACTGTTACCTTTGTTGAATTTCAACTTTTATTGAATGAATGTGTTTACTGAATGATTAATGAATGGTGTATTGAATGTTATCTTTTATTGAATGAATGTGTTAATCGACTAAAACGATGGTTTAGTGAATGTTAGCATTTATTGAATGAATAATGGATGAAAGTTCATGATGAAATATGGATGAATTTCCACATATTTGTTTTTTTCAAGTACATGCATTGGGTATGGGGAATTGAGAGTGATTTGAGGGGGGGGGGGGCATAAGAGATTCCACCTTCACGTGGTTGGCCCTGTTCAGTAGAGAATATGAAATCATTCTCGAAATAGAGAGGAGCTCAATGAATATTATGACAATGGTGACGATTCATTGTATATTTACGTTTCCCTTAAGCTGCAATATAGCAAACTCATAGTTCACTATCAAGATTTCTTTGACCATCAGCTTTTTCAGACAAACTTTAATAGTCAACTATAAGTTTTTCATTTGCAGTTGAAGGGAAACGTAATACTATGAATCGTCAACCATTTCCAGGCTGAAACTGAAGACCGTGGAAACTCATTGGATGGCAGAATCATTGAATGGTTTAATGAATTTTCTAATGTTTTAATGATTCAATGTAGTAAATTGTTACCTTTATTGAATTTAAGCTTTTATTGAATGAATGTGTTGACTGAATGATTAATGAATGGTTTATTGAATGTTATCTTTTATTGAATGAATGTGTGTATCGATAGAAACAATGGTTTAGTGAATGTTAGCATTTATTGAATGAATAATGGATGAAAGTTCATGATAAAATATGGAGGAATTTGCACATATTTGTTTTTTTCGAGTGCATGCATTGGGTATGGGGAATTGAGAGTGATGTGAGGGGGGGGGGGGCATAAGAGATTCCACCTTCACGTGGTTGGCCTTGTTTAGTAGAGAATATGAAATTGTTCTCGAAACAGAGAGGAGCTCAATGAACATTCTGACAATGGTGACGATTCATTCTATATTTACGTTTCCCTTAAGCTGCAATATGGCAAACTCATAGTTCACTATCAAAATTTATTTGACCATCAACTTTGTCAGACAAACCTTAAGAGTGAACTATGAGTTTGTCATTTGTAGTCCAAGGGAAACATAATACCATGAATCGTCAACCATTGCCAGGATGAAACTGAAGACTGTGGAAACTCATTGGATGGCGGAAATTCATTGAATGGTTTAATGAATTTTCTAATGTTTTAATGATTCAGTGTAGTAAATTGTTACCTTTATTGAATTTTAGCTTTTATTGAATGAATGTGTTGACTAAATTATCATTAATGAATGGTTTATTGAATGTTATCTTTTATTGAATGATTGTGTGTATCGACAGAAACAATGGTTTAGTGAATGTTAACATTTATTGAATGAATAATGGATGAAAGTTCATGATAAAATATGGATGAATTTGCACATATTTTTTTTTTCAAGTGCATGCATTGGCTATGGGGAATTGAGAGTGATGTGAGGGGGGGAAGGGAAATAAGAGCTTCCACCTTCACATGGTTGGCCCTGTTCAGTAGAGAATATGAAATTATTCTTGAAACAGAGAGGAGCTCAATGAATGGCTACGATGCTGGCTTTCTACAACCCAAAACCCTAACTACATGCAGTCTCAAAATTAATGACTACCAACCACCTACTGGTTCTTATTTAATAAAAATGAGTCTTGTACATTAAGTAACTACCCATTAACTATCTAATGAGCCCTATTCAAAGAATATGATCTCATACATGAATATACAAGCTCCTCAGTATACCAAATTAGAGAAGTTAGGTAAGAGTACATTGACAGAATGGAAGCACACTACCATATCTTTGTGACGAATATGCCACAATGTTACATAACTTCCCAGTCCTTTTATTCCGCTACGTGGAAAGCCTGTAGTCCATAAAGTAAGTTCCATAGACACTAGCACTTGAGACTTAGAGTACAGTCTTTTGTGCCACCTTAATAGGCACCCACTAGCCTATCGGTCCACTTGAATAATGATTGACTCTGCCACTTAATACAATGACTCTAATACAATGGCTTTATTACAACGGCTCTATTCCCTTAGGCTACTCCATTGCTAATACAATGGGAAGAGCACTGCTGCTAATACAATGGGAAGAGCATAATGGGGTTCTTAGTTATATATATATATGGAATTATTCTACATATTTCCACAATAGAGATATAATATATTGATTTCCTACAGTATGAAAAAATTTATTTGAAAAATGCTATTTAAAAAAAAAAAATGTAATAGGTGGTCGCTTAACCGACGCTCTAAATCGATGAAGGTATGGTAATATCCAATGGTTTTGCAATAATACCGACGGCTCGGAACGTCGGTTCCCTTTTTTTTTGTATGGAATACATGTCGCTTTACCGACGACCCAATCCGATGACCGTATGGTAATAGTTGACGGTTTTGCAATACGACCGATGGCTCGGAACGTCGGATTCCATTTTTTTGTATGGCATACCTGTCGCTTAACCGACAACCCAATCCGACGACCGTATGGTAATAGCCGACAGTTTTGCAATACGACCGACGAATTGGAACGTCGGATTCCATTTTTTTTTGTACGGCATACCCGTCACTTAACCGACGACACAATTCGACATTTTTATGGCAAATACATCGCTTAATGGAAGACTAAACCGATGCATAATCAATGGCAAAATATGGTAATCTGACTACCTGTGAAGCTGGAGGAAGTCGGTTAACCGACGTGTTTTCTAGTAGAATATCCGACGTCTTGAACTATATTGGATTTTAGCCAATATCCCACCAACGATAAAAAAAGGCTGGAATTGTCGAATAGTCGACCATAGGTTGTAGCAAATTCAACTTTTTAGCCGTCCGATTTTGGGTTAAAAAAACTTAGTGTGTAAATACCTTGAGTCAGTATCTGGTGGAACCTAGAAGAGTTCATTTAATAGCTGCAAAACATGTGATGAGGTATCTAAAGGGTACATTAGATTTTGGTCTATATTATCTTGGAAATCATGAATTCAAATTGCACGGTTACTCAGATTTAGATTGGGCAGGAAGTGTTTCAGATAGGAAGAGTGCATCAAGTGGATGTTATGGTCTTGGATCTACCATGATCTCATGGCTCAACAAGAAACAGTCTAGTGTGGCTCTCAGTACAACCGAAGCAGAATATATAGCTGCTTGTTCTGCTAGTTGTGAAGTAGTATGGCTTTAGAAACTATTATCGGGATTGTTTGACTTAGAGATGGATCCCACTGTGATGATGTGGGACAACCAGAGCTGTATTAAGATGACAGAAAATCCAGTGTTCCATGATAAGTCAAAACACATAGAGATCCGATATTTCTATATACGGGATATGGTGTAGAAAGGAGCTATTAAGCTAAAGTATGTGAGCATTGATGAACAAATTGCTGATATATTTACCAAACCTCTGTCTCGAGTAAAATTTGAGTATTTCTGAGACAAGCTTGGTGTAGTTCAAAAGGACCCTCCTCAAAAGGGGGAGTGATGTAGAAACTGATGATGAAATTTCCCACATCGACATTAAGTTTGTTAAGTTTAAACCAAATAGACAAACAAGATCTCTGAAAGAAACACAATCACAAGATAGACACACAATATACCCTGGGAAACCCTCATGGGGTAGAAAACCCAGCAAAGCTTTCCTCAATAAGATGATCAACCAAAATACAAGTGTGCTCCTTCTCCTTGACTCCTTAGCAGATCTCCTCAACTAGTGCGCACTCTTCCACAAGTGAGTGAATGATCTAATGAGGAGTTCACCTCCTCTATTTATACTTGACTCCCAACTGACTAAAAGACCTAATGGGGCCGACCTCACCTGGAGAAGTCTAATAACCCCTAAAATATAACTGCAGGGCCGACCCACACATGGTGGGTCTAATAACCCTAGTTAATACAAACCCCTGGAGGAATAAACATCTCCAGATACATGATAGGGTTACCTCGGAGGAATGAAACATCTCCAGAATAATAAAGTACAAATATAATATTCTTTGAAGTTACAATATTCAACACTCCCCCTTAACAAGAAGGATATTATAACAACATCTGCAAGAGCAAGGAGTCATCATATATGATACATCTATAAATCATCGGAAGCTTTCTTCAATTCATCTTCATCAGTAACTCAACCAGTTACTGGAACATCAATGTCAACAGTGTCGATATCAATCCGATCATCGGCATCGTCATCAGCATCGTCATCATACGATCATCAGCATCATCATCAGCATCGTCATCACACGATCATCAGCATCGTCATCACACGATCATCAGCATCATCATCACACGATCTTTAGCATCGTCATCACACGATCATCAGCATCATCATCACACGATCATCAGCATCGTCATCACACGATCATCAGCATCGTCATCACACGATCATCAGCATCATCATCACACGATCTTCAGCATCATCATCACACGATCATCAGCATCGTCATCACACGATCATCAGCATCATCATCACACGATCTTCAGCATCGTCATCACACGATCATCAGCATCATCATCACACGATCTTCAGCATCGTCATCACACGATCATCAGCATCGTCATCACACGATCATCAGCATCGTCATCACACGATCATATTCCTAGGATGATCAATCCTGCTCCTTTTAGGACATAGGTCCATGGATGATACAATCCAATCTTCAGTTCTCGGAGACTTCAGTCTACGGATCAATTCTGGGACCTCAGTCCGGGGACGATGCAATCCCCTGCCTGTTCATTCAGGACTTCATTTTTCGAAGACCCAGTCTACGGTTCTATTCTGGGACCTCAGTCCGGGGACGATACAATCCCCTACCTGTTCATTCAGGACTTCATTTATCGGAGACCCAGTCTATGGTTCTATTCTGGGACCTCAGTCCGGGGACGATACAATCCCCTACCTGTTCATTCAGGACTTCATTATCGGAGACCCAGTCTACGGTTCTATTCTGGGACCTCAGTCCGGGGACGATACAATCCCCTACCTGTTCATTCAGGACTTCATTTATCGGAGACCCAGTCTACGGTTCTATTCTGGGACCTCAGTCCGGGGACGATACAATCCCCTACCTGTTCATTCAGGACTTCATTATCGGAGACCCAGTCTACGGTTCTATTCTGGGACCTCAGTCCGGGGACGATACAATCCCCTACCTGTTCATTCAGGACTTCATTATCGGAGACCCAGTCTACGGTTCTCTTTAGGATTGAAAGTCCAGGGATGATCCAATCCCCTCAACTGTCCACTAAGGACTTCATTCTCGGAGACCTCACGTCTACGGCTCTCTTTAGGACTGAAAGTCCAGGGATGATCCAATCCCCTCAACTGTCCACTACGGACTTCATTCTCGGAGACCTCACGTCTACGGCTCTCTTTAGGACTGAAAGTCCAGGGATGATCCAATCCCCTCAACTGTCCACTACGGACTTCATTCTCGGAGACCTCACGTCTACGGCTCTCTTTAGGACTGAAAGTCCAGGGATGATCCAATCCCCTCAATTGTCCACTACGGACTCCATTCTCGGAGACCTCACGTCTACGGCTCTCTTTAGGACTGAAAGTCTAGGGATGATCCAATCCCCTCAATCTGTATTCTCATCAATACAAGTACAAGTATCCTCATCCATACAAGTACATAATCAATATCTAGCATCAACAGCATGTATTCATCATACATCAAAAGCATGTATTCTTACTAATACATCTAAAAGCATGTATACATCTGTCATCAAAAGCATGTATTCTCACTAATACATCTATCATCAAATCATGTATACATCTAACATCAAAAGCATGTATACATCTAGCATGTATTCTCACTAATACATCTATCATCAAAATCATGTATACATCTAACATCAAAAGCATGTATACATCTAGCATGTATTCTCACTAATACATCTATCATCAAAATCATGTATACATCTAACATCAAAAGCATGTATACATCTAGCATGTATTCTCACTAATACATCTATCATCAAAATCATGTATACATCTAACATCAAAAGCATGTATACATCTAGCATGTATTCTCACTAATACATCTATCATCAAATCATGTATACATCTAATATCAAAATCATGTATACATCTAGCATGTATTCTCACTAATACATCTATCATCAAAATCATGTATACATCTAACATCAAAAGCATGTATACATCTAGCATGTATTCTCACTAATACATCTATCATCAAAATCATGTATAAGTAAAACTAAATGAAAATAAAATAGTCATAAATCTAACTTATTTCTAAGTGACTAGGTGAAGTCTCATTATTGATGAGACTTGCTTGTCATCAGGAATCATGCTACTCCCCCTTTCTAGGAGAGTCCTTTTGAACTACACCAAGCTTGTCTCGAAAGTATTCAAATTTCACACGAGACAGTGGTTTGGTAAGGATATCAGCAATTTGATCTTCAGTGCTCATGTACTCAAGCTTGATAGCTCCTTTCTGCACCATATCTCGAATATAGAAGTATTAGATCTCTATGTGTTTTGACTTATCATGGAACACAGGATTTTCTGTCATCTTGATGCAGCTTTGATTATCACACATAATCATAGTGGGATCCATTTCTAAGTCAAACACTCCAGATAACAGTTTCCGAAGCCATACAGCTTCACAGCTGGCAGAGCAAGCAGCTATGTATTCTGCCTCAGCAGAGCTGAGGGCCACACTGGATTGTTTCTTGCTGAACCAAGAGATCATGGCAGATCCAAGGCTATAACATCCACCTGAAGTACTTTTTCTGTCTGAGACACTGCCTGCCCAATCAGAGTCTGAGTAACCATGCAACTTGAGTTCATGACTTCCATCATAGAGTAGACCAAAATCTAATGTACCTTTTAAGTACCTCATTACATGCTTTGCAGCTATTAGATGAACCTTTCTGGGTTCTACTAGATACTGACTTAGGGTATTTATAGCAAAGCATATATCTGGCCTAGTATTTGTTAAGTACATTAGTGACCCAATGATCTGTCTATATAAAGTTAGGTCCACTAATTCTGATGAGTCATTAACCAAAATCTTTAAGTTGGAGTCCATGGGAGTGGCCATGGGTTTACACTCCAACATATCAAATCTTTTCAGAATTTCCACAGTATACTTACCTTGATTCAGAAAGATTCCTCTTGGTTCTTGCCACACTTCTAATCCTATGAAGTAGTGCATCAACCCGAGATCTTTCATCTCGAATTCTGAAGAAAGCTTCTTCTTGCTTTCAATGATTTGTTTCTCATTTCCAGTTAGAAATAGATCATCTACATATAATAAAAGTATAACTGGTTCATCATCCATCATCTTGAGATAAAGGTTTGGGTCAGCTTTACTTTTGGTAAAGCCCATGCTAGTTAAGAAATTGTCAATCCTTCCGTACCAAGCTCTGGGAGCTTGTTTCAACCCATATAATGCCTTTTTCAGTTTGCATACATGAGTCCTTCCGTCATTTACCTCAAACCCTTGTGGTTGCTCTATGTATACTTCTTCTTCAATTACACCATTCAGAAAAGCTGTCTTAACATCCATTTGATGTAGTTTCCACTTCATCATGGATGCAAGAGCCATGATAGTTCTAATTGAAGTATACCTGGCAACTGGTGCAAATGTTTCTTCATAGTCAATTCCCTCCTTCTGAGAGAAACCTCTGGCTACAAATCTTGCTTTGTATTTTTCAATACTTCCATCCGCATTATGTTTTATTTTAAAGATCCATTTGGAAGAAACCACACTTTTGTCTTTTGGTTTGGGAACTATATCCCAAACATCATTTTTCATTATTGACTGATATTCTTCAGTCATTGCTTCTACCCATTCTTTCTTTTGAGCTGCCTCTTCATAGCTGGTAGGTAGTTGATCCACAAGATCACACATCAGGGCCATATAGTTGGATACTAGCTTTGGTTTCTTTCTTTCTCTAGTGGAGCCTTCAGGAGCACCATATA
This sequence comes from Larix kaempferi, assembly GCA_027924585.1. NCBI lineage: Eukaryota > Viridiplantae > Streptophyta > Pinopsida > Pinales > Pinaceae > Larix > Larix kaempferi. Next base: position 31,523,042 of record BSBM01000047.1, on the reverse strand, counting down.
TTTCTGCTCCTTGAATAATATCTCTAGCCCATGCTGGTCTTCTTTTCCTAGACAATTCTGCAACAGGAGGTTCTTGTGGTTCCAGCATGTCATGATCCTCTGGTATGTCCTCTTCAGGAATGTGAGCATTCTCTGAGATTCTGGGAGATGTATCTTCTTCATAAACTTCTTCAAGTTGACACTTTCTAGATTTCTTGAGGGCTGCTTCCTCATCGAAGGTAACATCTCTACTTATTTCTATATGATGGAAACCTGGTATGTAGATTCTGAAGGCTTTGGAAGTTTCACAATAACCAACAAACATTCCCTTCTTACCTGAGGGATCCAATTTGGATCTCTTTTCTTTTGGAATGTGGATGTACACAGGACACCCAAATATTTTGAGATGACTTACCTCAGGCTTCTTTCCTGTAAAGACTTCTTCTAGAGTTTTGAAGTCAAGAGCACTATGAGATAGTCTATTTTGAACATATACTGCTGTCTTGGCTGCTTCAGCCCATAGATACATGGGAAGGTCTTGATCATGTATCATAGTCTTTACAGCTTCCATGATGGTTCTATTTTTCCTCTCAGCTACCCCATTTTGTTGGGGATTGTAAGGAGTGGTTAGTTCCCTTTTGATTCCAGCTTCTTTACAGAACTCTTCAAATTACTTTGAAGTATATTCTCCACCATTATCTGTTCTGAGAATCTTGATTTTCTTGTCTGAGAGGTTTTCTATTAGAGCCTTGAACTCTTTGAATTTTCCAAAGACTTCATTCTTACCCTTTAGGAAGTATATCCAAGTTTTTCTTGAATAGTCACCAATGAAAGAGAGATAGTATTCAAACCCACTTAGAGATGTGGTAGGCATAGGTCCACATACATCTGAGTGTATTAGCTCTAGAGAACCCTTAGTCTTTGTTTCACTTTTCGGAAAGGGATTCTTGATATTCTTCCCTTTCTTGCATCCTTTACATGAGCCATCATGATCAACCTTGAAGTTTGGCAAACCTATAACCATCTTACTCACATATGGTAAAGCTTTATAGTTAATGTGAGCTAGTCTTCTATGCCATAGCTCACTGGGACTAGAAACTTCATGAGCAAGGGCAGATTCTGGATGACCCTTGAGTTTATAAAGTCCTCCTTCTTCTTCACCAATGACAATTGCATCTTTGATTGATTTTCCTTTGGTCCACATGAGTACTTGACCATCTATGAAGGCTACTCTAAAGCCTTTCTTGTCTAGTGCTGAGATAGAAAGTAGATTCTTCTTTAAACCTGGGACATATAAAATTTCTTTCATCTTCAAAGGTGTTCCTGAATCAAGCTTGTAGCTTGCTTCACCAATTCCCTTGATGGGATATTGATAATCATCTCCTAGAGATACCTTCTGGGGTGAAGACTTCTCTTCAATCTTGGAGAGAGTTTCCTTATGACCTGTCATGTGCTTTGAAGCACCACTGTCAATGAGCCAAGTGCCTTCACCAGGGGACACAGATCCAAAGAGAGCAGAAAATAGTACATATTCTTCTGGTTCTTCTTTCTTTACTTTAGATCTTTTCTTTTGAGGCCTTTCCTCCACTTCTTCTTCTTCTTCTTCTTCTTCTTCACTGTCATCTTCTGCCATATGAGCATGATGTCTTTTGTGAACAAACCTTTTCTTCTTCTTCTCTGGTAGGGTACAGTCTCTGGCATAGTGTCCTAGCTTGAGACAATTGAAGCATTGGACTGTGGAGATGTCTCCCCCTTTCTTTTTGAATCTATGAGAGGGTTGAGGCCTTTTGTGGTTCACTTTCTTGAAGTAGCCTCTCTTTCCTCTTTTGGTGTGGGTGGCCAAAGCTTGGTCATCCTCTTTGAGAAGTGCTTCTCTGTTGGCAACCCTAGCCTCCTCTTGAACACAATCTTCCCATACTACATCAAACTTCATACTTTCTTTTCTGGCACACATAGTTTGAATGAATGACTCCCAAGGTCTAGTGAGACCATTTAGAGCTGTCATCACAAGTTCATCTTCATCAAGAGTATCACCAATGGAATCTAGTTGTTCTTTGATTAGAGAGACTCTTGAGAAGTAGTCTTGAATGGATTCTCCTTTGTGCATCTTGGTACTTTTCAACTGAGTCCTTAGATTCATCTTTCTGTTGATGTTCTTTCCTTCATACATTCTTCCTAGGGCATCATACATTTCCTTTGGAGTCTTCTTGGAAGACACTTGGGGAATCAAGTGGTCTTTAATGGAATCAGCTATGATTCTCTTTGCCCTAATTAGGTCCTTCCTGTGTTTTTCTTTGGCTTCATCTTCTTCTGGTTCTGCAACTTCCTCCTTGATATAATGAGCAAGATCATTCTCCTCAAGAATGAGACCAATTCTGTATTTCCATGCCCGGAAATTCTCTATGCCTTCTAGCTTGTCTTCAAGCTTAGTATTTGGAGCCATCTTCTCTTGGGGGAGTCCAAGAGAAAGAGTAGACTTACCTGGGAAGTTACTTTTCACTTTTCCGGAATCTGGAACAGAATTTTATCGCACTTTTGGTAGAATTAGGGTTTGACTTTCCCGGAGTTTTATCCAACCAAAAAGTTCGATCTATAGCTCAAAAGAATGCTCTTGAGAAGAGCTATCCAGCCATGTAATCAGAAATAAAAAATTACAACTTTTTTCTGAAACCAAAATCTAACGTATCGCACTTTTGGTAGGATTAGGGTTTGAATTTCCCGAAGTTCTACCCAACCAAAAAGTTCGATCTATGGCTCAAAAGAAAGGTATTGATGAGAGCTATCCAGCCATACAACCAAAAATCAATAATACCAACTTTGGGCTGAAAACCCTAACTTCACCAAAGAGAGAGAAAGAGGTATTCTTACCTTGTGAAAGATGTCCTATTCAGTCTAGCTCTGATACCATGTTAAGTTTAAACCAAATAGACAAACAAGATCTCTGAAAGAAACACAATCACAATATAGACACACAATATACCCTGGGAAACCCTCATGGGGTAGAAAACCCAGCAAAGCTTTCCTCAATAAGATGATCAACCAAAATACAAGATGTGCTCCTTCTCCTTGACTCCTTAGCAGATCTCCTCAACTAGTGCGCACTCTTCCACAAGTGAGTGAATGATCTAATGAGGAGTTCACCTCCTCTATTTATACTTGACTGCCAACTGACTAAAAGACCTAATGGGGCCGACCTCACCTGGAGAAGTCTAATAACCCCTAAAATATAACTGCAGGGCCGACCCACACATGGTGGGTCTAATAACCCTAGTTAATACAAACCCCTGTAGGAATAAACATCTCCAGATACATGATAGGGTTACCTCGGAGGAATGAAACATCTCCGGAATAATAAAGTACAAATATAATATTCTTTGAAGTTACAATATTCAACAAAGTTCGTCGATTAGGATACCTGTATTATTATACTTAGGATATTTATATTTCTTATATGTATACTTAGGATACTTATATTACTTATATTTCTGATATATGTACTTGTATTGATGAGGACACTTGTATTGATGATATGTATACATGTAGTGATGAGGATACTTGTATTGATGAGGATACTATGGGGATTGTATCTTCCCCGGACTTCAATCCCAGAATTGATCCGTAGACAAGATGTCTTTGAGAATGAAGTCCTAAGTGGACAGGTGGGGATTGTATCTTCCCCGGACTTCGGTCCCAGAATTGATCTATAGACAAGATGTCTCCGAGAATGAAGTCCTGAGTGGACAAGTGGGAATTGTATCTTCCCAGGACTTCGGTCCCAGAATTGATCCATAGACAAGATGTCTCCGAGAATGAAGTCCTAAGTGGACAGGTGGGGATTGTATCTTCCCCAGACTTCTGTCCTAGAATTGATCCGTAGACAAGATGTCTCCGAGAATGAGGTCCTAAGTGGACAGGTGGGGATTGTATCTTCCCTGGACTTCGGTGCCAGAATTGATCTATAGACAAGATGTTTCTGAGAATGGGTCCTTAGTGGACGAGTGGGGGTTGTATCTTTCCCGGACATTGGTCCTAGAATTGATCTATAGACATACATCTCCGAGAATGTGGGGATTGTATCATCCCCAGATGATAGTCCCAGAATTGATCCATTGAGAGATGTCTCCGAGAATGTAGGGATTGTATCATCCCAATATTTCGGTCCCAGAATTGATCCGTAGACATTTGTCTCCGATAATTGATGATAGGACTGCATCATCCCTAGACCGTTGGTTCAAAATGTACATAATGGGATTGCATCGTCCCTAGACATGAGACTTGTCTTAAAGAGATAAGGATTGATCATCCTGGAACTTGATCTGGATTGTATCATCCATGGACCTATGTCCTAAAGAGAGCGGGATTGATCATCTTGTAATTGGATCGTGTGTGTTTCAGAGTATGCTACTATGATGATGATCTAGATGCTGTAGATCGAGATGATCCAGATGCTGTATATTGAGATGATCCAAATGTTGATGATCGTATGATGATGATGATGATGATCATATGATGACGATGTTGATGATCATATGATTACGATGCTGATGATCATATGATGACGATGTTGATGATCGTGTTGACGATGTGTGATGATGATGCTAATGATCGTGTTGATGATCATATAATGACGATGCTGATTATCGTGTGATGATGATGCTGCTTATTGTGATCGAGAGATCCAGATGATGTTGTTGATCAGAGGATCTGAGGATGATGATGATGTTGTAGCTGATCGGATGCTGCAGAAGATGAAGACTCAATATTGATGGTGCTGATGCTCCAGTATTGACTATGTTCCAGTAACTGCTTGAGTTACTGATGATGATTTGAAGAAAGACTCCAATGATTTATAGATGTATCATGTATGATGTAGTCGATGACTCCGTGCTCCTGCAAATGTTGTTATAATATCCTTCTCGTTAAGGGGGAGTGTTGAATATTGTAACTTCTAAGAATATTATATTTGTACTTTATTATTCTGGAGATGTTTCATCCCTCCGAGGTGATCCTATTATGTATCTGGAGATGTTTATTCCTCCGATGGATTATGGTAACCAAGGTTATTAGATCCACCATGTGGGGGTCGGCCCTGAGTTAATTTATCAAGGGTTATTAGACTCCCTTGGGAGAGGTCGTCCCCATAAGGGAAAAAGTCAGTCGGGAAACTAGTATAAGTAGAGGAGGATGTTCTGCACTTATCTCACACTTCCACCACTTGGAAAGTAGCGCACTTGTGAGAGAGAGGTCTGCATAGGAGGTAGAGAAGGAGCTCAAGTCTTGGAGCACATCTTGTATTTTGGTTGATCATCTTATTGAGGAAAGCTTTGCTGGGTTTTCTACCCCATGAGGGTTTCCCAGGGTAAAATCTTTGTCTATCTTGTGATTGTGTTTCTTTCAGTGATCTTGCTAGTCAAATTAGTATAAAATTAACAGCTTCAAGGCCTAAGTGTTAGTGGTTGATTGTTGGAACTATTAGAAGTTGAATATCATATCAAGGTTGTAGTAGTGGACAAAGCTTAAACAACTAAGTATGGAGCATACCAATTGTTTGCTGATTGTTCCAAGACAAAATTCCAATGTAGCATGCCTATTGCTCTTTATTCACTAAGTTGTGGAGGTGTTCAAGCACCATCTTGAAGAACTGGAAGAATAAGAATAGCCTCTAAGAGATCAAACTTGGAAGTTATTCAAAAAAGGAAAATAACCTATTGTCATGTATCCATGGCGAACCCTTGGGATATGATTTACAATTGTTGAAATTTTAAGTAGAAAATTCACATGAAGCATAATTTGCTATTATGATTGTTTGGTATTTATGTTCTGATTCAATGTTGGATGTTGTTATTAATTATTTTGTGAGTTAGAAGATGCCAAACCTCTTTTAAGTCTCCCCAAATTGTCTTCCAATGAAGCGACTAAGTTGGAACTTGTTGGACATTCATTTCATGTTAGTTGCTCTATTTTTGTGGTTGCTCTAATAATGAGAACGATAAGAAAAATAAATAATTGAAGAAAGGGAAAGTGTGGCATTGAATAGAGAGAACAAGGACGTGTTCATGCTTCGATTTTGATTTTGGGAAAATTACTACACTTCTCCACTCGCAATTGCATTTTCTCTTGTTAGTACTAACTACTATCGACATTGATTTCGAGATGCAACCTTATTGATGAGATTTCAACTAAAATTGACCAAAATGCATTTTTGGTATCTGAAATGTATCAAGATTTGATATTCATGATCAAAATTTGCAAACATTTTTTTTCAGGCTTACAAGAAAATTCAGAATTTAAATTTCATAGCAAGAGTAAAACATTAAGAGGTCTTCTATTAAAGTATTTGTCCAAATGGTAGTTTCAGAGAGTTTTTTGTAAAATAACGGTCGTGTAGGTCTGGTTCTTTTCTAGAGTAGGTGAATTTGTGTAAATAATCAGGGATCTGGGCTAAATTCGACGTGCCGTGGACAAATTAGTTCATCCAAAGGTGTTCGGAGGATGTTTTGCTTAAAGCTCAAGGAAGGAAGTTTTGCACACAATAAGATTAGATGATATGTGTTTACCAATAAAATTAGAGCCTCTCGAGAAAATCAGCCATGGATACCTAAGAAATCAACAGTTATAGAGGCTCGTTAAATTTAAAATTTCAGCTACCCTGGGAAGTGAATTGTTGAAACGAAAGGAGTCTGGAAGCACTTCAAAGGTAGAGAGGAAGCTAAACAGGAGGCAACTAGTTTATAAGATTATATTAAACTAAAGAAGCATGCTAGGTAAAGAATTTAGATATTTATTGGGGAACACAACCCAATTTAGCTATTTGTAGAAAGGAAAATCCCAGATGATTGAGGTTTTAACATTTAAATCGCATAAAAGGGAAATAAAAGGGGATTTATTTGCACGAAGAAGTTTTTATTGAGATAAATTCTACACTTGAATGAGCATAACACTGGAAATACTGGGAAGAAGAAGCTATTGATCTAGCAGAGTATCATGGAATGAAGGAGCTTTGTGATTTCGAGTCTAGTCTGACCTCAGGATGGCATATCATTCATAACTTATAAGGCCTTGATAATGCTTGAATGTGATTAGAGGGAAGTCGGTACAGGATTGAAGAGTAGGTACATAGTTGAGGCTTTGAAGAGACGCTCACAGCAAGCTGGGTTCAGAATGGCTAATCCTTTGTTACCACCACAAAGATGTTCTTTTCAGGCATATTGTAATTCACAGTCCTTGCCACTGTGGGAAACTATATTATCTGGAGAATGGCATGCACTAGCTCCTAAAAATTTCAAATGCAAGAGCAGTTTTGCATGCAGACTAATTTTCCTGCAAAACTACCATTGTTGGAGATTTTTATAGGTAGAGATTGTTGAACAAAGGTTTGCTTTCAGTCACACCAGTGAGCCAGTGGGTCAGATGAATTGCCAATGGTGTCTTGTAGGTGTTACATTGCTACTCGGATGGACCTTGAAGACAGTTTGAAAGCATGTAATCAACATCAAGAACATAAAATCCATTACAGACAGTTTTAGAGCTCTATCATCCAAAATATTCAATGTTGTAGAAGTTGAGGCCCTGGTCTTCAAATTCTTTGTACACATATGATTCAAAATTAACAAAACTTTCATTTTGTATTTTTTCCAAAAAAGGGTGGCTATGTGATTGTTTCTCAGTATTTCGAAATGCCAATTTTGTACTTCTACCTTCGAGGTACTTGAATAACAATATGTATAATTAGGGTCCCTAAGATACAAGGTTATTAGTAGAGATGTATGGTTTCTAATTCACAGCGATTTGAAACTTTTAAAGGGAATTTCTAGCTTGTGCTTCGGTAGATCGAATTCTAAAATGTAAATATATTATTACTCTCTGGAGTATGTCTCTATTCCAGGTTACTAGTAAACTATCAACCAACAATAAAGTCTATTGAAATACCAAGTTATTGAGGCAAAGTATGGCCTGTAAGCATTTTGAGACTTTATTGTGGATTTCAAGCTTCTGATTAATTGAAGAAACACTCAAACACAAAGTTATTAACTAGTTGATTGTAAATGAAAATCGATGGTAAGGATCAGTGCAATGCAAGGTTATTATGGTTGTATCTGTGGTTTTGTATGCCTCTGGAGAAATTCTACCTTCCACTAGTTGACAAAACAAAAATCCAATATGAAGGAGGTCACTGAATGATATGCAAGGAAAACGATGGCTATAGTTGTCTGGGGTAGCTCAGTGTTTCAAATATTATCGCCTGAAGCATTTCTTTGGAATCATAGATTACTTGTTGATGGAGGATGAAATCCACCAAAGGGATATGCCACTATAATAATAACTTTGTAATACATGATATAGAGAATAACCAGAATAAAGAAAGGGCCCACAAGGCATGACATGATATGGTAAAGTGGAGCGAATGAGGATGCTAGTACATCAACCCTGAGATTTGCAGCACAAATCCAATTTCCCATAAGGTATGACATGATATGGAAAACTGAACAAAGCAGAATGAGGGGGGACGATGATACATCAACCCGGGGACTTGCACCTCAAAGTGAACTTGCAGAGAGAGTATTCACAAAGAACAGGGTAATAAGACGCTTACTGATGAGAGACACGTGTTGAAATGTGTAAGGCACTCCTTCCTTCCTGTTGCGGTGGAACCAGGTGCAGGTGCAGTGGAAACAGAGAACTCGGTAAGCATGCACAGCTCTAGAACAAATATTAGATCTATTGCTATTGATTTGATAGTGGCTGCAGAACGTTTTACCAGGGCATCTGGTTTACAATAATCTTGTGGCAGGGAAAGAGATTCCAGGCATTGCTCCTATTCCCCCCTCCACCTTGTTGTTGTTGTTGGCCCTTGATGTGCTGCTGGGCAGGTAAAACGCTCTCAACATTTGTTTTTTTTTTGAACCTATTGCTACCGCATCTCCAAAGATGCTAACTAATTTTCCTCGGCCCGCTTGCGCTATTCCTCTGTTGTATGCATTATTTTTTCTCCTATTACAGATATATATTTCACACAACAACAACAAATCCAACTCTCTTGATCCTATTGATACCAAACCAGATTTTATTCTTCCCGCCCAAAATTATAGGTTGAAATCTGCAACCACCGTCTGGCATTGAAGGTTGAATAAGAAATACTTTTCAGGAAAAGAGACCCTTGAACTCTTGACTGATGTTATGAATTCGTACACTGGATTTCTTTCAAAATTCCCAAAACCCCTAAAATTATTTAAAATTCTTCCACCCCGTGTTCATGTCTTTGTAGAAGCCTAATCAAAAGGTACCAGACTTTTGCCAAAATATCAATAAGGGATAAAGAAGAATTGAAATTGATTGAAGGTAAAGTGAAAAATAATTGCATACCTTTGCAAGGAATTCCAAACTCCAAAAGTTGAGAATACGATAAAAAACTAGGAAGAAACAGAAACATATACCTTTGCAAGGACTTCCAAACTTCGAAAAGTTGAGAATGCGATCAGAATCCGAAACATAAACATAGGGTAAACATAGGGTTTCAAGCAATGATGTTCATGTCTAAACCCTTGCTCTATTGTTTGTATATATAAAAGATCCAAATATCTTTCCCCTCAACTTTTATATCAATACCCTCACTGTCACAGTGTGTCACAACCCGTGGAGAAAAAATGCCCTGGTAAATGTAGTACATGAAATCAATCAAATTAATAATAATAATAATAATAATAATGTTTAACTAAAATCTTAAAATTATATTAAATAATTATTATTATTTATTTTCACTAGGATTGGTTTGGTAATTTAGTTAGATAGAACTGTATTTCCAAAGTTATGTTTTGTTTATTTTATTTTTTTTATGGATTTATATGGAGAAAATTATTTTAAAACTAAAAAGATAATTTTTTCATATTTAAAAATTTAATATTAAAATGGATTTATATTAATTTTATATGTCATAATCTTATTAATATGGATCTATATTAATTTTATATATTATAATATTTATGATAATGGGGTATTTATAAAAGATTGATGTCTTTTACTAATATAATGGTTGATTGGTTGTGATATTGGCCTTTAACCTACAGGGAACCGTAAGAACTCAGTCACCAAGATTCACCACCTCCTAAAATGCGTTGTTAATGAATATAAAGCTATCAACTTCCTTCATTTGATGAGATCTAATAACTAGCAAGCAGATGCAATGGCAAACATAGGAGTTGGACTCGACTGTGGAGTCTTAGTTTGCAATCAAAAGGTCTATGGGAAGACTTGGGTTCCTTAATTTTGGCCATCCTACTTATGATGGTGAGACGTCAAATGTTTTCTTGCTATAAGAGGAAGCTCACTTCCTTGGTATGGAGTGTTCATAACTCCATAATCCTTAATCCCCCAACTATATAGTCAATCTGAGGCACTACATTTTCCCCACATTTGGATACCATTGCCATTAATAGCACAATCGTTGTATGATAGTGCTCAGGAAGGGTATGAGTGATGAGAGAATGACATTTCCGTCATTGATCTCGATTCCTTTGATAAATGAATCCATGCTACTTGCAATGGTTTAACTATACTTCTTTCTCGTATAGTTTGGGACAGGAGGGAACGAGAAAATGTTACATGAATGAAATAGATAGCTATCTATAAATGAAGAAGAGAAACATGCACAGATAAAGTTTAGTCAATTGTATTGGTGAGGGTTGGGCCACACTGATTGTGGAAATCCACTAGTCTTTATTTTTAGTTTTTGGGTGCTATCATATCAAAAATTAATGGGAGGGGGCTTCACCTTTGAAACATTGGAGGGAGTCTTAATTTTTTATATTTTCTTCCCTATTTTGACTTCGCGCATTCTATCATATCAAAAATTAAGGGGAGGGGGCTTCGCCTTAGAAATATTGGAGGGAGTCTTAATTTTTAATTTATTCTTCTTGTATTTTTAAGAGAGAAAAGTCTTCAAAATTACGTTAAAGGTAAAACCTTTACACAAAGTGTGTGGGGAGTTGTGTCCATATTTGGGATTGGTTAGTTGAGTACTTGTTGGGTTTTCTCTCTTACGAATTTTTTAATGTTGAATCCTTAGCTAACATAATTGGGATCAACCTTATTTGCATGTATTATGTAGGTATTCTATATAAAAATTGCACAAAATCGAGGACTGACTTGTCTGTTATCCGCATATGGCATACAAAATGTCTCTCAAGGCAGAACTCTTAGGTTTAGGGTTTTAAGGAGCGGAATAGATCCAGCCATGGTCTCGATGCCTTATTATCACGGTCCCATGTAGAAGGCGCTAAAAGTTCATATATCCATCTACCATCAATTAATAACATACCACATTATCCAACTTACCGCATTCCATGTGGCCCACACATGTACAAGTGTTCCTTTTAATTGCATTGATAATGAAGCCAAGGGAACTTTAGATTTTTTTTACTATTTTTATAAATCAAAATGAAAAAATAATTGGAATCCATAAAATTAAAATATGTGTATCTTAATTATTTGAATGTAATTATAAAGATATAAATCAATTATCAAATAAACGAGGTCTTAGCAGCCCCAAACCAATTTTGAAATAAAAATAAATAAAAAAATGTGGCACCCTGATTCTGAAATAAAAATGCTTATTGGCTATAAATAATATTAATGTGTTTTAAGAATGTAAGGAGTGAAATTTTTTATGAATGGCTAAGAGTTCATTCTTTTTGGACGTGAGGAAACATCTTAACATCCCAAGACCCAAAGGCATCTACTAGCAGTGGACCACCAACGGGTTATTTCCGATGGCATAGTTTTCTTTGAATAATAGTGATGAGTTATCTCGCATTTGTAGATAGCAGCTAGTGATGGTTGTCCTAATATGTTACAATGTAATAAATTTTAACATTGCAGGCCGATTAACATAATGACACCCGCAACTTCACAACATGATAATGTTGAGAGGGACAGACACAACAAATATCCAATCTTGATGCGCCACATGATGCAACTTGGCAGATCTATCGAAGGGATAATACGAAAGCAAAAATGGTGAAATCAAATATGGACATCATGATAATTGCACATAGATATGGATATGACAGTACGGATAAAATGATCTTGCAAAAAAAATCAGTAGGTTCGCCTATGGCGTCATGTACTTTCGACACTAGCTCGTGTCTCTGAATCTATCTACAGTGTTACAATTTACTAAATTTTAACACTGTAGATTACAAGGGTCTCTAAATCCATATGCAGTGTTAAAATTTAGTAAATTGTGCAAATTCATTGTCAAAATTGTAATTTTCCATTGTCGGAGTGACACAACTAAAAATGACCAAACAAATGCCCAATTGTTGTGTAGTCATTTTTAGTTTAGTTCTTATCCCGTGACCAAATTGGTCATTTATCTTGGTCATTTTTAGTTTAGTTCTTATCCTGTGACCAAATTGGTCATTTTTAGTTAGCTCACTTAAAACTTCTCAATTTTGGTCATTTATCCCTTGAAAAAACTATGGTGACCAAAATTTTTTGGTCACCTGGTCACTTATCTCTCATTTTGTACTAATGCTTGGGGATAATATTCCTAATTTTTTATTGGGGATGTTAGAGCAACCAAGTACCAACAACTTGTAGGAAGCCTTATCTACCTCACAACCACCATAATAGTCATTTCATATGTTGTTGGAATCCATTCAAGGTTCATGCACAAACCTTATGAAATACATTTGTCTGCTTCTAAAAGAGTTCTAAGGTACTTGAAGGGGACTCAAGAATTTCGACTCAAATACTCCAGTGTAGATGACTTAAAAATTATTGGGTACCCTGATTCAGACTTTGATGGTGACAAAGAGATAGTAGTATCTACTTCTAGATACACAATGGGTCTTAGATCAACAGTTTTTTCCTGGGAATCACCCACATAGCCAATTCCAGTAGATTTGACAACAAAGGCAGAATGTGTGGTTGTTGAAAAAGCAACAGAAGAGATTGTGTGGCTTAAGAAGATACTTGAATATTTGTAGGAGAAACATGATAAATCCACTCTCTTATTGATCGACAACACTTCTGCAATCAAGTTGGACAAGAATATCATATTCCATTATCAAACCAAGCACATCAACACAAAGTACCATTTGATTCAACATCATGTAGAGGCCAAGATAGTTCAACTATAACATTGTTCCATGAATGAGAAAATTGTAGACATCTTCACCAAAGCACTTGGATGAGAAAAGTTTGAAAATTTAAAACCATGCTCAAACTTACAAACACCCCGTTAGATTAAAGAAAGAATGTCAAAAACCTAATAAAAAGATTGAGTTTATGTAAATAACATAAATAAATAAAAAAAAAGGAAATATGAAGTCTTATTAGTAAGTGAAGCCAAATATTCCCATCCTCTTATATAAAATAACATTTTGATTCAATGAAATATATAGCACACGATCACTTCTATTATATATAGATAATATTAAAATAAATTTTTATATATAAAGTTTTTTAAAATTTTAAATAAAATATTTTAATTTTTATTATTAAAATAATATGTAACTTTAAGAGTGGTCATGGTATCTTTCAAATCTGTTGTTTTAAGATGGACTTTATAATCATAGAGTTTTAGTGATAATTATTATTCCAAGTATACATTAAGTCTAAGTATACGTTAAGTTTCTGGAAATCAAACAAAATGAGAAAATGCTAGAAAACAATAATATTAAAAATATTATTTTATATCCATTTAAAGAGTTAGGATGTTATAAAAGAATTATGAAATAACAACCCATTTAAATATTATAAAGAAGTGATTAATTCAAATTTAAAATATTAAAACTATTTCTTTAATTTAATTAATATAAAGAAGAAAATTAAACATTATTAAAATGAGAATAAATTCTTATGAAATTTATAGGAATCATTTTATTGGTGATGAGTAAAAATAAATTTTCATTTCTATAGATTTGAATATAAATAAGGATGAAAGCTACGATGCAGCTAAGTCTCTGCCAAATGTTGGTAAGACGGATTTTCCAAATGCCGACAGGGTTTATAAAACAATTTTATAAAAAAAACAACCAAAAAATTCCTTAGGCCTTATGCAATATAACTTGGATTTCTTGGTTAATATTTCCATGGTTTTGTAAATCCATGAGGGTCCATACTCCAAATCATTGGTGATCACGACAAACTATAAAATTGTATACATAAATATTTTATACTTATACAATGTGTCTTTGTAGATTGATCTTCTTGAAGGAAAAAAATAATCTAAATGGTATTTTGAAAGGTGTTTATTACATGTGAAAGCACCCTCCCTACAGTCCTAATTATGGTATCAATAACAAAACCTGCAGACTTTCATGAAAGCCACTTCTGGTAACAAGTTATTATACAGTTGGTCGGTGTGGTGTTGTTCAAAACCTGCAAACTGTCATGAAGGACACTTCTGGTAACAAATGCTTATACAATTGGTCAGCATGGTGTTCTTTCTAGTTCACTAGTAGAAAATGAGAGATAAATGACTAGGCGACCAAAAAATATGGTCACCACAGTTTTTACAAGGCATAAATGACCAAACTTGAGTGAGCCAACTAAAAATGACTAGAGGAATGACCAATTGGGTCACAGGATAAAATATATGACCGAATAACAAGTAACTAAACTAAAAATGACCACATAAAAATAACATTAAGAATATGAATTGGTCATTTTTAGTTGTGTCACTCCGACAATGGAAAATTGCAATTTTGACAATGAATTTGTACGATATACTAAATTTTGACAATGAATTTGTACAAATCCATCTGTAGTGTTAAAATCTAGTAAATCATAACATTGTAGATGGATTCATATAATATCTAGTTCAATGTGCTTATCATTTCCGTATATTATTTCACCATTTTTTTTCTCATATTATCCCTTTGACAGATCCACCTAGTTGCATCATGTACGTCATCATAGTGTGTCGATTGAGTTGACTCTTGGATATTTTTAGTCCTTTCCTTTTGGCCTTGTCATGTCGTGAAGTTGGTGTCGTTGTGTTCGGCTCGTCGTACTGGCCGTGTTCATTTTTTTTTTTAACAAAATTGTGGTTGTTTGACCTGCTCGATAGTCTATTAAATTAGTTTCTAGTAAAGTTAATATAATTTTTGTCATGTTAGCTAAAAATTGTCAAGTTCACAACCTACATTAATTCTCCATATGCATCCATTTGTCATGGTTTTGCTCACACATGTCCTATTGTGAAGTTGGTATTGACATTTTGTTTGCCTCATTGTATTGGTCACTTTCATATTTTGTTTGAATAAAACCGTTGTTGTTTGATCCCCTCGGTAGTCTATTAAAGTTTCAGTAAGTTCATATGTCAACTTCACAAACTTCATTAATTCTCCATATGCATCCATTCGTCATGGTTCCCTTTGCGCCTCACTTCAGAAAGTTCTAAAGTCTCCTCAATTCCTCCCCTATATATATATATATTATAATGTTTTGGATTATACTTGCTCCAATATTATATTATCAACAGATTTTTTTGAATTAATTCTAGATTGGATGCATATTTTTGGATAGTTTTATTGGACTGAAAATGCCTTTCATTGTTATTTTAGAATTAAAGTTTTGTTTTCTTCAACAAATTCACAATTCAATTTAAAACTAGTTTTCATTTATAAATTAAATTTAATATTATAATTATATGTATCTAAAATCTTATCACAATTTAATTAGAAATTAGTTTCCATTTGAAAATAAAGTTATATTTAACCTTTCTCTAACATATCCAACTATAAAATAATAATTAATATAATATAACTATATAGAAAATAAATAACATATATATAAAACAAATAGCTAAAACATATATAAGAAAACAAAACATATATAAAAAAACCAAAAAAAGAAAAAAAAGGTACTCAATTTTTTCCAAAAGAAAGAATTGGTGTAACCTCGTGAACCTCAAACCATTTAAACCCTTTAGGTTCAAACCCTTTAGTGAGGATCGGATTTTTAATCCCTCGGTGCGTGGCAGAACCTGGAAAACCACCCTTTGGTACCAAATTTTACAAATTTCTTTGTAGCAAATGTAGTGTCTATCAAGGTTTGTCTTGGTTCTTTGATCCTTGGGGATTTATAAGTTTTAAAGTTTTTTTTCATTTGCTTCTATGTAGCTCTTTGCCTGAGTTTTGATTTTCTTCGGGGTTTATGATTTAGGGTATTTTTTGTGAATATTCTTTACTGAATAGAGTTCAGATCTAGTAATTCATTCTTTGCATGAGTTTTTATTTTCTTCGAGGTTTATGATTTAGGGATTTTTTTGTGAATATTCTTTACTGAATAGAGTTCAGATCTAGTAATTCATTTTTAACCAGGGAGGATGAATGTCCTATAGGTTCACGAAACAAATCTCTTCATGCATGCTGATCGGAGAGATCTACTTTACCTGGGTCGATTCAAGATGAGATGCCGCACTCCCAATCAATAAGAAATAAAAAATTAGTTATGTCCGATCATGCGAGGCTGGTTAGAAGACAGACACTTGCTAATTCTTGTAAGTACAGTCCTAACATGCTATTTGATGAAACTATTGAGAAATGGATTTTCATATGCAAGTCCTTATCAATGAAATCTAATGAGAACAGCAGATGGTTCCCTTTGTGTTTCCTCTTTTAGGAGATCACCAGAGCACACATTCTTCACTGATTAATTCATCTGTAACTGAAATTAATAGATCTAATTTTGTTGGTTTACAGCATAAGGGTGCATCGTGCACTCAACCTAGAATTTGTGTGGAACACAAGCATGAATTTATTGCATATTTGTGCCATAGAATGCCATTTAAAATTGGTTTAGATGCTTTAAAGGTGGTAAATAGGTCAAAATCAAGCTGCTGAAATGTATGGTTAGAAATTTTTCTTAAAAGATAGAAAAATTGAACCCTCACGAAGTTATGGTAGTAGCACCAGTTAGATCCCCCATCAATATCTGTTTTTGATGCAGGGAAATGTACTTCTCCTGCGAGTTCACCTTCTCTCTTTCTCTCTACACGATGTAAACTTCTCACTGTCTATGCGAACCATCAATTTGCATTTCCAAATCCATTCTACCTATATAACATTTTCTAGCTTATATAATTATGGGTTAAATCTCAACTGGCACTAGACCAATCGTTTACTACCATCCATTATGCACTGGACATATTCACACCTTGCAGACATTAATACCAATTGTTAATATTTCCTTCATCCATAATGAATTTCTAGATTTCCCAAATAAACAAACTATTTGCTCAGAGGTAATTGTTATGTTCTCAAAGAACAATTCCCACCACCATCAATGAAATCTTGAAGGCATTTTACTTCCAAGTATTTCAAGTTTACAAGCAACAACAACTTACGACTTGCATCTGCTCCATATTTCATGGATTGACCATGCCTTGGTCAATGGTTCAACGCCCAGGTATCAATTTCCTTGCTGGATGCCCTTTTGAACATTCAACTACTAAGAATATTCAAATCTCCAATGCAATTTCCAATCAACCGAGTCACACCATTGATTTTCACAATCCAACGATTTACACCAAACAAGGAATCGCGCACTAAACTCTTGATTCAACTTGCTATGAACTTGAATCTACCGCTATTAACTTGATTGCTCATCAAATTCGAGTTCAATAGTTCCATTAGCCCAATTTCAATGAATCCATCAATTGCACACATGGATCAACATTTATTCCAGCATTAATCCATAGCACTGTGCGAATCTACAATTCATCTTGATCACTAATAAGATGAACCCTTCTCCATGTGAAAATCCTCACAGTATATCTAAGAGATGATGTATACCTCACAAGAGTAATTATGATTAAGCAGGAAAATAAAAGAAGAGTGATCAATGCAGTATAATGAGCAACAGAATAATAATACAGTAGAACTCGGATAGAAGCAAAAATACTTCACACACATTAATTAATTAATCACAATATGGACAA
Source organism: Larix kaempferi (assembly GCA_027924585.1). Taxonomy (NCBI): domain Eukaryota; kingdom Viridiplantae; phylum Streptophyta; class Pinopsida; order Pinales; family Pinaceae; genus Larix; species Larix kaempferi. The sequence goes on along the minus strand of BSBM01000047.1, from coordinate 31,505,116 downwards.
TAAGTAGTACAATGCATGAGGATTCGAATGCCAAGGTGGCAATTCGAATTAGCCTTCATGGAGTGATCAAAAGATCACTAGAGTATCATCGAAGCACAACTAATAGTCTATCTCATCATCGGTGGAGTCATCAATGCACAAGTAACTGTCAATCGTCAATCAAACTGAGTCTAACTAAGTGTGGTAGGTGTAACTGGCACATGAAGACACTAACTGAATGAAGGAGGCTTAATGGAGGGTGCACGAGGGGCTAACTGGAGTCAAAACAGGTAGTCATGTCTCATGAGAGGTCAATCGAAGTGATAACAGCAGTGAGGAGTCAAGCTGGCCTCAAATCAAGTAAAGACTAGTGGATAATTGAAGTAAACTGGATTGGTAGGTGAGAAAGGCACCCTTCTCATGTAGTAGGTGAAAGGAGGGCGCATGACAGGCTAGGAGGGATGAAACTGAGTGGAAGGAAGCTCCAGGGGCTAGCTAACTGAGGGCTAGGTGCTGGGACTAATGACTGGAATGCATGCAAACCCTAAAAGTGCATGCATGACAAAATTTAAATGATCAAAATACTGGTGGGACTAGGATGGAGTATAGGAATATCCTAACACCCCCCCTTAATCCATCCTAGGCCCTGGTAACTAAGACCAAAGGTCACCCAATACAATGAATAATAATAGTCAATAACCCAAGGAAGTGGGGGAAATTTCATGGGAAAATACCCCCCCCTCAAAACAGAATGTAAGGCACACATAAAAAATAAATGCTCCAAACTCAAGCAGGTGTGATGCTTGGTCATATGTCTGGAGCTATGTTCTTCTTGGGAAGAAGTGGATCATGCTCAAAACGCATGTGCTCGTACTTGCTCTTCAGATCGAATTTGATGAGAACAAATCCAAAAGCATGAGGATGATCCTTAAACCTATGGTTCGAATTAGTTGAGGTAGGATAAAAAACATGAATATGCAGATAGTATTTTGTCTTCTCCTTTGAACCATAATGGGTGAGATTATGCCAAAAAGAACCATCAAATAATAATGATTGCTTGAAATCCAAATCAGATTTAAGACTTGATGAATAGTTTCTTGAGATCTCCTTTGAACCAACAGGGGTGAGATCAAAACCATCATATGCATGAGAAATTATCTCAAGTAGTGTTTGCTTAGGATCCAAATTAGATCCAAGACTTGAATCATGGTTTCTTGAGATCTCCTTTGAACCATGAGGGGTGAGATCAAAACTAGTAAATGCATGAGAGATTATCTCAAGCGAATGGCAATGGTTTCTTGAGATCTCCTTTGAACCATAAGAGGTGAGATCAAAACTAGTAGATGCATGTGAAATTATCCCAAGCGGGTGGCAATGGCCATATTCTTCAATAACCTTCTGAAAGCATGGAATAATGATCATATAGTAGTAAATAAGAGGTGATTGCTTGAGGAGAGCGAATGCATTACCTCCAATAGCTGATTTTACCTCTGAAATAATCATGTGATCATGATGCAAACCAACAGACTCTAGTGCAAGAGAGGATTTAGGACCTTCTGCAATATCTAGAGTGTGAGCTGGCACAGAAAGAGAAGAAATTTGGAGCATGAGTGTAGTATCTGCAAGTTCTTTTTGGACAACTTCAATATGAGATGTGTTTGATACTGATTCATGATCAATGTGATCATCAAGGAGGGCGAATGCATCACTTTGCTTTCTCTCAAAGGGGTTTGGACCAATCCCTTCATTTTGTCTGCCAAATCTTTCATCCAGGTAGGCCCATAGATCTTTTGGAGATGAAAAATCAGGGAGGTGATATAACATGCCTCAAGACATATCATACATAATGGCTGCACAAGCTATATTCCTTGATTTAACCAGTCATACTCTTCTTCAAAGGATTCAAAATCTCTTTCAAAACAATAATCAAAGAGACCATGTCTCTTCAAATGAGCTATCATTGGTGGCTTCCATTCATCATAGTTGAATGGAGAAAGAGGTGTAATTCCTGATGAATACATAGAAGCTATAGAAGACCTACAAAAACAATTGAGCATATCTGCAACTGCTACTACTGCAAAAATGCAGAAACTACTGCAACTACTACACTCGAAATCTTGGTAATAACCTGCAAAAAACTCTCAGGAATGGAGATAAACAATACTCTCAACATGCTCTGATACCATGTGAAAATCCTCACAGTATATCTAAGAGATGATGTATACCTCACAAGAGTAATTATGATTAAGCAGTAAAATAGAAGAAGAGTGATCAATGCAGTATAATGAGCAACATAATAATAATACAGTAGAACTCGGATAGAAGCAAAAATAATTCACACACACTAATTAATTAATCACAATATGGAAAATAAGTAGTACAATGCATGAGGATTTGAATGCCAAGGTGGCAATTCGAATTAGCCTTCATGGAGTGATCAAGAGATCACTGGAGTGTCATCGGAGCACAACTAATAGTCTATCTCATCATCAGTGGAGTCATCAATGCACAAGTAACTGTCAACCATCAGTCAAACTGAATCTAACTGAGTGTGGTAGGTATAACTAAAAGTAACTGGCACATGGAGACACTAACTGAATGAAGGAGGCTCAGTGGAGGGTGCACGAGGAGTTAATTGGAGTTAGAGTAGGTAGTCATGTCTCATCAGAGGTCAATCGGAGTGATAACAGCAGTGAGGAGTCAGTCTGGCCTCGAATCAAGGGAAGACTGGTGGATAATTGAAGTAAACTTGACCGGTAGGTGAGAAAGGCGCCCTTCTCATGCAGTAGGTGAAAGGAGGGCGCATGACAGGCTAGGAGGGCTGAAACTGAGTGGAAGGAAGCTCCGGGGTCTAGCTAACTGATGGCTAGGTGTTAGGACTGATGATTGGAATGCATGCAAACCCTAAATGATGCATGCAAACCCTAAAAGTCCATGCATGATTGAAAATGTAAATGAACAAAATACTGGTGGGACTAGGATGGAGTATAGGAATATCCTAACACTCCAATCAATACATAGTTTATATAAATCCTTGTTTTCCATTTATGGGTTAATTCCTCACACAGAAATGCCTTGAGCTGGACATTCTAGTTCGCTTCCAAGGTAATTTCCTTTCTAGTGCATTCTTCCTATAATAATTACTACCAGATCGTTACACCTTCAGCTGTTCGAGATATTGGTCCCAGATTCCAAGGTGATTTAGACATTCATTATCTACCCTCCAATGCTGGGTCAAATTGCCATATTCTACTTTGATTTGGCGTCCCTTTGGTAATAATTGGATGCTCTCTTTACACACGGTCACATTTGGAAATACGGATATTTATAACCATTCACATAGATCTCTTCACGAATTCCAACTTGAATTCGATCTTCACTCTGTTCCTACAAAGTCTCCTTATACCTGTCTTGCAGAACAAATGCACATGCACATAACTAAGTTTTCTCTCACTTAATTTTCTTAGACCCTTCTGGACTCACCTCGTTCATATAACAGATTCATTTTAATCTATCATCTATTCCAGATATGTACACAAATTGGAATTCATCAATTAAATACACACAGAGACAATTATCATAATGAAAACTTTCTTTCGTTAATAAAACCGTACATACCTATACTCAGAAACATCTCATGTCGTGGTCTTCACTTCATGGCCTGATTCATACTTCGTCTGGCCACACTAGACTTGCCTACATGATTACATTTTATACAAGGAAGCCTTCACTTACAACTCACAAAACAACTACCTATACTCTTGCAACTAATTCCTATACATCTACAACTGCTCCTAAGAATAGAGATTCGAAACTATAACTCACTACTCATACTGGCACCTCATTTCCATGACTCATAACTAACACAATGATTCACTACTTCTTTATTTGACACTTCATTCCTCTAGAACCTTCCAAAACCAACTTTATGAACTATGGAGAATTTCCAGAATTTCCATATTTTACAAATAAGTTTATAATTAAATTCCTCCTTGGGATAATAATAAGACCCTGGGTCTACTGTAGATTCTCGGTGAGAGAAAGATGCTCCTGCATCAGATTTTCTAAGTATAATTATCAAAGGGAGTGAAGGACCTACTGAAAGTAGAGAAAATAAAGGCTAGTTTGCAAACACAACTTGGTTTTGAACCAACTTCAATCGAATGGGGAAAAGCAATCACCATCAACCAAAAATCTTTAGACTCGTCTTCACAAGCAGAATTGAAATGCAAAGATGAGATGATGACGAATAATACCTGTTTTGTGATTTTTGTTGCAAAACATCATCAAGGATGTGGCATGAGTCTTCAAGATATGTATGAGATTTATGTAGAAATAATTGAGCAAATATATGCAGTGTTGTAACATATATGCAAACAATTCCAGGTTGCACATTGCTCCTTCAACTGTGTTATGAGATAGCTTTGAAGTTCAATAGGACTAAATCATCAACAAATTCAATATTTAATAATTGTCTGCTACCACAAAGAAAGATGCCTCGGATTTAGTCGCGCACTTAAGGTTGAAGGAGGTATCCCAATGCATTGGTTGCAATAACAAATAAATATGGGGTGTTAGTCCTAAATTTTGTACCAATAACAAATCAATAGGGGGTGTTAGTCCTAAAGTTTGTATGGGCTGCTAAGCACAAAGCTTAGGCACCTCTAAATTGGAATTTGGATTTTAGAATAGGTTGTTCAAAGGAATTAAGAGATTATAAGCAACAGAGAAATCATAAGACAACTGAAAACATTAGATTCTGATAATAACATGGAAAGCTGGGCTGAAGCAAGAATGATATCAATTGATAATCTAGGTTGAGAGCTTACTGGCGATATGTGGAACAAACTGTACAACATTTCAGATCACCATATTCAGAAACACATTCTAAACATAGATTGCATGTTCATCTAGTCACAGTATGAGCATTCACAATGAAAACATTAGCATGAAGGAATTCATAACAGTGATGAGTTAAATAAAACCACAGAACATTAAGGCTCAAGATAGCTAAAACCTAGTTCAAAATAGATATACATCTTCAGATAATAAGCCTCCAAATGAAATTACAGAGTGTATGTCTCAAAATTTCAATATACAACTCTCGATCCCATACAAACTCTCAGCCTCTTGACTGGAAACCCCTTTTACAGTAGATAGAGCTTTATTGTATAGCTATGACATTACATCAGATCCTAATCCTAAAATTACAATTTGAGATTTTCATAAAATGGTAAAAATCCCTCAAAAACAAAAGAGATTACAAAACTGTTTTCAAATCCACTAATTTAGGGATTCTAATCTAGTTGAGATTTTAACATGGAATACTTTGATTATACATGGATACTATGAGGACAACTCATCAAATCTAGAAGCTCTAAGGATACATGGAATAGCTCGAGCCTCATGGACCTGTTGCTGATATGTTGAACAAGTATAATGTTTCCTTGGAGCAGACATATGCACATCTTCCTCTTCAACATCTTCCAAGAATTCGTTAGCTCAGTGCTCTGCTTCTGTGACATAAATATTAGGCTTTGATCTCAAGCTAGGGATTTGAACCATTTCAACACTTTGATGAGAAAATTGCAAAGATCCTTCTTGCAACTTAGAATATAAATCTATGTCTGGAGCTTCGTTTGCAGGTTGAGTTCATAAGGATTCATAATATGATGATGAAACCTTGTATGGTCACTGACAATTCAATCTATATGAATACCAACAAGTGGAAAAATATCAAGCTCCCAAGCATATTTAAGTATATTCACATGTTCAGTGTGAAACAGATAAAGTGCACCATCAATGTAGACAATGCGCACATCTGATCTAGGGCCTTTTCCATTTGAAAACTTCACAAAGCATCGTGATGTAGGAAGGAAATGGGAAATTCAAGTTCCACAAGAGGCCTGCCTTGTGACTCTTATCTATTCTGTCGAAAATTGAAGAGCAGTTGAATGCTTCCATAGCATTCATGACTTGAGCATTTTATGATGCTCAATCTCTGAATTGAAAAACTCAATTTGTGCTTACCTATGCGTCTTTCCTTCACACACTTTGAGACTTGGTAGCTGGGCGATGACTATGGTTCGACTTTATTAGAAAAGGCAACAATAAAAAACAAAGCTCTTTGTGTCAAAGCCGTGCTCTGTTCTCTGAAACTTCAGGTGTGTACTTAAACATATTATACATAACATAATAGAACAAAATCATCTTCCAATGTATCAATGCTTGCTTTTTGCCTCAACACTGTGGTTGACTTCACTCATACTCTTTTTTCCACATCATTGAAGCCAAATCACTCTAAGAAGGGACATCAAACAAATGAGAGAAGCACAAGATCTTCAAAAGCTCTGCGATGGCCTTTCTGTTGTTCTTTGTAGTTGGGATAAAATTTGAAGAAATTGAAGAAACTCACCAATTTGAAACCCTGTTGATAGAACTGAAAAATGCACAAACACTTGAAAGCAGTCATTGTATATTGATAAACTGCAAAACCACGATTTTGCCCTTCATTTTTTGCTTCTTCCATGCAATTCCTTCAAGGTTCAAGCTTTTTCGTACAACATTGCTATGTCGGCAGTTAAAATCCCTAATGCAATCCTATGGTGACTCTCGGGCACACCGACAGTTGAGTTTTGGCATGTATCTACCACATGTACAAACAATATAAAGCACAACACTTTAAATTAAGAACTACTATTTCCATCGTTCATTGACAAGATATGCAAGAACTATGACACGTTTGTGCTCCAGTGGATGCTGTCCTTGAAGCTTGTTGGCTTGGATGCTACATTCCTTTGACATTCGGTAGCATGGGTGCATGTATTGAAATTTGGTGTGAGGTCAATATGACTTAGAATGAAAAAGACTCAAAAAGGGTGCATGTATTGAAATTTGGTGTGAGGTCAATATGACTTAGAATGAAAAAAACTCAAAAAGGGTGCATGTATTGAAATTTGGTGTGAGGTCAATATGACTTAGAATGAAAAAGACTCAAAAACTTATAAATTGTGGTATGGGTTTTATTATTACTAAAATAAGTCATATAAAGACAAAACATAGAATATAAATTGTGGTGTAGGTTTTATTATTACTAAAATAAGTCATATAAAGACAAAACATAGAATAGTGATAAAGGTTTTAGTATTTTTTAAATAAAAACCTTTGCCCAAACTAAATGAAAATGACTCATATAAAAACAAAATATAGGATAGTGATATATGTTTTATTATAACGAAAATAAGTCATATAAAAACAAAACATAGGATAGTAATAAATGTTTTATTATTTTGTAAATAAAAACCGTTATCATGTTTGGCTTTAGTTTCGTTATGACATGCCCTTGTAAAAGCTCCCATTTTTTTAATTTTCCCAAACTTTTTCATGTTGAAAAGGGTGCATGTATTGCAATTTGGTGTGAGGTCAATATGACTTAGAATGAAAAAGACTCAAACACTTATAAATTGTGGTATGGGTTTTATTATTATTAAAATAAGTCATATAAAGACAAAACATAGAATATAAATTGTGGTATAGGTTTTATTATTACTAAAATAAATCATATAAAGACAAAACATAGAATAGTGATAAAGGTTTTAGTATTTTTTAAATAAAAACCTTTGCCCAAACTAGATGAAAATGACTCATATAAAGACAAAATATAGGATAGTGATATATGTTTTATTATAACGAAAATAAGTCATATAAAAACAAAACATAGGATAGTAATAAATGTTTTATTATTTTGTAAATAAAAACCTTTATCATGTTTGGCTTTAGTTTCGTTATGACATGCCCTTGTAAAAGCTCCCATTTTTTTAATTTTCCCAAACTTTTTCATGTTAAAAAGGGTGCATGTATTGCGTTTTTGGTGTGAGGTCAATATGACTTAGAATGAAAAAGACTCAAAAACTTATAAATTGTGGTATGGGTTTTATTATTACTAAAATAAGTCATATAAAGACAAAACATAGAATATAAATTGTGGCATAGGTTTTATTATTACTAAAATAAGTCAGATAAAGACAAAACATAGAATATAAATTGTGGCATAGGTTTTATTATTACTAAAATAAGTCATATAAAGACAAAACATAGAATAGTGATAAAGGTTTTAGTATTTTTTAAATAAAAACCTTTGCCCAAACTAAATGAAAATGACTCATATAAAGACAAAATATAGGATAGTGATATATGTTTTATTATAACGAAAATAAGTCATATAAAAACAAAACATAGGATAGTAATAAATGTTTTATTATTTTGTAAATAAAAACCTTTGTCATGTTTGGCTTTAGTTTCGTTATGACATGCCATTGTAAAAGCTCCCATTTTTTAATTTTCCCAAACTTTTTCATGTTAAAAAGGTCTTAATTTTTAATACAAATTAATAAAAACAATTAAAACCTTTAAAATATTTAACTGTATGGGAATAAGGTTTTTTAAGAATAAATAATGGGTATTTAGAATAATAAGCACATCTATGATTAAGCAAATTTTGAATGTCAAATGTGAGGACAAACAAAGTATTTGGTGAAGAAAAGTTAACCAAGTTAGTATGAACATTCAAGGCTTTGGAGAAAATGTTGTTGAGCTTTGAATTTCGGGTAGTGTCTCTTTTGGATTTTTCTGTCAATGTGCTGCTAGAAATTAAAAAAATTTAATAAGGCAAATTCAGGTACCAACATGGGGCAGCAGGACATCCTTTCCTAATGATCACTAAAGCAAAATTACTTCTAACAACAGGCCATTGGCATAAACTCTAGTTGAGGTATTCTAAAAGAAAGTTCTTATTGTTGTAGTAAAAACTCCTAAATCCCAACCATGACAGCATATCAAGAATGAAATCCAACTCAATTTTGTTATCTCTCATTTAGGTAAGGTGTTCTTAATTTATTGCCAATATTTCAGTTCTATTATTATATGTATAGAATTTAAAAACTCCTAAATCCCAACCATGATAGCATATCAAGAATGAAATCCAACTCAATTTTGTTATCTCTCATTTTGTAATTCTCATTTAGGTATGGTGTTGTTAATTTACTGCCAATATTTCAGTTCTATTATTATATGTATAGAAGTGAAATTTACTTTCAATTGCATTTGTTGCAGCTATGAGCATACAAGTGGCAGGGAAGCTGTACTGGAAATGTTACTTGTGATTATTATGAAATTTCCTAGTAATGTAGTAGATGAGCAGGCAAAGACAATTTTCCTACCATTGGTGACTCGCCTTGTTAATGATAGTGACAATCAAGTTCGAGCTATGGTAGGAACAGTTTTGAAATTTTGGATTGGACGTGTCAGTCAGCATCCATTGCAGCGGGTTCTAGCATTCAATCTTTCTTGGTATACGGGTGAGAAACAATAGGTATGGAATCTAGCTGCACAAGTATACTTTCTCTATTTTCTCAAAATAATAACCAATGTTGCACATTGGATCATCTCGTAATAATTAATTTGATAACATCTTTATTTTTGTGATCTATCTGTGCAATTATGTATGGGTTGTGTTAAGCATTTTCCAAACCATCTTATCTAATTGAAACTCTTCCATGGTTAGTGGTTGTTTAGGTTGACCAACATCCAATTTAAGTATTGTTAGATGTTTTGCTATGATACTTATCTAGTATTATAGTGCAACTAAATTCAATTACCATCCTTTGTGGCTAACTAGAACCAATATTGCAATTATTGTTTTGGGGGATATATTGCTGAAGGTCCAGAAATAATCTTAGGAAAAATATTGGAAATTGTTGGAAACTATTGGCAACGATAAACTTGGATTTGAAAAACTCAGAAAATATTATAAACATTGGCAACCTTTAAAACTAAGAAAACTCAAAAATCTCTGGATAAATTAGATATATTTGCAACAATATAGAATAGAGAACCTACATTACTGTGTTATTTTTAGTCATAGATACCTGCAAAGAACCAGTTATAGAATTCATCTCTGACTGAGAAAAGTAAATAATGCAACTCGAACCAAAGCATCTCCCATAATCAAATAGAACCAACAATATAATTCATTGTAGGTGGGAAAACTAGCAAGGGACTTTACGAGGTGAAAAGACACCCAATGCATCAAGAGCTTGAAATACATAGATGATAGAACATATTTTCTCCTCTGCAAAAAATCAACATAAAAAGGGCAAAGTTAATATATATATATATATATATATATATATATATATATATATATATATATATATATATATATATATATATATATATATAATAAACATCATGTTAATTAGTGAGATTAATAGTAATCTATTATAGAAAAAGAGAGTCCATCTTTTCAAGTAGGCTGGATATCAGGTAACACCTTATTGCTTAAGTGTATTACAATATAAAATACACTTAGCTTTGTTATTATTATTGTATTTTAGCTTAGCACTTGTTATTATTATTGTATTTTATTATTTTATATTGTTATGTTTTTCCTCCGCTTTGGGATGTCAAGAGCAAGTGCTTAACCATTCAAGCTATACTTCTTTGATTAAATGATTGATAAATTCAGACACGAGATCATATCATGTTTCATGGTATATGTGAAACCTACATATTAAATTGGTTGATATTGGAGATTCTAATTTCCCTATTGCTACCATCGGATTTTGAATGAACACAACATATCATGTTTCATGGCACCATGTGAAACCCACATATTAAATTTGTTGATATTGAAGATTCTAATTTTCATGTTGCTACCATCAGAGGTTGAAAGTTTGAATGAAAACAACATAACCTGTTTCACTTTCATGGCATATGTGAAGCCCACATATGAAAATGCTTGAATAATTATGAGAGATTAATATGAAAGTGCTTGGAAATTTTATTCTCATATCAAACCATAAGGAATTCTATTTAAGGTTACTAGCTCAATGGTAGAGCACCTGCCTTATAGGCAGGAGGATGGTGGTTCAATTCCTCCGTGCCCTATTTATATTCTGATACCACTAAAAAGATATAAATGACTAAAAAAAATGACCAAAATTTGCATATGAACGACTTCCAGTACAACATGAGAGATAAGTGACCAAAAAAATGACCAAAATATGCATATAAATGACCACTTTTGAGTTGGCGATCGCTGGTAGCAAATTAACGGTCATTTATCGCATGACAAAAAATGTGGTCATAAATTTGGTCATTAATTGTGACAATTAATGACCAAATATATGACCACAAGATAAACTATAAATGACCAAGCTAAATATGACCAAATTTTTGGTCACATGATATATGACCGCTAATTTGCTACCAGTGGTCACGAACTAAAAAACTGTCATTTATATGCGGATTTTGGTCACTTATCTCTCATTTTGTACTAGTGGTTGGATTTCAACCTCATCATGACCATTATTCATTCAATTAAAAAGTGCTTATACAGTTGGCCCATGTGGTGTTGTTTCTGGCTGGAGTTTAACCTCATCACGTCCATTATTCAATCAATCTTGGTACTCCTCATCTATATATAGGTTTTTCAAGTATTTGTGTACTTCATTGTATTCTATTGCATCAGAGTGCTTGACAGTCTTCCATTGGGCATCCAAGGAAGTAGCATTTCATAATCTATATTTGCTACTGATTCCCATATTTCAAAAGGTCATTGCTTCTTCTTTCGTAAATATCACAACTTAATTTAATAAATAATGCACTAAAAAATATAAAGAAGACGATGAAACATTACATATTGGACAAACATTAGAAATCTCATGATACTTTCAGAGAGAAAGAAAGATGTATATATACAAAGATACATAGTCGCATCAAATAAAATGGTGTTCGACCTCAAGGGTTCCAGGTTCTATAAATATTGCGAGAAACAGAGACATAAACAACAGAAAATGACATCCACCATCTTTTTGTGTAGGAACCCTAATGCAAATCGTAAGCTCTATGCTATCGCCTTCTACTCTGTGTTATCGCCTTCAATCTCCAAAGCATGGCTGTTTGCACCACCTGATGTTTTAACAGTTGATAGTTAGCACCACCAATGCTAATTGTTAAGGACATGTAATCCACCCACGCTAACTGTTGAGGACACCTATAATCCGAGTATAGCATATGAAAACACTCCATGATTTAATGTTTTTGTCCTATGCACTCCATGTCTTGTGTTAATGAGATTGTGAGGAACCTGCAACAATTAATTAATGAAAATACACGAGATAGAAGTAATAAGATAACTCATAATCACTTGATTGATCACAAGCCACTTCGAGGGGGAAACCTCCTTTGAGCAAGATCAATACAAATAACTTCACAGTTCCTTCATTGGCATCAACACAAAATTATATACTAGCCTATGCGTCAATACTATGAGTCAATACCATGGGACATGTAAGTGACTGTGGGACGATTTACAAAGCATATGCACCCAATACTATGGATCAATACTATCGGCTAATACAAACTATGGATCAACAAATACTACAGGACGTCTTACAAAGCATATGCGTCTAACAACAATATACTAAAAAAGTAAAGACATGGGTTGCTAACATCCCCTCTCCCTTAGAAAAATCTCTGTCCTCAAAGCTTTAGATGTGGATATTGATGTTGAATATGAAGGAGTGGTTCCCATGTAGCATCCTTTGGTTGCATGTCGTGCCACTGAAATAATACCTCTATGATAGAGCGAGAGAGAAGCAGACACCCTTTGAGTGTCAGGGAGGATTTATTGGAAGGTTGTAGACAAAGAAAAACCAGATCAATTGATTGAAAAGTGCACTCAGAACGGTGTTGATCAGCTTGTTGTTTCATTTGAACTATGGCCATGTGAAGAGTGTCCTACAAAATGCAAAGAATCTGATCGTAGTTTCGAAGAACCATGTCAATTGCCTAAACTTGTGCACTGTTGAGGGTGTATGGAAGAAGAAATGGCAGTGCATGACCATATATTGCTTCATGTGGAGTAATTTTAGATGTAGTAGGGTACCACCATTCAGCAAGAAGAAGCCATTTCTCCCACTAAGGTTGTTGTTCGGAGGTGAAGCAACGAAGATAAGTTTCCAAACATTTATTGGTAATGTCAGTCTGCCCTCTAGATTTAGGGAGCCCTTCAATGAATTCCAGAGACATATCTGTCCAGATCTGTGTAGGGATGGGTACGAGTTCAAGCAATCCCGAAAGGAGCTGGAAAGTATCATATGGAGCCACCATTTATTGAATTGTTCCTTTCATTCTGCAGCAACTGTATCTGGTTGGGCTATTAATAGTTGAATCTGACTTTCATATTGACTGCTTCTATTTTGTTGTTTAATCGTGCCTCCATATCTAGCAGTACTTTTGTTTCTATCTCTTGCTTAAGCGTCACATTGTTAATCTTTATTTCTTTTTGCAATTCTTCTTGATTCTTGGCAAGTGCTTCCTGTGTGAAAATATGAAATGAGGCATCTAGCATGTCTGGACTGCTAACTTGGTCTGTCTTAGGCGTTAGTCTTTGTAACACCTCCATTAATGTATAATGGTTCTGCGTCATGGTGCTCAAATTCTGGGTTATGGTGTTTATTTTTTGAGTCATAGTACTCATTTTGTCATCCAAGTCTTTTTTTTTTTCGTTCAGGATGTCAAATTTTTCATCCAGCCTTCTTTCTAGTACCAGAACAACTTCGTCTTTGATTCTTTTTTAAGCTCTGTATTGTTATTTTTCATCTCTTCCTTCAAGGTTTTTTGGTTAGCGACGAGGGCTTTGATGTCCTCCATTTTTTCTATTTGCTCTTTTAGTTCCGCCATGGTTCTTTGATCTAGTGTGGGGAGGTGAATATTTGGGCACAATTTTGGCTTTATGAGGGGTGGAAAAATGATAATGTATTTGCAAAAGTGTTGAATCAATCATAATTATTATAGTAATAATAATTACTATAATTAGTGTGTGTTTAAATAAAAATAATAAATATTATTTAAATATTTTTATTATAACTTGAATTAAGGATTTTAGTAAAAATCAATATTAATAAAATAGTATTAATTTTTATTACAAATTAGGGACGTTTGATGGACTTTCACATGGAAGAAGGGCTATGGCTAGAGCTTATGGGACAACCGTTGCAAAATGGTGAAATGGAGGGCGTTCGAGAGGATGGTGGGCGATAGGAGGTAGAGAATGTGGGTAGGGAATGGAACATGGAATGGATGAAGCGTAGGGAGTACTCGGAAGTGTAGAAATGCAGTGGAGCGTGGGAGGATAGATGCATGAGAGTTGGTCGAGTTGCGGAGTTGGGGAAGGTAGATGGAAGTTGGAGGAAGGGGGCGCGGTGTGGTGTGGTCGGAGTTGAATCATGGGCAGAGTACCAGATAGGAGAAGTGGCATGGGAAGGGAGTTGTGGACGGGAGGATCATAGGAGGGCGGACATGGGTTTGGGAGGTTGGAGGGAGGACTGCAGAATGAAGAAGGAGGGGGTGGAAGCAAGAGGAAGAAGGCGTGAGGAGTGGTTAGGTGGCGATGGAAGGAGGCGTGAGGGAGACGGAGGCTGAGGGGAACGGGACAGGGAGATGGATGTCACATACCCTAATTGCTGAAAACATTTTATGCTGAAAAATTTGTATTAACTTTTATTGTAAAGTTTTTATAATTTGGACAAGTGTCCAAGGATGACTATAATTTGCACAATATTTTATTATTTAATAAACAAAATAGGAGACAAACACCTAAGGGGACTGTTGAAAGAGTGGTTACTAATCCACTAGGTGGAATGGAATAGGGTAGAAGGCAATGGACAAGTGGCAGCATCATGATGCAACTAACTAGCTGTTGGTATGGGACAACTCCCTTAAAATGTGGTCTTAGTGCCTTGAAATATGGGACTGGAGCTTGAGGCTCATTTATTCCAAACTGACCACTAAAAGACCTAGGCAGTCTATATATTAGCCATCAGATTATGAACTAAGGTTCATCACTTTTCCCGACGAGGAAACTTACCTTGAGGTTTTTTTGTTTGCACTCAAGAGATCTGATGAGGGGATAGGCTAGGGTTGATCATGTTGTGAGTCTGGCAAAACTCTTAGTGAGTTCAGGAATTTGTTGCTGAGTGGAGAAGGCATTTTACAGGAGGTTGATACCGAGTGGAGAAGATATTTTGAGTGCTTTGCTTCTACACAGTTTTCCACCCACTTACTGGATCAGTAATCAGGCTCAGGAGTTCATTAGAAGTCAGCAGCTGAGCTGCTTCTTCTGAAGTAGGTTGGGAGGAATAGGCCTGCTTGGGTGTTTTTCGGCCCTATTATCAGTTACAGGTTCTAATATCTTATCTGTTTTATTTTTAAGTTATGTTATGTAGCTATTTTTGTATTTTACAATACTATTGATTATATAACTTTCCTTCTTTATTTCATAAGTTATTTCGATTCCTGTGTAGATTATCAATTTTGTATAAATTGACTCGATTGAATAAAATAGTTTCTGTATTTTTCCCCATGCAAGAAGAGATAGCATCTTACTCCAGTACAGAAATAAATTAAGTAGATAAGAGCTGATAGGAAAAATGCCATGGTGATGAAAGTATAAATTCTTTATAAATGCTCTGTACATTAATTATTAATGTTAAATTGTGTTTTCATTTCTTTACTCACCGTACTATTCTTACCCCATTCTTATCATCAACAGAAAAGTAAATCTAATCCATTGATGTAATAACAGCTTTATTTTAAACAAAGAAATCATTTCTGTTCTGTACAATCATATTTTTTGCTAAATGTATATTTTCACAGAATATCTATAGTTGTTGTTATTCTCATTATTTTGCATCTAGGACAGATAGACAAATAAGAAACAACATATTATCAACTTAGGGTTTTGAAACTTTACATTTTAATTCTTTTAAAAGTCTATTGTTACTTCAGATATTCTGTTATTGCATTCACAGTGCCAATAAGCAAACAAAGTTCCTTATCATAAAACTAGGGTTCAATATTTTATTTTGCATGCACATATAATCGTAAACACACAAATGCAATTCTGTAAACAGAATTCAAGATAGATGAATAATCCCTCTATCGTTTCTTTATTTTATTAACATAGACAGATCAAGTATTTCCTTTTATATCAGAATCATTACTGTAGATGGAACTTATCTATTTCTTTTATCGTTTTGAAATTTCCAATACATTACAAATGCCAGTAGGAGCAGAGTTGGAAAAATCACAATCCTAGTGGTTGTTTAAACATTTCAACAAACACATCATTATCTAGACATAGTCAAACCCTAAACCGTGGACAAGATTTCATTTCAGAATCACAAACATTTTATACAAAACCAGCAACGAGGCATTAGGCCGAAGCCATCATTTTGCTTAAACATTTATTTAATAAACAGTAGCGGCATTTTTCCTCAAACATACTTTTGCATACTATTTCATTTATACCTTTAAAACATTCGTTAGTTTACAGTCAAGAATATACACGATAGTACAGGTATGCTTAAAACCCTAGACTCCACAAACACTACATTCATTATAGAGACTGTTAAATTATGAACTAGATCTATTTCTCAAAATAACGAGTGACGGGTTTCATTCACGGGCCAAGCCCCAACACAACAAATATAGAATAGTCACAGCACATAGTTTTCCGACAGACATTTTATTATCTTCTCCACAGAGTCTGAAACCCCACTTAAAAACAAATAAACGCTGCCAAGTTTTCAAAAACAAAACTCAAAACCCTGTACAAATACAAATTGTTACATTGACTCTATAACTAAGAAAACAACCTAAGTTTTTCCACTATGAATTCTAGCCATGTAAAAAAGAGGCCTGTCGGCCTTCACCTCCAGACAATAACCACCAAATGAATGCACAAAAGTTAAAATAATGCTAAGACAAGCTTAGCTAGGGTTTTGCATATCCCATCTACCCAGACCCAAGATCAACGTTCATAATCAAGCCAGCTAAACCACGGTGGTACCAAGGAGTTACTATAACCAAAGACCAAGAAATGACTTCATTTATTACACAGATCGAACATATGCCATATCACCAAGTCAAAGCTTACAGCTCGGTGACACAGGATAAAACATCGCCACTGTGATCACTTAAGGGCAAGACACGTAAGTGCTAGTTTAGCACTCACCTCACCACGTAGAAATGGATTAAATGCTGAGATCTTACAAAGATTGCACCAAAGTCTCGACTGCAACAACACTATCTACCACATTAATCACTACAATCATTACCATTGCCACGTTTGAGCCACTATGGAGCCAGCTAGTCAACCAGTGAACCAGCAGTTAACACTTCAGCTTAAGAATGGACTTAAAACACCGTTGGACATGTGATTGAACCGTTAGTACAATCCTCTGTGGAATCCCACTACCACGAAGGCCCATGCATTTAATACTATAGGTAGAATATTAATCATCCGCCAACCTGTATACATTATCACCAAGTAATTTAAATTTATCAAAATAAACATTGTTGGGTAGATTGTATCGTAATTCATGAAGATTACAATGCTAATAACGTAGTATAATGATAGTTGCATATTTCTCTTATTACTTGCACATTAATACCTTTGCATAGAATTTGTTTATAGTATGGTTTCACATAATATGATAATCCAAATCATATAGTATCGTAAGTTCACAAAGTATCAAATAAAGTTTGTTTGATATAGCATTCTTGCATAGTATCACTATATTGTATATATTCCTAATTGCATTGTATCATATTAAGAACCTAATATCGCATAAATGCATAGTACCACTTAGAATCACATAGGGCACACAACGCACATATCATTTAGGATATGTACATCTACATTGAGTTTTGATAATATTGTCACTTACATCATAAGTTAGAGCATTTAAATGAACCAAAGAAATAGACAATTGAATACTAACGAGGTTACAACTGATAACGACCTTCTCATATCTCTTGATTAAATCTATACTATCTGTCTAAATAGACATGTTCTAATAGTTAAAAACAAACTTGAACGACCTGAAGTTTGAATCCAGTTCTCTCACCGATAGAATGATCAGAATTGTTCTCTTCAGTTTTAATCATTAGATGTTTACTGAAAATAGGTGGTCACTTGTTGCAGTTAAAACCCTTACCTATAATCTGTCACATTACGAAATTTACATGCTTTAGCACGAATTCTAAGTAAGCCTCGAGGCATCCAAAGGACCCCTTCATCAATCAAACAAAAGAACATTTATCAAATGATGTTTCTTCATTCATAAACAACAATAGTAGATTTTGTAGCAACATATCTAGATTTGGATAACATCAAGACTTAAGCTAACTTCTTTTAGTCGCATCCAATAAACAAGTATGGTATTTTAAAACAGCAAATAACATCTCATGTATCTTTTCCATTTCCGCATACACTAAATAAGCAATATTATCACGTAGAAAAAGTTTAAAAATTTTATGAATTTTATGGGGTGTTCCATGTGGTATCAGATCATGGTTAAAACCCTAGGCCTGAATAGGCTCACACGTGCAATACAAAAAGTAGAATGTAAAAAGTTGTTTACTAACTTTTTAAAATTTAATTGTGTTGTACAGTTTGACAAATTGTGTTACAGGTATGTCGTTACCGGAAGAATCAGCAGAGGAAAAATCACCTCATCGTGAACCTAGTATTAATGAAAATCTAGAAGGTTTCTTTGTTGAGTTGAATAACAATTCTTCTGAATTTCTGTGTACCATTAAAGATCTGAAGTCTGATATTAAAATAGTCAAAGAAGAAAATGAGCGCATTCTGAAAGCGCAGGATACACTAAATCAGATTTTAATGGATAGATATCAGAATGAGGAAAGGGGCAGAAAATCAGAGCTTCCATCTGATTCTGCCATAATGACTCACAGACACAAGCATAAGAAGACAAGAAAAGATAAAAGTGGTAGCCAATCATCCTCTGATTCACATCAAAGTCATTATCACTCTAATTCGGACAGTAGTGATATTGATTTCTATTCAACAAGGAGGAAGCAAAAACCTCATGAACAGATTTCTGGAGAATTTAAGAAAATTAAGCCACCCACCTTTAACGGTGAAAATGAGAAGGGTGAAACAGCAGAAGCTTGGCTGTCTGGAATGAAGAAATACTTTAATATATATGATTACTCTTCTCAATTGAAATCCAAGATGGCTATTTATAATCTGATAGGCAAGGCAGATATATGGTGGCAGAATCTAAAAGAATCAAAATTTTAAAAGTAAGAGACGTAACATGGAGTATGTTCAAGAAAAAAATTTTGTCAGAACAATATTATGAGGATAAATCGAAGGAGTTTTATGATCTGAAGTTGGGCACCATGAGCATGAAAGAATTATGCAGCAAATTCCTCAGTATACTGAGATATGTACCGTACATGGTTGAAGAGAAGCCAAAGGTACAAAGGTTTCTCAGCTGTTTACCATTCCATATAAAAGACATAATAGAATATGACAATCCTACAACGTTGGAGGAAGCTATGAGAAAAGCAAATTTCTGTTTTGATAAAAATAGAAGAAGAGAAGGAACAACTGGCTGGAAGGGCAGCAAAACAAACCAGTCTGATTATAAAAAGAAAGGTTTTTAATCAAAGTTCTGGGAGTTTCAAGAAAAATTTCCCTAACAGAAAATTTTCTAACAGTAATACATATAGGGGTAATGTGTCTCAGAACTATTCTACTGCAAAGAATGTACCCAACAACTATAATCATAGCAATAATAATAACAAATATGCTGAGCAAAATGGACCTATCAAATGTTATGAATGTGGTGGACCACACAAGAGAACAGATTGCCAACACAACAAAAAAACCGTCAACAATATTCACACAGTACAAGCAGAACCTACAGTTGGAGATGTAGCAAGGGAGATGCCCAGAATTTATGCAGCATTGGAAGATCATCAAGCAGACCATCAAACATCCATGGTGGAAGTTGAAGGTATGTTAAAAACTAAGCCTATTTCCATTCTAATAGATCCGGGTGCAAATCTGAGTTATATCTTACCCGAATTAGTGAAAAATTGCAAGATAAAGATAGAAAAATTTGATAACCCGTGGTTAATTCAGCTTGCAACTGGTACAAAAAGAAAAGTTACAGATTTTGTTAAGGATTGTGAATTTTTTCTAAGTCAGCTGAAAACGCAAGTGAATTTGAATGTTTTACCATTAGGATCTTATGACTTGTTAATTGGTATGGATTGACTTGAACAACATAGAGTGTTATTGAATTGTTATGAAAAATCTTTTGTTTGTTTAAATAATGAAGGTGTAGTTGAAACTGTTAAAGGCATTTCTAGGAAAACTTCTGTAAGGCAGATTTCTACCTTACAAGTAAAGAGAGTTGCTTGAAAAGGTTGTAAATTATTTGCTGTTAATGTTGTTAATGATGAATGTACATCCAAAGAAAAAAAATAAAACTAGAGGATATTCCCATCCTTAGGGACTTTTCTAATGTATTCCCGGAAGAAATTCCAGGATTACCTCCGAAAAGAGAACTTGATTTCACCATTGAGTTAGTACCAGGTGCGGTACCAAACTCAAAGGCCCCTTATAGGATGAATATTCTAGAATTAAATGAGTTAAAATATCAGCTGAAAGAATCAATAGATAAAAACTATATATGACCCAGTGTGTCCCCTTGGGGAGCTCCACTAATATTTGTTAAAAAGAAGGACGGTACTATGCGTTTGTGCATTAACTACCGTCAACTTAATAAAATGACAATTAAAAACCGGTATCCCTTACCCCGCATAGATGATCTATTTGATCAAGTACGCGGAGCAAAGATATTCACTAAAATTGATCTAAGGTCACGTTATCATCAAGTCCGGATAAAAGACGAGGACATATTCAAAACTGCATTCAGAACACGTTAAGGACACTACGAGTTCGTAGTTATGCCTTTTGGGCTAGCTAACGCACCTGCAGTATTCATGTGTTTAATGAACAACGTTCTGCATAAATATTTGGATAAGTTCGTAGTGGTATTCATTGATGATATTCTAATTTACTCAAAGACTAAAGAAGAGCATGATGAACATCTAAAAATCATTTTACAAGTACTTAGAGATCACCAACTTTACGTTAAGTTTAGTAAGTGTGATTTCTTTAAAGATAAAATTCAGTATTTGGGTCATATAATTTCAAAAGATGGTATTTCTGTCAATCCTGATAAGATAAAAGCAATAAATGAATGGCCTATCCCAAAAGCTGTAACAGATGTATGGTCATTCATCGGAATAACTAGGTATTATACAAAGTTTATTGAAGGGTTCTCTAGAATTGCTAACCCTATCACTTCTTTGCAGAAGAAAGGGAAGAAATTTATACGGGATCAAAAGTGTCAAGACAGTTTTAATAAGTTAAAAGAATTGTTAACTACTGCACCCATATTAAAAATTCCAAATCCTAATAAGGATTTCGTTGTATGCACGGATGCATGCAACGAAGGACTTGGAGGGGTCTTAAGTCAAGAAGGTCATGCAATTTCTTTTGATTCAAGGAAGTTAAAAATACATGAAAATATTTATGCTACATATGATCTTGAGTTGGCAGCCGTGATACATGCTTTAAAGATGTGGTGCCATCACTTGATGGGTAGAAAATTCACTTTAATGACTGATTATAAGGGGTTAAAGTATTTGCTGGATCAAATAAATCTAAACGCAAGGCAAGCTAGGTGGTTAGCTTTCCTTAATGAGTATGATTTTGAGATCCATCACATTAAAGGAAAGGAAAATAAGGTTGCTGATGCATTGAGTAGAAACGCTAGATTAAGTTTTGTGGCAGCAATCAGTACTTTTAAAACTAATCTAGAAAATCAAATCGAAGAAGGAATTAAGCAAGACGAAAATTACCAAAAATTACATGATAAAGTGGCTAAAAATTCATCTGAAAATGTTATACAAGATTACAGTATTAATAAAAAAGGCTTCTCAACTTACAAAAACAGAATTTATGTGCCTAATTTTTCGAAAGATAAGTTGTTGATTTTAGATGAAATTCACAAGAATCCTTATTCAGGACATCTTGGTTATCAGAAAATTATAACTATGTTAAGAAATGAGTACTTTTGGCCTAACATGAAGAGTGAAGTTGCTGAATATATAGCTAGATGATTTAACTGTCAGACTATTAAAGCTGAACATCAACATCCAGCTGGGCTATTGCAGCCCTTACCAATTCTAGAATGAAAGTGGAAAATCATAAGCATTGACTTTATTACAGGTTTGCCTAAAAATCAGAAGCACAATGATTCAATTATGGTTGTCATTGATAAACTTAGTGAAGCTGCTCATTTTATTCCTGTTAAAACTACTTTCAAGGATTCTAACATTGCAGATATTTTCATGAAGCAAATTTTTCGCTTGCATGGAATTCCAAAGGTGATTATTTCAGATCGAGACTCGAAGGTTACTGGTAAATTTTGGACAACACTGTTTAAAGGATTAAATACTAAGTTAAATTTCAGCACTTCTTTCCACCCACAAACTGATGGTCAAACAGAAAGAGTAAATCAAATTTTCAAAAATATGTTAAGATTATATGTTAAAGATCAACCATCTAAATGGGAGGATTACTTACATCTAGCAAAATTTGCCTACAATAATAATTATCAAGCATCTTCTAAGTTAAGTCCATTTGAAATTTTGTATGGAAGAAAATGTTCTACTCCAATTTCATGGGATAATCCTGTATATAGATTGATGTTAGGACCAGATCTATTGAAAGAAATGGAGCTAACTATGAAACAGGTTCAAGGTAGCTTAAAAGTTGCCCAAGATTGACAGAAAAGCTATGCTGATTTGAAATGCATAGAAAGAGAATTTCAGGTAGGAGACCATGTATTCATAAAGGTAAAGCCCAAGAAAAGTTCTTTGAATCTTGGGAGCTGTGCTAAATTAGCACCAAGGCATTGTGGACCATTTGAAATCCTATCAAGGATAGGAGTTGTTGCATGTCAATTGGCTTTGCCATACAATTTGAAAATCCTCAATGTTTTTCATGTTTCTGTTTTAAAGAAGTATGTGCATGATGCTACTCATGTGTTGAATTGGAATGACATACAGGTGGAACCCAAAGGATATTTTTAGGTGGAACCGGACTGTACTCTCGACAAGAGAGAAATTACACTTCAGAGTCGCAGCATAGGGCATGTAAAGGTGCAATGGAAGCACCTTAGCCCTGATGAGGCTACTTGGGAACTGGAGGGTAAAATGTGAGAGGCATACCCAGTTCTGTTCCATGAGGAACTTGATGATGAATAAGAAACATCGAGGATGATGTTGAGCTTAAGAGGGGGTGTTTGTCACGTACCCTAATTGCTGAAAACATTTAATGTTGAAAACTTTGTATTAACTTTTATTGTAAAGTTTTTATAATTTGGACAAGTGTCCAAGGATGACTGTAATTTGCACAATATTTTATTATTTAATAAACAAAATAGGAGACAAACACCTAAGGGGACTGTTGAAAGAGTGGTTATTGATCCACTAGGTGGAATGGTATCTAGGATAGAAGGAAATGGACAAGTGGCAGCATCATGATGCAACTAACTAGCTATTGGTATGGGACAACTCCCTTAAAATGTGGTCTTAGTGCCTTGAAAGATGGGACTGGAGCTTGAGGCTCATTTATTCCAAACTGACCACTAAAAGACCTAGGCAGTCTATATATTAGCCATCAGGTTATGAACTGAGGTTCATCACTTTTCCTGACGAGGAAACTTACCTTGAGGTTTTGCTATTTGCACTCAAGAGATCTGATGAGGGGATAGGCTAGGGTTGATCATGTTGTGAGTTTGCCAAAACTCTTAGTGAGTTCAGGAGTTTGTTGCTGAGTGGAGAAGGCATTTTAGAGAAGGTTGATACTGAGTGGAGAAGGTATTTTGAGTGCCTTGCTTCTACAAAGTTTTCCACCCACTTACTAGATCAGTAACCAGGCTCGGGGGTTCATTAGAAGTCAGCAGCTGAGCTGCTTCTTCTGAAGCAGGTTGGGAGGAACATGCCTCCTTGGGTGTTTGCCGGCCCTATTATCAGTTACAGGTTCTAATATCTTATCAGTTTTATTTTTAAGTTATGTTATCTAGTTATTTTTGTATTTTACAGTACTACTGATTATATAACTTTCCTTCTTTATTTCATAAGTTATTTCGATTCCCGTGTAAATTATCAATTCTGTATAAATTGACTCGATTGAATAAAATAGTTTCTGTATTTTTCCCCATGCAAGAAGAGATAGCATCGTACTCCAGTACATAAAAAAAATTAAGTAGATAAGAGCTGATAGGCAAAATGCCATGATGATGAAAGTATAAATTATTTATAAATGCTCTGTACATTAATTATTAATGTTAAATTGTGTTTTTATTTCTTTACTCACCGTACTATTCTTACCCCATTCTTATCATCAAAAGAAAAGCAAATCTAATCCATAGATGTAATAACAGTTTTATTTTAAACAAAGAAATCATTTCTGTTCTGTACAATCATATTTTTTGCTAAATGTATATTTTCACAGAATATCTATAGTTGTTGTTATTCTCATTATTTTGCATATAGGACAGATAGACAAATAAGAAACAACATATTATAAACTTAGGGTTTTGAAACTTTACATTTTAATTCTTTTAAAAGTCTACTATTACTTCAAATATTTGATTATTGCATGCACAGTGCCGATAAGCAA
This sequence comes from Larix kaempferi, assembly GCA_027924585.1. Lineage (NCBI taxonomy): Eukaryota > Viridiplantae > Streptophyta > Pinopsida > Pinales > Pinaceae > Larix > Larix kaempferi. The sequence goes on along the minus strand of BSBM01000047.1, from coordinate 31,480,494 downwards.
ACAAAGTTCCTTATCATAAAGCTAGGGTTCAATATTTTATTTTGCATGCACATATAATCGTAAACACACAAATGCAATTCTGTAAACAAAATTCAAGATAGATGAATAATCTCTCCGTCGTTTCTTTATTTTATTAACCTAGATAGATTAAGTATTTCCTTTTATATCAGAATCATTACTGTAGATCGAACTTATCTATTTCTTTTATCATTTTGAAATTTCCAATACATTACAAATGCCAGTAGGAGCAGAGTTGGAAAAATCACAATCCTGGTGGTTGTTTAAACATTTCAACAAACACATCATTATCTAGACATAGTCAAACCCTAAATCGTGGACAAGATTTCATATCAGAATCACAAACATTTTATACAAAACCAACAACGAGGCATTAGGCCGAAGCCATCATTTTGCTTAAACATTTATTTAATAAACAGTAGCGGCGTTTTTCCTCAAACATACTTTTGCATACTATTTCCTTTCTACCTTTAAAACATTCGTTAGTTTACAGTCCAGAATATACATGATAGTACAGGTATGCTTAAAACCCTAGACTCCACAAACACTACATTCATTATAGAGATTGTTAAATTAAGAACTAGATCTATTTCTCAAAATAACGAGTGACAGGTTTCATTCACGGGCCAAGCCCCAACACAACAAATATAGAATAGTCACAGCACATAGTTTTGCGACAGACACTTTATTATCTTCTCCATAGAGTCTGAAACCCCACTTAAAAACAAATAAACGCTGCCAAGTTTTCAAAAACAAAACTCAAAACCCTGTACAAATAGAAATTGTTACATTGACTCTATAACTAAGGAAACAACCTAAGTTTTCCACTACGAATTCTAGTTTTGACGATACAACTGTTGCCATGACCATTGCCTGGAGAACCTACCAGGGTTGCCACCGGGCTTACCATTGTTTTCGCTTTTCTATTTGTTTCCAACCAACTCCATTATCGTCAAACCCAGCACTTTGATTTTGAACGATGGTATTACCTACCACAAGGGTCTACGAGGAGTTAGGAACAAAGCATTTGATTTTTGACCAAACAAACAAGTATTTTTAGAACTAAAAACCAGATAGAACTTACCTTGTATTTCACAGTAGATTGGAATGATTCTGGCTTCCAAATATTCAACCCACACAGTGGAGTTGACATACCTCTGAACTACAACCCTTATGGAGTCAAACCCCACCCTTAAACTTTACCAATCTCTGATTAAAAGATACAAGGCTTCAACAATACTGTATCAGCAATGCTCAAACACTTATACAGTTCTTCCACAACAATTTTTATAGAGTTGGATGCACAGTGCCATCCACAACTTCCCAGGGTCGAGCCCTATAAACCAGCGGCCTGTCGGCCTTCACCTTTAGGCAGTAACCACCAAATGAATGCAAAAAAGAGAAAATAACGCTAAGACAATCTTAGCTAGGGTTTTGCATATCCCATCTACCGAGACCCGAGATCAACGTTCAAGATCAAGACAGCTAAACCATGGTGGTACCAAGGAGTTACTATAACCAAAGACCAAGAAATGACTTCATTTATTACACAGATCGAATAGATGCCATATCACCAAGTCGGAGCTTACAACTCGGTGACACATCATAAAACATCACCACTTTGATCACTTAAGGGCGAGACACGTAAGTGCCAGTTTAGCACTGACCTCTCCATGTAGAAATGGATTAAATGCTGAGATCTTACAGAGATTGCACCAGAGTCTCGACTGCAACAACACTATCTACCACATTAATCACTACAATCATTACCATTGCCACGTTCGAGCCACTGTGGAGCCAGCTAGTCAACCAGTGAACCAGCAGTTAACACTTCAGCTTAAGAATGGACTTAAAACACTGTTGGACATGTGATTGACCCATTAGTACAATCTTATGTGGAATCCCACTACCACGACGGCCCATGCATTTAATACTATAGGTAGAATATTAATCATCCGCCAACCTGTATACATTATCACCAAGTCATTTAAATTTATCAAAATAAACATTGTTGGGTAGATTGTATCGTAATCCATGAAGATTACAATGCTAATAACGTAGTATAACGATAGTTGCATATTTCTCTTATTACTTGCACATTAATACCTTTGCATAGAATTTGTTTATAGTATGGTTTCACATAATATGATAACCCAAATGATATAGTATCGTAAGTTCACAAAGTATCAAATAAAGTTTGTTTGATATAGGATTCTTGCATAGTATCATGATATTGTATATATTCCTAATTGCATTGTATCATATTAAGAACCTAATATCACATAAATGCATAGTGCCACTTAGAATCACATAGGGCACACAATGCACATATCATTTAGGATATGTACATCTACATTGAGTTTTGATAATATCGTCAGTTACATCATAAGTTAGAGCATTTAAATGAACCAAAGAAATAGACAATTGAATACAAACGAGGTTACAACTGATAACGACCTTCTCATAACTCTTTATTAAATCTGTACTGTCTGTATAAATAGACCTGTTCTAATAGTTAAAAACAAACTTGAACGACCTGAAGTTTGAATCCAGTTCTCTCACCGATAAAATGATCAGAACTGTTCTCTTCAGTTTTAATCATTAGATGTTTACTGAAAATAGATGGTCACTTGTTGCAATTAAAACCCTTACCTGTAATCTGTCACATTATGAAATTTACATGCTTTAGCACGAATGCTAAGTAAGCCTCGGGGCGTCAAAAGGACCCCTTCATCAATCAAACAAAAGAACATTTATCAAACGATGTTTCTTCATTCATAAACAACAACAGTAGATTTTGTAGTAGCATATCTAGATTTGGATAACATCAAGACTTAATCTAACTTCTTTTAGTCGCATCCAATAAACAAGTATGGTATTTTAAAATAGCAAATAACATCTCATGTATCTTTTCCATTTCTGCATACACTAAATAAGTAATATTATCACATAGAAAAGTTTTAAATTTTTATGAATTTTATGGGGTGTTACACTGGAGATGGTGGCTATGTGTGGAGTAGCATGGATCAGTGGTGGAGTAGGAGCTGCGAGGGAATGCAGAGAGCGAGGGGAAAGCGAGTAGCAGGAGGTAGTGCAGAAACGCGTGGGAAGGGAAGAGTGTGGGGGAGGTAGGAGCATGGGTGAATGGGAGACGTGGGATGAGCAATGGAAGGAGGGTGTGGCAGCAAAGAAGGGGAATGATAGCTAAAACAACATCTTGGAGATGAGAGAGGGAGGATGAGCCGAATCCAAGCTCAGGCTGAAGGAGCGAATCCGCTCTAAGAGGAGCTGAAACCGAGCTCAGTGCCGAAGGAGCAAATCCAGTCTGATACCAAATCCAGCAACTGTATCCGGTTGGACTGTTAATAGTCAAATCCGACTTTCATATTGACTAATAAATAAGAATAATATATTAGATGATGATTATAAAATTACAATAAGATCACCTTTATAGGGCTTGAGGAAGCATAGTGAAGGGCTATGCCCTTTCACTAGTGACCTAATAATCTATTAATTTACAAATAATAGTATTAATTAAATATTCACAGCACATTCCCAACCAAAAGAAGGTATGTTGTGCCTGCTCATACGTTTGAAGGAACTCAGAGTTCCTGGCCAATGGAGACACATGGAGTTCAGAGAAGATATCCTGTTGAAGTTATGTGCTCTAGTGAAGCATGAGATGACCCTTGTATCTCAGGGAAGTGCCATCCCAAGAGTAATGTGGTACAGTAGAAGGGTTGTTGGCCAACTGTTGGATGAGTTGAGATAAGGAGGATTCATTGACATAGCCCTATTGAATAGATTACAACCAATTTGGAACATGCATAGAAATAGATGAATGACAAACTTGGTAATCAAATGTGTGAGAAAGAGCACCTGCCACGAAATTGTCCTGACCCGTCATGTAAGTGATCTCATAGGCATAACCCAGTAGTTGGCGAACCCATTTCAGTTGTGCAGGTGAGGAGATCCATTGTTCCAGGAAATATTGTAGACTCTGGTGAGCATTCTTGATGCAGAAAGAATTCTCAATAGGTATGGATGCCACGTCTGTACTGCATGCAAAATTACCATCATTTCCTTCTCAGATGTAGAGGCCGCTAAATTCTTACCTGAAAGGTCTCTTAAAGGCATAAATCCCACTGGTTTAGCAAAGACACCTGCATATCTATCAAAAATTTGTTAGAGATCCAAGGGAGTAGTGGAGACCGTTGATGGGTGCATCTGAATGGAATGGAGCTGAGCGTTGACACCATGTGAATTCTCCTTAAGGAGCTTTTCCAGGCGATGTGAATTGATGATGCGGAGAGACGCTGGTTGTAAGCCTGTAAATGTGTGTTTTTTCCCATTGAGTGAAAATTGCATCCAAAGGTTATCAAAATCCCATAAGATGGGTCCAAGTGTGTGTAACCATAGAACACCCAAAACCACATCACATCCGCCTAAGGCCAAGGCAAGCATGTCAAAACGCAAGTTATAATCTTCCATAGAGATACGCACATTGTGACACTTCCCCTTGCAAGGTAAGGTGCCCCCATTGGAAACCATGACTTCAAAGTTGGAGCAAGGATGGACAAAACAATCATTTTGTTTGGCGATCCGAGGGTTAATGAAGTTATAAATGCTACCATAATCAATGAGTATAGTAAGAGGGAGCTTCTTGAAGTAACCCCTGACCCACATTGTTTGGGGGGTGGTGACGTCGAATAAAGCATGGAGAGATATCTTTGGTTGGTCGTCCTAAGATGGGGGGTCAAAAGGTGGCTGATGAATGTCGACTTGATCATCTATTTTATCTAGAGCGTCTTCACCAAGTCCAGAGGCAGGCAAAGAATCCACATCCAAGAGATAGAGCTTTTGCTCAGCACGTATATGCCCTCGAGTGAATTTCTCATCACAATTATAACAAATCCCTTTTTCTCGGCATGCCCGCATCTCTGCTTCAGACAAATGCTTGATAGGAGTTGGTTTAGGAGCTAGCGTGATGGGAGGTAGTTGGGAACCCATATTTCTGAAGGGAACAAGGGTGGGTGTGGATCGTTGTTGGGATGCGATCTTGTCCTCTGCCAACTTAGCCAACCCTAGGACTTCCATCATTGTGTTGGGACATAACATTTTAACCTTTCAGTGGATTTCATCCTTGAGACCACTAATAAAACAACTTCTGTAGAATTCATCAGACAATCCTTCTGTGTGATTGGCCAGTTTCTCAAATTATGTCTGATACTCTCTTAGAGTGTCAATTTGGCAAAGTTTAGTGAGTGCTCCTGTGAAGTCATCAAAAGCACTAGGACCAAATTGTTGCAAAAGGAATTGGCAAAGATATGTCCAGCTTAGCTCGTGATGAGCTCTGATGTACCAACAGTACCATTGAAGGGCTTCCTGTTCCAAATGAAAGGATGCAAGTGGAACTTTGTGGACACCAAAAGTATTATGCAGACTGAAATATTGGTCTGCTCGGTATAACTAGGAGTTTTTTTTGGGGGGAAATGGATCTGCAATGACGCAGAAGGGATCGACAAAAGATGGATCTAAAATGGCACGGAAGGGATCTACAATAGATAGATCTGAAATGACGCAGAAGTGATCAGCAACAGTTCTGGACAGAGGAAATCTGCGATTTATCAGCTGAAATTAGATATGGACCCCATATGCTCAGCTTCCTAACAGTTCAGGGGATTCACTCGGCCACCAATGTTGTCTGGCGGTTTGTGTATTAGGGAAGTACCCCTCACTCCATGGCTCAGGTAAAACTGATAACTGGTTTGCCATAAACGACAGCTCTTGGTTTTCCTCACGGATGGGAACTAATCAATCAAGTAGGGATCATTGCCCTTTTCGCTGGCAGGTCCTCTCAATAAGCCAACTACTTTAGGGTTCATGTGGTACTCCTCACGATGAGTTTTAGGTCTTATGCCCAAGTACTTCCCACAGTTAAGCGGATAGGGATTATTTCCAGATCCGAACCTGCAACAGATGCGAAAAAAAAATTTGGCAGGAATTTCACCGAACGAGCCCAGGAAAGTGCTCTGATACCAGATGTGAGGAACCTGCAACAATTAATTAATGAAAATACACGAGATAGCAGTAATAACAAAACTCAGAATCACTTTATTGATCACAGGCCACTTCGAGGGGGCAACCTCCTTTGAGCAAGCTCAATACAAATAACTTCACAGTGCCTTCATTGGAATCAACACAAAATTATATACTAGTCTATGCGGCAATACTATGGGTCAATACCATGGGACATATAATACTACGGAACGACTTACAAAGCATATGCGTCAAATACTATGGATCAATACTATGGGCTAATACAAACTATGGATCAACAAATACCACGGCGCGTCTTACAAAGCATATGCATCCAACAACAATAAACTAACAAAGTAAAGACATGGGTTCCTAACAGAGATGTCAAATTCTTGAATTTTATTTTTTTAAATATTTTTTAAATAAGTTTTACATCCAAAAATAAAAACCCTCCTCCATGGATTTATGTCAAATCCAAAGTGTACTCCACCAATAGAAAAACCTCATTTTCATTTTTCAAAAAATAGAAAATATATTTTCAATTTTTCATAAATTCAATTTAATAATATTTTTTTTGCAAACATTACAAAACTTTACAATAGCATCAAAATTTAAGAATTAAGACAACATCAAAAGAATTTAACTTTTGAACAAAAAGTAAATCAAAGTATATCCTCCCTTGAAGCACTAATGATGTTTTTGGTACAATCATATTGAATCACAATTTCAAAATATGTGTTACAATAATGACCTTCCTAACTTTATAACTCATGAAAATTTAGGAAATAAAATTCTAAAATAAACAAGTAATTCATTATTTTTCTTAAGTTTAGATAAACCAAAATTGAGCATAATTAATATTAATAATCAATCATCATCATCATATAAAAATTGAATTTATCATAAAAACATTCCAAAATAAAGTTAAATTTATCCTTGACTTGATGTATGGTGATTGATGTATGGTGATGATAATTAGTCTCCATTGGGAGTTAAATTTATCCTTGACTTGATGTATGGTGATGATAATCACTCTCCATTGGGATCTACATATGTTCTATTTTTATTAACATTCCAAAAAAAAGTTATATTTATCCTTGACTTTATGTATGGTGATGATAATCACTTTCCATTGGGATCTACATATATTCTTTTTCTATATAAAAATAGAAAAATTTATTAATCCAATGATTTCTCAAACATTCATAATAATAGAAAAACCTTTTATACATACCTTAAAATGTTTTAATTATTTCAAACTGAACAAATAAATCATTTAAAATTTAAAGAACATTAATAAACTTTTTTTCTACTCTTTTTTATATATAATTATTTTAAAAAAATTATAATATCTTTAAACCAAAATGGAATGACGTCAAAACGCATATTAATAATATGCATAGTAATTTTATTAATATTTAATGTTTATTTATTTTATTTTATTATATATATTTTCAAAGAAAATAATATATAAATACATAGAATTAAAATATTAGAGCTCCAACGTGATCTAATATGATACCAATTTTAATTATAAATAAATGTCCACGCCATAAGATTTGGAAAGTGAAACAATCGTTACAACAAGCTTACTTTATAATGTTTTCCACTTAAATATTATTATATAAAAGTATTCGTAAATGATTTAATTTTAAAAGCATCCTCATAAAGTTGGAAGTTCATATCCGTTACGTGTTGAAAGTATGGCAATATATTTGACAACATATGTCAGCATAGTGTTAGTGACGTGAATTGTTGTTCACGTTTCCATGCTTTGTTGGCAATATATTTGACAACATATGTCAGCATAGTGTTAGTGACGTGAATTGTTATTCACGTTTCCATGCTTTGTTTGTTTCTTATTATTTGCAATGAAAAGTGAAACCGCATGAACTATTAATTTTAATTTTTTAAACCAGAGTAGAGAATTTCTATTAACGTGACAAGTTAAAACAATACATCAATCATTAAAAATAATTTTATCTTTAACTTGTTTTTGGATGAGACAAGGCTAAAGAAAAGAGTCTCGGTAATATTTATATCCAATATTGTTTTTGTTATGATAACAAAAAAAAGTCTAAAGAAAAGAGGTTGGGCAATACTTATATTCGATATAGCCTTGGTTTTGATAACAAAAAAAAGAGTGGACTTAGTATTATACATGATAATGAGGCAAAAATAACCTAAAAAATCTTAATAGTAAAAAACAACTACGTGGCAAATGGATCAACTCATTCTGGATGATAAGTGGCATGTGAAATTTTCTACATCAGTTTCAGTTCCAGTCACCTCCCAATTATATGCATTGTGTCTACCATGACCTTATTGACTATCTTTTGATCTCAAAAGGAGACCAACTTCTATTTGAGGCTTGCGGTCGAAAAGTGTTTCTTTTCATTAGAACCTGCCCCAGCAGTGATTTGGTCACCGTGTTCAGGACCACTGAATGCTCATACAGAATAATTCGTCTCTAGGTGTCTCTGAGGTTTTGAATCCACTCTTCCTTGGGATTAAAGAATGCCTCCACCTAAAAAGCTACATAGTTTTGTTCCATTTCCTGTCTTTCTCTTTTATGCTCTACTTCTTCCTCTTTGGTGCAACTAAGGTTGTTGGCTGCTAGAGGAGTTTGGGGAATAAACTCAACTCCTAGGCATCGCAGTGAAAAGTTCATATTGGAATTCATGAGATTGGATTTAGCTATCACGTCCGAGTAGTTGCAACTCCTCCTTCAAGCTATCAGACTCATTCTAGTGATCAACTAGAATGCGTCATAACATGATTTTGTCCATCCAAAACATGGCGAGAGAGTAGTCATAGAGGGCTTTCCAAAGCCAAGAATCCCTAGAGTCTAGGAGCTATCTCGCTAGGGCTTGGGTTTCGTCAACCTCATGGAAAACCAAAGTATTGTGCCATATCTTTCTTCCACCATTTCTATTTCTATTTTGCAGGCATGGGAGATGGTTTCCTTGTAGTGATTGGTTGTTGTTACTGCTCTAAGATGATCTATGGTGGGCTTCTAAAGCTCAGTGCTAGCTCCTTTTTCCCCCGTCTACACGCCATGACCCAAACCATGATGCTACCTTGCTGCTAGTCATCAATGTTTGTTCCTCTAATTTTGCTTAATTGGTTCAAGTATCTGGCATTCTCAACAATGAGGTTGATGATTATTTCCATATTTTTCCCGGCCTTAATGTGCAAGTCCTTTTCCATGATTAACTTATCCTCCCTTGCTCTAGTGAAATCAATCTTCTTCGTATTGATGTACTCAAAAACCTTCCATATTATACCCTCTCTACCCTCTCGATTGACCATGTACCTCTACAGAGTCCACTTCGGTTCAAGTCAATGAATCATGAGGAGGTGTTGCTAGGGTGCATGCGGTCACATGGATTTCCACCACCTTATGTGCACATGGATTTCCATCAACCTATGTGTGTTGGATGCTAGGTGTCTTCCCGAGGCTTCGTGAATGGGGACCAACCCATCCTTTCCTTGGTGAGAGGTTGTGGAGGAATGTCCTGCGTATGCCCAATTTCATGGCCGAGAAATAATAAATACGAGCACTTGAGTGGGTTTAATGGTTAAGAACATGTGTTATCTCCGTTTAGGTCACACGTTCAAAACCGGAGGGGGGTAGGGGGGTTAGGGTTGCTCATTGACCCGTTGTGACAAGTCTTGAAGGGTACAAGTTTCCAGAACTGGCTTGCATTATATATATTAACCCTAACAGTTTAAAATTTATAATTAAATTTGAAAAGATATGTACTAAATATCTCTATATAATGTTGATCTATAATTAAATTTTTTGAACTGTAATGTTAATTTATAATTAAAATTTGAAAAGATATGTGCTAAATATCTCTATATAATTATGAAATAGTTATATTAATAAAGTTATATTAAATTTAAAAGAATATAATATATATTAATTTAATATAATATTTTAAAAATTAAAATTATAATAAAAATTAAAATTATCAGAATTTTATAATTTTATTGAATTTAATATCGTATTAATTGAAAAAATAAAATCCATTAAAATGAAAAGAATAGTATCAAATTTATTATACTTTAAATCTTTCATCACAATATTTTAACTTTGAAAAAAAATAAAAAAAATTCAAATAAAATGTTTCATTTCAGTCCAATGACATGCCCTACAACATAATTTTAAAAAACTTATAAATTAAGGATGACATGTGGTACAACATAATTTTAAAAAACTTATATATTAAGGATTTTATGGGAAAGAGATCCACATTATTAGATTACATGTTTTTATTATAAATATATTTTACAAAATAAATTATGTATTATTAAAATTAAAATAAGTTATAATTTAAAATTTGATATAAATTATATTTTCAAAATATAATAAAATATTTTAAAATTCAATTTACAATATACTTATAAAATCATATTAATTTTTATAAATATTTTTTTTAATATTATTACCAACGACATCAATTCAAATCAATTGCTAGTAAATCATATTCTCCATATTTTTTATTAAAAAAATGTATCAAGGATCCTCTTGAAAATGATTTTGCATTATATTACAACTTTTTAGTGGTAATATTAGTTTTAATTCAAAACCTTGTAATTTCAAAATTTGATATGAATTGTAACAATTAAATACAAATTACATGTATAATGCACACACTTATTGGTTTTCATTTGTCTAGATATTGGTCCCTAAAAGCATGCTTCTAGGTTGGGAAAGCTTAAGGCACGTGAAAGCTTAAGGCACGTGTCGCACTAACAAATATGGAATGAGTTCCTCTTGGTTTGAATGTGGGATAAATCTTGCACCTTTAACTTTGAGGCAAATAATACAAATAATGAACTTATGAAAATTGCAACATAAAAAAATGATGCAAATGATCTATAGCTTGATAGTGGCCTTTACCTAGATGCTAAAAGGGTTAGTCCTACAAGAAGCGGATAGTAAGATCTTGGAAAATTAAGTGACCATGATGTTTTTCTAGCCATCTTCAACTAAATCTTACAACTTTTATTACTATGAACTATTAAGTGGTGCTTAGCTTGCACACCATAATGTTTGAGGGGTTAGTTAATGACCCGATCACCCAAATTTGATTTGTATGCACGACAAGTATTATCAAACTAAGTTGACTTTTTAAATATTTTTTTTATCTAAAATTAATTTTCTATGTTTTGGAAAAATAATTATTAATTTTAATAGGTCAATAAAACAAAAAAACATAGTCCCAAGGCAGGGACTAACTGACTAACTGCTTTGCAACTATTGTACTTGTTTTTAATTAAATTCATCATATTTTTTATATTAATTAAAAATACTTTTTTCACTTAAAGTTTTAACATGATTTAATAAATACAAAGTGAATAGAGATATTCGTACATGACAGTGATGCCAAACTCCTCCCTCAGATATGCAAGTTTATAATGGTATTTATGAACATTTGGTTTTCATAAGTAGTAACTAAGCCTGCACTTATTTGGATCTTATGTGTGTTCTATTAGAGTTCACTTTATATCCATGCTTAACTAAGCATCCTAAGCCTACTTTTTATTGATGTTACGCATTTAAATTAAATAAAAAACCTAAAGATAATTTTATGCATAGGATTCAAACCTAAATAAAGGAATATTTTATTTACATCTCTCATGAACATATATATGAAGATATATAATGTTTTGTTGTAGACAAAGATATAATTTGTACATATGCATATATGGGTACACTTCCCATCCAAAGAGTTAAAAATAGAGTGGTTGGAATATAATAACAACAATCTGATCCGGTAAGAGTGGTTTCACATATACCAACAGCATGGATGTGGGAGTGGTTGGAAATAAAACAATGAAAAACTCTTCCTGTCTGGACACGAAACAAATTGAGCAGGTTTTATTTTTCAAACAGAGAATCTTCCTTTGCCAGATACAGCTATGTTAACATTATCTCAGCCAATAATTAAACAAACAATTGTACTGTCTACAACAAGAGAAAAGGACAAGCAATTTGTACTGTCAAACGTTAGGAAACAGGTCTGCCATTCATTGCTGCGCCTTGGATTCATTAATTGGCTACCTGGGGAGCTTTATAAAATGAAAACAAGATCTTATACTTCACATGAGCTTCCTGGAAATCTCATACGCCTCCAAAATCTGGTACTGATCACCGATTGGGGACTTTCCAGACTTGAAAGCAATGGCTGAGGTATCAGTAGTGAGACCAGGGCAGTTTCAGGCGAGCACCTCAGTGGAAATAGAGAGCATATCAGACAACATCAAGTTGTCAGAAGAGGTAGATTCTGCAAATCACAATACATATTATTCATGCTACAAGTTTCCTGTAGCTTCAAGCATTATAGGAACTGTCCTTATAGTTATATAACCCTTCAACTTAACTTCTCATTAGCTGCATAGTATTTGAGTTTCAGGCAAAGTATTTTGAAATCCAGTGACTTATCTTGTCGTTTAATTCTGACTGTGTTTTGGTTATTTCTATTTGTCAAATATTACAGAAAGGAAAGCCTGGATGGAAAAAATTATTAGATTATATTGGACCGGGAATTATGATCTCCATAGCCTTCCTTGATCCTGGTTGTGGTAAGCACTTCTCATATTCATGCAAACCGTGATCGAGAAAGTGGAGAAATAAGTTGGCTATTGCTAATTCTCGTTGAGTCTATGTGGAATCTGATAAGTTGGTAATTGTTCATTTCCATTGTGTTTCAGTGGAGTCTGATCTGCAGGCAGGGGCGCAGTATAAATATCAGGTATATCCCAGCTTAATAACAATTAAAATGCATCTTTCTTCAACGTGAATACATAAATGTTTATATATATATATATATGCTAAAATTTTATTGTATTATTCAGTTTATCAACCCGTCAGTTTTTATACTAAGAGGTTATTTACCACTTAAATTAATTAAGATATAGATATTTATATTGTAGTTGTCTTAATTTTTTGGATTTAATTGTGTTTTGGTTTATTAATCAATCAAGTTTTATACAGTCAATTTGTGTTCTGTGAATTGAAAGGTTATAAGTTAAGTGTAATGAAAAAGTTATCTCTTAATTGTTTTTTATGTATAGCTGTTTTTGAGTTAAATAGATTGTTTGCCACTGTTAGTTATTTATGCATCAGCTACTAGATATATATGTATCTATACATTATTTTTGAAATGAATAATATACTTGTCTCATCCTCTACAATCTAGGAAAAGCATACCTCTACATCACCCCAAATTCTAAAATATAAACATCTTTCAATGTAACTAAGAGGTTAGGAGGAAGTAATTTACCACCTACACATACAATAGAATGCAGATTTCAACAATTTAGTACCACCTAAACATACAATAGAGTGCAGATTTCAACAATTCAGCATATTGTAGTTGTGTTAATTTCTAAATCATGTGAGGATCTTTGGATAGTCTTCTAGTCCACTAGTTATTAGAGATGACATGAAATATAAACACAAGAGAAATATGACCTATGGAGATGAAATTGGGAGGAAAAAAATAATAAATTATGTAAAAAAATAACCAAAGCTACATAAATTATCATAATTTTAAGATATTATACTAAGTAGTTATTTACCACCTAAGATATTATAAATTGTCATAGTTTTATATTAGCACAATGCATAACTTGTTCCCTTGTGGATAAGCTTTGAATTAAAATAAATATAGTTTATTGGTATAAAATTATATATCCGTGCAGACTTTGATTTTCACCCTTTACACTCTGAATTGGACAGGAGTACTGAGATACAATTCCACTTTAGATGAGTTCTGTGACTTCATCATCAACATATTGGTAAAAATATTGTTAAAAAATCACATGTTCAATCCATATGAGTAACAGGTTATATATATATATATATAATATCCAACAAATATGGAAAAAAAATCTCATATGGAAAGAGGAAGCTATTGAATTTTGTAAATAAAATTATAAACTCCATTTCATATTTTAATAAAATTCCATGCCTAAATGCCTCATTAATAAATAAACTCTTAAAATCTAATAATTGATTATGGGAAATTGCCTCTGCATGATAGAAGAGATTGAGCTTTATAATCATACAGCTTCCCAACGCATATTCTTATCGGCTGTGCTTTTTTTCTGTAGCTACTATGGATCATTCTTGTAGGGTCAATCTTTGGCGTGATTATCCAATATCTTGCAGCAAATTTGGGAGTCGTGACAGGTCTGTCTCGACACCTAGTCTCGGTTTCCTCTTACATGAGCTGATATTTTCCTAATAAACTATTATGCTAATCCATGAAACTGCTGGTATCGCAGGTAAGCATCTGTCACAACACTACAAAGAAGAGTATCCAAAGAAATTAAACTATGTCTTATGGCTGCTATCAGAATTGGCTGTTACTACAGCAGATATTCCTGAAGGTTTGCATAATCTGTGCTGTAAATGTCTTCTATTTTGTTTTTTGGCTTTAAATTGGAACTGCAAGTGTAGTTTTTTAATGAACATATTGGTTATTAATTTCTCATTTACCTGCACTACATTCATGACAGTGGTTGGAACTGCTCTTGCTCTTAATATGCTCTTACATATACCAATTTGGGCTGGTGTTCTCATAACCGGAGTCAGTACACTCATTCTTCTGGGAATGGAAAGATTTGGGGTGCTCTATCCTCTCCACTAAATTATATTCATGTATTTTCATACAAGATTCTATTTTATTTTTCTTATCAAAGTGTTTAATTGAAAGTATTTTAACAATATGTTCTCTAATTGTGTCATTTCAGATGAGAAAATTGGAGTTGTTCATTGCTCTTCTTCTATTGACAATGTTGGCCTCTTTCCTGGCCGAGCTCGTATATGCAAAGCCTAAACCCAAAGAGCTCTTGAAAGGAATGTTCGTTCCTCAGTTAAGTGGGCAAGGAGCAACTGGTTTGGCCATCTCTCTAATTGGAGCCTTGATTACGCCGTAAGTTTTTATCATTTTTCCATTAATTCCAATGCAATATTGTCCAGACTCCAAAGCATAGTAGCATAATTCAACAATATTGGTAGTTCATGTATCGAAATTCTAAACAAATTTTAACTCTTCAATATGTCACCAGCCTATTTCAGTGTTTTATTGGTAGTAGATCTTTTCATTATGAATCTTTTCCTTATCTAATGGTATCCCTATTTGTACTTGAATTTGAATTATGTTACTATCATCAAAGTTTAGTCCATGCTCAAAGTTATCCAGATACTTTGCATTTTGATGTGGGAACTTTCAGTTTGTGATAACCCAATGGCCTTCGTTCATCAACTATGACTTCTGTAAAGCATTTTTGACTCAGACAATATAACTAATCGTGTAATCAACCATGCCAGGCACAATCTATTTCTTCATTCTGCCTTGGTGCTCACGCGGAAAGTAAAACCTATTGTTTCTGAAATTAACGTAAGTAAACTTCAATCGTTTTGAGAGTTCGGAAATCATAGATATGTTAATGTACCACTAATCGAATAGAAGAATGAAATGATTTAGAATGTTGTCTATGTTACAGTCTGCGTGCAGGTATTTCCTCATAGAAACTTCAATCGCTCTATTTATCTCATTCGTCATCAATGTGGCTATTACTTCTTTGACCGGGGCCGTCTGTTCTTCCACAAGCTTATCTCCAGAGGATTTAAAAAATTGTGCGGACATGGACCTGAATAAATCATCTTTTCTGCTGAAAGTAAGTCAATATCCTTTTTATATATATACATATTAAAAACTTTGCTGAAAGTAAGTTAAGATCGGTATAAATCGTAAAAGAAAACTTTTCTTCAACATTGTTGGTTTGGTTTTGATTATCTTCTCTACTTCTCTTCCAGCTTTTAAAGCCCTAGCCCAACATTGCAAGGCAACTCCCACATTCAATCAGCGTTACTTTAATTTTTACAGTTGGACTTAAAAGCACTATAATTTCTGTTAGAAAATATAGATGCCTCTGAGCCACTCAGTTCGTGGTGCTTGTATGCAGAGATAATGAAGTTACAAAATTGTAAAAAAAAAATTCAAATATAAAAAACCATTATAAATGGAATCAAAGTTGATAAGCCATTACCTGGTGCTCGAGAGCTGCTCAAGACAATATAGTATCTCTAAAAAGTACCTCAGGAGAGTCCTGAAAACTAACAACAACAAATGTTGTTCTGATTATGAGCCTAAGCTGCTATCCCAGCACTACTATTTTGAGAGGAAAACAAAAAAATTGGTCTCCAAACAACGAAAGACTTAAAATACTTCTAGATTTTTCCACACTGGGTACCCAGCACTGCTAATAATATTTTAGAGCTTATCAACACAAAATCTAGAAACTTCTCATAATAAACTTATAAAGTAATCCTTCTACACAGCCCACTACTTTCTTTACACAGCCCACTACTTTCTTTGATAGCTCACCTGCCAGGGTATTGAACTCCCTGTATATATGCGAAATATGGAGACTGCTAAAGCTATTTTTCAGTATCATAGCCTTACTACATCAATGTTCAAACAAAGAGACCTGTAGTATTGAACCATTTGCCCAATCCACTATCATCTGAGAGTTTCCAAAAACTTGTAGTCCCTAATGTGTCTCAAATTTGAAAAATATAATAGACTTCAAAGAGCAAGAAGCTCAGCTCTGGTGTTAGTCCCAACTCCCATACTCATTTTTAGAAAGAAAAAATGCTTTGAATTCATTTTTAGTACTGTACCACCACCACACATCTCATTGTTTGATGCACCATCAAAGTAACTTGAAAGCAAGTTTGAATTTAGCAAATGTTGCTGAAGGGACCGGACATTATTCAGGGCAGGAGCTTTGTAATAATCTTTAAATGATCTCAGACTTCTAATAGGCACCAAAGCTGGAGACTGAAGGATATCTTCAAAAATCAAAGCATTCCCGGCCTTCCAAATATCTCATATGATGAAAAAAGGCAGTAATTTATAACAGAGCAGAGATGTGGACAAACAAACTAAGTTTTCCTCAGAGTGGGTAGATTCCATTTAAAATTGATCTTCAAGTTTTCACATAGCAGAGACCAACCTTGTGACAGAATTAGAATTCACACTCCATAAAGAGATGTGTAATGCTCTCCTCTGGCTGATTTGCACAACATACATACATTAGGGCCAGAAAAACCTTTCTTCATAAAATTATCATAGATCAATATCTTCTTTTCCAAATCCGACCAGCTAAAGCATTTAATCTTTAAAGATATATGCCAGGACCATAATTGTTTTACCACCAGCAATGACCCGAAGGGTATGATGATACAAATAGTTTATGTTATAATTGAAGCTTAAAAAATTTCTTCATTTATTTTTTTTTATGTTTTTTGGTTCATTGAAGATGGATAGAGTCATTCTAAATGTTGGGCTCATAAGCACAGTTAATTATGGAATTAGCTTCCATTATGACGAACTTTGTACTCATCAATTAACATAGAAATTAACTCTCAATATAACCAACTGTGGAAATCTACATTCTCTTATTCTTCACTTTCCATTGCATAGAAATTTGTGTCTTTTTTTCAAATTACCATGCCACTCGTAGATATTAAATTACTAATGAAATTTGAGTGTTTTCTTTTAAATTCACCTAGTCGGTGACTAAGCCTTCTCCATCTTCGGCATAGGATTTGTCCATACTCTAAATACGTGAGGTTTCTAAATGGATAAACTTAAAAACCTCTCTTGGTTTTCTTCAGAATGTGCTGGGGAGCTGGAGCGCCATACTTTATGGAGTTGCCCTATTGGCATCTGGGCAGAGCTCAGCCATGACAGGAACATATGCTGGGCAGTTTATCATGGAGGTTCATTATTAACTGATATTTCTACAGAGAAGAGAAAGGGATATTGATTTTTGTTAATCTAATTTCCATAACAATTTTCTTATGATATTGTGTGGTGCGTCGTTGTCGTTGCCGTTGCAGGGATTTCTTAATTTGAAAATGAAAGCATGGCTCCGTAATTTAATGACACGGTCCGTTGCCATCATTCCCAGTTTAGTGGTTGCCGTCATCTCTGGTTCGTCTGGTGCTGGGAAACTGATCATTATTTCCTCGGTATGTTCTTAATGTCTACGATATGTTGCATTTTTGCTGTTTAAACATGTTAGGTTTTTTTTTTTAAGTTTTTGGGTGCTGAGTGTGGTTAAGAGGTAAATTGGTCAGAGTTTTCCAGTACTGTGGTTAAGAGGTAAATTGGTCATAGTTTTTCATTACTGATTCAAATTCGATTATCAAACTAGAAGTCCTCACAGTAACATATCCGAAAAGAGTTTCTTATTTTCAATTCAACTCTATCCTGTTTATTTAGAGGCTATTATTATTTTTAAATGTTGTTGATATTTGTTAATGGACGAATATCAACCACTTTTAAATGTATAATCATGGATAATATACATCCTTCCGTTCATATCAACCATATTTAAAAATGTAATTGTTACTAGTTTTATTACCATTTACGATCATTCATAGTTTCAATTTCATATTCTCAACTTAACTCCCTCATGTTTCCATGCAGATGATATTATCATTTTTATTGCCATTTACAATGATTCCGCTGTTGAGGTTTACTAGTAGTGAAGTAAAAATGGGTCCTCACAAGAGCTCAATCATAGTAAGCTACTACCAGCTTGGAGAAAGGAAACTTAACTTTATAATCGGTGGCGAAGTCTTGAAATGGTTTTTAATAAACTTTCGTTGTTATGTGTTGCAGGTTACAGTTGTTGCTTGGGCGATCGGATTTTGTATAATAGGCATCAACATCTACTATCTGGCCGTAGGATTTGTGAAATGGTTAATCCATAACAAGCTGCCAAAAATAGCTACTGTGTTTATAGGAATATTAGTATTTCCAATCATGGTTATGTATGTAGCTTTGATTCTGTATTTGACTTTTAGACCAGACAAGAAAGTCACTTATGTAGCCCCAGGGGGTTCCTCCCTGCCAACCCCTCTTGGCACTCCAATTACTCAACATGAATTATAGAGAGCTAGAGGACCTCGGAACTAAATATCGTGGAACGTCAGCTGGAATAATCGTTACACCTTGACCCATTCTCTTATATGGTCACATATATATAGTTGCTTCTTATAGTGTGAGACTGGGGATGACATATCACAGACATCAGCATCTACTGGTATTTACATCAGCATCTACTGATTTTGTAAAATAGCTTGCTCGTTATAAATGGGTTTTACTAGTTGGTTTACATATGATATTTGTTGGTTTACAAATGATATTTGTGTGCTTACGTGAGATATGTCCATCACCAGTTAGAACAAGTCATTATGTAAATTGTACATGTTAGTGCACGTTAGATTGGGTTTTATGAGATGTCTATGTGAAAATAAAAGGATTAGTGTTTATAGGAGTGTGATATAACTTCAAGCAGTAAGTTGAGAATCAGCTTCAATCTCATAAGGGTGATTGATTGTAAATATTTTTATGTAAATACATAAAGTATTTTTTATTATATTTTATATTTTAGTAAATGATTTTGAAAAAAACATAAAAACCAAATTACATATTTAATTTATATTAAATAAAGATTTAAGAAGAAAAGAAGGAATACAATCTTCAAGTCTCATAATCTTTTTTTTGGTTTAAGGAATGTTTATTTGCTCTACAAATCATTTTCCTATTCATTGCTTATTATCATGACACTTCATTCTCCTATTCATTGCTCATTATCATTTATTGCTCATTATCATGACACTTGATTATATGAACTAGTGATCACAAAGATCACATTCGACTTCAAAATAGGCATATGGGATAGGTATTTGACTCTTTTCTGATTGTTTTTGGTTAAGGAATTTTTCTCTAAAGTACAAATCATTCTCTTATTTATTGCTCTATTATTCATAATGGAACTTATCTCATATCATGGAACTTAAATTGATTGTATAATAAGATTTTATTTGGAGTGGGTTTTTCAATTTGACTTTCTAAGTTAAAATCTGTTCATAGGGATTAATTGCAAGTGGTCATTATGATTGAACGATATATTTATTGTTGTTAAAATCCATTCTTTGTTCATTACGTCAAATGTGATTGAGTACTCATAGATCACTATTTAATATATGGCCAATTGAAATTGCTATAGTTATATACTTGTTGCATCCTTCTGGCCAGAATGATATTTATACTCGTCTTATTTAGAAAATAATTCATTTATGGATTATTGGCATTTGGGAGAATTTGTGGGCATCTAGCACCCATATGATTTTTTTTCCAAGGGACTCACCAATTGACGAGCTCTCAATAATGAAAATGACTTGGTGAATCACTTGGGGTCAGTGCACTTCCAAATATGTCCTAAGCATTGTGGTAGACACAATTTAGAGCAAGAGAATATACAATTTCCCATTGCCTCATTTTCAAGGTGAGAGACTAGTGAAGGCAGTTGTTGAGCACATTCTCATTGAGTCTAGATTGAATTCATTCAATAAAAGGTCATTGTGGTTAGATATTTGTGACAATTAAAAAAGGTTGGTTGTAACCATTTATGCACAAAAAGTTGTTAGGTAATTGACTTTGACATTACAAGCAAGGAACCCAAGCAATTAATCATTTTGCAATAGATTCATTATTTTATTCATGTGGTTGGATGGAGGCACAACCATTTCTAATTACATAGATAGAAGAGTCATATAATCAATCCTAAATAGAGATTGATTGTGAAGTCAAGGGGACTACAATGGACAAGTGATAGGAAAGATAAATCAACAATATAATAATCCCCATTGAAGATGAACAGAGAGTAAAGCATCAAGGCCTAGGGTTCTATGGCACATCATGAAAATCCATGACCAACAATATCACATTTATGAAGAAAAAAGATGTTGCGAATTTGTCTTGTTGATTAGAAGAAAGAGTTCTACCCAATGAAGATAGCAACACACTCCATCCTTCTTCTGGAAAACTATAGAAAGGAAACGATGAGAACATTTTAAAGACTCAAGTGCACCAACACTTAGAAACTTGGAATAAGTAGCAAGGCAATTAGTCTAAATAAGAAGAAAAAGAACAAGAAGTAGGCATTAGAAAATACATTCTTTATATGCCACTACTACATGAAGGAATTTTATAACACTATCGGTTGTCGGTATTCTAAGACATGTTCATTCTATGCGAAGGAATACCATGTTGAGGCATTTGTAGGAAGAATCAAGCCACATAATAGAATATGGAATGCTTTGAATGGAATGATAACAAGAAGAATTCCCTAGGACCAAAAAGGATGTCAAATCGTCCATGCAGTGCCAAGAATTATTTTCACTACTACAAGTTGAGTGACACTAGGAAGAAAAGTGTTAAAGGATTCATATATATATTCACTTAAGAACCACACTATAGTGAGAAAAGTGTGGAAAGTGGAGCATAAATCAATTGAAGAGCTCATTACATGTCCAAACCATATAGTTGAAACTATCTAGGGAGTTATAATGACATAATAGGTCAATGCCGCCAATGAGGAGGAGGACAAGTTGGTTTCAACATCAAAGGAGACCTTGTTAGAATAGAATAACCCTCTCTATATATTCATTCTCCTACGTAGGGACTTAGGCTATGATCTCATGAGTCTATTGGGCCAAATCCCATTCAATTTGTCCATTTGAGTCAACTTGGAGATTTCTAATAAGATCTAGGATCCTAAAACATTCTTATCTGCCTTTTTTTGAATTCCTGAAGTTTGTTTTGGCATATGAGGGTGAATTCCTTCAATTAGGGCTTATTGTCCTTTATTTTATGGCCACACAATGCAAGGTAGATTTATGGAGTGAATATGGGGAGTTTACTCCATTGTTCAAGGACTCCATGCACGTCTTTTTTAGCTATTACGAGATAGTAAAACCCTCCTTGAGTTTTTTTAGGGATGTCCACCTCACGCTTGTACCTTGAGTCAATTGTATGGGCCTTATGTCAGTTGCAGTCAGTTTATCCTAACATGTAGGGTGCCAAGTCCACTTAGGGTAGTCATGGGCTAGTTAACTCATCTTAGAGAGTGTGCATGGCTATTAAGGCTCTAGTTAAGCCTACTAGAATATCATACATTGCATGAGCAATGTGAATTTCCTCCATTACCTATTCGAATTTCCTTTCCTATTCATAGTTTCTACTTCATTCATTGAATCTTGATGTAATATAACATTCTCTCATGTTATTGACTTCAATCTTTTGTGTAATTATTAATGTTTAGCAAATTTATTGCATTAATTTGTTAGATTGTTGATCTCTTTCACAATATTTATATCTTGTTTAGTATCTATATCTATATGCTCAAATTATACATGGTATTAGTGTTGCAAGGGTGGTAAATGGTTGGTATACTATTTTTACAAGGATTCAGTCTTACTGAAGGTTGAAATATGTCCCAAAAGATTCGCAGCATATGCCACAGCCATTGAGAGATTGAAAGAGGCCCTCGAAGCTTCACAACATATGGCCTACGAGGACATATGGACATCCTTGATCCACCACTTAGCTGAAGAAGACCCTTTTACAAGCCCAAAAGAAGAGGTGATCAACAATTTTTTACTATCCATTGGAGAACATGTCCCAAATCAAGTTCTCATTGAATAATAACTCTAGAATGTCTCTTCATACACAATATCTATGAGATAACATGTCCCAAGTAAGTTTCTCATTAAATAAGACCTCTAGAATGTCTATTCATACTCTACATATACAACTTTTTCTCCTACAAGTTTCGCACATTTAAGCTTCAAGGGGTTTCCTCCATTCGAAGCAAGGAGTCGTCAACAAACATCATTCAAAAACTTCAAAGTGTTTGGATCTCATGAATGGGCTCACATGCATTCCATGAAAAGGAGGAGTTCACAAAAGTTTGAAGGTATCTTCGCAAAGCCCTTCATCAATAAGTAGCTCACCAATTATGAGTTTCCTTGAAATTGAAGGCTCCTTCTGAGTAGGCTCTTTATCCTTCTCATTTACATTCTCTTTTATGGAGGGGGGACTAGGGTTCCCATCTGTTTTTCTTCTCTCACTCAATTTTAGAGAATATTTTGTACATGGGTACCTAACATGGCTGCAAATTGCCGAGACTCTTTTTTTGCATTTATTTCACCTAGTTAGGATTATGGGTGGGTATTTCTCTCTTAAGAGTGTGCCTTAGATCAGTAGTTGTTACTTTCCGTTTGATTGAATTTTGTTATTTAGTGCGCGAGCTTTATTACGTAAGAGTGCTTTTACTTATTGCAAGTGTGGTTTTGATCATAGTGTTGTTACTTGCTATTAATAGATTCAGTTTCACAGTTGTGATTTCCTTTCCATCAAAGAGTTGATTGAGTGTGATTTCCATTTCGGTAAGAGTTGTGTAGATTGAGTGTAATTTCCTTTTCAACTAAATATTGTATGGATTGGGTGTGAATGGCTTTCTTCACAGAAGCAATATTGACTTGATAATTTTTTGCAAGATAACTTAGAAGTGTGTTTCTTTTTAGGAAAGAGTGGATTGATTGAATTTTCATTTATGTACTACACGGTCATTTAAAATTTCATCACTAGAGAGGAAATTGTAGCCTACATAAACTTTGCACATACCCTTGAAACAAAAAGACATTCATGAATTGATAATTAATGTGAAGGTTAATTAGTTTTTCTAAAAATAAAATTAGAAAGGTGCCCCAATAGATTGCATGTTTTAAAGCGATGTTCATTCCACATATTATGGGTTCGATATACGTTTCTATAACATCTCTTCAAAGACTTTCGGGAATCACCAAGCAAAGAATTTATTTGTTACAACAACAAAAGTTTGACAAATGATTCATTCTTAATTTGATGTCAAAACAAAGCATTCTACCTTAAAACGACACAAAACAAAATGTCATCCTGGTGTTGAATTCATCTTACAATGTGGTTTGCATGTGTCTTCAGTGACATTTGTTCCACGTATTCTATGTCGGGTGTATGTATCTATAGTGTCACATAAGAAACGTTCTGAGACACGTCGGATAGAAAACCTTTTCTACTTGCATTTATAGCAATTGTACAACAACATTTTGACAATACAAAACACTGGAAAAGAGATGCAATTACAACAATGTTGTATCCACATCAAAGAAAAAAATATTACACGTTGCAATGACAGAAAAAACCATATGACTGCCATCGGATTTGTCCTTGAATGTAGTAGTGTTTCCATACAAGAAGCAACCACAAGAAACTCTGCAACTCAAGTCTTTCCAGAAAAATCTTATTTTCAAAGCTTCAAGGTATTTTTCCAAATCAAGCAAAGAGAACTTATTGCCAAATTTTTAGGGGAGGATGACCTAATCACACAATTCAAAGAATCATATGCACGGTTGAATGAGGACATGAAAGATTTTTAGTTGGGTGGATATGTTGAGTCACCAAATTGCTATCTTTTCACCCCTTTTTATCTTTCCTTTTAATCATTTATGATTTGTCTGTAACTTTGCATTAAGACCATTTTAATGTTTATATGTTAGATTATCTACTTATTATTTTTCAATGCATTTGTTTGTGATTTTGTGATTAAATGTTAGAAAAATAACATGTTTTCTTAACCTTGAAAGTTGGGTGAGTTTGGTGATGATTATAATCATATTTGAAGATTTTGACAATGTCAAATTTTACCACTTAGCCTCAAATTCGAATTTAGTATTTGACCTTTGAATATTTGAGGAAGATTTGGGATGATCACTCAAGCATGTTGGATGGATAGGAATCATGGAAGTTTTCTTATCAAATATCTTAAAGGTTTGTGAGAGGATTTATAGAGATAATTATTCTTTAATTATTAGCAAATGGTTGTAACTGCATGAGATAAAAGTGGATATGAACTTATTAAATGTTTATCTTATTCTCAAGTCAAATTATGTATAAATATGAGTGCCTTCTCCATTCCAAAAGGGAGGACCCTTAGAGAAAATGTCCAATTAATAATGGAGTGAATAACACTTCTTGGGATTTTCTCTTATATGGATTGTAAGTTTATAATTTTATTGTGTTTTATGACTTGATTCAATTCTATAATGTCATAGTTTAATTCCCCTCCATGAATTCTTGGGATAAATAGCTCACTCCATAAGAGCATAGTGGTTCTTTATTTTATTTATGTGTTTTTATTTTGTAGTGAGTTTTCTTCATTAAATACAAGCATGGTGTGTTTCTTTTCCACAAGTGTGGTGTGTTTCTTTTATGTAAGTATAGTTCATTTATACAAGTATGATTCATTTATGCAAGTGTGGTTTTAGTGATCATAATTATTTTTAGGTACTTTTTCTAACTTTCCAATAATCCAATGGTGATCTATGGAAAGATGGAAATCTATGATATACAAAGGGATAACTTGGTGAAATTAGGATCCTTATTGCATTGATTATAATTTTTTAAGGTGTAAATTGTTTTCTAGATTGTAAAAAAATTAAGACAAAAAAATTGCCCCTCAATAAATTGGATCCATTTCAATGCTTGATAAATACAAGTTTAAAATGAACCTATACTAATTATGGGAAAATAAATATCACTCTCGAGGAACTTGGTGAATTACTTCCACTCTTATTAATCTTACATGAAGCTATCAAAAGATCACAATTTTGATTGTCAATTATTTCCTGCAAATGAGTAAGACGATCGTTATGACCTTTTGAAGTGTAAGAAAAAGCAAAATGTAATAGACAACACACATTTTTTTTTTTTTTCCAAATTTGTACAAAACGATTCTCGAGGCTTTGAATATTGAGTTTTATTACTCTTTGAAAAGTCTGAGTTTTTTTAGATATTTATACATGGCATATTACATAATTTTGTATACATTGACAATGGGTAAATGATAGCATGTGGCATTCCTTGAATTAAGCATCTAAAGAGAACGTGCCAAAATCCTATGTCCATTCATACATTGGTGTTATATTTTGCACCAGGAAATAAGAAACCATATAAAAAAACCTCTTTGATAATAATATCCTTATTAGCTTCAATAGAGATCAAATTTAATCAAACTACTTCCTCAACGCATGATTGAAAACATGCTTTGATACATATCTACGAAAATATTCATATTAAAATTCATGAAATACATGTTGCATAGATTCATTATGCATTTACAAGAGTAAACCATGAACATATCTATTAGTCATATATAATTGTTTCAACTAATAGTATTGACTAAAAATGAGCTACGGGTATGGTATAATTTACATTTGAGGTCTTATATAGCTTTCACTGATATGCCAACTATTTGTTAGAAACAAGATCATCGAACAATAAAATAAAATAAATGTGGAAATAAAACACATAAGAAAAAACTACAAGACAGACACCAATATATGTGGTTCACCCGATATGGGCTACATCCATGGAGAAACATCGGTCCTTTATTTTATTTCATCTAGAAAAATGAAGGGATACAACCCCCAACACATCCATTGCAACCTCCTCTTCAATCTGTCGCAATCTCTCTCACACACTGCATATCTATTTAATACAATTAACTCTTTAAAATAGGTTTTTCTTCTAAGGAAAAAATACACAAACATAATATCTACCTTCAAATCTGTAACATAATAATGAATTACATCTAGGTTGAATATGAGATTACAACATTTTACAAGGTGATTTTCCCAAAAACTTCTCTTCAAAGGTGCTACCCCCAAACCACCCCCAAGAGTGGGGAGATCCAAAAGGTTATCAATGGAAACCCTTGATGAAGATTGTGGGGGGGAAGCCCCTCCCCCCCACATCCCCTTGTCAAGTACTGGGATCCAAACACGATTGAAACACAATCTTTCAACTAGGTAGATTATAATCAAGCTCCACAACAAACAATCTCCCACTTGGAGAATGATCACACCAAATCCACCACTACTGAACTTATTGGATTATGATCCAACATGAACTTGGCAAGTTTCTCATATTCACATTCATGCTAGAAGGCCAACTGATACTGTTGTAGGATCCTATCTAGTATGTATCTTTTTCAACTTCAATTGTCCATCTTACCCAATTCCTTCAGAAACCTATGAAGCCAAATCATCTCTTTATTAGCCTATGCAGCAACAACAAGCTCTATTATTGTTGTTAAAAATGCAAAAAACTTTTGTAGTTTCAAAATGTAACTTATTTTTGTTCCACCTATAGTAAAAATACCTCTCAAATACATAGGGATCAACTTTATTGCTTCCAAATAAATGCTTGTTACCTGGATTGTTCATCTACCTGCTTGCAATTCCCACTACATGTGCAATATATGGACTTGTGCACACCATCGCATACATCAAGATACCAACTGCTGATAAATATGGGTACTTTGACATGTATTACATCTACTCATGTGTCTTCGGACACATCTCCTTATTTAATTTGAAATGGTTGGCCAAAGGTGTACTAACTATTTTTTCACCCTTCATTCTAAACCTCTCCAACACCTTCTCTGTGTACTCACCCTGAGACAATGTCAATTTGTGATTTTCCATGTCTCTTGTTATTCTCATAACAAGGATTTTCTTTGCAACACCCAAATCCTTCATCGCAAGTGAAATAGATTATTTTCTTTTGAGCACATTTATATTCTACATGCTATACCGTGCAAAAAACATGTCATCTACATAAAATAACAAGATAATATTTCTTCCATTTTCTAGCCTCTTAAAGTAAACACAATGGTGCAAGGGCGAATCGGTCGGACCCTCTTTCTTAACTATAACGCACATCAAACACAGACTGGACGTGAAATGGAAATGCCATGAAGTTGGCTTCTATTACTTGAATCATTTACAAAGTTACATGCAAACAAATAAACAAGTCGGCCTTAGCCTATTACAATATACAGAAGTAAAACTCTGTTCTCCCTGTGTGTGATCCTCTACGTCTTTTGATCCTATGAATAATGAAAAAAAGATTGATCCCCTCCTCTATGCCTCCACACCAATATTCTACTATGCTCTGCTGTTGTTCCCAAGGTCCACTCCGCCTGGTTTCCCCAAGATGTCCTTCTCTATCTACCACTCTACTTATGACCCGACGGATCCTGTAGCTTTTAGTGCCCCCCTGACCACTGCACACAACCTCCTCCTGTGGAAACACTTGGCCTGGTGTCAACTACCTTCTTAATTTCCATTAACTTCCTCAACAACACTAAACGGTTGTAGGTACATTGCCTTTGAATTATGCACCTCTCTAACTTCGCTATAGTTGTCGGTCTCATCACTGTCCTCTTGATATGTCAACCATTCTGTGCTTTGTCAATCCCATACATAACTTGTCGGCTTCACTTAGTCTCCACGACTTCTAGTCTGCCCCACCCCCCTTGCTTGACCTTTGCCTCTTCGTCGGTGTCGATGTTCGACAACTTTTCGACTTCCTACTCCTTCAAATTCCACTCCTATCATCCTTACTTCGACAGCTTCCTACTCGAATACCTGGCTTCGACTGCCTGTCTCTTTCGCACCAGTGGTCATCGAAAATCCCCCTAGTCGACCTTCTTCTTTCGATCAACTTTAACTGTTTCTCCTAGGCCCTGATGCCCCTGTATCAGTCTCCCCAGGTGAAAAGAAATCGACTGCTCCATTAGTCTCCTGTATTCTTCTTCTGAAATCCCTGTTGCTTCCTTCAGCTCATCATCCGTCCATCGAACTAAGTATTCTTTCTTCCGGGAAATCCTTGTGCATCCGACTTCGTGCTCAAATTCTACATGGTATTAGTGTTGCAGGGGTGGTAAATAGTTGGTATACTAGTTTTACAAGGATCTGGTCTTATTGAAGGTTGAAAGATGTCCCAGAAGCTTCGCAGCATATGCCACACAAAGACATATTCAAATCCATTGAGAGATTGAAAGAGGCCCTAGAAGCTTCACAACATATGGCCTACGACGACATATGGACATCCTTGATCCACCACTTAGATGAGGAAGACCCTTTTACAAGCCCAAAAGAGGAGGTGATCAACAATTTTTTACCATCCATTGGAGAACATGTCCCAAATCAAGTTATCATTGAATAATAACTCTAGAACGTCTCTTCATACACAATATATATGAGATAACATGTCCCAAATAAGTTTATCATTAAATAAGACCTCTAGAATGTATATTCATACTTTGCATATACAACTTTTTCTCCTACAATTCACCAAGTTTCGCACAATTAAGTTTCAAGGGGTTTCCTCCATTCGAAGCAAGGAGTGGTCAACAAACATCATTCAAGAACTTCAAAGTGTTTGGATCTCGTGAATGGGATCACATGCATTCCATGAAAAGGAGAAGCTGAAAAACGTTTGCAGGTATCTTCGCAAAGCCCTTCATCAAGAAGGAGCTAACCAATTATGATTTGCCTTGAAATTGAAGGCTCCTTCTGAATAGGCTCTTTATCCCTCTCATTTACATTCTCTTTTATGGAAGGGGGACCAGGGTTCCCATCTGTTTTTTCTCTCTCACTCAATTTTAGAGAATATTTTGTACACGGGTACCTAACATCCATGGTTGTAAATTGCCGAGACTCTCTTTTTTTGCATTTATTTCACCTAGTTAGGCTTATGGGTGGGTATTTCTCTCTTAAGAGTGTGCCTTAGATCAATAGTTGTTACTTTCCTTTTGATTTAATTTTGTTATGTAGTGCACAAGCTTTATTTCATAAGAGTGCTTTTACTTATTGCAAGTGTGATTTTGATCATAGTGTTGTTACTTGCTATTACATAGATTCGGTTTCACAGTTGTGATTTCCTTTCCATCAAAGAGTTGATTGAGTGTGATTTCCCTTTCGGTAAGAGTTGTTTAGATTGAGTGTAATTTCCTTTTCAACAAAATATTGTATAGATTGGGTGTGATTTCCTTTCTTCACAGAAGTAGTATTGACTTGATAAATTTTTACAAGATAACTTAGAAGTGTGTTGCCTTTTAGGAAAGAGTGGATTGATTGAGTTTTCATTTATGTACTACATGATCATTTAGAATTTCAGCACTATAGAGGAAATTGTAGCCTACATAGACTTTGCACATAACCTTGAAACAAAAAGACATTCATGGATTGATAATTAATGTGAAGGTTAATTAGGTTTCCTAAAAATAAAATTAGAAAGGTGCCCCAATAGATTGCATGTTTTAAAGCGATGTTCATTCTGGACACATATTATGTGTCAGATATATGTTTCTATAACGTCTCTTCAAAGACTTCCATGAATTACCAAGAAAAGAATTTATTTGTTACAACAACAAAATTTTGAAAAATGATTCATCCTTAATTTGATGTCAAAACATAGCATTTGACGTTAAAACGACACAAAACAAAATGTCATCCTGGTGTTGAATTCATCTTACAATGTGGTTTGCATTTGTCTTCAGTGACATTGGTTCCACGTATTCTATGCATAGTAGCATAATTCGATCGTATTGGACTTTCATGTATGGAAATTCAGAACAATTCGAATTCATCGAATATTCGATGTAGGTAAAATACGAATACATTAGAAAATTGAATTTTGAAAAACTAATTTTAAAATACCAGATTTTAATTATTTAATAACTATAAAATGTAAATAACATTCTATTTCATACTTTCCTATAAAAATAATTATTAGTAACTAGTTGTTATCTCTCACACTCTCTATTCCTACTACATTGAGATTTTATATTTTGTTTTTCAATAGTAATTTTGATTGTAAATAACATGTGTAGAAATAAACCAATGATTTTAAATGGACATTTATGATATATCCATGCATATTTCAATAAAATTATTATTCATATAAGAAGATTACTTCCGTATTGGATTTTTATGTTACGTATTTTTTCCGTACCGAATCGTATTGGTATCCGTATTCGTACTCGAATTATGCTACTATGATTCTATGTCGAGTGTATGTATCTATAGTGTCACATAATAGAAGTTTTGAGCATCGCATAACAAAGCTTTTCTACTTGCATTTATAGCAAATTTTCAACAAGATTTTGACACTACAAAACACTGGAAAAGAGATGCAATTACAATGATGTTGTATCTACATCAAATAAAAAAACATCAACGTTGTAATGACAGAAAAAACCATTTGACTGGCATCGGATTTGTCCTGAAATGTAGTAGTGTTTCCATACAAGAAGCACCCCCAAGAAACTCAGCTACAACTCAAGTCTTTCCGGAAAAATCTTATTTTCAAAGCTTCAAGGTGTTTTTCCAAGTCAACCAGAGAGAACTTATTGTAAAATTTTCAGAGGAGGATGAACTAATCACACAATTCAAAGAATCATATGCAGGTTTGAATGAGGACATGAAACATGTTTAGTTGGGTGGATATGTCGAGTCACCAAAATGCCATCTTTTCAACCCTTTTTCTCTTTTCTTTTAATCATTTATGGCTTGTCTGTAACCTTTCATTAAGACCATTTTAATGTTTATATGCTAGATTATCTACTTATTATTTTTCAATGCATTTATTTGTGAGTTTGTGATTAAATGTTAGAAAAATAGCATGTTTTCACTTAACCTTGAAATTTGGGTGAGTTTGGTGATGATTATAGTCATATTTGAAGATTCTGACAATGTCAAATTTTACTAGTCACTTTGCCTCAAATTCGAATTTAGTATTTGACCTTTGAAGATTTGAGGAAGATTTGGGATGATCACTGAAGCATGTTGGATGGATATGAATCATGGAAGTTTTCTTATCAAATATCTTAAATATTTGTGAGAGGATTTATAGAGATAATTATTCTTTAATTATTAGCAAATGGCTATAACCGCATGAGAGAAAAGTTGATATGAACTTATTAGCTGATTATCTTATTCTCAAATCAAATTATGTATAAGTATGAGTTCCTTCTCCATTCCAAAAGGGAGGACCCTTGGATAAAATGTCTGGATTTTCTCTTATATGGATTGTAAGTTTATAATTTTATTGTGTTTTATGACTTGATTCAAGTCTATGATGTCATAGTTTAATTCCCCACCATGAATTCTTCGGAGAAATAGCTTGCTCCATAAGAGCATCGTGGTTCTTTATTTTATTTATGTGTTCTTATTATGTAGTGAGTTTTCTTCATTAAATACAAGCATTGTGTGTTTCTTTTCCGCAAGTGTGTTGTGTTTCTTGTATTTAAGTATAGTTCATTTATACAAGTATGGTTCATTTATGCAAGTGTGGTTTTAGTGATCATGATCATTTCTAGGTGGTGATCTATGGAAAGATGGAAATCTATGATATACAAAGGGATAACTTGGTAAAATTAGGATCCTTGTTGCATTGATTAATTCCCAATTACATGGTCATCACCAAGAAGGATCAAGTTAGATTTTGTAGTTGATTTCATCATAGTTAAGTGTTCATTCATTGAATTATGTTCTAAAAGATAACAAATCGAGTATTGTTGTAGAAGTTTCAAATATTGAGGATTGAACAACTTAACTGCAATCTAATTTGTAAACACCCATGGATTTAGTAAGGTATAATTCAATAGTGAATTTATCTCTCATTTCATTCATTTCTTGTAATTGATAAGTAGAAAAGAATTAGTAATTTTAGAGTAGAGCTGATCTAATCTTGCACATACAGTGCCATAATTTCACAAGTTTCCGAACTTCGGTAGATAATTAAATGTAACAGAAGTTATACACATAAATTGACTAACAATATGTGAAAACATTGTTTTTATATTCTTACCCTTTTTTATTTTGACTTCCTTTTCTATTGTGGAAATTTTGACCTCTTGTAAAATTATGATTTCCTCAAAATTTTGACATATGAAACTATAAATTCTACCTATAAAATTTGATGAAGTACCACCTTTAAAACTGCTCATGCTTGCTCTAATTTTATCCCAACACGCATTTTCTAAATGACCGCCTTTTCCATAGTGAAAACAACTTATAAACTCTTTCCGTTGATCTTG
The DNA here is from genome assembly GCA_027924585.1 of Larix kaempferi. NCBI lineage: Eukaryota > Viridiplantae > Streptophyta > Pinopsida > Pinales > Pinaceae > Larix > Larix kaempferi. The sequence continues at coordinate 31,447,566 of BSBM01000047.1, read as the reverse complement.
GCCATGTTGTTGTTGTCCTTAGAACTTTGTCCTCTAGAATACCTTCCCCTTCCTATAGTTTAGGATCCAAATGCATACTCATATTCATCATTGTGGTGATAAACGCCTTCTTCTTCAACCAAAATGGCATGGAGTTCATCATCAATGGATAATGTGTTTTTACCCTTGGAAATGTTAATCATAGTTTTTCCATGTAGAAAGCTATCATGCAAACTACAAATTACATCACTAAAATCTTTATTTGAGACATTATAGTCATGAGCACTTAATTGTCCTATTAAATCCTTCATCATGATTGTATGCTGGGAAATTGAATTACGAGGCCTCATTTTAGTGTTATATAGATTTCTATTCATGTGCATTGTTCCGTGGTAATATTAGCAACTTCGATAATGTTTTTAACTTCTCCCATTGTTTATATGCTAGTTGTACTCCAAGATGATTAAGAATATGATCTTAAACAATTAATCTAATGTTTTTTCGCATGAAGGTTGCTTTTATTATATGTTTCCACATCACTAGAATCTTCGTGAAGCGGTGGGGTGATGAATTTACTCCCAACATTAGAGACATTATCATCACCCAATAAATAGTGCATTCTATCATTCCAAGTAGATTAATTTGATTCACTAACCAAGTTTTCATCTTGTGCCAACATTGTAAAATTTTATTTAAAAAAATGAAAAATGATAGAGACATAGAGAGAGTGAAAGACATAATTTTCCCACTTCACCTTGGGACTTGAAATATCCATCCCTAAATTGGCACTTTACTACCATAGTATTAAAATTTTTCTAGTATTAATAATATTGTAAATATACAGTGGTAGCATAGTTATCAAGTTCGAGTTCAAATTCTTATTCAAATTCGACATGGTATGAAAAAAAAACAAAGACAAAAAAATCAAAATGAAAAAGTATAAAAATAAAAAAACACAAAAAATCCAAAAAGGGAAAGACTTGAATCATTTCATAGTATAATATTGAAGAAAATGGAAACAGTCAGTACTTGTCGCCCTTGAACATGACACATAATTTGGTCTCTGCTGTTAGTACACCATCTACATTTGCCTTAGGAAACTGTACCAGTATTTTGAGCAATCCTCCACTAATGGGTTATCCTTCCCGTCACCTATGGAGCTTCCGTTAATGCATATGGAATTGGCGGATTTCATTAAAGTTAGTTACTCAAAGTCTTATGTTTCCAAGTGTCCATTCTGCGTCGTGTTATGTGTTCAAGGGAAGTTCAAACAAAGTCCTCCAATATTCCTGACCAATCTTGTCGGCCTTCCTTGTGTTAATATACAGTGTTGGATCTCGCAGTTCTATGAAATTATATCAGACTATTGATCTTTGTTTCGTATCGGTTGATGTGGGATGCATTAATGCCCTCCTTCCGATCTATCGACACCAAATCATCATCTTGGAAATGGATCTAGAAACCCAAGAGTATCTTGGATCTTGCAGTCATTAGTGGTAGGTTTCCTTGCAAATGACAGTGGGTATACATCAATGACCCCTGATTGTTTGATTCCTCGCAAATGACAGTGGGTATACATCAATGACCCCTGATTGTTTGATTCTACAAGTGTTCGACTTTAGAACATCTATTCACACTTGCTAGTTTGTACTCAGTACCTTAGAGTCCATCATCATTATCGGTGGGTCTCTTCGCATTTGTTAACGGTATACATCAATGACCGATAATCAGATGGTGTTTTATTATGCTTGACATCAGCTCATTTATTCACATGATATAAACTCGTACTATTGTCGGTTTGTATTGAAGACCTTGGGAAAAAAAGTTGTATCACTCATCGATGCACTGCCTGAGCTGCGCAAGATTAAACTACCATGTCAGAAGTCCGATGAAGACCTTGTTCTCGCACTCACCAAAGTACATGTTTACACTTCTGAAAAATTTAATTTTGACATGGATCCACTGTGTATTGTTTGTGGCCATGTTTGTTTACTGCTAAGCATGGGTATACCCGCCTCAAGAAGATATTATATATATTTGAGAATTTGATATGTTTGACTTGCAGGTGTGATCCTAAATCCTACGTCAATGAACCATCCTTGCCTCATCCTTGCTTTGATCGATAAAGAGTATCAGTATGAAGAGTATCAGCGTAAAAATAATGTAATGTATTTCGGCCCTTAGCTCTGCTTCGGACCTCACACCTTAGGGGGCATCTGTTAACAATCAAATTAACACCCTTAACCAGGTGAAGGTGGAAGCATACTTTTACCATTTTCCCGCAATATGAAGACAAAAACAAGTACTAGAGAGAACAATTCTCTCTGATATGATCATTACTTCTATAACTAGAAAGATTGAGTAAAGAATGAAGGAGCTTAATAGAGACAAAGTTCAGTGATTGAACTGCTCACCAAAACCTCAAAGCAAAGCTCTAACAGTCAGATAGTGAGAAGAAATGCACAAAAATGCATTAAAAGGTACTTAAATATGCTAAGTTGTGAAAAAAGCATAATAAACTATGGAAAGTGGGTTTTTTAAGAGAAAATAATAAAAAATGATTATCCCACATTGAAAAGAGTAACTTGAAATCCCATTTCCCAATGCTATAAAAGAAAGGCATGTGGGGCAAGGTAAGAGGAGGAAATAAGGAGCAAAGGCATGCTGGAGAGATTCTGAAGAAAGGAGAGCTCATCTTCATCAAAGGAAAGGGTGATTAAAGGATAGTCCATGGCAATGGAGGAAGGATGCACACCAGGATCCATGGTAAATATGTATCTTCTTCCTTGTTTTTAATATGAAATGATTCATGTTTTTTCCATTCAAGGGTTTGAATTTTGCTTATTATGCTAGAGTTGAATCCTCAAATGGATTTAGATCTTAATGAATGTTTAATGGTTGAATCTAGATCTTAAGAAATTTGTATTAATCATTTCGTTTCTGACATAGAAACTCACCATTTCTTAGTAAGATAGCATATCTAGAGTAGACACGTACCTACACTATTTGATATTATCATCATCCACAATGGTTTGAAAAATGTTCTCACCATGTGAAGTTACTTTAATTTGGAGTGCAATTTGTGATGAAAGCCTACATGTGGACTGGTCTAATTAAAATGTTACCAAATTAGTGTCTGATCGATCAATAGCACCGATGGCAGAAAAAAGTGATTTCCCTTGAGCGGGACAACTTTGCAACATCTCCAAGGTAGACATTGCACAAGGATCTTGAGCTAAATATTCAACCACATTGTAGTTTTGAGCAGCTCATGTATTGGGGTTGTGTGTTGTTCTACGGAGGACCCCTTTTGTAGGTCGAGGCACTATATCTATGGTTGGTTTCTCAATAGTTAGAGAACCACTAGGTTGAGATCCAACTGTTTCGACATATTTTGAAGGTATGTCATAAGAACAAGCCCTTGTTTGGATATGGATATAATGTTCACCAATTGTGAAGATATTAGCATTGGGTAGATTGCTCCCTTGTGGGGGTTTGCCTGGTTTCCTCCTAGCAGAGGTGTTGGCGCTGCAGCAACCATCTGTTGTTTCTAGGGGAAGGGTTGAGTTAGGATGGGAGGTTGTTTTTTCCCTCCTCATTGTGCCAACATTCGATGGATATCATCCATATAAGGACAAAGATGAGTAGGATAATCCCCTTGAAAATTTTTGCAAGGGTATTTCTTTTCGGTTTTCATGATTTCCTCAAGTAGGATTATTCACCTTAGGTGCATCTCATGTCCCAGGATTGGAATTGGGCTTCTTCTTCTATTTTTTCTTTTTTCCTTTGGGGTCCACAGTTTGAATCGTAAGTATTTCAGAAGTTTGGGTTGAAGTTGCAGGATGCTATGTTTCCTGGCCAGCTGTGGGTTGCGAATTTTGAACCATCATTTGTCCCAATTGTTGGTTGACTTGTTCAGGTTGGTTAATGGATCCAATCACACCATCGGTATGAGGTCCTTTTCGTGGCCTAGCTGGATTTGACGTAGGTATTACATCATGAGGTATTAAGTCATAAAGTGTGCTTAATTGGGAATATATCAAATCTATTTGGTGGGCACTCTGAATGAGTTGTTCTTCTATTATGGCTCCTGACATAGCTACATCTTTTGCAAGAGTAGGTAACAGTGATTTTATTAACCAGTCTGCTAGGAATTCATCTGGGATTTCATATTTGATAAGTCGTCGGTGCCTCCTCCACTCGTGGATATGATCCGAGATGTGAGTAGCGGTGGATTGCCTAAGGGAAGTACAAAGTTTTGTTCCCATCTCATAATGTATAGGTAGCTGAAAATGTGTTAGAAAAGCCATAGCCAAAGATGAAAATTCTGTAAATGTATGGCATGGCAATTCAATGTACCATTTGGCAACAGTTCCTATTAGGGTCCGGTGAAACAATCTCAGCCTAATACTATCGTCAACTAGGGAATTAGATGAACACCACAAATGAAATGTCATCACATGATTTGATGGATCTTCCCCGGGTTTTCTGTCAAACTTGGGTATGTCTAAGGGTAGTTTGGTTGGTATTGCTAGCCATCCATTCAAATGTAGAACAGGGTCATTAGTCAGCCGGGATAAATTTGGTAGATTCAATGTGGCCATAAATGGTGACTTCACTGGTGCCATAGAAAATGATTGATACGCGGGTGAAGCTTGATAGTTCCATTGTTGTTGTCCTTGGGCTTGAAAATCATTCCAAGAGGGGTTACCTCCTTGCGGAGGTTGCATCCAAAAGGATTGGTTATTTCCATGATATTGCCCAATCCATTGTGAACTAGGTTGCATGTATGGATTCCCCCCTTGCGGAGGTATGTTCCAATAAGGTTGGTTATTTGGTGGAACGTTACCACTCCATGGCTAGTTGGGATTAATGGGTGGATTTCCCCCTTGCGGAGGTGGGCCCCAATAAGATTGGTTACTTGTCGAAATCTAACCAGTCCATTGATTGTTTCCTTAGTTTGGATAAGCGATCCAAGGTTGGTTGCCCCCTTGCGAAGGTGGTACCCAAGAAGATTGGTTACTTCTTGGAACTTGCCCACTCCATGGAGGAATGGGGTTGTTAGGTGGGTCTCCTTCTGGTGCGCTACCTGTGGGGGGTATGGCATTGCCCCCAGGATTCATGTTAAGAAAGTTTGGATGATGACTTCCCGAGGCATTTCCACTCACTTGAGGAGTAGGACCCCAATTGGCATTATTGTTCCATGGTCCATTAATTCCATTAGGGATATTGAGATTTCAAAGTGAAGGATTCCCCCCAGGCTTAGAATTTGGAAGACTTTTGGTATGCCAATAGGATTTTGGTTTACTCCCGGATTGTATTGACCTTGAGTATCCAAACCATATGGAAAACCCAAGTTTGGTCAGGAGCACACTCCAGTAGGGATTCTTGTAGGTAAAGTGGATGTACTTCCTGGATTAGGACCCAAAACTGTACCAGCTTTCACTGAAGTGCTAGTTGAACTTATGGTAGCAACAGGTAAACTAACTGTTGGGAATGTGGTAGAGGTCAAGTTGGAAGTATTTCTACCTCTAGCAACCATTTGAGGTTGTGATTATGTGGTCCCTTGTGTTCCTGATGAAGCTATAGGGATGTTGGATGTATTTCTACCTCTAGTACTCATTTGAGGTGGTGCTGATGTGGTCCCTTATGCTCCTGAAGAAGCCATGGGGTTAGGTGTTGAATTTTGCATGCGTGCCAAATATTCAATAGTAGAATTGATGGTGTGCAATGGTTTGCTGATGTGAAGTACCACTGGGTCTGAAATATTTGTCAAAGGTGGATTTACATGAGCTGTAGTGTTGTCTTCTAATGTTTCAATTTCAAATGGAACAAGAGGATCAACAATTTTTGTGTTTTCCTTGGTAGGTAATGTTTCAGTATTTGTTTGATGTTGTTCTTCTCTATTGTTTTTTATTGAATCTAGAAGTTGTTCGGTTTCCAAGTCACAAGGTTATGGGTTTTGTATTCATCTCCATGATGTAGTGGGGCCTTCAGGTTCTGGTGACTCACCTCATTTCCGCCGTGATTGGCAGGTCGGGATAGTAGCCACTTTGAAGAACTTGATAAAAGGATGTGTTTAAAAATATTTTGATAAAAAATAGAATCAAACAATCCTAAAGCTGTCTAGAATCAACAAAATATAAAAAGTGTCCACACAGTAAAAATCCATATGGATTCAATCAAGCAAACTGACTTCTCAAAATAACCGAGGCTCAATGAAAAGCTACATTATAGGGCCTTCTGAAACTAGTAGCTGCTGAGGGATCTCAAGCCTCAAACAATTGCCAGTAGCGAAGGTATGAGAAACAATTACAATAAACTTTAATCGCCAGGGGTTCAAGCATTGGTTTTTGACCAATCACCCTCCCAAGGAGTAAAATTTCCAAAGTTAGTCTCAGGTATTGGAAGTGTACCCCACTCACAATAGCCTATGTGATATCCTAGGAATAGCCACTAAAGTGACCTCTTCACAATCGACGGTCAGGCGGAACAGTTGTAAGTCGAGGACAATTCTCATAACCAAGAACTCTAGAAACAGTGATGTCACCCCGAGGACTTGTCACTTAACATAGAATCCCCTAATGATCTCATGTCCCACTAAACAAGCAAGAGGGGGGAACCACTCTTTACTTATCCAGATTGACCTCGTGCTTAATGCATGTTTTAGAAGTGCTTTCCCGACAAGCGTTTTTTTCTACTAATAGATTTACTCTCTTTAATCAATGGTAGTTTCAAAAGTTTTGCAACCCAAGAGTGTTAATTTTTTAGCATCAATTCAATATACTCTCATATATTTACTGAGAGAATAACATGTACAACATATCAATCACAAGAAGCAAACACAAGAGACAATAGAAACACAGAGTTTCCTCAATGATACAAAACCCAAGCATAGGAGATAGTCTCCTAGCAGCAGCTTCGCCTCCTCCACTAGTGCGCCAGTCTCCAATGAGTGTAAAAGTGAGAAAGTGAATAATAAAATAGAGTGCCTCCCACACTCTATTTATACATGACTTCACTTTCCTAATAACCTTATTAGGTTGGACTCAACTTAATCACATAACATAATGCTGACAGGGCCGACCCCCAATAGGGTGGTCTAATAACCCTTAAACCCACATGACTTATACAGGGCCGACCCCATCAAGGTGGTTTAATAACCCATCAAGTATAAGTTACGACACTTACAATATAAATGACGACACTTCTGTATATAGGAATAATAACATCTCTATAGGAATATGTTGGCTGCTTTCTTGGGCAGACCCGGGTTTTAATGAAGCGCAGCAACAAAACCCCTTGGCGCACTGGCCCTCTCGGCAACGAGCTGCGCGGCAGCTCGAGGTCTCACCCGAAGTGGCTATGGGGGGGTTAAGGAATCAGGTTTCCTTAACCGGGGTGACGCGGAGATAGCTTTTCCTTGAATGGTTCCTGCGAAATCGGCGGTCGGACCTTCCCGCAGGCCGCTCAGCGCAGCTGCGCGGGTCCCTTCCTTGGCAGGTCTACTGCGCAGTTTCTCCTTTCCAACGTAGCAGGCAACTATTTCTTGGGTCGACGCGCGAAACACTTTCTCGCCCTTCGCATCTAGCGCAGTAACGCAGTCTGCTCTCGCCGCAGCGACTGTGCATTACTACCTCTTTAGTACTTAAGATACTTATAGTTATCAAGGGATCTTTCCAACTCGCTCAAACAGTCACAAAGATAAGACAGAAGTCTTGCATACACAAATACTGAACTCGAAATAGTTATCATTCACACAAACATTATAACAAGAAGATATAAGTGAAGCTCATCTCCTCGAGGAAAACCACGTCCTCAGGAGTTTTATATTAACCAGAAAATGATAGAGTTATACAATATGCTGCGCACACAGCTGCAGCCTTAGAACTTACAGGAAACTCCACGCACACAGCTGGGAGCCCTTTTCTCAAGCTTGTCTCCTCTCTATGGAGATTACAAAGGCACAGACGTCGACTCAGACTGTCTGGCAACTCAGGGATTAGCTCCTCGGCTATCCGATTTCCTCTCTCTAGTTCTACACACCAGGTAGAAATTACAGTGAAGGATAATCAACACATGATCTATCCCTTTAGACTGGCTCTCTAACAGTCTAGCATCTAACTCTCTAACTCTCCAAAAAGGGAGGAACTGAAGGAAGGGAGGAAGAACCCTCTACCCATTACAGTGATTCATCTATATAGGTAGCCATGACGGTCACACCTTTACAAAACTGTGGGCCTTTCCCAACAGTGATTCCCAAAAACCCTAACCACGCACATGGCTAGGTGTACTGTAGGCGCCGCTTGCAGTCACGTCGCCGCTTCCTGTAGGCTCCATGAATTCCGGCGCAGATTGTGGGTATGGGCGATCGTCCTTCGCCTTCAATGCTCTGGTCCGTTGCTCCTCCTTGATCCGAGCAACCATAACTTCTGTACTAAGCCTTTAAATGAGGGTAGCTAAGCCCTCTACTCCATCACCTTATTTATTATGGTAGCTGAGCCACCTTCATTCTTCGATGACGTGCGCGCGAGCTCCGCAATTTCCGGTCCGTGATCTGCGCTGAGATCATCCATCTGGCACCGTACTGCGCACCGTCTCCTTCTTACCCAAAACTTAGTGCTTGTCCCAAAATTAGCACTTTCCTTCCATACTCGTGCTTTTTCCCAAAATTCGCAGCTTTTACTATAGCTGCGACCTTGGCCCCAACAGGCCCCCAACACTCACTTGTGGCTCGCCCTCGAGCCACTCGCACTAGCGCGTGGTCTTTGAATTTGCGCATCTGCGTTTGCTTGAGTCTCCGCGAATGTTTTCTGCCATTTCACAATAGTGGAGTCCAATTCCTCAATACACTGATCGGCTGTTTGTACTGTTTCTGCGGTTGTTTCTTCTTTAGTGAGTGTATCAATGATCTCTTGAGACTCGGCAATTTCTTTGATTTTTGTCTCAATCTGGCCAACAATTTCAGCATACTCATCCATGAATGGCTGAATGCTGTTGGTGAGCTTCTCATCTTCAGTTCTGAGCTTGTGCAGTTGCTGCTGCATTTTGCGCACTTCGCCCATTTTCTTCATCTTTGGCAAGCCTGTTAAGGACTTGGCTTCTTCATTCAGAACAGTGAGGGACTGTTCTGCAGCTTGCACCTGTTCTGATAGTCCCACTTTAAAAGGGAGGTTCACAAGCTCTGTCCAAGCTTCCATAGCCTGGTTCATCAGGTTCTTGGCTTCCTGTACTCGACCTTTCATTCGTGTGGAAGCTCTGCTCAATGCTTCAAACTGTACCTACGCATCATCTGTAAGATGCGCAGCAACGCGAGCTTCTAGCTCAGCGATCTGGGTTTTATGGCCTTCTGCCATAGCAGCTATTTCTTGCTCCAGGGTTTTCGCCCTTTCGCCAATAATTTGAACTTTTGCAACCAGAGGGAGGTCTGGTTGAATCTCGCAAGCCGGCAGTTCCTGAGCAATCTCTTCTATTGCGTTTCTGATGCCGGTGTCTTGCGCCTCATAGAGTGCAAGCTTCGCAGAGATATTCTTATGACTTTCCTTCAGCTCTATCTCCTGCGATTGCAGTCGTTGGTTTGCCTGGAAAGTAGAGAGCTCTCTAGCTCTCAACTCAAGAGAAACTTTCTCCTATACTAGCTATAGAGTTTCTATAGGAATCATAGACAAATTAATTTCTACAGGTCCAACTGTGCTTACCTGCAGTTCAGCTAGGGGATCTGGAAGTGTCATGCTGGTAGGCGGAATATGCACGACAGTGTGCCTTTCTGTGAGTTCTTCAACTCGCTCGCCAGTTGGGATTTCTTGTGGCACCTGCGAAGTAGATGCTGGCGCATGGGTCTGCGCAATCCTTCCTGCGAGACCTTTTAGTTCTACAAATTGTAAGTCTAGAGCACCTCGGATGTGAGCATGCATGTTCCGCATCTCACGAAATTGCTCTTTCAAATATTTGTCGACCTCCGAGGGAATGGCCTCAGTGGGATGCGACACTTTCTGCTTCTTTGTGGCTGGTTCTGTTGACCCTTCGTCGCTTCTTTTCTCAGGGGCTTCCTTGCCCTTATCTTTTTCTTGCGCAGCGGCGGGTGGCATCGCAGGTGCGATGTCAGCTGCTGCTCTCCATTCGTCCGACCAAGACTTAATGGTTTCTTCGACATCTTCTGTGGTCATCCTGTAAAGACCTAGCGCCCAGTCACCTGGAATGTCGCAAGGCCGAAGGTAGAGTTGATGGATGTCGGCAGTAAAAGCCAACTTCCCGTCATACAATGTGGCTGTCTCCGCGCTCAGCCTTGGCATATCTTGTATGGTATCGCGTAGGAGATAGTAATACTCACAAAAAACAGCGCGATTCATCTTGCGCTTCGCGGGATTAGGGGAATCCCAGAGGTTGATGTAGCGCATGCCGGCAACCTCTCCTGCGCGGCGTGGATGGAACTGAGTATTCGGGGGCTCCTTCCACCCGACGAGAGCACATAGAATTAAAAGCCATGAAAAATGGAATGATTGGCCTGCATTGTCCTGCACATTCAGGCAATCAGCCAAAAAAGAATTCAGCAGGAAGAGAGACCAGTTGTACTGTTCTCCCTCCGCAGCTGCGATAGCGAGCTCTACGACAGCTCCAGTAACTTCTTTTGGTCGGCACTTGGTGAGAAGTCTGCCTGCAAGCAGACTTCCTGTGAAGCGAAGTGCCTCATCTTCTACGGTCATGAGGTCATAAGCCCGACCTCCTCTTGTCAAGTTATATTTCTGGACCAGCTTTGCAGCTAATTTTCGGTCCTTCTCTTTTCCCGCAAAATGGATATTGGGATCCTTACCAACCTTAGATAGGCCGGTGATACGGTGTATCAAGTCAACATTTAGATCAATTGGCCTCCCGAGCCAAAGGTAACCTCCATGAACGCAGGATAGCAGTGTTTTAACGACTGCGTTCACTTCATTGCTACGCCCAAAGTGCGGTAGCTTCAACAAATTCAAGAGTCCAGGGCGCTCAAGATTTGCTGCAAATCCCTTCGGGATAAACTCATCAACGTTTCTGGTGGGATTATGGACGATATCCAAATATCGGTCCAACTGAAACTGAGGATATGTCTTATAGTCTCCAAGGTTAAAATCAGAGAATTTAACCAGTGGAATGTTTCCCAATAGTTGGCCTTCTACCCGCACACTAGCCGGTAGTGGCGGGTAGCGGAATTGGATACTTTGCATTCTTCGGAATCTGGACATCCGGCGCATCGTCTGGACGCGGCGGAAGGTAGTTCACCATAGACGCGAGTGGTTCTGGAACAGGTTCCTCCGGCTGCTGCTGAGATGCTCTTGTGCCTGGAGATGTTCTGGGATCAGTAGCACCAGGGTGTACGTAGGCCGACGGCGTCACTGGAGTGGCCATGCCGAAATCTAAGCCTCGGCGTAGAAATTGACGAATAACTTCTTCAGTCGATAAATTCTCCGTTGTGAACCAATGTAAATAACAAGACTCTGGACAGCAAATGGCGGAACTGCGTAGGGTATAGACTCTGAAAACAAGGGAAAATAGTCTGCACACTCGGCTCTGAAAACAATAGTGCAGATCTTCAAAGACAACTTATGCAACTCGAGACAGTAACCCAAAATTGATACAAGTGTGAGGTATTTATAGCCAACGGGGTTAGTAAATGCGACCAAGTGGGGTTACGTAGCTATAGGCGGCTACAGATGAGTTGACAACACGCTATCCTCCTTGCCGTAGCGGTGCATTTAGTGTGATTGACGGGTTCTGACAGCCTTCCGGGAGAAGCTAATGGTTTCGCCGCCTGAGTTAAATGCAAATCTTTCGGAGATTAAGCCGAATCCGTCAGAACGGGTAGAATTAAATAGCGGCCTTATCCTTCATTTATTCAAACGCGGCTACATAACTGCTGTAATTCAAAATTTTCCGGCGGGTCATTTCAACTTAGGAAACTGTGCCTCTAGGGGTCCACAACAAAACTCTTTTCAGCGGCAAATTATGAAAGGGGACTTCGCAAGAGCGATAGTCCAATGGTCCATAAAGCAAAACTTCGCCAGAGCGGACCGCTAAGCTTTGTTCAAGCAATTTTTATTCAGGATGCGCGGATATTTCAAGGAACTGCGCAGGAAGCTGGAAACTGAGGGTGTGTCGCAGCTTCCGTGTAGACTAAATGCGATGTCTCTTTCAACTACACTGGGCATCTGCATTCCTGAGTACTATATTATGTCGACAGGGCGGAGTGGCCGTCGCAATAAAGCTTAAGCCGACTCCCGTTTATCATTGTAGGTAGTAGTTCTCCATTCAGCTTCGCAAGCTGAACTGCGCCTCCGTCTGTTATTTTTATTACCTGAAAAGGACCTAACCAATGCACACGAAACTTGCCTGGAAACTTGATGAATTTACTATCATAAAGGAGTACCAAGTCTCCTTCTTCAAAGTGCTTATGCCGAATGTGCCTGTCATGCCAAGCTTTCTGTCTTGCCTTCTGTACCTGTTGATGAAATCCGGCCATAAGTCTGTCTTCTTCTAAAGAAAGCAGTTGCGAAAGTCTTTCATTCATAGTGTCAGGATCTGCCATTTCTGTAATTTGCGCAATTCGGAGACTGGGAACAATGTATTCCATGGGCATAACTGCTTCTTGTCCATACACCAAGCTGAAAGGTGTGTGACCTGTTAATTTCTTGCAAGTGGTTCTGTAAGCCCATAATACAGCTGTGACTCTAAGGTCCCAATCATCTCTTTGTTGATTACAGATCTTCGTCAGGGCATTCTCAAGGATCTTATTGAATGCTTCCACCGTACCATTAGCTTGAGGATGGTAGGGTGTACTCTTATGGTGATTAATTTGAAATTCTTCAGTAAGGGCCTCTATAGTCTCATTGAGGAAATGTGTACCTTGATCACTCATGAGGATCACTGGGCATCCAAACCTAGTGATAATGTTCTCGAAAATGAACTGCGCGGCAGTAGCAGCGTCGCAGTTCTTAACTGGCTTCGCCTCAGCCCATCGGGTGAGGTACTCAGTAGCTGTAATGATATATCTTGCGCCAGTTCTTTTTCCTGGTGGGTTAATAGGTCCTACAAAGTCAATGGCCCATTTATCAAAAGCACGCAGTGTGATCTGGGGTCTTAGCGGCATTTCATCTCTCCTTGAGGGTTTTCCTGTGTGCTGGCACACATCGCAACATTTACAGAATTCCTTAGTATCCTTGTGCAATGTCGGCCACCAAAGTCCTGCGGCTAATATTTTCTGCGCAGTCGGCTTTCCTGCGAAATGGCCTCCTGCGGTACCTGAATGTGCTTCTGCGATGATAGAGCTCTTTTCATGTGGTAAGATACATCTGCGCAAAATTTCGTCAGGGCCCAACTTATAAAGCTGGCCTGCTATCAAAGTGAAGTCTGCGGCTCGAACAACAAGTTGCTTCTTCTGCTGGATTGTAAACTCAGCCGGCGCTTGTCCGGTAGTGAGAAAGTTAAGAATATCAGAATAATATTCGTCTGCTGCTTGGATATAAAATAACTGTGCGTCAGGCAGATTGTCCTCCAGACTCGTAGGTTCCTCTCCTGACTCTATTCTGGATAGATGGTCAGGCCCTGCATTCAATCTGCCTGGCTTTACAATAACCTCAAAATCATACTCTTGAAAGAGTAGTAGCCATCTGCAAATTCTGCCTCCTAAGACTGGTTTATTGACCAAATATTTCAAAGCAGAATGATCAGTATACATTTTAAAGTGAGCTCCTAACAGGTAGTGTCTGAATTTCTGTAGGGCATACACCATGGCTAGTCCTTCCCTTTCTGTAGTGGTGTAATTCTTCTCAGCTGTAGATAACTTTCTGCTGGAGTAAGCAATTGGGTGGTCAATACTTCCTTCTCCAGACTGTGTAAGCATGATTCCCAATGCTATGGAAGAAGCATCAACATGAACATGAAAAGGTTTTCTCCAATCCGGGAAAACTAGAATAGGCGCTGTGATCATCTTTTCTTTAAGTGTGTCCAAGCTCTGTTGGCATTCCTCTGTCCATTGGAACTTCGAATCCTTCTTCAGCAATCTTTCCATAGGCGCTGTGATCCTTGCATATCCTTTGATGAATTTTCTGTAGTATCCTGTATGTCCCAATGTAGTGCGCAATTGCTTAACTGAGTTGGGCGCAGGTAAATTAGCAATGATGGCAACCTTCGCAGGATCCATCAAGAGTCCTTGTCTGCATACAATATGTCCCAACAAAATACCAAAGGGCGCACAGAATATACATTTTTTCAAGTTAAGGGAAATCTGATGCTGTCTACATTTTTCTAGCATCATACGCAGATTCGCAATATGGTTCTTTAGTAAACCAAATACAGTCCAGTCATCAAAATAGACTTCTAAAAACTTGTGGATAAATTCTTTAAAAACAGCAACAACAACTCTAGAGAAGATAGCAGGTGCGTTTTTAAGACCAAAGGGCATTACCGTGTACTGGAATGAGCCCCATTCAGTTGCAAAAGTAGTCTTGTGGCGGTCATCCGGATGGATTCTAATCTGATGATATCCCGAAAATCCATCAGTGAAAGAGTAAGCCTCTTGTCCTCCAACATTATCAAGTACTTCATCTGTGAAAGGAGTGGGAAATGGGTCGTGCGCTGATGCATCATTGAGTTTGCGCAAGTCGACACAAATTCTTATTTCACCTTTCGTTTTCTTTTCTTGGACCACCATAGGACTAATCCAATCGCTTTCCTCTACTGGCTCAATAATACCTGCTGCAAGCATCTTATCAATTTCTTCTTTGACTTTTTCTTTGTAGCGCGGGTTCAACCTGTATGGGCGCTGCTTTACTGGCTTGGCGTCTGGTTTCAGAGGTATGCGCATCACTCCTAAGTCTCCTAGGATGCCTTTCATTTCTGTGAACTTGGTAGGAAAGATATCCTGGTAATCACGTAATAAATCTGAAACATGCGCAACGGTTTCATCATCCCAATAATCTCCTATAGAAGCAAACTTTGGGTCAGCTTCTGTGCCAATGTTAACTTTCTTGAGCTTGACGTGTTCTGCGATGGCAGGAATATCAAGCTCAGGACCTTCAATATTGCGTGTCCCTTCTGATTCTGGGATATTGAGGTTGCGAGGATCGTCCTCCTCATCTTCGGCGGTAAAGTTATAACATTCCAGGGCATGCTCCATCTGAACAGCCCAATCTGGTTGGGAATATTCTGTTACTAGACCTGGTTCAAATACCTTCTTTTTAATACACTTCAGAGCCTGATCAATGCTTGGATGCTCTGACTCAAAGCTGAATGTAAGTTGAAAACTTTCTATCATAAGAGCCCAAGTAAGAGTGCCTTTGCGCAATTCTATTTCAGTATACCAATTCCTTGGAATTGTATCTAATGTGTGGATGAATTGGTGAACCCATTCATCTTCCGGAATATCTGACCATTGCTGAATACATGCTTCAATGTGTGACCTGGGGTCACTCTGTCCTTCATATTTGCGTAGCGCTTCGGCGGTGGTGTCCTGAAATCTGCGCAGTATCAATCTGCGACAGTCTTTCCATGTATGAATATTCTCCTTGTGCGCAATCCACCATCTTGCGGGTGTAGCGCGCAATGCTATATCCAGTGCCTGGATGCGCTGTGGTTCTGGAAGCTTTTGTTCATATTCCTGTATGAATTTAGTTACTTTGGTTAGACCATCAAAAGTTGGAGTGTCAGTTAATTATGTGCCAATCCATCGAATGGATTTAGTCATCATGGCGCAACGTCTTGCAGAAACCTCATGTAGACGATTCTGCCAATTTTCCAATCCTGCATCTGAATCTGATGTGCACGAGCTATCACATCGCCAGCTGATATGGCCGTCTGCTGTGGGGTTGACATAGTCACTGTGGTTAGTGGTCATCTGATACAGGCTTTCCATGTGGCGCGCTTCCTCTTCTGCGCGAATAGGTTCTATATATCTTGGTCCTTGAATAGGATCAAGAGGTGCGATGACCCTGATCTGGTCATCCTCAAAGGTCATCTGTCTTTTCTTCAGGTTAATGACAGCCAAATTATCAAGTGCCCAGTCTATTCCTAACAGCGCTGGGTATGGTCTACTATCATCCATAATTTTGATTACTTCAAAATCTACAGAGCTTCTTACTCCTTCAATATCAATAGGTACATTGGGTAATCTGCCCAATGGAGAGACTCGTTGCTGATTTGCGAGTCTTAGCTGGATAGGGGATCTTGTAAGCTGAGGGCTTCCCATCTGTTCCCATGTCTGCATAGTGAGAACATTGGCTTCTGAGCCCAAATCTAACATGACTTCGTCCATTTCAAATGCTCCAATCTGCGCTGTGAGCCTCATCTCTTTTCCTGTTCTAATGTGACTCCTAATCTGGTGAATAGCACGCTGTGGTGTGTTCGTCGAAGCAGAGTGTTGGCACCGATCCAACAGGTGTTGGAGTTCTAGAGTTGCTTGTTCATTGCGCAACAATTTTAAACATTGTCGCAGAAACGCATGAACACTGCCTAGGGCATGCTCCTTATCGTCGTCAGGTCTTCCAGCTGTAGTGGCCTGTTCTTGTACCAAGTTGTCTTGTCTTAGCACTTGCGATCTACTATTGTTCTGCGGAATTGCGGTAGAACTTGAAGCTCTCGGATCTGAGAAATACTCTTGAGCTTGCTTAAATGCTTCTTTTTGCTTCTGTAGGTTAAGTGGGGCTGGTTTAATGTTAGCGCGGCGCACCCATTGCGTCGCTTGCTTTCCCGTTCCCATCTCTTGCGCACCAGTTGTAGCTCCACTGCGTGTCACTATATTAACTGTAGGGTCTGGTTCTCTTTTTTCGGCTCCAATCAACTGGATATTCTGATTGACCTGTGGTGTCTTTGCTTGCATCTTAGCCTGTAACTGAGGGCATTCTTCGATGATATGGTCAGAAGATTTACAATATCTGCAGAGGGTTGTAGGATTTTGGCAATCCCTAGCAAAATGACCTTGTTCTCCGCAATTATAGCAAGTGATCTGTCCTCTTCCACGACCCAAATTTGTTGTGCGTCCGCGTCCTCTGTAATTTGCTGCTCGGGCGTCCCGAGATTGGTCATAAGGTGGACCTGCTGTGGGTCCTTGTGTCTCTGCTTGTACCCTATAAACATCATGCTTTCTTTCTATCATAAGATCATATGCTCTACAATTGTTCTCATCATGACCTACTGATTTACAGAAATTACAATATAGATTCTTTGGAGTTTGTACATATTTCTGAAGTAAGTGGCATTCTTGTGGTCTATGACCTCTAGTTCTGCAGATTTCACACCAAGGCCCTTGTGCCTGTGGTAAAGGATTAGGTGCTCCAGTTGCAATGTAGTCTATGAAAACAGGACAATGGTCCTTTGAATGACCTTGGGCTTTACATTTTGTACACCAAATTTCTTCCTTAATCTCCTTGCCTTTCTTAATATCATGCACTTGCAAGGTTAAGTTTGCTAATTGGTTCTGTAAATGCGCAACATCGTTGCTTGTTCCTGCAATTGGCGAAGCTTCTAGTTTCATAGCCATTTCTAGAGCTTGTTCCTGAGTATTGAGATTCTGTTGCATAAGAGGAAGTCTAATGTGTGGGAGCAGCGCAGCAATGAACCATTCTTTATGTTGCTGTGGTGCAAACTCGAAGCTTACTTGATCTATCAAAGCTTTGAACTTCTGGTCAAAATCCCATACTGATTCTGTAGGTAACTGTTTGATGTCTTTGAGCTCTGTTATACACTGTGATTCTGACTTAGGTTTCTTGAATTCTCTAATCATGGCATTTCTTACCTCAGCAAGCGTCCTATTCTGTGCTGCTGAGTATTTCATGAACCAAGTCAAGGCTCTTTCTCTTAGTGTGGTTGCTAACTGAACCAGTTTAACAGCATCATCATTAATTTGCTTAATTGTCCAAATGGCTTCACATAAGAACCAGTGCTGCTCAGGGTCCTCTATCCCTGTTCCTCTAAAAGTTGGTAGTTTCATGTCATCACCCATCCTTCTTGCACGGGTTTGAGGTGGAGGTACTGTAGCAGTGCCTCCGGGATGGTTAAACAAAGGTGGTACAGAGGTACTAGAAGTAGCGTGTGGGCTACTCGAAGGTGTTACTGTAGGATTATACTGAGCTCCGTCTGGTTTTTGCGGTGTAAAGGGGTAATACGGGATATGAGCACTCCCCTGTCTTTCTATATGGCTTGCTCTAGGGACTTGGCGATTGTCTGGGCTAGACTCAAAAGGATATTGGTCAAGGCCTACTTTATATCGTTTTCCACTACGAGTGCAACCAATAACTTCAGGATCACTATCAGAATCTACGGACATTACTTGACTATGCTATTCATCAGAAGCAATACATAGCTTTCCTTTTTCATACAGAAGCATTTTAATCCATAAGTTCAGAGAATTTAAGAACTTACCTCTGTGTACTTGGAAGAAACTCCTCTCAGCTTCACTGAAACTCTTTCTTGTATCGACTGCAAATTCGGTAATAAAACCTTCCAGTAGACTATTCAACCAAAAGTCTACTGCGCGGGACACAGGATTGTCTATCCGCTTCACAATACTAGCTAGCTCAGGCGTCCACGTGACGGGTCGATCAACATGCAGCGTAGGTCTAGAATCTGCTAACTTGGCTATCCAAGCGTGTAACTCCAATGCAAACGTAACAAAGAAAATTTCGTAAAGGTCAGCATAAATATACTTCTGTAACCAATCTTCTGTTTGAAGCGTAGGGCTTCTATTTTCTTGTTCAGCAAACTCTTTAGCCTTTAAATCAAACCAGTCTCCAATTTCCTTAGTTGTAGGGTTCCAGTAACACATTTGGAACCATTTGTTGGTCACTAGGCAACGGAACCATTTGTTGGCTCCAACAGTATCTCACACGTTGCTGAAAGAACAAGTCTCATTCGCGCGGCAACGGAACCATTTGTTGGACTGCTCTATCTCGCGCGTCGCCAAAATAACAAGTCTCATTCGCGCGGCAACGGAACCATTTGTTGCACTGTTCTATCTCGCGCGTCGCCAAAATAACAAGTCTCATTCGCGCGGCAACGGAACCATTTGTTGGCTGCTTTCTTGGGCAGACCCGGGTTTTAATGAAGCGCAGCAACAAAACCCCTTGGCGCACTGGCCCTCTCGGCAACGAGCTGCGCGGCAGCTCGAGGTCTCACCCGAAGTGGCTATGGGGGGGTTAAGGAATCAGGTTTCCTTAACCGGGGTGACGCGGAGATAGCTTTTCCTTGAATGGTTCCTGCGAAATCGGCGGTCGGACCTTCCCGCAGGCCGCTCGGCGCAGCTGCGCGGGTCCCTTCCTTGGCAGGTCTACTGCGCAGTTTCTCCTTTCCAACGCAGCAGGCAACTATTTCTTGGGTCGACGCGCGAAACACTTTCTCGCCCTTCGCATCTAGCGCAGTAACGCAGTCTGCTCTCGCCGCAGCGACTGTGCGTTACTACCTCTTTAGTACTTAAGATACTTATAGTTATCAAGGGATCTTTCCAACTCGCTCAAACAGTCACAAAGATAAGACAGAAGTCTTGCATACACAAATACTGAACTCGAAATAGTTATCATTCACACAAACATTATAACAAGAAGATATAAGTGAAGCTCATCTCCTCGAGGAAAACCACGTCCTCAGGAGTTTTATATTAACCAGAAAATGATAGAGTTATACAATATGCTGCGCACACAGCTGCAGCCTTAGAACTTATAGGAAACTCCACGCACACAGCTGGGAGCCCTTTTCTCAAGCTTGTCTCCTCTCTATGGAGATTACAAAGGCACAGACGTCGACTCAGACTGTCTGGCAACTCAGGGATTAGCTCCTCGGCTATCCGATTTCCTCTCTCTAGTTCTACACACCAGGTAGAAATTACAGTGAAGGATAATCAACACATGATCTATCCCTTTAGACTGGCTCTCTAACAGTCTAGCATCTAACTCTCTAACTCTCCAAAAAGGGAGGAACTGAAGGAAGGGAGGAAGAACCCTCTACCCATTACAGTGATTCATCTATATAGGTAGCCATGACGGTCACACCTTTACAAAACTGTGGGCCTTTCCCAACAGTGATTCCCAAAAACCCTAACCACGCACATGGCTAGGTGTACTGTAGGCGCCGCTTGCAGTCACGTCGCCGCTTCCTGCAGGCTCCATGAATTCCGGCGCAGATTGTGGGTATGGGCGATCGTCCTTCGCCTTCAATGCTCTGGTCCGTTGCTCCTCCTTGATCCGAGCAACCATAACTTCTGTACTAAGCCTTTAAATGAGGGTAGCTAAGCCCTCTACTCCATCACCTTATTTATTATGGTAGCTGAGCCACCTTCATTCTTCGATGACGTGCGCGCGAGCTCCGCAATTTCCGGTCCGTGATCTGCGCTGAGATCATCCATCTGGCACCGTACTGCGCACCGTCTCCTTCTTACCCAAAACTTAGTGCTTGTCCCAAAATTAGCACTTTCCTTCCATACTCGTGCTTTTTCCCAAAATTCGCAGCTTTTACTATAGCTGCGACCTTGGCCCCAACAGAATACAATATACATATGTGAAATACATTACGAAGTTACAAATACATCAACACTCCCTCTTAACTAGGAAGGTATTTCTTGACACAGATCTGCTAGCACAAGTCTTCTTCTTTGGATCATCATCACTGGATCATCGTCATCGTCACTGCTGCTGCTATCTCAATCAATCTCAAATCTACTCGTCATAGGAAGTTCTACAGAGCCAACCCTTTTTCATGCTGGATGTAGGCCTGCCACCTACAGGTCTTGATCATCTACAGAGCCAACCATTTTTCATGTTGGATGTATCACATCTACAAAGCCAGCCCTTTTTCATGCTGGATGTATCACATCTACAGAGCCAACCCTTTTTCATGTTGGATGTATCACATCTACAGAGCCAGGCCTTTTTCATGCTGGATGTAGGCCTAGCCTCCATGTAGGTCTTCATCATCTCTGCGAGCAAGCCATCAAGTAAGTACACCTCAAGACCGATTACACTGCCTCTACAAAACCTGCAAGATCTCCCAGGACTAATTACACTGACTCTGCAAAACCTGCAAGAGCATCTCAGGACCATTTATATGCCTTTGCAAAACTTGTGTACCATACTGTCACCTCATCGTCTTCATATCACCTCATAGTCCATGAAGCACAACCCAGATGCACATCACACAACACTTACATTCACTGGCATGGGAAGACATACTTGAACCATTCGTGAAAGGCTCAGCACTTATATCTATGCCATGGGAAGACACACTTCAACCATGCGAGAATGGCATCACACTTATATCCATAGCCATGGGAAGACACACTTCAACCATGCTAGGAATGGCACAACAATTATATCGCAGCCATGGGAAGACACACTTCAACCATGCTCGAATGGCACATGTGCATCTGTGTCTCCGGACTCTTCACTTCCCCTTGGAAGGAATCTCGATCTGAAGTACACCAAGTCTCTCTCTGAAGTACTCAAAATTCACCCTGGCTAGCAGCTTCTTCAACATATCGGCTATTTGCTCATCTGCCGCAACATACAAGAGCTTCACTGCTCCTCTCTACACCATATCCCTGATATAGTGATATTTGATCTCAATGTGCTTCGACTTGTCATGGAACACCGAGTTCTCAGACAGCTCCACACAACTCTGGTTGTCATAAAGGATACCAGTAGCGCCCAATGGGAGATCAAATAACTCAGACAATAGCTTCCTCATCCATACTGCCTCACAACTAACTGAACAAGATACAACATACTCTGCTTCGGCTGTACTCAGTGCTACGTAGGACTACTTCCTGCTAAACCAAGAGATCATACCTGATCATATACTGAAGCAGCACCCAGAAGTTCTCTTCCTATCTGCAGCACTGCCTTCCAAATCTTAATCAACATAACCCTCCTAGTTAACCTTTTGATTCGCATCATACTTGAGCCCATAATCAACTGTACCCTTCAGGTACCTCAGAATACGCTTTATAGCAACCAGGTGAACACCTCTGGGATCCGTCAGGAGCTGGCTCAATGTGTTCACCGCAAAGCAAATATATGGTCTTGTGTTTGTCAGGTACATCAAGGACCCAATCATCTGACAATACACTGTGACATAAACCGGCTCAGATGAAGCATCACACAGAAGCTTCAGGTTTGATGCCATAGGTGTGGCCATGGCCTTGCAGTCCATCATCCCAAAACTCTTCAGGATCTCTTCTGCATACTTCCCTTATCCAAGGAAGATTCCATCGGTGCTCTGCCACACCTCCATACCTAGAAAGTATTGCATCATACCCAAGTCCTTCATCTCGAACTCGGCAGCAAGATTCCTCTTCATATCGGCAATCAATATATCCTCACCTGTAACAAACAGGTCATCCACATATAGAAGTAGTATCACTGGATTGCCTTCCTCAAACTTGTAGTAAAGGTTGGAGTCCGCTTTACTTTTAGTAAAGCCCAAACTGGATAGGAAGCCATCTATCCTGCTGTACCAAGTCCTGGGTGGTTGTTTCAAACCATACAGGGCTTTCTTCAGTTTGCATGCATGAGTCCCTCTGTCATGTGTCTCAAACCCGAGTGCTTCTCCACATACACTTTCCTCTTTGACTACACCATTCAAGAAAGCTCCCTTGAAATCCATCTAGTGTATCTTCCACTTCATCACTTTAGCCAAAGCAAGTACTATTCTGATGGAAGTGTACCTGGCTATAAGATCAAAAATCATGAGCCACAACCTGGCCTTGTATTTCTCTATGCTTCCATCTGCAGCATACTTGATCTTATAGATCCACTTGGAAGTTACAACAGACTTCCCTTCAGGTCTTGGGACCACATCTCAAACATCATTCTTCATGAACGACTGGTATTCCTCGACCATGGCATCCTTCCATTACTGCATCCCGGATCCTGGGAACTTTAGATTCTTCAATATCTTCAATAGATAGTTTTCTTGAACTTCGTTGCTGGAACAAATGTTGTAGTCCTTTTTTTGTAGGTGATTGTACACGATCTTTCCTACAAGGCAAGTTAAATTGCATGATTAGAAACATCTCATAGTTTTCAGAACAAATTCTTACACATAAAGAAATATGTCATACAGTCATGCAATTAATTTAGCCAATGCTTCAATACAACATTTATCCATATCCCGTAACTTTCTAGATGCCTTCCAATCTCTACCAGAACATTGTTAAGAGTGTGCACAACTCCCAACATGTCAGCAAAGAGGTTTCATTCTAGATAAGTAGCAATGGAATGTTGTACAGTGCCATAGGCCACTTACCCATCACATGCATATTAGTAGTATATTGTTCATTAATGCAATTATTCTAATATGCATAGTACACAACCTAAGTCTAGGAACATAAGTATATACATCATTGAACAATATTATTTGAACAATCAAATATACAAGAAATGACAATTCAAATACTTATCTTTGTTTGTTTGTTGTGTGGACTCCCTCTCAATCTTTGTTTCCTTGCAGGAACTACTAGAGTGTGCTCCCTCTTGATCTTTGCTTCCTGGATTACCTGTCCTTGAACTTATATCCATCCTCAATCACTATGCATGCTTACTAGTATCATCATTGTGTTATCCTTGAGATCTCATACATAATCATACATTCATTAGTATAATCTTAATACTATCAAAACACAATAATATTAAACATGTATAGTCATGATCATTTCAAACACAGATAATAGGCATTAGTATTCAAGGTTTCAGGGAGTACTTCTTTTACTTATGCATATTCTTATTTAACCATAGGACTCTTCTGGTTAGTCATATCATCAATCAAAGTAAGAAACATAATATGCATAAACCCTAGATTACTCAAACTTATAACTTCATGAATAATCATTATCAATCATACAAAAGTATAAGATCCTTACATAGGGTAGGATTCTAACTTGATATAGGAAAAACATACCTGGTCATCATATTTGCTAGTTATGTCTAGCAATGTTTTTCCTGTTCTCTCCAATGACCTGCATAACTCATAATTTAACCATTGTAGAACCAAATTATACATACCTCTATGTAATCCATGACTATGGATGAGTCTTTGTCTTCATGTCACTATGGTCTTGATCTAGGACTTGATTTGTACCTTCATGTTAGCGGATAACATTCTCCTCATACAACACCATAGTGCATTAGTACAATCATAATACAATCATAAGTGCCATAACCCTAATCAATGAATGTCTTCTATCATTCATTCATACTTTTACTAGGGTGATAAGACAAGTCTAAAATTAGACAAGATTGTTACTAAAATCAATAGCATGAAGACAATCATATTATAAACTTAATCATGAATAGATTTCAAAACATACATGTAAGTCATACATGTCAGATTGCTAGTAGTAGTAGTTATTGTTGTTCCTTTTGTTCTTAGGACAATCTGAGGAAAAGTGTCCTCTCCTTGGTATGTGTTGTGAGAGCTTGATCTTCATTCCTCATCTTTTCTTCTTGAGCTATAATTTGAGCTTCTTCCTGTGAGCATTCTTCTCACAGCCTACTGAAAGAGAAAAGTTTCTTCCTAGAACAAATTCCTTGGATGAAGGAATCCCATGACCTAGGAAGGCCATTAAGTGTGGTCATTACCACTTCTCCATTCTCTACAGCTTCAAGTTGTTCTTTTATCTGGGAGACCCTTGAAGAGTAAGACTACATGGTCTCCGCATTCTAGATCTAGATGTTCTTTAGTTGATTCCTTAATGTCATCTTCCGATTTATGTTCTTCCCTTCAAATAGCTTGGTCAAGGAATCAAACATCTCCTTAGCCGTCCTTAGGGAAGACACATGGGGTATGAGATGGTCCTTAATAGAATCAGCAATGATTCTCTTGGATTTGACCAAGATCTTCTTGTGTGAAGACTTAGCCTTATCTCCCTCTGGAACAGGAACCTCTTCACTTCTATAAGTGTCCAACTCATTTTCTTCTAGGATTAGCCCAATCCTATACTTCCATGCTCGGAAGTTATCAGCCCCTTCAAGATTATTCTCAAGCTTGGTGTGGTAAGACATCTTAAAGAGTACTTCAAATGGAAATAGAAAAGATTTAGGTCTTACCGCTTGATTTGCTGAAAACTAGATCTGGATTTGGATTAGGGTTTGTTAGAGAAACCCTAAAAATTCAAACTTTTGAAAAGATAGAAAGATGCACCTTGATGAGCTGATCAAGATGGTATACTCAGAATTTGAAAAATGCAAAGTTTCACCCCTCAAATTTGCTTTTTAGACTTCTGGATTCACTAGGGAGGACCCTGAATTAGGGTTTGATTTTCCCGGAGCTTCACCCATCCAAAAATTTCGATCTTGGTTCTAAACTTTGATTTTTCAGAGGAGTTTCCAGCCATGGTCTCATATTTCAGAAATTCCAACTTTTGCAGAAACCTTAATTTTCGGCTTCACTAGAGAGGACCCCAAACTAGGGTTTGATTTTCCCAGAGCTTCACTCAACTAAAAAGTTTGATCCAAAGCTCTAAACTTCGATTTTTCCAAGGATCTTCTAGCCATGGTCTCAGATTTCATTCCACTTTTTGTGGAAACCCTAATTTTTAGGTCAAAATCTGAAAATGCTCAAAATTGAATTCTGTTTCGACAGAAAGATGTGCCTTGCTGAGGAGAGTCAATCTAGCCTCCTTCCTTTCAAGATATGTGGAGAGAAACCCAAAAAACAAGAAGCCCTAGCTTCCGCAACTGCACAGTGTCTTCTTCTCAGGTTAGCTCTGATACCATGTTAATTTTTTAGCATCAATTTAATATACTCTAGGATCTTTACTGAAAGAATAACATGTACACCATATCAATCACAAGAAGCAAACACAAGAGACAATAGACACACAGAGTTCCTTGGGGAAAACCATAAAGGTGAAAAACCCCAATAACTTCCTCATAGATAGATAGAGCAATGATACAAAACCCAAGCATAAGAGATAGTCTCCTAGCATCAGCTTCTCCTCCTCCACTAGTGCGCCACTCTCCAATGAGTGTATAAGTGAGAAAGTTAATAATCAAATAGAGTGCCTTCCGCACTCTATTTATACATGACTTGACTTGCCTAATAACCTTACTAGGTCGGCCTCAACTTAATCACATAAAATAATGCTGACAGGGCCGACCCCCAATAGGGTGCTCTAATAACCCTTAAACCCACATGACTTATACAGGGTCGACCCCATCAAGGTGGTCTAATAACCCATCAAGTATAAGTTACGACACTTACAATATAAATGACGACACTTCCGTATAGAGGAATAATAACATCTCTATAGGAATACAATATACATATGTGAAATACATTATGAAGTTACAAATACATCAACAAGGAGTGTTAACTCTCCAAACCTAATCCAGGGCACTAACCTAATCTTGTTGGTGATATGAAAATCAAATTTGGTCAATTTTAGATTCAGCGCCAATTTTAAGGGTAGTTTGCTTAGTTTCAGGAATGGGCGTGAAACTTGTGGTGTGTCGACTCGAGAAATATGAACCAAACAATGCAAGATGCTCACTAATCTACCTTTCAATTCAATGAATGTTCTAATCTAATGAAAAGTTAGAGGTTCATGTGTCTTTCAAACATGCAAAGTTTCTAGTAGATTTCGCATTTTAATGCATAGTTCTTCAAAAATGAAATGATTTCAATGATCAATGAAAATCAAATAAGATGCTTTAAAAACCAAATGTTAAACTATTACTAGTGAGATCCACTTTCTCATTCACAAGGTCACCATAAGGTGTGAGTGAAGAGGATACGGTGGCTCATACACAACCTATCACAAGAAAAATTGATATCTAAAGGTGCAATTTTCTCTAATTGTGCATGAAAACCATGAAAACATTCTAAATCCAAAACCAAATGCAACAAATAAAAGTTTATTTTTGTCCTTGGAAAGAAATTATTCTCAAATTAACTCCAAATGTGATGCTCAAAGTTTGGTTTTAAATGCAAATGTATTTGAATGATTATTTCAAATGCATATGATTGATATTTTGTTTGATGTTTCCAATCAGAATGTGTATGGGATCTCAGATTTAAAGGTTTTTAAGTTGCCCTGCTAAATATAAAGCATAAAAGAAATTGAAATATTCAGATATCTTTGATGTTTATTCGAATGGCATCATTAAATAATATATCTTAAGAAGTAATTCGTAAAAATTTCTCCTACAGATTTAAATAACTATTCGATGTATTCTATGCTGAATAAGAAGAAGCAGAATATTTTATTAGAATGGCATCCACCTGAGGGCCATTTTTGATCAACACTTAAGATAGCTAGATTCCAAAGTTAAAAGTGATCACACTGCGATTGGTAGAAGCACTCGCCAGGTGGCGGACAGACTCCATACATTACTTAAAGATATAATATCAAACTCTTAAATAAAAA
This sequence comes from Larix kaempferi, assembly GCA_027924585.1. Classification (NCBI taxonomy): domain Eukaryota; kingdom Viridiplantae; phylum Streptophyta; class Pinopsida; order Pinales; family Pinaceae; genus Larix; species Larix kaempferi. The sequence continues at coordinate 31,420,208 of BSBM01000047.1, read as the reverse complement.
CCAATTTGCAATTCACAGTTCTGGTTCGAATTCTGGAAAAACAAATGCCTTTCGAAATGTTTAAAATAAAAAATGCAGAGAAATTTAAGAAGAAACCAGGATACAGCTCGTGATTCAACTTTGGGGAAGACGCATTTCATTTTTACATAGAACACTTAGAGAATTTAAAGATTGCTTAAATCAAAGAGAAATAACCAAATTGTTTGACAAGATCTGGGAACGCTTAGTCGTTATGCATGATTTTACACGATGCATGTCCATCCAGTTCGATGCTTTATTTTGATTGGCATTTACAAGGGCAGAGAATGATACAATGTACCCGATTGAAAGTTGAACAATTACGATTAGGTTAGGTTATAGAATCCAAGTTCGATGCTTGAGCTATGATTTGCTTGAGCTTAACATTCTCCGTGTACACTCTGATTGCCAGGAGGTATGTGTCATAGCCCTAGGAAATCCAGGAGTATTAGTCTCCCATTCTACGATATGCCCGACTGAAGGCAAATGTAACCATCATTGAATGAAGAATCCCAAATGGATCAGAGCCGTTTAAGTTCAAAAACTGATGGCAATAAAAAACAAACATCTGTAATTGAAGGACCCGATGTTTCTATGCCAAAGGATGGCCGATAAGAGCAGGTTATTACTTTGCATAAAGGGCAGTGGGAGTTATTGAAAAATATTTATTTTCTTGCAGTTGACGAATTTGACGGCCAACGATTATCATCCAGAGCTCAATTTACGATTTAGATCAGAGATTATGCGCCAAATTTTCCATATTTAGTATTTAGGTGAGATCAGAGATCTTGATCTTTGCGACTTGCAGAGGATTGTTAATAGTACGAATGATCCTCCTAGGCTGAAATAGCTTAACAGGTCACTAACAATATATCAAGGAATCCAACGTCACACAGTAGCAGATGAAGAGGATGATGAAAGGTATAGTGGACGGGCGAAGGCTATGGGATGACGTTGTCAGCATGATCGGAAATCTATGTAATAATTCTGCTTCATGAATTCAAACAGATGTTAACATCTAGAAAATCATACAAGACTCGGAGAAAAACTTAGCAGAAGATATACGGGATTTATAATGCTGCTCCAAGCTTTCGACAGCGAAATGAATAGAGTCAATCAAGGGAAGAGTTCAAAATCTGTCACTATGGTAAACAACATCAAATGGGAATTAAATTCTAGAGGCTGCGATAAATATAAAGAGCGGTATCGCCAAGGTAGAGATCGATTGAATTTAATCTTGGATAATTAAACATTTGCCCGAGATCAAACCAGGGTTATACAAAAACAACATTTTCGTAGATACCCGATTAGATATGCTAGGTACCTCATGTTTCTGCAACTAAGACCAATAATGACCAATGTCCGGATCTTTAATATCAAGGTTTAAAATAAAATATAAAACAAGATCCAGAATTCTCGATCTATGCAGAGATAATCGACTTTAACTAACGCAGAGATCTCAAAATAAAATATAAAATAAGATTCACATGATTGTTTTAAACGTTGTTCTCTTTGGATCTAGATCCATAGGATTGTTTTAAACATTGTTCTCTTTGGATTAAGGGATGAGTGTTGTGATTAAGACACAGAATCGATTTGATTCAATCCTTAACAGAACGAATATACAAAATCCAACCAAGATAGATAAATATCAGAGATCTGAAAACTAATTTTAATGGAATGCAAGTTGGAAACAAAAATTTTGAATAAACAAAAAGAACATATAGGAACAAATCTGAAGAAAGAACAGCAAAATATGAAGAAATGTCAAGAAAATTCAAGAGATTTCAACAAGCAGCATGGTCGCCAATCTAATAATAGAAAATAGTGTAGGGACGCGTCTACTCTAGATATGCTATCTTACTAAGAAATGGTGAGTTTCTATGTCAGAAATGAAATGATTAATACAAATTTATTAATATCTAGATTCAGCCATTAAACATTCATTAAGATCTAAATCCATTTGAGGATTCAAGTCAAGCATAATAAGCAAAATTCAAACCCTTGAATAGAAAAAACATGAATTATTTCATATTAAAAACAAGGAAGAAGATACATATTTACCATGGATCCTGGTGTGCATCCTTCCTCCATTGCCATGAACTATCCTTTCTTCACCCTTGCCTTTGATGAATATGATCTCTCCTTTCTTCAGAATCTCTCCAGCATGCCTTTGCTCCTTTTTACCTCCTCTTACCATGCCCCACATGCCTTTCTTTTATAGCATTGGGAAATGGGATTTCAAGTTACTCTTTTCAATGTGGGATAATCATTTTTTATTATTTTCTCTTAAAAAACCCACTTTCCATAGTTTATTAGGCTTTTTTCACAACTTAGCATATTTAAGTACCTTTTAATGCATTTTTGTGCATTTCTTCTCACTATCTGACTATTAGAGCTTTGATTTGAGCTTTTGGTGAGCAGTTCAATCACTGAACTTTGTCTCTATTAAGCTCCTTCATTCTTTACTCAATCTTTCCAGTTATAGAAGTAATGATTAGATCAGAGAGGATTGTTCTCTCTAGTACTTATTTTTGTCTTCATGTTGTGGGCGAATGGTAAAAGTATGCTTCCACCTTCACCTAGTTAAGGGTGTTAATTTGATTGTTAATAGGTATTAAGACAAAACAAAGAAAAAAAAATCAATTCAATTAAAAAGTTGTCGAAAATTCAGATAAAAAAATTTCAAACTTTTTTATTTTTATTTTTTATTTAAAATTATTATATTTCATGATTTTTTCCTTTTTTAAATAAATAAAATCTGATTCGCATGCACTGCCAATCAAATTTTCTTAAAAACATATTATCATACATTCCACACATTGGCAAATGCGCAACAATAACTAAAATGTGATATTCAGTGATCTAGACATTTCATAAGTGGCGATGTTGAAAAAGCGAGCGATGAGAATCTACATTTGACAATATGGACATATTTATATAGGTGTCGAAGAATATCATACCTATGAAATAGTCAAAGAACACCTGCAATGAAGACTGAAAGACTAAAACAACTAGTTGCTTGGAAAGAGAGGAGTGGTATAGAGGGGGTACCAATTCGAACAAGACTAGGCTCAACTATAGAATATAAACATAAAATGTTGGGAAGACAAAGAAGACACAGAGATTGCATAGATGAAAACCAAGAATCTTAGCAGAGTTAGCAAACTTAATCAATCCCAATAGTTCATTAAAGGAGCCAAATTTTTGCATTTTTTGTACTAAATTACCAAATTTGGTCACTATGGTGTCAAGTTATATCTTAAATGAGAAGGGAAATACTTGCTTGAAGGTAAAACTAGCAATATTTTCTATGTCTTGTCTATGAAATCAAATAATCCACACAATACAATCTTATGTGAGCACTAACAGCATATCATTACTATGATAAATCCAACATCTAAATCACCCTCACTTTGAGGTGTGATTTTACAATAAATATAAAATAAGAATATGAATTAATGGCATTATTCCCAATGTTTGTTCCATTGAAGCAAGGTAAAGCCTAATATGAGGGATATGTTGTAATGTTTGTTACATAAGATACTGTAATGTGACAAAAAAAAATCATATTAACTCATAAAACAAAACAAAAAAATAAACGAACGCAAATCCTTTTGTTAAGGTGTAAATTGTTTTCTAGAATTGTAAAAAAATTAAGACAAAAAAATTGCACCTCAATAAATTGGATCCATTTCAGTGCTTGATATTTATCCAAGTTTAAAATGAATCTATACTAATTATGGGAAAATAGAAATCACTCTCGAGGAACTTGGTGAATTACTTCCACTCTTATTAATCTTACATGTGGCTATCAAGAGATCACAATTTTGATTGTCAATTATTTCATGCAAATGAGTAAGATGATGGTCATGACCTTTTAAAGTGTAAAAACAAGCATAACGTAATAGGCAACACACATCTATTTTTTTTTCCAAATTTGTACACAACAATTTCCGAGGCTTTGAATATTGAGTGGCATCACTCTTTGAAAAGTATGAGTTGTTTTTAGATATTTATACATGGCATGTGACATAATTTTGTATACATTGACAATGGCTAAATGATAGCATGTGGCATGCCTTGAATTAAGCATCTAAAGAGAATGTGCCAAAATCCTATGTCCATTCATACATTGGTGTTATATTTTGCACCAGGAAATAAGAAACCATATAAAAAAACCTCTTTGATAATAATATCCTTATTAGCTTCAATAGAACTCAAATTTAATCAAACTACTTCCTCAAGGCATGATTGAAAACATGCTTTGATACCATATCTAGGAAAATATTCATATTAAAATTCATGAAATACATATTGCCTAGATTCATTATCCATTTCCAAGAGTAAACCATGAACATATTTATTAGTCATATATAATTGTTTCAACTAATAGTATTGACTAACAAATGAGCTAATGGTATGGTATAATTTACATTTGAGGCCTTATATAGCTTTCATTTATATGCCACTATTTGTTAGAAACAATATCATTGAGCAATAAAATAAAATAAATGTGGAAATAAAACACATAAGAAAAAACTACAATATAGACACCATTATATGTGGTTCACCCGATATGGGCTACATCCATGGAGAAACACCAGTGCTTTATTTTATTTCATCTAGCAAAATGAAGGGATACAACCCACAACACATCCATTGCAACCTCCTCTTCAATATGTCACAGTCTCTCTCACACAACGTACTACATATCTATTGATACAATTACCTCTTTAAAATAGGTTTTTGTTCTAAGGAAAAAATACACAAACATAATATCTACCATCAAATCTATAACATAATAATGAATTGTCTAGATTGAATATGACATTACAACATTTTACAAGGTGATTTTTCCAAAAACTTCTCTTCGAAGGTGCTACCACCAAACCACCCCCAAGAGTGGAGGGATCCAAAAGGTTATCAATGGACACCGTTGATGAAAATAGTGGGGGGGAATCCCCTCCCGCCATCCCCCCCCCCACCCCCTCTTCAAGTAATGGGATCCAAACACGATTGAAACACAACCTTTCAATTAGGTAGATTATAATCAAGCTCCACAACAAACAATCTCCCACTTGGAGAATGATCACACCAAATCCACCACTACTAAACCTATTGGATTATGATCCAACTTGAACCTGGAAATTTTCTCATATTCACCTTCATGCTTGAAGGCCAACTGAAACTGTTGTAGGATCCTAGCTAGTATGTACCTTTTCTAACTTCAATTGTCCATCTTACCCAATTCCTTCAAAAACCTCTGAAGCCAAATCATCTCTTTATTATCCTATGTAGCAACAACATACTTTACTGTTGTTGTTGAAAATGAAACTACCTTTTTTAGTTTCAAAATGTAACTTATTTTTGTTCCACCTATAATAAATATACCTCTCAAATACCTAGGGATCCACTTTATTGCTTCCAAATGCTCGTTATCTAGATTGTTCATATACCTGCTTTCAATTCCCACTACATGTGCAATATATGGACTTGTGCACACCATCGCATACATCAAGATACCAACTACTGATAAATATGGGTACTTTGACATGTATTACATCTACTCATGTGTCTTGGGACACATCTCCTTATTTAATTTGAAATGGTTGGCCAAAGGTGTAGTAAGTATTTTTGCACCCTTCATTCTAAACCTCTCCAACACCTTCTCTGTGTACTCACCCTGAGACAATATCAATTTGCGATTTTTCATGTCTCTTGTTATTCTCATAACAAGGATTTTCTTTGCAGCACCCAAATACTTCATCGCAAATGAAATAGCTTATTTTCTTTTGAGCACATTTATATCCTACATGTTATACGATGCAACCAAGGTATTTTTTAAGGATTCTAATATTATAATTAAGTATAGTATTCTAGGCAATTATTTTGGATTGAAAAAAACATATATATAGATAGGTAGGCGTATATCAAATATGAAACATACAATTAACCACTAAAATTTGTAAATTTTGCGAAAATTATGATAAAAAAACATATTTAATGTATATATAGGTGATATTAGAGACTGAAAATGACCAAATAGCAAATTTATTTTCTGAAAAATATCCAATTGGAGAAATTTTGTCCCTAAAAATTACCCTGCATGCAACAAACATGTCATCTAGCCTCTTAAAGTAAAGACAATGGCGCAAGGGTGGGTTGGACGGACCCTCTTGCTTAACTATAACATACATCAAACACACAAATGCTCACATAGAATCGACGTGAACTGGAAGTTCCATGCAGTTGGATTCTATTACTTGTATCATTTACAAAGTTACATGTAAACAAATAAACAAGTCGGCCTTAGCCTGTTACAATATACAGAATTAAAACTCTATTCTCTCAGTGTGGTTCTCCCTGTGTGTGATCCTCTCCGTCTTCCGATCCTATGAATAACGAAATAAATATTAATCCCCTCCTCTGTGCCTCCGCACCCGTATTCTACACTGCTATGTTGTTGTTCCTGAGGTCCACTTTGCCTGGTTTCCTCAAGATGTCCTTCTTTGTCTGTTGCTCTGCCTCTGACCCGACGGATCTTGTATTTTTTAGCGCCCCCCTTACCACTCTGCACAATCTCCATCTGTGGAAACACCTAGCCTGGTCTCAACTACCTTCTTAAATGCCATTAACTTCCTCAACAACCCGCAATGACTGTAGGTACGTTTCCTTTGAATTCTACACCTCTCTGACTTTGCTACAGTTGTCAGTCTCATCACGGTCCTCTTGATATGTTGACCTTCTTCTGTCAATCAACTTCTACAATTTCTCCTAGGTCCCAATGCCCTTGCATTAGTCTCCCCAGATGAAAAGAACTCGACTACTCCATTAGTATCCTGTATTATTCTTCTGAAATCCATGTTGCTTCCTTCAGCTCATCATCCCTCCTTCAGACTAAGTATTCTTTCTTCTGCGAACTCCTTGTGTGTTTGACTTTACGCTCATCCACTACTTCGACGATCTCTTCTATGTGTCGGTCTGGAATTTGTCCCGTCCAATCGATATTCGACACTTTTGCACTGCTGCTTGTTGAACCTTCTTCATACTTGTACAGTTCTGATACATTGAACGCAGGAGAAATGTTCATTTCCTTCGGTAGCTCCAACACACAAGCATTGTCCAAAATATTTTTCAGAATCTTACATGGTACAATCTTCTTCAGCTTCAGCTTGTTGTATTTTCCTATTGGGAAAATCTCTTTCCTCAAGTGTGCATAGACTAAGTCTCCTTCACTGAATGACTATAGCCTCTTCTTCTTGTCAACCCTCAACTTGTATGCCGCGTATCTCTTTTCAATGTGCTTATGTCCATCTTCATGCACTTCTTTCATATGCTCTGCGAATGTCTCTTAGATTAGAAGAAATTTGAGGTCTAAAATGGGCCTCCTAAGGACAATAATAAAATAATAGTTGAAATAATGAAATAATAGTTAAAATAATAAAATAATATTTATTAATTTTGGAGGAAGAAAGAAAAAAAACTAATTTTTTTGTTTGTATTTTCAACATATCTCCCCGTGTTTTTACTCAAATTTTGAATGGGAGAACTCATTGGATGTGGAATTAAATTCCGTATCCAACGAGTACCCACACTGCATCCTTTTGATAGACCCTGATGCCCCAAAAACAAAAAATAACTGAAAAAAACATGATGATGACATCATCATCACATTTTTTCAGATATTTCTTATTTTTGGGGCAGTGAGGTCCGTGAAAAGTATGTAGTGTGGGAACTCGTTGGACAAACGAGTGCTCCCGCTCGAAATTTGAGTAAAAACACAGGGAGATATGTTGAAAATACAAACAAAAAAAGTACTTTTTTATGTTAAATATCTCAAGTCAACCATTATGGTTGACTCATTTTAATGAAATTATATTGGTTCTTGAATTCCTACTCATCAAGAAATTATGGTTTCCTCATTTTTTTATATGATGGCTTGTTTTCTTATAAGGCCCATTTTAGACCTTAAATTTCCTCTAATGTGCATCCGCGCTCTTTCTTATCTTTGTTGGTATCGCAACCGGATCCACCGCACCATGTGGACTTCGACTTTGAACAATATGGATGGGCTCATACCTATCAATCGATTCCTAGAATTGTTGTATGTGGGTTCCTTTTGCACCAACACGTTCCCCCACTACTTGGGTTTGTCGATTGTCAAACATATGAGAAGTTTTCCCAAACTTTTGTTTACCACATTGGTCTGTCCATCAGTCTGTGGATGATATTTTGAGCTAAGATGCAACTTCATTTCCAGCTTCTTCCACAGGTTTCTTCAGAAATGACCATAAACTTGGTATCTCTGTCTGATGTTATACTCTTTGGAAACCCATGCAATCTGACTATCTCCTTGAAGAATAGTACAACAATTCTTGTGGCGTCACTTATCTTTCGACACGGAATAAAGTTTTCCATTTTCAAAAATCCTTCGACTACCAAAAGGATTGAGTCGTTACCTTGCTGTGTCTTCAAAAATCCTAGCACAAAGTCCATGCTTAGGTGCTACCATGGGATATTCAGCACTGGAAATGGTGCATATAGCCCCGTATTCTGACTTCACTCTTTCTCCAACTGGTAAGTTCGACAATGTCATACCCACTTACCGGCATCTTTCTTCATCCCTGGCCAATAATACTTTTCTTCGACCAACACCTTGGTCTTGTCGATGCCAAAATGACCTTCTAATCAGCCATGATGCAATTGTTGGATTAGGTTCTCTCCTACGGATTGCTTGGGAATGCACAACTGTTTTCTCTTGAATAGGTATCCTTCTTGGAAAAAATAATACAATTATGGAGTTATGTCGACACTCCATGGTTCACAACTAGACTCCCATGCTCTCACAAAATCCTCGTCAGTCTCATACTCTGTATTTACTGACTCAATTCCTGTCGCCTAAACCATTGTTGTGTTCAACAATGCAACTCTTCGACTCAGTTCGTCTGCAACCTTGTTCAAATTGCGCGACTTATGTCGCAACATGAAGTTGTATCCCTACAAGAATTCAACCCATTTCATGTGTTGTTGATTCAACTTCGATTGAGTATTCAAGTACCTCATTGCTTGGTGGTCTGTATATAACACAAACTCCTTGGGCAACAAATAATGCCTTCATTTCTTCAACGCTTGCACAATAGCATAGAACTCCTTGTCATAGACTGCATATTTCCACTTTGCTTCATCCAAATTTTCGCTGAAGAACGCAATTGGTCGGCCCTCTTGGATCAACACTGCACCAATTTCCATTCCACTCGCATTGCAATCGACTTGGAAAACTTTGTTGAAATCTGGGAGAGCTAGCACTAGGCTCTTTGTCACCTTTTGCTTCAAATTGTTGAAGGATTTATGGGTAGCTTTTGTCCACTTAAACTCCCCTTTCTTCATGCACTCTGTCAACGGTACAAATATCTGACTGAATCCTCTAATGAACTTCCAGTAAAAAATAGAAAGTCCATGAAAAATACGTACTCCTATTGTGCTAGTCGGTTCTGTCCCCAAGATTACCTTTTCGGGGTCCATCACTAAGCCTTTACCTGAGATTACGAATCCGAAGTACACCAATTATTCGTTCATGAAGAATCATTTCTATAGGTTCACCATCAGATTCTCTTCCTCAATCTTCCACAACCCTTGTTGAATGTTCTCCAAATGTTTGACTTTGGTTTGACTGAATATCAAGATGTCATTGAGATACACTACGATGAACTTTCCCAAGAATGGATTAAGTAATTGGTTCATAGAACTCATGAATATACTAGGTGCATTAGTCAATCTGAAGGGAATGGCTAACCATTCATACAATCCTTCATTCATCTTGAAGGATGTCTTCCACTCATCACCTTATCTGACCCTGATCTAGTGATACCCACTCTTTAGGTCGACCTTGGTGAATTATCTCTCTCCACTGAAACAATCCATCAAGTCATCAATCCTTGGAAATGGAAACATGTACTTGATCGTGATCTTGTTGATTTCTCTGGAGTCTGTACACATCCTCCACTATCCTCCCTTCTTCGATGCTAATACCGCTGGTACCACGCACGAGCTCATACTTTCTTTGATCAATCATTTGTCCAACAACTCTTGGACTTGTCGATTGTGTTCCTAACCCTCTTTTGGAGTCATCCTATGTGGTGCATGGTTTGGAAAACTCGACCCTGGAATCAAGTTGATCTGATGGGATATGCTTCTCGTCGGTGACAATCCCGTCAATGCCTCATCGACCATTATGCTCTTAAAATCGTTGAGCATTTCTTCGACTTCGATTGGAATCCTTTCCATCGCTGACCTTTCGACACATGGTCCTTTTGGAATGATGGTGAAACATCCCAACTATTTCTCTTCCTCTGCTAGGAATTCCTTCGTTGATCACATCAACACTCTCTTCTCCCAATAGTTGTTCTCGCCTTTCTTGTAGTCAGTGCCATCCTCCTGCTTTGGATTCAACATCCTCCATGTTTTATTTTTCCACACTACGACTGTGTTTGCTCAACCATCATAGATCATCTTTCGATCATATTGACATGGCCTCCCTAACAACATATGACAAGAATCCATTGGGATTACATCACACAACACATTGTCTTCAAATTTTCCAACTTTAAAGTTGATCCTGCACTGTCTGGTTACCTTCACCTGCTGTCCTTTCTATAACCAGGATATCTTGTATGGATTTGGGTGTTGTTGACATTTGAAACCCAACTTTTCGATGACCTCCTTCGACACTAATTTTTCTGTACTACCACCATCAACAATGGTCTTGCAGTATCTGTTGATGATCAGCACTTTGGTCTGAAAGATGGCCTTTCGTTGTGCCATCTCCTTTTCTTCGTGCTAGTTGTCTTGGACCAATGTTCTCCTGGTCATCATGTTTCGACCTTTTCCTCTACCCTCTTCGCCGATGTCGGATATAGAATCTATCTTGTCATCGCCCTGGTCATCTCGTCGATGTCTAGGTTTCGAATCCTCCACCACTTGTAGGTTCTCCATGCATTCATAAGCTTTTATTCAAGAGCCGGTATCGGGATATCTCCTACTTTAAGGATGTTGCTGCTTTGATAGCAGCTGGCACAATATCGGGTTGGTCGGACCCTCTTTCTTAACTATAACACACAACAAACACACGAATGCTCACAATGAATCGACATGAACTAGAAATGCCATGAAGTTGTCTTCTATTACTTGAATCATTTACAAAGTTACATGCAAACAAATAAACAAGTCAGACTTAGCCTGTTACAATATACAGAAGTAAAACTATGTTCTCTCAGTGTAGTTCTCCCTATGTGTGATCCTCTCCATATTATGATCCTCTGAATAATGAAAGAAAGATCGATCCCCTCCTCTGTTCCTATGCATTAGTCTTCTACTCTGCTTTGTTGTTGTTCCTGAAGTCCACTCCGCTTGGTTTCCCCGAGACGTCCTTCTCTGTTCGTCGCTCTGCCTTTGATCCGACGGATCCTGCAGTTGTTAGTTCCCCCTGACCACTCTACACAACCTCCTCCTGTGGCAACCCCTGGCCTAGTCTCAACTACCTTCTTAACTGTGATTAACATACTCAACAACCCTCAACGGCTGTAGGTACATTGCCTTTTAATTCTGCACCTCTCTAACTTTGCTACAGTTGTCGGTCTCATCACAGTCCTCTTGATATGTCAACCATTCTGTACTTTGTCATTCCTCGACATAACTTATCAGCTTCACTTAGTCTCCACGACTTCCAGTCCGCCACATCCCCCTCGCTTGGCCTTTACGGCTTCATCAATTTCGATATTCGACAACTTGTCGACTTCCAACTCCTTCGACTTCCACTCCTGTCGAGCTTACTTCAACAGCTTCCTGATCGACTACTTGGATTCGACTACCAGTCTATTTCGCACTAGTGGTCATCGGCAATCCCCCTGGTCGACCTTCTTTTGTCAATCAACTTCGACTATTTCTCCTAGTCCCTAATGCCCCTGCATCACTCAATGTTTAGAATGACATCTACTATAGCCTTCTTATGTCATAAACCTATCAAATTTCAAATACCACTGCCTTGGAGTTTGTTTTAGTTCATACAAGCTCTTTTTCAACCTACATAATAAGTTCTCCTTCCCTTTGAACTCATACCCATGTGGCTACTGCATATAAATATCTTCCTCCAAATCCCCATGGAGAAAAGCCATTTTTACATCAAATTGTTCAATATGCAAATATTTTATTTGCACTAGAATTAAAATATTCTTGATTGAAGTCATTTTAACATTAGGAGAAAATATTTCATCAAAATCTATACCTTTCTTCTGTGCAAACCCCTTTACAACAAGTCTAGGCTCGTACCTATTTTGACCTCCATATTCTTCCTTCAACCTATAAACCCATTTATTCTTCCAAACACTCTTACCTGTAGGAAATTGAAACAATTCCCAAGTATGGTTTTGTACCAAGGAATCCATCTCCTCTTTCATGACTTGCTCCTACTTCTTTCTAGTGTCTACGTACATTATCTCTTCATAAATTTGTGGTTCATTAGAATCAGCCAACAATAAATAATACAGTGAAGGAGAGTATTGTTCAGGGGGCCTACTTAACCCGGTATATCTCCTAACAACACTTGTAGGAGTTTGAGGTACCTGCTTCTATCACTACAATGAAAAGACCCTTTAGTGGAGGTTATAGAGGAGGATTTTAATGTTACAAGCTTGGCCAAAATTGTCCAAAAAACCTCCGCTCCAACCTTCACCAATGGTACTGGATGGTTTGGTGGAGGTTTTTACATAAAATTATTATAACTAATAAAAATCAGTCATCCAAGGCTTTAGCAAAGGTTTTTTCATCAGTGCGATTTATTGAAATAAACACATTAGTGCAAACACATACCAAATGCACTAGTGCATTAAATAAAAATTAACACTGGTGCATATCTAAATTTCAATGCATCATTGCTTTATAATGTTATATGCACCAATGCTAGCCAAAAATATCACACAACTGCTTATGAACTATTTTAACACAATGACATGATAAGGTAAGGAAAATGCACCAGTGAAGTTGAACAGGACGTCGACGTTCATTTTTTTTGCATTCAATGATGCGGTTACGATATATTGGAGCACTAGTGTGATTATAAATAAAAAGCATCGGTGCCTAGTAATAAAAATGCACCGATGCAAATAATGAATAGTTTGTTGCACTAGTGCATTGTTGGTGTAAAATAATCGATGTGATTAAAATGATCAAATGCATTGGTAATCATTTCTCTTTGGTGAATAGTGACCAGTGACAATGCACTGAAATATCTATATTCTAATTTTATTTTTTATATATTCCATTATTCATTAGAAACTGAAATATTTTTTATAATAGTATTCATATGATTTTAATTTTAATTACTGCTTTTGGATATGATGTTTGAATTAAATTGTTATATCATCATTGTTCGCATCTATTGTAATATTTAATAATCCATGTATTTAATCGACAATATAACATTTCACAATGACATTGGACAATGCAATAGAACAAGAAACTTTATTTTATTATTTATGAATAAGAGGCCCTTTTTCATACAAAATGGGATAACATAAAGGTCCAAAATAATCAAAATTTCGATATGTAATTGTTACACTAATTGGTAACCCATTTGCTTTAAATTGGAACACTATGCCCAATACATTATACAAAATCTCTGATTTTAACAAACAATTATTTCAAAATAAACTGACAGCTTGCATTAACATCCAAATATATTGATCATCATTCTTCATTGGAACCTTTGTTAGTGCTCAAGCTACTTGCATGACTTGGGTTATTTGGCCAAATGTTTTGTTGATTACCTTGATTGTTTTCCTCATCTCCAACTTCCATCTACAAACATAAAAATAAATTGTAGTGAGTGTATCTACATTGGTGGGCATAATGTAAATTAAAATAGGTAATATACATGAATGTAAATTGAAAAACATACCATACAAATAATTGAATGATAAATGATACACATTCTAAGTTCAGAACCAAATCTCATGCCATCTCTGAACATCATCTATTGGCTCCACTCCATACTTTGTTTCCTATAAGTTTTATACGCCATCACAAATCAAAGATCTGATATAAAGGAATTTTTTTTTTCCATTAATTATATAATGGGAGAAGTAAAATAACATAGATACTTACGAATTCCATAATTTATTTTTGATACACCAACATATACCCATGACCACTACTTAACCAAATGCCAAACAATTCTTTTGATGGCTCTTCTTTGTATGTTAGCACTTGTTTGAAGACATCCGAGAATTGATGGTGTAAAAAAAAGTAAAGTATAAATATCGCAACCAATATGAAATTTTAAGTTATTATAAGGAAATCACAATTACTCACAAACTTTGCTATCAACCCTGTTGTTCCTTGTTGTCTTGTCTTATGTATTGAATGGGTTCCATTTTGTTTTATTTTATACAACAAAACAATTGAAAAATAACATTTATTTCTAAATTAATTAATGATATGTATATAATAGAAAAATTCAATGAGTATATACATTTTAAGCATGTTTCTGTTGAGATGGCTCCTCCTGCAATGCAATTATGTATATTTCTTTGAACATCTCCTTGTACACTTTTTTTGACATCACTACTGGCATATTTCGGATATCACCTTGTTCATCCTTTGGGATTTTCATAATATTCCTGAAAAAATAAAATGGCATTAACGTATTTTTATATTGATATGAAAAATAAATATAGAAGAATAAATATCAGTAAAGGAATGCTTTGTAGTAATATATAGATATTCTAGAAAACCATGTTTAGGAATATTACTTTTTGAATGCTTCTTATTTATTTTGTATGTTTTTGATATTGCAACTTTGAAAGGTATTATTGACCATTGCTCTAGAAATTCTCCATGTAGTTTTTCAGAAACTTGGTTGCCATTGATGTCAACAAGGTCAAGTGATTTGTGTTATTAATATTGAGTAATGTGGTCATTGATGTCAATGTGATAATGATGATGTTGCAGCAATGATGAGGATGTACCATTGATTATGATGATGTGGAAATAGTAGAGGAAGATTGATTAAGTAATGTTGAAGAATCCTTGAATCCCCCAAAGAAGTTAGAGGAAGATTGAGTAATGCTGAAGAAAACTTAGAGCCCCTAAAGAAGCCCTTGGAGAAGAATCCTTGACACAAATGTATATAAATCTAAGGTGGTCCCCTTATGGCATAGTTGTTAAGCATGGCCCTCACAAGAAGACACATTGAGTTGTACACAAATGGTACAAGCCTCAAAAGCCAATAAAAAATCCCTTAATGATCCCGATGAAGTGAAGTGTAAATAAGTCCCTAAATTTTCCCCAAAGAAATGTTGAAGAAACCCCTAAAGGAATGATGTTGGGTCCATATGACCATGATGATGGGTCCCTTGACCCATGATGAATAACCCTATAAATATGCCCCTAAAAGTGTTCCCAAGCAATATTAGTGTGAAGTGTGAAAATTTTCCCAAAGTAATGATGATGGGTCCACATAAAGATGAAAAATAACCCAGAAGGAATGATGATGTGTCCACCTAAGTATGATGATGAGAAGAAGATGCTTTGATGAAACCATGAAGTGAGCAATATGACAAGTTATAGTTATTTAATGAAACCAGTAGGTGGGGAGTGACTCTTTGAAGTGACCCTTGAAATATGGAAGTCCAAGATTAAAGTAGAAGTTTATATTGAATTAACCCTTGAAATATGGAAGGACGAGATTTAAGGAGATGTTAAGTAACCATTGAATTATGGAAGTTCAATAATTAAGGAGAAGTTAACTTTTAAGTAACGCTTAAAGTATGGCTTTAAGGAGAAGCTAACATTCAAGTACCCGTTAAAACATGGAGATCCTAAATTTAAGGATAAGTTTAAGGGAACCTTAAAATAAGATACAAGGCAACTTGGAAGGGTAAAAATAAGAGAGGAAGCATTTCATTTCATCATCTAAGATTCTCTTCTCTCTAATGTGCAATTTCTAGGAGAAAAATGAAAAATTGTGTGGAGGGTCTAGTGAGAAATTATTGGGCATCATCTTGAGTTATTTGATGAATATCTTGAAGGATAATCTCTCTCTCATGCATTAGGGTTTCACTTGTGAAGGTGCATGCATCTCTAGGGTTCATCTTTTCCTCTTAGAAAAGGTATGGTTCTAGCATGTGGATTTCTCTTGTGATCAATACATGCCTTTAATGGTCCGGGGTCCATTTGGTTGTCTTGAAGATAGTATGGATCTTGATGTGTTAGGGATTCCTTCTTGGTGAAATATAGTTGATAATATTGCATAGACTATGATGATGATCTTACATAGATAGTGGTGATCTTGCATTGGTTACGGTGAACTTTCCTAGATTATGATGATGTTTGCATAGATTATGGTGATTATCTTGGCATAGATTAGTGTGATGTTTTCACATATTACAATGATGATCTTGGCATAGATCATGGTGATGTTCACCTAGATTATAGAGATGATACTGGCACAAATCATGGTGATGTTGGAGTAGATTATAGTGAAGATCTTGGCACAGATCATGGTGATGTTGACATAGCTTATTGTGATTATCTTGGCATAGATTATTGTGGTGTTATTGGTATGGACTATAGTGATGTTAATGTCATGATCTAGGGTTCCACTATTGGAATGACTTAGGCTTTGCAGATGATGATTATGTTAAGGGATTAATGAACTAAACAAATGAAGTCTATGGATGATTGTTTCTAGGTGTTGATTATAGACATGAAGGGATTATTCTTGAGGGTTTTATTGCAAATTTGGAGAATATATTTGAGGCATGTACAAGTTGACACAATGAAAGTGATAGTAACAATGATTGTGACAGTTATAGTGATAGTGACAGTGATTGTGATAGTGACATGACAGTGACAATGATTGTGACAGTGATAGAGAGAGTGACAGTGACAATGTGAAGACAGTAACAGTTTGAAGGAAGTGACAGTGATGGGTTGATACTCTTACTCATCTTAGGCTGGCAGGATAGGTCAAGGACAAGATATCAAAGTATCCTTCATGTTGGTTCTTGAAAAGTGTGATTTGGTGCTCACAAAGGGGGTTGGTTCCTCCTTCTAGTTGGTGCTAGAAAAATGAGGGGGTTGGTGCCTCCTTCCAATTGGTTCTGGTAAATCCAGGGGTTTGTAGACTCCTTCTAGTGGGTGTTAGAGAAATCGGGTAGTAGGTTCTTCCTTTCTATTTGTGTTGGTAAAACAATTGAATCTAATCATGTTATTATATAATAAAAGAATTACGTGGTTTTATCCCATTTGGGTTTCCACAGAAAACATCTCTTGTGCACTGTGTATAATTTATGTGATGATTTTGTATGATGATGAATGAAATCGTTAATGGTTAATGTTACATGATGTGCTTAAGGTTAAAACTGGTAAAAAGTGCTCAATATTGATTCATCCCCCCCTCTCAGTATTGGCAAATATTCTAGTAATTGGAATCAAAGCACGTTCATTCAGGAATAGTTTGACAATTGGAAGGTAGATCCCAGTAAGCATAATGGATAAGAACGATGAATTTACCAAACCTAGATTACCATTGTTTGATGGGATGAACTATGATTTTTGGAGCATACGGATGAAACTATTTTTGCAGTCACAGGGACTTGATGTTTGCCAAGCCATGGTAAATGGATACACTATACGAGATATCGTTCCAGTAGCAGGTATAACTGAAAGACGACTCTTTGAATGTAATTCAAAGGCCATGTATGCTATTCTGGGAGGTATAACAGGATCAAAATTTGTCAAGGTTATGCATTGTAGCTTAGAAAAATAAATATAGGACAAACTCAAGAGCGTGTATGAAGGAGATGTTAAAATAAAAGGAACCAAGATTCAAACCTACAAAAAAAAATTGAACGCTTGAAAATGAAGGAAGATAAAGATATTGTAGCTTATTTTATCTGAGTTGAGGAAATTGTGAATACCATGTGAGGACTAGGATAAAATATTAAAAGTTCAGTAATTGTTTAGAAGATACTAAGATCTCTCCCAATGAGGTTTGATCCTAAAATACCAGCTCTATAGGAAAGACAAGATCTATATAAATTTAGCATGGATGAATTACACAAAATTCTTACTACATACAAAATGAGAACAGAATAGGAAAATCCATCCAGAAGGTAAACAACTTTTAGGTCCTCCAAGAAGACAAGGAAGAACAAGAAAAAGGGCTAATGCATAATCATGAGCTCCTTTAAAGACACTTTAGTTTCCACATAAAATGAAAAAACATATACCTATAAATTCAAGAGGCAATGAGAGGTACTTGCATAATGAATTTTAGGACAATAACTACTTATGCTATGAAACAAGAACTATATACTATGAACGAGAACTCTAGCCATAAAAAATCTCTTTTTAACGTCAAAAACACCAAAAAACAACACCAAAACGAAAAGTGATGATACTAGTATCAACCTTTTTTGTTTCGAGGTTAAAATTACAACTTTTTGGTAACTCAAGCAATGTCATTGCAATCAAAACCCTAAAATTACAGCGTTTATGACATTGTGGCATAAACAACTAGCATAGTTGCAACGAAAATACCAAAATCAAGCCCCAAATCCAAAATAGGTGCTAGCAATGTCACCTCTTTTTCCTCTTCGATTGTAATTACACCGTTTCGAAACAATTTCCTAAAAATAAATAAATAAACCTCTAATAAAATCTAGAAAAAAAATATTTAAAAAAAAATGAATATTTAGAAAAAAAAACTATTAAAAAAAAAGAAAATACAAAGAAATAGACAATAAAACACAATTAAAATATTAAACCACCCCCCCGAAAAAAAAACCCAAAACACCTTTAAAACAACATAATTTATAAAAAACAAATTTAAAAACTAAATAAACTATTAAAAAATACAAATCTAATATAAAAATAAAAATAAAAATAAAAATAAAAAAAATAAAAAAAATCTATATATATAAAACAAAATTTATTAAAAAATAAAATTAAAACCTAACAAAATATTAAAAAATACAAATCTAATAAAAAAACAAAATTAAAAAAAAAAATCTATTTAAAAAAAAACAAAATTTAAAAAAATCTATATAAAAAAAAACAAAATTTAAAAAAATCTATATAAAAAAAAACAAAATTTAAACAAAACTATATAAAAAAACAAAAATTAAAAACCAAACAAAATTTAAAAAATACAAATCAAATAAAAAGAAACAAAATTAAAAAAAAAATATATATATATATATATATATATATATATATATATATAAACATTGGATATAATTGAGGGGGCGGAGGGATAAGGAGTAGGGCAGAGGGGGCGGAGGGATGAGGAGAAGGGTGGCGGGGGCGGAGGGATAAGGAGTAGGGCGAGGGCGAAGGGATGAGGAGCAGGGTGGCGGGGGCGGAGGGATGAGGAGGAAGGGGCGGGAATGGAGGGATAAGGAGGGGACGTGATGCTGGGCATCGTGCGAGGGATGGATGGATAAGGAGGGGGTAGAGGACGGAGGGATAAGGGGAGGTGGAGAGTAGGGCGGGGGTGGAGGGATGAGGAGGGAGGGACGGGAATGGAGGGATAAGAAGGGGGCGTGATGTTGGGCATCGTGCGGGGGATGGAGGGATAAGGAGGGGGCAGAGGACGGAGGGATACGGGGAGGTGGGATGGAGGGATAAGGGCAAGGGCAGAGGGATAACAAGCGGGGCGGGGGAGGAGGGATGAGGAGGGAGGGGCAAGAATGGAGAGATAAGGAGGGGGAACGATGATGGACATTGCGCGAGGGACAAAGGGATAAGGAGGGGGTGGAGGACGGAGGGATAAGGAGAGGCGGGATGGAGGGATAAGGGGTGGAGAGGTGGTGGAAGTGGTGGTGGAGAGTGGTGTGCGATGCTGGGCATCGCGCGACCAACCCCATGACCATTAAATGGTTTTTTTTGTTTTTTTGTTTTTTGTTTTGTTTTTTTTTGTGTTTGTTTTTGTTTGTTTTGCATTTTTTTTTTGTGTTTTGGGTGATTTTTTCTGTGTTTTTTTTGTTTTGTTTTTTTTGTGTTTTTTATTATTATTATTTTTTAAAGCGAATTGTTAGTTTTGTTTTTTTTAATAGTTTTTCATTTTTTTTTTAAGTTTTTAAATATTTTTCATTTTTTTTTAGTTTTTTCAAATTTTAATTTATTTTATCTTTTGTGTTTTTGTTTCTTGAATTTTTTAAAACATTTTGTTAAGTTTTATTTTGTGTTTTTTAGTTTTAAAAAATAAAATTCACAGTTTCTATGGTTTTTTATTTTATTTTATTTTTTTCTTTTAAAAAAAATTAAAAGTCCACTTTGTAACCCGATGAAGGAAAGAAGTGCTACTAGAAGCACCAACTTTCGATTTAGAGGTTAATTTTGGTTTTGTTTACAAGGATAGTGGACGGATTTTCTAAATAGTTGTAAATTTACCCCCGAAAAAAGAACAAATGATACCAGTAGCACCACTTTTCATCTCTAGCCTTAAAAAATGCCTCAAAATGAAAATGTGTGATACTGGTATCAACCCTTTTTGAAACGGAGGTAAAAATAGCTACTACAATTAGGAGAGAGAAAAATGAGAACTGTATCAAGTTCTCGTTTCATAGTATAAGTGGTTTGATGTGAAAAGACAAAATATAGGAAATGAAATAAGCTTTCATAATATATAAATTTTACTTTTAGAAATTTTGTGTAGTGATTTATAAAAAAAAATTCTAAAATTGGGTTTTTAAATTTTCAGCATAATATAACATATATGTATGTGCGCGTGCAGCACTATATGAACTAATTGATAGTGTTTTGAATAAATTATTTTTACATATGTATAGCAAAGACTATTTTTTCAAAATTATTCATGTAGTTTTCATTTTTTTATGATTTATTGAAGTCAGAAAACCCTAAAAAAATGACGTTTTGTGCGTGTACAACACTTTAGTGGCATAACTTACTGTAATTTTGAATTTTTTTATATGAGTGTATAGATCTCTCCTTCTTCTAGTGCTCCATATAAATTTTTTGAGAAATGGGGAATGTGGTCAAAAGTTACAACAGAACATTGTATTTTTTAATCCTGAAATCTAGTGGCACAAAAAAATGGACCCAACTTCGTGCACCCACCCCAAAGTCCAAATCATGCTCATGCTCCAGCTGTAGTGATAATTCAGAAAATGAATAAGAATCCAACTTTGTGAGAAAATTAAGAAGGGGAACCGGCAAGTACAAAGGTAAGATTCCTTTCAAATGTTTTAATTGTGGTGAAATTGTCATTTTGCTTCTAAATGTCCCGATGAAAAGGGCTCATTTAGTGATGAAGAAGAATCCCCCAAGAAAGAAAATAAATATTAGAAGAGAGACAAGAGAAAAAATTTGAAAAATAAAAGTCTCTATAATTCCACATGAATGCAACCACCAGCAATGAAGAAGAATCAAATTGAAGACCATGATTTAAGAAGATCTGCACCAATTAGAAGACCACCCACATCCAGGTACCGAAATATTTTTCTTGGATTATGTTATTCCTGTAATAATTTTGGGCATAAGGCTATAAATTGTAGAGCCTATGCCTAGGGTAGAAACACATGGAATGGAAATGGCTATGAAAACTCCAAGAATCATTATGAAGGAAATTATCTAAAAAATACTCATGATAATTTTGACAAAAGTTATAACATATTTGGAGCTATGAATTATGAAATTGAATGTTACAAATATAACAATTTTGGACACATGGCTAAAAATTGTAGACGTGGCTTGACAATGTCTCCAAGGGAAACTAGACAGATTTCAAGATAGTAAGAAATTTTGAAAAAGAAGCAAAAAGACCTGCGAGTTGAGGAATGTGGGTTGTTGGTCACCCTATATGCTAATCAATTACAACTAACACACAGGATGCTCAATATAAATTGTCAACCCAGGGAAGTCTTTTTATTTCAAAGGTAATTAGCAAAATCTATGCATAAACACTCAAATAGTTGATTGAATGAATGAAGATCAATTATCCTACCTCTCTACTCAGTCAAACTCATCTCACGGCTAAAGCTAATCTAATTTATCCATCTAATAATTCAAAAGACAATTACCTTCCTACAATCATCACTCTGGAAATCACTGATCTAAGAAGAATTAAGCTACACTTTCTTTTGAAAGAAGTTAAATCCTAAAGATACCAGACTAAAATGAATTAACCATGACCTGTCTAAATTAGCTAATCTGGAAATTATAGATGACAGTAAGAAATCAAAACCAATTGCAATCATAATCTGACTAATTCAATAAATTCCAAGAAAGATGAATAACAGAAATAAACTAGTGTTGAGCTTGACTGTAACAGCTAACTAGCACACTTGCATAAAAGGAAACTAACCTACACAGTCGACTGTCACACCACGCAGTTGCAGTAAATCAGAGTGCAATCATTAACTACCAAAAAAAAATGCAATTATCAATTACCATTGTTGCGGGTTCTCTGTAAAATGTATCTACTCTAAATCCACACCACACAACAAAAATGAACTAAATTACCTATTTAACTTGACGATCTCTGTCAGAAGGCGGGCCTTGGCCTTCTAACAGAGATGCCATGAAACTAACACAAATTAAAACACAGAAATATGAAGGACTCTGCTCCTTGTATTAAAAATGGTAATTCACAGTTACAGAACTTTGTTACAGCTTGTACAATTGCCAATCAACCCACCCCAGGCTCTGAAAGGATTCCCGTATTTATACATACATAATACAATCCTGATCCACAAAATTCGTGGAGTCATTAAGATCTTTGATCTTCAGGCTGTCAAGTCACAATAGAAACAGTTACAACCGTGAATGGAATTGAATGAAACCATTGGATATGGAGAGTGTTGCTACTCTAGCTAACAATGGATCAATAGACTTAGTGAACGAGAAGTGCTCTATCTGTTGCAGTGATTCTCTACTGCAGCGAAGTCCTGTTACAGCTACCACATAGAGATATGATCACATTGTTTCTATTCAATGTATGGAATCGAAATTGAGGAGTAATAGCTGGAACCAATCGTACCTTCCTTCCACAAGCTTAGCAGGCTTCTACACCAGTGTCTCTCAATGCTTTGGGATTATCTTAATAAAATCAACACAAGTTAGCATAGATCAAAGGATAGAATTCATAACCATAACAATCTTAGGAATTAATAAAGTAAGGCAGTAATAAATCATACCTGTCAGGATTCATGCTCAACTTGAGGAAAAGGAATCTATCTGGTTTATGGAAATGAGGCAAGACAAGGAAAATAGAGGTAATAAGTGTGGTTAAAAAGGGACTATTCCAGGACCCAACATCTCCCCCCAACTATCTGATTGCATGTCCTCATGCAACAACTTCCACTAGTCTGAATCTGAATCCATACTATATCGGTGGAGATTGGTGAGGTTGAAAGAAAGTTCAGGTGCTTCCTCAAGTGCACAAACTCATTACAGGAAACCCACTTCTTTCAACATTGCCTGTCCTCCTTCTTAGTCAAAACATAATTACTTCTGTATGGGCTCACAGGAAGCCATATGAGAGGAAACTTGAATCTCAGTCCCAGCCATAACGGTCCACATGCTTCCATGCATTTAACATACCGAGGCACCCTAAGAAGAGCTTGTTTAAAATTCTCAAAACAATATTAATCCCCTTCCCTCAAAGATGGGGAAGAAGCTTGCCATCTGTGCTCACTACCTTCCAGGGCATACTGCTACTATTTGGAGATTGTTTGGACACAGGTAGTGATGACTGTCCTTTGCAGATCCTTCAAATGTTGAGTCTTCATAGGATATTTGAGAGACCTTTCATGCTTTGCAATGAGAACTCTTGGAAGTCAAGGTTCATTTCTGATCCAAAGAGTATAATTATCCTCATTCCTATTGATAGTCTGAGAGGCATCCCACCATTGCACGTGATTGGTGACAAAAGAAATGAAGGCTCTCAGCTCAACATCCCCCAAATAGGGAAAAAGATTAAAATGAGAATCAGTATAGCATGCGTTATCGTGCAAATATAATTCACACAACAAATTTTCATCCCCAAAATCACTCTGCATAAAGTTTTCCAAGAGCTGAAGGGAAGTTATCAGCTGATACAGTCTCCCTTCTTTCAATGCCTTCAACTTAAATAAAGTTGTCTATTCATAAATAAATACAAGGTAAGAAGGATATGGATCCCTATAACTCAACAATTCCCGAGAAAGAATATACATCTGATCTTTTTCTTATTGCATGGACTTGAATTTCCTCAATTCTTCCAATTCTTCTTGAACACTATCCCACTGTAATTTCTGGAAGATCAATTCCTCAACCCATTTCTCTCTCAATTCCCTGATAGTCTTTCTGTATTCATAGAGAGGGACCATCCCTTCTTTGCATTGATCAACATATTTCTTTCATTTAACTAACTCAAGTTTCAACAATGAAATCTCCCTCAGTAATTCGTGTACTCATTCATCACTTGCATCCCCTTCTTCATCAGTGTCAGTTTCAATGATCTATTGAGCTTCCACCACTTTTGTTTTATATTTAGGCACCATTGTCAAATCTTGACCTGGGATCATATGATCCTGTGTCTCAGTAGGCTTGTCTTGGTTCAACAGCTTAGCAGCTTCTTCTTCATATGTTACAGTAGCTTCCACTTGTGTGGCTGCATCAACAAACCAAATTGGAAATGTTGGTTATTATGTAATATCATCCCTTGTTTCAATTTCCTCAGTTTGTGTTGTAGCTTCCATAACCAAGTAGAGAGGTGTTGGTTCTTGTGTGTCAGCACCCTCTTCCTGTGTTCCAATCTTATTCTCTTTTGTTTGAGTTGCAACCTCGAGAAATAATTTTGAAGATGTTGGTTCTTGTGTAACAACATCCAAATTCTGAGAATTTCTTGGAGTGCCTACTGTTTGAGCTGCTGCTTCAGTAACAAGCTCTTGGAGTGTTGGTTATTGTGTAACAGTCTCCTGTTTTGAGATGACTTTAGTTCTTTTAAATTGTTGACATCCTCCTTGGACTATTTCTGTATCCTGAGATGGTTCTGGGGTCATGTCAAGATCCCTTGAGTCCTGAGGTAGATCTGGGAGGATTTCGGTGTCTCTAGATTGCTGGTATTGTATTTATTCCTCCTCTTGTAGCTCCAGATTAGGAATTGTGTCCATTTATGGCTCATTCTCTTCCATTTGATCCGTTGTAGGTAATTATCCTTCTTCTTGCTCTGCTTTTTCAAATTTCCATGCTGATGCTTTGACCATTGTGAGTCTACCCCCTACAAGTTCAAATACATACCCACATACTGAACATATCATTTCCAAATGTTCTCCATCTTCAAAAATAGAAGGTGAATTCTCTAACTAATCTGCAACCTCAACCAGAGTATCCAAATTCTTTTTTGCCTGCTTTTTGCATGCTTCCTTCTACTTTTGCAATTCATCCCGAAGCGTTTGTACTTCCTCCTTTAACATCTCATTATCATAAGATAGATTTTAAATTTGGGGTTCACTTGCAATAGATTCTTGTGTAACACCAGGTGATCAAGGAGTAAGAATGGTAATTTCAATACTTGCCCCAATTGCACATGTCGCTTCTACTGCTGTAATAGATATAGTTCTCCTTCTTTTCTCTTTCCCAGATGGCTGGCCTTCTCCTTTTGATCTTCTCCTTCTTCGGTGTGACACATGGGTCTCCAAATTCTCTGAGGATGGAATAGAGGGACCACTCCCAAATTTGTTATCTTTCCCTGTTTCAACCACCAATTCTTCCTCCTCAATTATGGTTCCCCTCAATTCAGGGGAAGAATCAATGTTAAAAACCTCTGCATCTTCTTCCTCTCCTAACTCAGGTTGGTGTTTCGGGCTCCCAATCTTATAATGAGCGTTCGGTTCCTGAATTTCTTCTTCTAATGCAGCCTCTGCAGCCGCAGCTTCTACTACCATAGCCTCTACGACTGCTCCAGCATCAACTGCTTCTACTGCATCTTATGTTATTGAAATTGTTTCCTCTAATTCTTGGTGTAACAGGTCCCTCTTGAACACTCTGATCCTGATATTCCGACATTTCATCCTCCCCCCCAACTAAATCTGAGGGACTCCAGTCCTCTTCCTCTACTTCAATACCTCCCATCTCTAATGTAGGTTCTCGAATTATCCCAGCCCCAGCAAGAAATTGTGCCCAAGTCTAGTTTTTCTACGCTAGTGACCTTAAGATTAATAATTTAATTAATCCATGATTGGTGACAGAAGAAAGTGGATGTCGGGTTGTTCTCACATAACCAGCCATATGATGTAGGGCTCTCAAAAGATAAAATGGCATGTTAAGTAGATTACCATGGCGTAAATGGGACAATAGGGGAAATTCATAGAGATAGACAATTTTCTACCTGCCTTCACAGGAAATGCATTTATTTAGGAAGATTTCAACTTGATCCCATGGCTGGGGTAATGATTCCAGCACTATTCCATGGCCTCTTGGAAGAACATTCTCACCGGCTGCAAGAAAATCCCCCACTCAAGTCGTATTCTATGCCTTTCATCCAAACCATATCCTCCCAACTTGAGGAAAACCAGTAACTTCCGCTACAATTGCTTCCGTAACATCTATGCGCAATCCCCTGACCTCAAAATGAGTATTGATCAGCTTAAGGGAAAACTGTAATGCTGTCACTATGTGAAAACCATTTAATCATTGAAAATACACAGTCCACCCAGTTGCTTCAAAGATGGCGAAAACCTCCTCATTTTCACGCAGGGCCTCTGTATTCTCAGGTTCATGCCGGACTGGATTACCCATATCACCTTTCCTTCCTAGTTCTGATGGCGAATACAGAGATTACCAATTCAAACGTGGAATTTGAAGCATACGAACATTCATCGAACAACCGAAGTTGGAATTGGGTATTTTAGGAAAGTTGATACAGTTATGAAAATGGAATAATTGCCAGGTCTTGGTACAGATTGGGTAAGGTGATGGTCGTGTAATGGATACAAGTGCTAATTCTGACATTTTCCTTGGCGGTTAAATGGGTACGGGTTGCTGAAGAGGACTAAAGACAAAGCATAATTATTATTTCCATATTAATTTTATGCCTAATCATGTACATGGTCAGAACTCGTACCTTTGCAATGTGAACTGAGTCGTAACTTTCCACAAGGGTCTGACTTCGTCATCACTTCCATTAATTAAAAACATAATAGTGCACGTGATGTTATGAGTTGGCCATGGCCAACTGAGCGGGAAAGTACATCCACGCTGGCAGACATCCGTGGCAGTCCAATGGTTTTTTTTTTCATTCTTGGCGGAACTGTGGTTGGAGCTGTGAAATGAGTTGGCTAAATTGGATCCCATTTGAGTCGTTGACGACGATATTATTCAAGAAATGGACAATCTAGTGGAGCCGCAGCTGATGGATAAGAGAAATCTGGCGGGATTAAGGCTGCAAAAATAGGAAAAGTAGGCAAAATTTGGTGGAGTCACAGCTGGTAGAAGACAAATCTGGCAGAGTCACAACTGCGAGAATAGGAAAAGTAGGAAAAATTTGGCAGAGTCACAGCTGGTGTATAATGACAAATCTAGCGGAGTCATAGCTGCGAGAAATAGGAAAAATAGGCCAAGTCTAGAGAAGTCACAGTTGATAGAAGACAAATCTGGCAGAGTCATAGCTGTGAGAAATAGGAAAAGTAGGCCAAGTCTAGCGGAGTCGCAACTAATAAAAGACAAATCTAGCGGAGTCATAGCTACGAGAATAGGAAAAAATAGGCAAAATTTGGTGGAGTCGCAACTGCAAAAATAGGAAACATGGGAAGAATTTGACAGATTCGCAGCTGCGCAAATAGAAAAAAAATGGGTAGAATTTAGTGGAGTCGTAGCTGCGCAAATAGGAAAAATGGGCAGAATTTGGCAGAGATGCAGCTACGCAAATAGGGAAAATGGTTATAATTTGGTTGAGTCACAACTGTGCAAATAGGAAAAATGGAATGAATTTGGCGGACTCGCAGCTGCGCAAATAGGAAAAATGGGTAGAATTTGGTAGAGACATAGCTGCGAAAAATGGAAGTTGGAAAATCTTCGGCTGATTGGTTAATGCTACTAAATTGTTCATTTTCTTCAAGGAGTTATTCATAACATGAAAACAAGCTAGGGTGCCTGCAATTGTCTGGCCCAGTCACGACTACTGCTCCTCAAGTAGATTCCTGTACACATTTCTCAAAAAGCAAACCGATCAAAGCGTAAAAGAAAATAAAATAAGAATAAAACAGAACAACAATTTATTTATGTACAGATTCTTGTGTGGAAATTGCAGTTTAGGAATTCGCAGGAGCAGGAAAAGATTCTTTCCCTTGTGTTAACTGATAATTTGGATCAGCTACAACATGCGAATTGAATGAGTCTTTGAAATTGGTTTATGATACAATCACAGCCGATGACCGTTGGCGAATAATGGTGTCTGGTTTTCATCAATTGTGGTCAAGCGGACTATTCCATGTCAAACACTTTCTCGATTTGGTAGGGTCCTAGCCATCTTGTATGCAACTGGCCTTTAAAATCCCTCTTAAATCGTGAATCATATAGTAAATCCTAGTCTCCCTCAAAAAATACTTTCTTCTTTATGAACCTGTCATGCCATTTAGAGCGTTGTTGTTGAATTAACGTTGTCTAATGCATAGCAGCTGTGCGCTTCTCATCAAGTTCATTTAGTTGATTCAATCAGTTCCTTTGAGCTTCTGTCAATTCTAGGTTTGCTTCCATGGTTGTCTTTAGAGTTTTAATTTCAAATTCAATGGAAAAGACAACGTTCTTACCGTACACCAATTCATATGGGGAGAAACTTGTAGTGTTGCACCATGTGGTATGGTATGCCCATAATGCCTCTGGAATCCTTTCAGCCCAATCCTTGCGGTGACTCTTCACCGTTTTTGTCAGAATAGACTCAATTACCTTATTCGTGCTTTCCAATTGACCATTGGCCGGTGGATGTGTAACATCCCGATATTTTCATAAAATTTATAAAAAAAAATCGCCATAAAGGAGATAATATTGTAAAATGCGGAAATAATAATAATCAATATTCAGCAATTAATAAAGGTGTCGCTTGGTAGCAACAATTTAATGCTTGTGTCTTTTGTCTTTTAATGACGTCATGAAAATCAATTAATGACTATGTACTTTATTCGTATGCTGGAATGGTTGAAAATTTATGATGCATTGGAAAACAGAATTCTTTTGACAAGTGCTAATAGTTTAACTTTTTTGGATGATGATGAAAGGGGTCCCACGAGGTGCCCCGAGGCTTACTTAGCTATTCCGCTAAAGCACTGTTGTCGTCCTCGATGCACAGGTTCACAGGTAAGAGATAGCGATAAAATTCAGAGTGTTTAATAATCGCTATATAAATCGAAACTGCTTATGAATTTAGATGCTACAGGTATGGTCTCCTTCCAATTCTGTAAGATGAACTCGTCGATCACAAGACTGCAGATAACGTCTATTTTAGGGTGCATTCATCATGATTGTTTTCATTAAGGGTTGATGACTTTACGTATGGTCAATCCATAATGTTTTGCGGCTGTTAAGTAATTCACTTTAAAAATATTGATGGTGACAGGTTCAGGACAAGG
The DNA here is from genome assembly GCA_027924585.1 of Larix kaempferi. NCBI lineage: Eukaryota > Viridiplantae > Streptophyta > Pinopsida > Pinales > Pinaceae > Larix > Larix kaempferi. The sequence goes on along the minus strand of BSBM01000047.1, from coordinate 31,390,560 downwards.
GCTCATGGTCTTAAGTCATGCTATGGAAAGAGTGATAAGTTGGTTTTAAGTCTCTATCATCTGGGCAATTAAAATGGTGATGCCTTAAGTATTAATACCCAACCATGTAATGAATGCGATGGTTCCTTGGGTGGCACCATACCCTAACGATGTGTTTAAATAACTTATGGTGTGGACAAGCTTTATGAGCTCTATAATAATCTGTATAGTGAACTTTATAATAGACTTTATGTAATGGGCAGAGTCAAACCATGCCCTATGTTTGCTCACGACCTTAGTGGATATTCACAAGCTATGAATGTGGTTTGAAAATGATTATATGGGATCGTATGAGACCTTTGGTTATATGCTATCGGTGATCATTATACATTGATAATATTTCCATGTTGAAACTTTTAACATTGGTTTGAATGGGTTGGCACGTGGAATGATGGCCCTGCAAAAGCCTGCATACGAATCAAGGGTGTATTAAATGATTAGGTTTGTAATTATTGTGCCTAGCCACCGTCCTAGGGATCGTGTTACATGCACGTCTATGTGAATGTTTCGGTGTGTGATAAGGTTTGGCAATTGCTAATTTGTAACGGCCTCCTGCCCTACTATCAACCAATATGGCAACTCCTTGGCTTGGGAGGTAGATGAGCCATTTATTGCTACTCCTGCCACCTTCCAACGTGGCCTGATGAGGATGGATCTCCACCGTTGATTGTTGTGCATTGGGATGAGCTGAACCCTTGCGTAACTTATGGATTCTTTGTAACGTTTCTATGGTCATTTGTTCGGTGGTAGGGTTTGGGAGGTGAGGCCAACCGACCGAGAGGAACTGAGGGTTTGATGGTTTTTCTAGCCTCCCTCGGGCTCGATCCTAAGACCGGTAGCAACCATGGGTCTGCGAGTAAAGGTTATCCATGGAAGCCAAGTCTGGAAAGATGGTGTGGTAATCTACAGGTGGGATGAGTGTATCAGTGCCGGCGTTGTCGTATCTTGCAAGTCTGGGTTTTCAATTGAGTTGGAATTTTTTTTGGGAGGTATCCCTCATCGTGGTCTTCGACCCGGGTGCATCTCCTTCATAGTGGATGGATGTTGGCTTCATCGAAAACTCTGTCACAACTCAGGTAATGTAACGTTGCAAAGGTTTTACTACTATTCATTGTTGCATGCGTTCTACCTCATGATCCGATGCTTAACTTGTTGCATGGCTGTTGGCAGGTAACCCTTGGCGGAAGACAGGGTGCCGAAATAGTTGAAGGGGAAAGAACTTAAGCAAAACCACCAGTAAGCTTCAATGGTATCCCTCCTTAATGGTTGTCCTGGAATCGGACTTGATAAGCAAGTGCTGGTAGCATGCCTTCGCGGCAGTGGCTTTTGTCTCGTCTGCAGCACTTGGGCAACCTTCAGTTTTGAGTTTTGTTGATAGAGTAGGTGATGTGAATGTTTATATCATGTGGCCGGCCATTCCTGGCATTGGCGGTTTCAGCAGGGTCGAACCTTTGCGTTTGCAAATAGTTTGCATCTTTACGTTTTAAGTCTTATCGTTTTGATACTTCTGGGTTGATAAAAGAGATGCATCGAATGTAATTTTGCTTCGGCCTTTGCTGTTGTATAATGGCATGGGGTTTTGAATGGAACCACGGCATCAGAATGTGGCAACCATAGGGTGTAACCACTGTTAAAATAAATGGAAGCGATTACTGTTTAGGGTTTAATGTTTCGTTTAGTGAATTGAACTTCTCATTTTTGTATCTAAATCTAAGAAGCATGTTTAAGATAATTTTGGGTTTCATAACTGCGTATAGTGTTTTTCGATCTTCTCCTTCTTGAACTCAGATCCAAGAATAAAAGGCATGTTTGTTTAATTAAAAAGTGGCTATAAGCCAAGAGTAGAAAGGAAATGGTTTTGTTTGAAAGCATAAGTGATACTATTAAACCCTAGTTGTCGATGTGAATGAAATCTACATGTCTATAATGATGTTTAAAGGAATAACAATAACAACTTTGATTCTGCAATTAAAATGTCTATGGTAATGAAACCTTCAGTTTGCAACTGTTTAAATGTATAAAAATAAAGATGTAATGAGAACATGTTGCCCCCAATTGGGTGTAGAGATACTGTAACTCTCTGTCAATTTAATAAAGCTATGTTTGTCCTAGCTGTTAACAACTTGGTATTCTGCAATGTAAGTGCTACCACATGCAATTGATAATTCAGGAAAAAAAAGAACAAAGAAAATAATAGGGCAATCATCAGATAACTTGATTGTTTATGAATATACAGTTTTTCTATTCTAACTATATATGCCTGTATTTGTCCATTTTGGACCTCTGATAAAAAAAATAATATAGTAGCTTTCTTTCTTTCTGTACAATATAATACAGTGGAGACAATATTTATATAAGATCAAACAGCTTCTAAAAACAATGAGATGATCGAGGAAAGAAAGGAATATGGTTAAACCGAATGCATGGTATTGTTTTTCTTTGAAGTAATTAGCAAGGATCAGTGCCCTAGTTGTTAACATAATGTTCACCTTCAGAAATTAGAAAAGAACCTAGTGCTATAATGCATTTCTGTTAAGTTATTCCAGCATACAGAATTGAACAGTAAAACAATACATGCCTGGATCAAATCTACAGCTGTTGAAATATAAGATGCATGATAACATAGTTTGTGCATGGGTGATATTTTGGTTTATATATTTAGATGCATGCTAGGTTTCATTTTTAGCTAGGCAGATTTAATGCTACCTCTCTGTACTGGAGTACGATGCAGCTTCATGCATGGGGAAAAATGTAGAGGAGTCATTTTATCAGTTCGGCAACTCTAAATTAACTAAGATCTGACATTTTCTACTATTGATTAATAAATAACAATACTAAGCCATTTTTTAGAGCATTCATATGATTTGAAAAGTAAACACAGTAGAATAGAACTTGAGTGTAATGGGAGGAAAAAAGCACTCAAGAAACCTGTTCCACCCAACCTGCTCCCAAACAACCAAGATGTCTGCCTTAGGACCCCCCGAGCCTATCCACTGATCCACCAGGAGGAATAAGGTTCTGCAACTTAGGACTTCTACTTGCAGCAACAAGAAAATTTATATATCCAGCCTTACACGCTCAGTAATAAATGGGATCAGCACCAGCACCTCTAGTCTATCCTTCTCATAACATTTGCAGACTTATACTTGCACTCTCAACAGCCTCCCCTATTCGAATCTCTCAGGCATAACCGGATGAGCATGAGGAATGTTTCTGCAGAAAACATTCTAAGAGCTGCCTGCTCAATTCAAATTTCCTTTTATAGGCTGCCTAGGTCTTTTGAAATTAGATGGTCATTAGTGAGCTTCCTGCTCACCTCTCTCAACTTGGAGAGGGAAATGCCATAAAATTAGGGGAGTTGTCCCATACCAACAACTAATGGTAGAGTGCAAATGATGCCATCTGTCCCAATCCTTCCAACAGCTTGCATTCCTCGTAGTGGGCCAGTGGATACTCTTGTAACAACTTTCTTGAGTGTTTGTCTCCCATTTTCATTTATTAAATAATAATAATGAATCATTACATTCATTTTTGACCTACTTGGTCATAATTACAAACTTCTAATTATTATTTAACACAAAGTATTTTTTGCAAAAATAATAATAGTAGAAAATAATTATTCTCAAAAATTGGGTAGGTGACATACACCCCCCCTTAAGCCTCAACATCGTCCTTGATGTTGCTTTATTCACCCATTGAGTGTTCCTGGAACAGAGTTGGGTATGCAGCCCGCATGCTACTCTCCAACTCCCAGGTAGTCTCTGTTGGGCTATAGTGCTTCCATTTCACTTTTACTTGGCCAACCGTGCGGTTCCGGAGTAGAGTTTCTTTCCTTGCGAGAATACAGTCCGGTTCCACAAGAAAATCACCGCCTTGTTCCACATGAACATTATTCCAATTTACAACATCAGTAGGATCATGAACATGTTTCTTTAAAAATGAAATGTGAAAAACATTATGGACTTTGAGGTTTGAAGGTAGGGCTAGTTGATATGCCACAGGTCCAACCCTAGACAAGATTTCGAAAGGACCACAATACCTGGGTATCATTTTGGCACAGCTTCCCAATTTTAAGGAGCTCTTTTTCGGCCTTACCTTAAGAAAAACATGTTCACCAACCTGGAACTCTCTATGAGTTCTTTTAAGGTGCTTTAATTTTTTGTCTATCCTTGGTAGCTTTAAGATTCCCCTCTACTTGCTTCACGATTGATTCTAATTCCTACAACAATTCGGGCCCTAAGGTGACCCTACTAACCGGATCACTCCACGACACTGGTGTGTTACACTTTCTTCCATAAAGGATTTCAAACGGGCTATGTTTGGATGATGCATGGTAGTGATTATTATACACAAACTCTGCTAAATGCAAGTAGTCTTCCCACTTGCCAGGCTGATCCTTAACATACATCCTAAGCATATCTTCCAATATTTGGTTCACCCTTTCAATCTATCCATCTGTTTGCGGATGGAATGCAATGCTGAAATTTAAGGTGGTGTTTAACCCCTTGAACAAAGATCTCCAAAAATTACGTGTGAACTTCGAATCTCGGTCTGAAACTATGACCTTGGGTATGCCATGTAGTCGGAAAACCTACTTCATAAAAATTTCTGCAATGTGAGGGGCTTTATGGGTAGTTTTGACAGGGATAAAATGGGCTTCCTTGCTAAGTTTGTCTACTACCACCATGATGGAGTCGTGCTATTTTTTATTCTTTGGTAACCCAGTGATGAAATCTATACTTATGACTTCCCATTTCCAGCTGGGTATAGGCAAGGGCTGCAGCAATCCAGTAGGATGCTGATGTTCCACCTTCACTTTTTGATAGTCAAAACACTTAGCTATATACTCCGCTACTTCATCCTTCATCCTGGGCTAGCAATATTCCTTCCTTAGCATTGTGATGGTTTTCTGGTAACCTGGGTGGCAACAATAGTGGCTTTTGTGCATCTCATCCAATATCAGAATTTTTACTGCTGCTACGTTTGGTATGTACAATCTGTTTTTGTATAGCAGTAAGCCATTTTCCTTCAAACTGAAATCTGTTACAGAATTTTCAAAGTTGTTTTCTTCTGTCCTTTCCTGTAAATTTATGTATTCCTCATCCTCCTTGATTCCTTCAAAAACCTGTTCCTCCAAATCTGTTGCGTATGTGCTGATTGTTGAAACAAAATGTGTTCTTGCATTACGACTTAATGCGTCGGTGACTTTATTCTCCTTCCCCTTAATGTGTTGAATTTCAAAATCATACTCACTCAGAAAAGTTTGCCATCTGGCTTGCCTGGCATTCAAATTTGTTTGATCTAACAAATATTTCAACCCCATATTATCCATCATTAAGGTAAATTTTCTACCAATGAGGTGGTGACGCCACATTTTTAAGGCATGAATCACTGCTAGCAATTCTAGGTCGTAGGTGGAATAGTTCTTCTCATGAATTTTCAATTTTCTTGATTCATATGCTACAGCATGACCCTCCTACATTAGGACTCCTCCCATTCCATCATTGCACGCGTCTGTGCATACTACAAAATCTTTATTAGGATTTGCAATCCTCAAAATAGGCACTGAAGTAAATAATTATTTTAACTTCGCAAAACTGTCCGCACACTTTTGGTCCCAAACAAACTTCTTTCCCTTTTTCTACAGTGACGTTATGGGGTTTGCGATCCTAGAAAACCCTTCAATGAATTTTCTATAATAACCAGTGATGCCTATAAACGAGCACACATCTGTCACATCTTTAAGAATCGACCATTCATTAATGGCCTTTATCTTGGCGGGGTCAACCACAATCCCTTCCTCAGAGATTATGTGTCCCAAGTATTCAATCTTGTCTTTGTAAAAATCACGTTTGTTGAATTTTGCATACAACTGGTGCTCCCTCAGAACTTGCAAAATGATATGTAGATGTTCATCATGTTCTTCCTTGTTCTTAGAGTATACCAAAATGTCATTGATAAACACCACTGCAAACTTATCTAAGTACTTGTGCAGAATTATGTTCATTAAGCACATAAATACAGCAGGTGCATTAGTTAGTCCAAACGGCATGACAACGAACTCATAGTGTCCATAACGAGTTCTAAAGGCTGTTTTGAAAATGTCTTCATCCTTCACACAGACCTGATGATATCCTGATCGTAAGTGAATCTTCGAGAACACTGTTGTTTCGGGTAGCTGGTCAAAGAGATCATCAATGCGGGGCAGTGGGTACCTATTCTTGATAGTCATTTTATTCATTTGACGATAATCTATACAAAGTCATAGGGTACCATCTTTCTTCTTGAAAAAGATGACCCGTGATCCCCAAGGGGACACGCTGTGCCTTATATATTTTTTATCGATCAGCTCCTTCAGCTGAGATTTTAACTCATTCAGCTCTAGTATATTCATCCGATATGGAGATTTAGAACTTGGTACAGTGCCAGGTATTAATTCAATAGTAAAATCCAGGTCCCTCTTGGGAGGTAAATCTGGGATCTCTTCAGGAAAAATGTCTTGGAAATCCTTCAAGACATGTATGTCTTCTATTTTCAGTTTGTCCTGCTTAGTACTTATCTCATCATACACCACATTCACAGCAAACATCTGACACCCTTTTATAATTTCCCTTTTCACTTGCATGGCTAAAATCTTCCGAACGGATGTTTTTCTGGGGATGCCTTTTACCTCTACTTTTTTCCTTCATCATCCAGGCAATGGAAGCTTTTTTCATAACAATTCAGAATGACCCTATGGGTTTCTAACCAATCCATACCGATTAGGATGTCATATGACCCTAATGGCAGAATATTTAGCTTAACCTGCGTTGTTAGTTGATTCATAGATAAAGCACAATTTTCCACAAAGTCAAAAACCTTCCTTTTTGTTCCTGTTGCTAATCTAACTAACCAGAATTCATCAAATTTCTCTGTTTTCAAATTAAGTCTGTCTACCACAACTGGTGATATATAACTTAGACTAGCACCAGGATCAATTAAAATAGAAATGGGGTGGTTTTGAACCATACCTTCGACCTCCACCATTGAGACTTGGTGTTCTGCTTGCCGGTTTTCTAATGCTGCACTAATTTTGGGTACTTCTCTTGCCACATCTCCTACAGTAGCTTCAGACTGTATGGAGTGAATATGATTGGCCACCTGTTTCCTGAGGGGACAGTCTGAGGCATAGTGGGGCCCTTGACACTCAAAGCATTTTATAGTTGGATTCTATTCATTGGTCCCGGCAACATTGGGGACATTTCTGGGTGCTGTAAGTTTTTGCTGCTGATTATTTCTATTCTGCTGAAATTTTTTATTCTGAAAATTTTTCTTCTAAAAACTGGAATTGCTGCCATACCTAAAATTCTTCTTTTTCTGTTCAAAGTTACTAGGTTTTGAGTTTTTCCAGCTAGGTACCCCTTCTCTTCTCTTATTTTGGTCAAAGCAAAAAGTGGCTTTCCTCATGGCTTCCTCCAGGGTCTTAGGGTTATCATACTCTATCCTGTCCTTGATGTGGAAAGGTAGACAACTTAGGTACCTCTAGACCTTCGATTTTTCTTCCACCATGTACAGCACATATCTTAGCAGACTTAGAAACTTGTCGTTCAGTTCTTTCATATTCATCGTTCCCAGTTACAGATCATAAAATTCCTTGGATTTTTCTTCATAATACTACTCAGATAAGAATTTCTTCTTGAAGTGTCTTTTAAAAGTACTCCAACTCACATCTCGGTCTTTTATACCTTTTACCCTTTTAAGATCTTGCCACCAAATTTCTGCCTTCCCGGTCAGATTATAAATTGCCATCTTTGCCTTCAAGGACTCCGAGTAGTCATAGATCTGAAAATACTTTTTCATGTCGGACAACCATGCTTCTGCTGTCTCTCCTTTTTCCGTCTCACCATTGAAAGTTGGGGGTTTGATTTTCTTGAATTCACCAGATATCTGTTCGTACTGTCTATTCCTTTTTCTTTTTGGCTTGCAGTCTCCTTCACTGCTGTCACTAGAGTAATTATGCTTCTTCTTACGTGGCTGTTTGGCAGCTCTTGATGATGTTGAGTTGATGTTATCTTCAACTGTTTCTGTTTGTTTATTCTTTCCTTCCTGGGATAGCTCTTTAGATTTAGAAGTATGTTCCAAGTTCTGTTCATATTTTGGATATTGGTCAAATAGTGCTTGCTTCAATTCTTCCTGTGTCTGCAGGATTCTTTCATTGTCTTGTTTTACTGACTGGATCTCTGCTTTTAATTCATGAAAAGCATGCAATAATTCTGATGAATCATTACCCCGATGGCCCTGAAATTGTTGTTCCATACTGGGGTTGTTTGGCAGAAATCTGCCCCTTATGTGTTCAGCTGATCCTTCCATATCTGTAAATGAAAGAAAAATTTTCTGTATAGAACAAAATAATTTAAACTTGAGTTAGTGAAATTTTTCACAATAATAAATTTTCTGTTTGCGTGTTTCTTGGACCATTTTTAGGCCTAGAGTTCGAACATGAGCTCTGATACCACATGTAACATCCCGATATTTTCATAAAATTAAAAAAAAATTAAATCGCCATAAAAGGAGCTAATATTTTAAAATGCGGAAGTAATAATAATCAATATTCAGCAATTAATAAAGGTGTCGCTTGGTAGTAACAATTTAATGCTTGTGTATTTTGTCTTTTAATGACGTCATGGAAATCAATTAATGATAATGTACTTTATTCGTATGCTGGAATGGTTGAAAATATATGATGCAATGGAAAATAGAATTCTTTTGACAAGTGCTAACAGTTTAACTTTTCTGGATGACGATGAAAGGGGTCCCACAAGGTGCCCCGAGGCTTACTTAGCTATTCCGCTAAAGCACTGCTCTCGTCCTCCATGCGCAGGTTCGTAGGTAAGAGATAGCGATAAAATTCAGAGTGTTTAATAATCGCGATATAAATCGAAACTGCTTATGAATTTTGATGCTACAGGTATGGTCTCCTTCCAATTCTGTAAGATGAACCTCTCGATCACAAGATTGCAGATAACGTCTATTTCAGGGTGCGTTCATCATGATTGTTTTCATTAAGCGTTGATTACTTTACATATGGTCAACCCATAATGTTTTGTGGCTATTAAGTAATTCACTTTAAAAATATTGACGGTGACAGGTTCATGACAAGGGCTCATGGTCTTAAGTCATGCTATGGAAAGAGTGATAAGTTGGTTTTAAGTCTCTATCATCTAGGCAATTAAAATGGTGATGCCTTAAGTATTAATACCCAACCATGCAATGAATGTGATGGTTCCTTGGGTGGCACCATACCCTAACGATGTGTTTAAATAACTTATGGCGTGGACAAGCTTTATGAGCTCTACAATAATCTCTATAGTGAACTTTATAATATACTTTATGTAATGGGCGGAGTCAAACCATGACCTATGGTTGCTCACGACCTTAGTGGATATTCATAAGTTATGAATGTGGTTCGAAAATGATTATATGGGATTGTATGAGACCTTTGGTTATATGCTATCAGTGATTGTTATACATTGATAATATTTCATGTTGAAACTTTTAACGTTGGTTTGAATGGGTTGGCAAGTGGAATGATGGCCCTGCAAAAGCCTGCATATGAATCGAGGGTGTATTAAATGATTAGGTTTGTAATTATTGTGCCTGGCCACCGTGCTAGGGATCGTGTTACGTGCACAAATATGTGGATGTTTGGGCGTGTGATAAGGTTTGGCAATTGCTGACTTGTAATGGCCTCCTGCGCTGCTATCAACTGATATGGCAACTCCGTGGCTTGGGAGGTAGATGGGCCATTTATTGCTACTCCTGCCACCTTCCAATGTGGCTTGATCAGGATGGATCTCCGTCGTTGATCGTTGTGCATTGGGATGAGATGAACACTTGCGTAACTTATGGATTCTTTGTAACGTTTCTTGGTCATTTTTTCGGTGGTAGGGTTTGGGAGGTGAGGCCAACCGGCTAAGAGGAACTTAGGGTTTGCTAGTTTTTCTAGCCTCTCTCGAGCTCGATCCTAAGATTAATAGCAACCCTGGGTCTGTGAGTAAATTTTATCCATGGAAGCCAAGTCTGGAACGATGGTGTGGTAATCTACAGGTGGGATGAGTGTATCAGTGCCGGCATTGCCGTAGCTTGCAAGTCTGGGTTTTCAATTGAGTTGGAATTTTTTTTGGGAGGTATCCCTCATCGTGGTCTTCAACCCAGGTGCATCTCCTTCACAATGGATGGATGCTGGCTTCATCGAAAACTATGTCACAACTCAGGTAATGTAACGTTGCAAAGGTTTTCCTACTATTCATTGTTGCATGTGTTCTACCTCATGATCCGATGCTTAACTTGTTGCATGGTTGTTGGCAGGTAACCCTCGGCGGAAGACAGCGTGCTGGAATAGTTGAAGGGGGAAGAACTTAAGCGAACCCACTGGTAAGATTCGGTGGTATCCCTCCTTAATGGTTCTCCTGGAATCGGACTTGATAAGCAAGTGTTGGTAGCATACCTTCGCGACGGTGGCTTTTGTCTCGTCTGCAGCACTTGGGCAACCTTCAGTTTTGAGTTTTGTTGATAGAGTAGGTGATGTGAATGTTTATATCATGTGGCTGGCCATTCCTGGCATCGACGATTTCAGCAGGGTCGAACCTTTGCATTTGCAAATAGTTTGCATCTTTACGTTTTAAGTCTTAACGTTTTGATACTTCTGGGTTGATAACAGAGATGCATCAACTGTAATTTTGCTTCGGCCTTTGCTGTTGTATAATGGCATGGGGTTTCGAAGGGAACCACGGCATCAGAATGTGGCAACCGTAGGGTGTAACCACTGTTAAAATAAATGGAATCGATTACTGTTTAGGGTTTAATGTTTCGTTTAGTGAATTGAACTTCTCATTTTTGTATCTAAATCTAAGAAGCATGTTTAAGATAATTTTGGGTTTCATAACTGCGTATAGTGTTTTTCGATCTTCTCCTTCTTGAACTCAAATCCAAGAATAAAAGGCATGTTTGTTTAATTAAAAAGTGGCTATAAGCTGAGAGTAGAAAGGAAATGGTTTTGTTTGAAACCATAAGTGATACTATTAAACCCTAGCTATCGATGTGAATGAAATCTACATGTCTATAATGATGTTTAAAGGAATAAGAATAACAACTCTGATTCTACAATTAAAATGTCTATGGTAATGAAACCTTCGATTGGAAACTGTTTAAATGTTTAAAAATAAAGATGTAATGAGAACATGTTGCTCCCAGTTGGGTGTAGAGATACTGTAACTCAATCTGTCAATTTAATAAAGCTATGTTTGTCCTAGCTGTTAACAACTTGGTATTCTGCGATGTAAGTGCTACCACATGCAATTGATAATTCAGGAAAAAAAAGAACAAAGAAAATAATAGTGCAATCGTCAGATAACTTGATTGTTTATGAATATACAGTTTTTCTATTCTAACTATATATGCCTGTATTCGTCCATTTTGGACCTCTGATAAAAAAATAAACATAGTAGCTTTCTTTCTTTCTGTACAATATAATACAGTGGAGACAATATTTATATAAGATCAAACAGATTCTAAAAACAATGAGAAGATAGAGGAAAGAAAGGAATATGGTTAAACAGAATGCATGGTATTGTTTTTCTTTGAAGTAATTAGCAAGGATCAGTACCCTTGTTGTTAACATAATGTTCACCTTCAGAAATTAGAAAAGAACCTATTGCTATAATGGATTTCTGTTAAGTTATTCCAGCATACAAAATTGAACAGTAAAACAATACATGCATGGATCAAATCTACAGCTGCTAAAATATAAGATGCATGATAACATAGTCTTTTCATGGGTGATCTTTTGGTTTAGATATTTAGATGCATGCTAGGTTTCATTTTTAGCTGGGCAGACTTAATGCTACCTCTCTGTACTGGAGTACGATGCAGCTCCATGCATGGGGAAAAATGCAGAGGAGTCATTTTATCAGTTCAGCAAATCTAAATTAACTAAAGTCTGACATTTTCTACTATTGATTAATAAATAACAATACTAAGCCATTTCTAAGAGAATTCATATGATTTGAAAAGTAAACACAACGGAATAGAACCTGATTGTAATGGGAGGAACAAAGTACTCAAGAAACCTATTCCACCCAACCTGCTCCGAAAGAGCCAAGATGTCTGCCTTAGGACCCCCGAGCCTATCCACTGATCCACCAGGAGGAAGAAGGTTCTGCAACTTAGGACTTCTGCTTGCAGCAACAAGAAAATTTATATATCCAGCCTTACAGGCTCAGTAATCAATGGGATCAACACCCACACATCTGGTTTATCCTTCTCATAACATTTGCAGACTTATACTTGCACTCTCCATAGCCTTCCCTATTTGAATCTCTCAGCCATTACCTGATGAGCATGAGGAATGTTTCTACAGCAAACATTGTAAGAGCTACCTACTCAATTCGAATTGCCTTTTATAGGCTACCTAGGTCTTTTTAAATTAGCTGGTCATTAGTGAGCTTCCTGCTCACCTCTCTCCACCTGGAGAGGGAAATGCCATAAAATTAGGGGGAGTTGTCCCATACCAACAACTAATGGTAGAGTGCAAATAATGCCATCTGTCCCAATCCTTCCAGCAGCTTCCATTCCTCCTAGTGGGCTAGTGGATACTCTTGTAACAACTTTCTTGAGTGCTTTTCTCCCATTTTCATTTATTAAATAATAATAATGAGTCATTACATTCATTTTTTAACTACTTGGTCATAATTACAAACTTGTAATTATAATTTAACACAAAGTATTTTTTGCAAAAATAATAACAGTAGAAAATAATTATTCTCAAAAATTGGGTAGGTGACATACACCCCTCCTTAAGTCTCAACATCATCCTCGATGTTGCTTTATTCACTCATTGAGTGTTCCTGGAACAGAGTTGGGTATGCAGCCTGCATACTACTGTCCAAATCCCAGGTAGTCTCTGCTGGTCTATAGTGCTTCCATTGCACTTTTACTTGGCCAACCGTGTGGTTCTGGAGTAGAGTTTCTTTCCTTGCGAGAATACAGTCCGGTTCCATCGGAAAATCGCCGCCTTGTTCCACCTGAACATTATTCCAATTTACAGCATGAGTAGGATCATGCACATATTTCTTTAAAAATGAAATGTGAAAAACATTATGGACTTTGAGTTTTGAAGGTAGGGCTAATCGATATGCCACAGGTCCAACGTTGGACAAGATTTTGAAAGGACCACCATACCTGGGTGCCAGTTTGGCACAGCTTCCCAATTTTAAGGAGCTATTTTTCGTCCTTACCTTAAGAAAAACATGTTCACCAACCTAGGACTCTCTATGAGTTCTTTTAAGGTCTGCTTAACTTTTCTGTCTATCCTGGGCAGCTTTAAGATTCCCTTGTACTTGCTTCATGATTGATTCTAATTCCTGCAACAATTCGGGACCTAAGGTGACCCTACTAATCGGATCACTCCATGACACTGGTGTGTTACACTTTCTTCTGTAAAGGATTTCAAATGGGCTAAGTTTGGCTGAGGCATGGTAGTGATTATTATATGCAAACTCTGCTAAATGCAAGTAGTCTTCCCACTTGCCAGGCTGATCCTTAACATACATTCTGAGCATATCTTCCAATATTTGGTTCACCCTTTTAGTCTATCCGTCTATTTGCGGATGGAATGCAGTGCTGAAATTTAAGGTGGTGTTTAAACCCTTGAACAAAGATCTCCAAAAATTACTTGTGAACTTCGAATCTCGGTCTGAAACTATTACCTTGGGTATGCCATATAGTCAGAAAACCTGCTTCATAAAAAATTTTACAATGTCAGGGGCTTTATGGGTAGTTTTGACAGGGATAAAATGGGTTGCCTTGCTAAGTTTGTCTACTACCACCATGATGGAGTCGTGCTGTTTTTTATTCTTTGGTAACCCAGTGATGAAATCTATACTTATGAATTCCCATTTCCAGCTGGGTATAGGAAAGGGCTGCAGCAATCCAGCAGGATGCTGATGTTCCACCTTCACTTTTTGATAGTCAAAACACTTAGCTATATACTCCGCTACGTCATCCTTCATCCTGGGCCAGTAGTATTCCTTCCTTAGCATTGTGATGGTTTTCTGGTAACCTAGGTGGCAAGAATAGTGGCTTTTGTGCATCTCATCCAATATCAAAAAATTTACTGCTAATACGTTTGGTATGTACAATCTGTTTTTGTATAGCAGTAAGCCATTTTCCTTCAAACTGAAATCTGTTACAGAATTTTCAAAGTTGTTTTCTGCTGTCCTTTCCTGTAACTTTCTATTTTCCTCACCCTCCTTGATTCCTTCAAAATCTTGTTCCTCCAAATCTGTTGGGTATGTGATGATTGCTGAAACAAAATGTGTTCTTGCATTATGACTTAATGCGTCGGCGACTTTATTCTCCTTCCCCTTAATGTGCTGAATTTCAAAATCATACTCACTCAGAAAAGTTTGCCATCTGGCTTGCCTGACATTCAAATTTATTTGATCTAACAAATATTTCAGCCCCATATTATCCGTCATTAAGGTAAATTTTCTACCAATGAGGTGGTGATGCCACATTTTTAAGGCATGAATCACTGTTAGCAATTCTAGGTCATAGGTGGAATAGTTCTTCTCATGAATTTTCAGTTTTCTTGATTCATATGCTACAGCATGACCCTCCTGCATTACGACTCCTCCCGGTCCATCATTGTACGTGTCTATGCATACTACAAAATCTTTATTAGGATCTGCAATCATCAAAATAGGCGCTGAAGTAAATAATTCTTTTAACTTCTCAAAACTGTCCGCACACTTTTGGTCCCAAACAAACTTCTTTCCCTTTTTCTGCAGCAACGTTATGGGGTTTGCGATCCTGGAAAACCCTTCAATGAATTTTCTATAATAACCAGTGATGCCAATAAACGATCACACATTTGTCACATATTTAGGAACCGGCCATTCATTAATGACCTTTATCTTGGTGGGGTCAACCGCAATCCCTTCCTCAGAGATTATGTGTCCCAAGTATTGAATCTCATCTTTGTAAAAATCACATTTGTTGAATTTTGCATATAATGGGTGCTCCCTCAGAACTTGCAAAATGATACATAGATGTTCATCATGTTCTTCCTTGTTCTTAGAGTATACCAAAATGTCATCGATAAACAACACTGCAAACTTATCTAAGTACTTGTGCAGAATTTTGTTCATTAAGCACATAAATACAACAGGTGCATTAGTTAGTGCAAACAACATGACAATGAACTCATAGTGTCCACAACGAGTTCTAAAGGTTGTTTTGAAAATGTCTTCATCCTTCACACGAACCTGATGATATCCTAATCGTAAGTCGATCTTCAAGAACACTGTTACTCCGCGTAGCTAGTCAAAGAGATCGTCAATGCGGGGCAGCAGGTACCTATTCTTGATCGTCATTTTATTCAGTTGACGATAATCTATACAAAGTCTTAGGGTACCATCCTTCTTCTTGACAAAGTTGACCGGTACTCTCCAAGGGGACACACTGGGCGTTATATATCTTTTATCGATCAGCTCCTTCAACTGAGATTTTAACTCATTCAGCTCCAATATATTCATCCAATATGGAGCTTTAGAACTTGGTACAATTCCAGGTATTAATTCAATAGTAAAATCCAGGTACCTTTTGGGAGGTAAATTTGGGATCTCTTTAGGAAAAATGTCTTGGAAATTTTGCAAGACAGGTATGTCTTCTATTTTCAGTTTGTCCTGCTTAGTACGTATCTCATCATGCACCGCATTCACAACAAACATCTGACACCCTTTTATAATAACCCTGTTCACTTGCATGGCTGAAATCTTCCGAACGGATGTTTTTCTTGGGATGCCTTTTACCTCTACTGTTTTTCCTTCATCATCCAGGCAATGGAAGCTTTTTTCATAACAATTCAGAATGACCCTATGGGTTTCTAACCAATCCGTACCGATTAGGATGTCATATGACCCTAATGGCTGAGTATTTAGCTTAACCTGCATTGTTAGTTGATTCATAGATAAAGCACAATTTTCCACAAAGTCAGAAACCTTCCTTTTTGTTCCTCTTGCTAATCTAACTGACCAGAATTTATCGAATTTCTCTGTTTTCCAATTAAGTCTGTCTACCACAACTGGTGATATATAACTTAGACTAGCACCGGGATCAATTAAAATAGAAACAAGGTGGTTTTGCAGCATACCTTCGACCTCCACCATTAAGACTTGTTGTTTTGCTTTCCAGTTGTCTAATGCTGCACTAATTCTGGGTACTTCTCTTGCCACATCTCCTACAGTAGCTTCAGACTGTATGGAGTGAATATGATTGGCTGCCTGTTTTTTGAGGGGACAGTCTGAGGCATAGTGGGGCCCTTGACACTCAAAGCATTTTATAGTTGGCTTCTGTTCATTGGTCCTAGCAACATTGGGGACATTTCTGGGTGCTGTAAGTTTTTGCTACTGATTATTTCTATTCTACTGAAATTTTTGATTCTAAAAATTTTTCTTCTGAAAATTGGAATTGCCGTCATATCTAAAATTCTTCTTTTTTTCTTCAAAGTTAGTGGGTTTTGAGTTTTTCCAGCTAGGTGCCCCTTCTCTTCTCTTATTTTGGTCAAAGCAAAAAGTGGCTTTCCTCATGGCTTCCTCTAGGGTCTTAGGGTTATCGTACTTCATCATGTCCTTGATGTGGAAAGGTACCTATGGACCTTCGACTTTTCTTCCACCATGTATGACACATATCTTAGAAGACTTAGAAACTTGTTATTCAGTTCTTTCATATTCATTGTTCCCAGTTTCATATCATAAAATTCCTTGGATTTTTCTTCATAATACATCTCAGATAAGAATTTCTTCTTGAAGTGCCTTTTAAAAGTACTCCAACTCACATCTTGGTCTTTTATACCTTTTACCCTTTTAAGATCTTGTCACCAAATATCTGCCTTCCCGGTCAGATTATAAATTGCCATCTTTGCCTTCAAGGACTCTGAGTAGTCATAGATCTGAAAGTACTTTTTCATGCCGGACAGCCATGCTTATGCTGTCTCTCCTTTTTCTATCTCGCCATTGAAAGTTGGGTTTTGATTTGCTTGCACTCACCATATATCTATTCGTACTGTCTATTCCTTTTTCTTTTTGGCTTAAAGTCTCCTTCACTGTTGTCACTAGAGTAATTATGCTTCTTCTTACGTGGATGTTTGGAAGCTCTTGATGATGTTGAGTTGTTGTTATCTTCAGCTATTTCTTTTTGTTTGTTCTTGCCTTCCTGGGATAGCTCTCTAGTTTCAGAAGTATGTTCCAAGTTCTGTTCATATTTTGGATATTGGTCAAACAATGCTTGCTTCAATTCTTCCTGTGTCTGCAGGATTCTTTCATTGTCCTGTTTTACTGACTGGATCTCTGCTTTTAATTCATGAAAAGCACGCAATAATTCTTATGAATCATTACCCTGATGGCCCTGAAATTGTTGTTCCATACTAGGGTTGTTTGGTGGAAATCTACCCCTTATGTGTTCAGCTAATCCTTCCATATCTGTAAATCAAAGAAAAATTTTCTATATAGGACAAAATAATTTAAACTTGAGTTAGTGAAATTTTTCACAGTCATAAATTTTCTGTTTCTGTGTTTCTTGGACCGTTTTTAGGCCTAGAGTTCGAACATGAGCTCTGATACCACATGTAACATCCCGATATTTTCATAAAATTTAAAAAGATTTAAATCGACATAAAAGGAGCTAATATTGTAAAATGCGGAAATAATAATAATAAATATTTAGCAATTAATAAAGGTGTCGCTTGGTAGTAACAATTTAATGCTTGTGTCTTTTGTCTTTTAATGACGTCATGAAAATCAATTAATGATTATGTACTTTATTCGTATGCTGGAATGGTTGAAAATTTATGATGCATTGGAAAATAGAATTCTTTTGCAAGTGCTGACAGTTTATCTTTTCTGGATGATGATAAAAGGGGTCCCACGAGGTGTCTCGAGGCTTACTTAGCTATTCCACTAAAGTACTGCTCTCGTCCTCCATGCGCAGGTTTGCAGGTAAGAGATAGAGATAAAATTCAGAGTGTTTAATAATCGCGATATAAATCGAAACTGCTTATGAATTTCGATGCTATAGGTATGATCTCCTTCCAATTTTGTAAGATGAACCTGTCGATCACAAGAATGCAGATAAAGTCTATTTCAGGGTGCATTCATCATGATTGTTTTCATTAAGGGTTGATGACATTATGTATGGTCAATCCATAATGTTTTGCGGCTGTTAAGTAATTCACTTTAAAAATAGTGACGGTGACAGGTTCATGACAAGGGCTCATGGTCTTAAGTCATGCTATGGAAAGAGTGATAAGTTGGTTTTAAGTCTCTATCATCTGGGAAATTAAAATGGTGATGCCTTAAGTATTAATACCCAACCATGCAATGAATGCGATGGTTCATTGGTGTTATAACTTGAAATGACACCTCTCCGTCCGTGATGACACTTGCTTCCCTTGGTCGCATGACGACACTTCTTGAGATCAAGTTCAGTCACACAATAGGACATTTGTGGATGGAGGAGTCATTTGGGACACTAAAAATGGTTGAAATTACCTCATTCTTGACCCATTTGATGTATATGACCCTTAGGAACATTTTTCCAGACCAAACCATCTCCTGAAAATGAGCAGAAAAGCCTGTTTTTGGCCATTTTTCAATATGAGCGCGACTCCACTGTTGAAATAGTGGCGTGTGTACGTGACTTTGTCTCATTTAAAGTAGCGCCCATTGACATGTGTACGCGACTTTGTCTACTATAGAGTAGCGTACACCCCTTTTTTGGTCAAAATCTTGAAATTCGAGTAAGTTAAGTTGGTTGGGAAACCTCTTGAGTGGTTATAACTTCTTTTCCTCTTCCTCATTGACTATATAAGGAGGGTAGAAGGGCCATAGAAAGGACTAAGCCCAATTGCAAAGTTATGCTGGAGGAATGGAGACCCTCATCCCCCTCTCTTGTGCTTCAGTTTTGGTAAACCCTAGTACAGTTGCTTAGAGGCTGGGATCCTTGGAGAACAGAAGCAGGAGACCTTGAATCTAGGTTTCGTGAAGTGCCAAGCTTGAAGGAAGGTATAACTTTATGTACTTGCTTTCATTCATTAATAAAGATCATACGTTGTTCTCTTTCCAAATATGACCTATTAATGTGTCTCAGATTTGATTATAGTTTGTTTATAATCTGATGTCTTCTTCTATTATGAATATCAGTATTATATATGTAGTCAAATGTGTTTGAGAAGGGTATCAAGTTGTTTTGCAGGTCTGGGCATTGCAACACTGGATAAGCATTGAAGAGCGAGGGAGGCAAAGCTAGGATCAACCTTCTGAATAAGGTGCCTACATCTCTAAACCCTAATCTCTTCATTTACTTGTTGTACTTGCAGAATGCTTGTAAGTCTATCTTTATCACCGTAAGTTGGTAGTTTCTCCCCTGAACTATAGGTGCATTTTCCCCACAACAGAATGGCGACTCCGCTTGGGAAAGCCTAACTACTTAGGGGTATCCAAGGTCATTTCTTCAGTTCTGTTTGACGGTCTTTGTTCATTTTCTTGATTAGGATCAGTTAGTAGGCTCTGTTTGACCCTTCTTGGCTCTTACAGACCCTTCACAGCCCTTACAAACCCTTGTGGACCCAGGTGTGGTGGTTTTAACCCCATTTTTTCAACTTTTTCCACCTGTACGC
Source organism: Larix kaempferi (assembly GCA_027924585.1). Lineage (NCBI taxonomy): Eukaryota > Viridiplantae > Streptophyta > Pinopsida > Pinales > Pinaceae > Larix > Larix kaempferi. Next base: position 31,370,807 of record BSBM01000047.1, on the reverse strand, counting down.
TACTGTTTGTACCACACAGTAGCGCCCATACGCTACTTTTCCTTTGCGCAGTAGCGCCCATAATTCTATGAGCGCTAGTTTCCTTCATACACAGTAGCGCTCAAAATTTGGGTTTGAAATTTTTGAGTTTTTGGGTTGTGGACCCAAATCTGGGGACTATGGCTGCATTTTTTGGGGTCCGTGATGACCATAGGTCTGAGTTAAACCACTGTAAGTGGTCTCCCATCCTTGTACTGATCCTACATTCATGATTTGAACCTCTTTTGATCAATTTGGGCTTGTTTGGAAAGTTTGGGGTTTGTTGACCTAAGTTGGGGGATTGTGGACCTGTTTGGTGTTTTGTACCCTAATTTGAGTCTGATTGAACTTTCTTACCCCATTTCCACTGGATTTGAAACCTTTTGAGTCTTCTTGACCCTGTTTGTATCTATTTGAGTGAAATTTCTCTTTTAGGTTGGTTTCTTATCCTCCCTTATGCTTTTAGTTTTTCTTTTGTAGTGAAAGCTCAAGTGTTTTGGCTGTTGTTCAAGACCTTGTTTGCATTGTTTATGTGCAGACCTGACTTTACCAAACCATATTTCTTTGTAGGTCATTTGCTTCGTTTGGGTCTAAAAGTAGTTTTTGTACTCTTTTCCCAATGGTTGGCATGCTTACATCAATAAGAATTTGAAAGTCATATTTGGTAGCTTTTACTGTTTCATAAAGAGAACTTGAAAGTTTCTTTGCTTTGCTCTGATAGTAGGTTAGTTTCAGTTTTTGTTTCTTACCTTTGAAAAGCATAAAGAATTTTGATTCATTTTCCGAATAGAGTACCTTGCAAGTGGCTTAAAATATTTTAGAGTGCTTTGCATAAAAAAGAACAAGTTTTATTTTGCATACCTATTTGCTTGAGTAGCTGCATTCTTAGGTTTTGAGTTTAATTTTGTACATTTAGACTTTATTTTCACCTTTTTTGCATTCGAAAGATTAAAAAATTGCATTTGCACATGCATTCTAGATCAGAATTTTAAGACTTGCATTGAAAATAAAAAGATTTGTTTGGTGGTAAATATTTCATTTTCAGTACTCTATTTCTATTATAACCACTCTCACACACCCACTACCTTTTTGAGTAATCAAGTAACCTTTAAAATGAACTCTAATAAAATGAACTAGCAACATTTTCTTTTCTAGGTTACACTACACCAACTAGTTTTGGTTAGGATCTTGGGTTTAAAACACCTTAAACCACCCAAGATCACACATTGCACAAAAATCGTAGTGAGACTATCATTAGGTAAACCCACCTCACTCAAAACTTGCCTGGGATATATGCAGTAGGTCATTGCGAGATCAGTTTGTGGGAATACCCCTCCTACTTTCTGTTCGAGCATACGCCAGGATCGGATTGCGTATTGGGGACTCTTTCAAGTTTCGGGCTTAGCTACCCTGCCCACGCTTTCTGATTCGACCGGTGACTGTTCCCCCAGGAGTTTTCGGTGTTGTGGTATCCTTAGTATCTGACTCTAGGTTCATACATAGGTGACAGCAGAGGGTATATCTGCTGTACCTAAGACAGACGTGGGAGGAAATCCCTTGCAGGTCTTTGGGAGGGCGGTTGGGTGATTCCAGTGCTTGCACCCTTAGTCATTGTATTGTGGACCCCGGGTAACTGTCTTTCATCCTTCGTTGATCTGTTCTGGGCCCTCATCATCCCAGACTTTTCTCCGGAAGGCATCTGTTTGCCTGGTTTGATTTACTTAGGACCTTTTTTAGTGGTGTGCTCTTTGTGCTACTTTAGTTTTCCTTAGAGAATTTCTTGTTCATTTGAGCGAGAAACTATGTCTAGCGTTCCGGCGAGTGCCAATCAAAGTACCCCTGTTCTGGGGGATCCTTGTGCTGTTCCATTCATTGGAAACATTGGTGCTCCCTTAATGGCTACCCTGAATCTTCCTGGATTCACTATTGGGCTGCCGGTTTGGTTTTTTTCCACTCCGAATGCCTTGCATGCTCCTGACGCTTCTTTTGTGAGCACCTCAAATCAAGAGCATCAGAACCCTGTGCCTCCTTTTCCAGTAACATCTTCTCCTCCTCCTTCTACCTCATGTGGCGAAAGTAGCAATACTAGTAACCAGTAGTCTAAAAGGAATAGACGGAGGAAGAATGGGAAGAAGATGCCAAAACAAGGGGGCAAGCACCCTGCCTCTGCAAATCATGCAGGGGGCACCTACCCAGCCTCTAGAGGTCATGCTGGGAGAAAAAATTTAGTCACTGGAAATCATACTGAAAGTTTGTCTTCAACCACTGTCAGTCATGTTGAGGACACGTCATTGATCACTGCTAGTCATATTAATGAAAAGTCACCAGTTCCTATGAGTCATACTGGAGACACCAGATCAGCCACTGCAAGTCATGCTGAGGGAGTTGACATTGTCGACAAACCAAACAAACAGAAGCTTAAGTTCTCTTGTAAGTTTTGCGAGGGAGATCACCTTACTTACTTGTGCCCTGTACTTCCAGAAGTGCAAAAAGTGTGGTCCTTAGTTCAAAAGTCTTCTGCTTCTGAGCAACCAGCCTCTGTGAATCATGCTGGGGGAAATCTGTCAGCCAATGCTAGTCATGCTGAGAGTACTGACATTGTAAAGGAGTCTAAACCTATAGGACGGAAACCAAAGTTCCCTTGTAAACTTTGTAAGGGAGATCACCTTACTCACCGATGCCCTGCCATTCCAGAGGCACGAAGAGTGTGGTCCATGTCTGAAGGAACCTCTGTTCCTGAGTTGTCTATAGATTCCCTACAGTCAGATCAACCTTTGGTTGATAAAGTGGTTGAACCAATGCAATCTTTGGTCGACCCCACTCTTCCTTCGGAGAGTGAAGTGATTGAATCGATGCAATCTTCGACCAATCCCATTAGTCCTTCAAAGATTGATACACCTACTACTGAAGTCTTCTGCGTTTCTAGTTTGGATGTTCCTGAAAAAGGGGGCACTTCATCTGTGCCATGTGAAACCCTACCAATCCCTAGGATTGTTTCCTTTGATTGGAATAGTCTAGTCGAGCCTCGTCTTCCTTCTTCGACACCTTTCCAGATAAAGGTTGATATCGGGAACCATACGGTTAATCGATGCATTGTTGATGAAGGTGCTTATGTTAGTATCTTATCCGCTTATGCTTGGAGAGATTTGGGTTTCCCTAATGTTATTCCAGTTGTTAATTGGCCGTTGACCTTCGATAGAAGACCTAGTGAACCGATCGGATTCCTCCATCAGGCACCTGTTACCTTGGGTGGAAAAGCAGTCTTAGTTGAATTTATGGTTCTAAAGGACCCTGTGGACTTTGATATGATCCTTGGGCGTGATTACATTTATGCTATGCATGCTGTGGTGTCTATGCTTTTTCATGTGATGCATTTCCCTCATAACGAAAACATTGTCACCATCGACCAGCTTGCATTCGTTGATCCTCCTTATTACCCAACTGTAGACCAGTCGGATCCCTCTTCATTAGGCACTACTATGTCACATGGGCCTTATGTGGCATATTGTTCCTTGAGTTCAACTGCTACTGAGAAGAAGTCTCTGAATTCATGCTTACCTTCTCGGGACTTGGTCCCAGCTTTTGACCAAGTGACACCTCCACCTGAATGTTTAGATATGTATTCTATCTGGGATGATATACTTCCTTCTGATGAAGTTTTCATAGAGTCTATAGTACAGTCTGCTATTCACTTGGATGTTGATTCAGTCGCAGTTATGTCCAGCCCCGGTTTGACCTTAAAGTCTGATTTTCCTACTGTTGAGTTTTTGGACTCTCCTATAGATCCACAAATCGGTGTTCCTGCTGAGTTTGATTCTACTTTTAGCATTTTCAACTCCTGTGATGATGAATTTATTTCTACAGATTCCATCATGTCTTTCAACTCTGATCTTCATCCTGAAGTTGATCTTGTTGATTGTAAGTTCTCGGGCTTGGGTACTATAGAGTCTTCATTTGAAAACTCTACCTTGTTTATGCCTGTTGTTGATGATAATGAAGTTGAAAGTATTTCTACCACAGTGACTTGTATCAGGTCTTTCCTTACATATGTTTTAGATATGATCCTGGTACTAATGTTTCTTGGAGACAGGATTCTTAGCTGGATGTATACTTGCTTACTGGTCATTTTCGACACCTTGTGCGACCATGTCAGGTATATTCAGAACCTTGCATATAGGTTTAGGCTTCCTCGCTGTTATGTTGCATTTGAACCTTTTGCCATCCAAATTCGCCATAGGGTCGAATCTGTTGGATATTGGTGTGTTAGCCATCTCTTTATGCATTGTGCACCAGTCCGACAGCAGAGCCTACCTAACATGGGTCACCCTAGTCAGCACCCTTATGCCATTCTGGTGCCCATGCTGAGTTTTTCTCATAGGCTCGGGAGCCTTTTTAGATTTACCATGACTTTGAGAAGAAGCCTCATATCTTTCTTCCTCATATATTTCTGGCCATCCCTGATAAGGCTCCCATCTTTGTGTTCAAATTGCATATGCATCTGTTATGATCCCGCTTGCGCTAATGAGCCTGAAGCCAGCTTCCATGCTTTTAGCCCATTGTATAAGCCTCCATCTCTGATCTCATTTCCGCTAAGCCCTGTATCATTTTGATTTTTCAATTTGAAACCTTTTACCTGGAGGAGACACACCCTGAGTGTACTTATCTTGCTCATGTTCCTTGCATTAGTCATAGCTTTGTTCCATGCGCTTGGAGCTAGTTTCGCATGTCCCTGACACTCGTCTCCTCCCATTTCGAGCATTCTTCTTCTACTTCGAGCTCGTTAAAAACAGTAAGTAGGTTACGAGCAGTCTTCCACCTTTTCTTCGAGCTCGTTAAAAACAGTAGGAGGCTATGAGCATTTCTTCCACCTTTCCTTCGAGCTCATTAAAAACAGTAAGGAAGTTGTGAGCATTTTCCTATCTCCTTTGAGCTCGTTAAAAACAGTAAGGAGGTCATGAGTTTACTTTTCCGAACTCGTTAAACCTTTACGGAAAAGATCCCTATGGAGTTCTTTTAAGCCCTTTTCAGACTCCTTAAATAGGAAAAGTTTGCCGAGCATAGTTGTCTTTTCGGGCTCGTTAAAATAACTGAACTGACATCCACTTAGGTATAGAATTATCCCTTTTCTGGGCCTTGGTGGATAATTTATGAAAAAACTATACTCTAGGTATACTCTTGTATGCGCTAGAAGAGTTCTTCTTCCATTATTTTACACTTTTTCGGGGAAGGAGACTAACTTTACGAAAAAGGACCTTTGGAGTTGTCTTTAGGGTTTTCAGACTCTCGAAATATGAAAACACCAAGCGAGCATACACCTACTCGGGCTCGATGTGAAATCCACGAGATGGTTGGTAGAGGACTGTTTAAGTTTTTCAACTCTATAAACAAGAAAACACCGCCGAGCACATACCAATCTGGGCTCGATATAAAATCCACGGATAGGTGTATAGAGGACTGTTTAAGTTTTTCAACTCTATAAGCAAGAAAACACCGCCGAGCACAAACCAATCCGGGCTCGATATAAAATCCACGGATAGGTGTATGGAGTTTTCTTCTAGGTTTTTCAGACTCCTTAAATATGAAAATACCGTCGAGCATGCTTTAGTTCTTTGTCAAGCTCGTTAAAAAATGAAAAAGGAAAGGGAAGGGAAGAATGTTAAAATATCTTTCAATATGATGGCAGCAAGTCAACTATCTCCTTGAACAAAGCACCTGTTTTGAGTCTATCAAACAAGTTGGGTTCTAGTATTTGGCCTTAGGGTAAACCTGATATCAGAGTTCCTACTCCTCCATTTGGTTAGTCTTCCAATCATTTGGAGAATCTGTTAATGTCTCCTACATTGTAGATTTGTATCGTGGTCTCTTTGTGTTAAAAGCTGCGTAAGTCACTCTTGTGTCGTGCTCACCGTTCAAGGATATAACCTGTGTCGGCCATTCTGCAGTTGCCTTGACCTTATGTGTCGGCCATTCCTTGGTGTCAGTATGTTTCATCATGTGTTCAGTCCTACTCCAAATCAGCTCATACCTGTTGAGTGTCCCTCGTGTTGGATGATGGAGGATGCATTAAGGCCTCCCTTCCAACCGACTTCTTCCCATCGACTTCAACTCATTTTTCTCTGGGAATGAAGTTTAGAGTTTCGGTTAGTACCTTGGGGATTGCAGTCATTAGTGGCAGTTTCCCTCGCTATTGGATAGATGGGAATACATCAATGTCTCCTATCCGATGGATTCTTCAAGTGTTCGACGGCAAGACCATCTATTCACACTTGCTTGAATGTACTAGGTACCTTGGGTTCCATTTTCATTATTGGTGGACACCCTCGCGTTTGTTAACGGTATACATCAATGACCGGTAATCAAACGATACCTCCCATGTTTGACATCAACTCATTTATTCGCATGGATAGGTTTGTACCTTGGGTTGTTTTTTGGATGAAGACCTTGGGATCCTCGATAGCATCACCTTATTTATGTTATCGCCCAAGTTGCGCAAGACTGAGCCACACTCTTTTTGGGCTCTTGATGAGACATAGATCCAGCTTGTTCTCTATGGCTATGTTCTCCAGTTTTGACATAGATCCACCTTGTATTTATGTGGCTATGTTTACACTTATGTTCCTCATGGATCCACGCTTGTATTTTAGTGGCCATGATATATGCATCAGTATTTTGGATCATTGTTGTATCCTCTTGGAGATCATGTTCCACCATTTGAACATGGACAGTTACCCCATGGATAACTTTGTCTGACTTTGCCTTTGCTTTCAGGTACTTCATTTGAGCCTATGATTCTTGGTTTCTCCGTTCCTCCATGATTCAACTCTTTTTTATTTATAATGTATTTCGGCCATCGTTTCCCGCACTCCCTCTGACCTCATACATTAGGGGGCATCTGTTATAAATTGAAATGACACCTCTCCGTCCGTGACGACACTTGCTTCCCTTGGTCGCATGACGACACTTCTTGAGATCAAGTTCAGTCACACAACAGGACATTTGTGGATGGAGGAGTCATTTGTGACACTAAAAATGGTTGAAATTACCTCATTCTTGACCCATTTGATGTATATGACCCTTAGGAACATTTTTTCAGACCAAACCATCTCCTGAAAATGAGCAGAAAAGCCTGTTTTTGGCCATTTTTCAATATGAGCGCGACTCCACTGTTGAAATAGTAGCGTGTGTACGTGACTTTGTCTCATTTAAAGTAGCGCCCATTGCCATGTGTACGTGACTTTGTCTACTATAGAGTAGCGTACACCCCTGTTTTGGTCAAAATCTCGAAATTCGAGTAAGTTAAGTTGGTTGGGAAACCTCTTGAGTGGTTATAATTTCTTTTCCTCTTCCTCATTGACTATACAAGGAGGGTAGAAGGGCCATAGAAAGGACTAAGCCCAATTGCAAAGTTATGCTGGAGGAATGGAGACCCTCATCCCCCTCTCTTGTGCTTCAGTTTTGGTAAACCCTAGTACAGTTGCTTAGAGGCTGGGATCCTTGGAGAACAGAAGCAGGAGACCTTGAATCTAGGTTTCGTGAAGTGCCAAGCTTGAAGGAAGGTATAACTTTATGTACTTGCTTTCATTCATTAATAAATATCATACGTTGTTCTCTTTCCAAATATGACCTATTAATGTGTCTCAGATTTGATTATAGTTTGTTTATAATCTGATGTCTTCTTCTATTATGAATATCAGTATTATATATGTAGTCAAATGTGTTTGAGAAGGGTATCAAGTTGTTTTGCAGATCTGGGCATTGCAACACTGGATAAGCATTGAAGAGCGAGGGAGGCAAAGCTAGGATCAACCTTCTGAATAAGGTGCCTACATCTCTAAACCCTAATATCTTCATTTACTTTTTGTACTTGCAGAATGCTTGTAAGTCTATCTTTATCACCGTAAGTTGGTAGTTTCTCCCCTGAACTATAGGTGCATTTTCCCCACAACACTTGGGTGGCACCATACCCTAACGATGTGTTTAAATAACTTATGGTGTGGACAAGCTTTATGAGCTCTACAATAATCCCTATAGTGAACTTTATAATAGACTTTATGTAATGGGCAGAGTCAAACCATGCCCTATGGTTGCTCACGACCTTGGTGGATATTCATAAGCTATGAATGTGGTTTGAAAATGATTATATGGGATCGTATGAGACCTTTGGTTATATGCTATCGGTGATCGTTATACATTGATAATATTTCCATGTTGAAACTTTTAACGTTGGTTTGAATGGGTTGGCAGGTGGAATGATGGCCCTGCAAAAGCCTGCATACAAATCGAGGGTGTATTAAATGATTAGGTTTGTAATTATTGTGCCTGGCCATCGTGCTAGGGATCGTGTTATGTGCACATCTATGTGGATGTTTCGGCGTGTGATAAGGTTTGGCAATTGCTGAGTTGTAACGGCCTCCTGCCCTGCTATCAACCGATATGGCAACTCCATGGCTTGGGAGGTAGATGAGCCATTTATTGCTACTCCTGCCACCTTCCAATGTGGCTTGATGAGGATGGATCTCCGTCGTTGATCATTGTGCATTGGGATGAGCTGAACCCTTGCGTAAATTATGGATTCTTTGTAATGTTTCTTGGTCATTTGTTCGGTGGTATGGTTTGGGAGGTGAGGCCAACCGGCCGAGAGGCACTTAGGGTTTGCTGGTTTTCGTAGCCTCCCTCGGGCTCGATCCTGAGACCAGTAGAAACCCTGGGTCTGCGAGTAAAGGTTATCCGTGGAAGCCAAGTTTGGAACGATTGTGTGGTAATCTATAGGTGGGATGAGTGTATCAGTGTCGGCATTGCCGTAGCTTGCAAGTTTGGGTTTTCAATTGAGTTGGAAGTTTTTTTGGGAGGTATCCCTCATCGTGGTCTTCGACCCGGGTGCATCTCCTTCACAGTGGATGGATGCTAGCTTCGTCGAAAACACTGTCACAACTCAGGTAATGTAACGTTGCAAAGGTTTTCCTACTATTCATTGTTTCATGCGTTCTACCTCATGATCTGATGCTTAACTTGTTGCATGGTTGTTGGCAGGTAACCCTCAGCGGAAGATAGGGTGCCGAAATAATTGAAGGGGAAAGAACTTAAGCGAACCCACTGGTAAGGTTCGGTGGTATCCATCCTTAATGGTTCTCCTGGAATCGGACTTGATAAGCAAGTGCTCGTAGCATGCCTTCGCGGTAGTGGCTTTTGTCTCGTCTGCAGCACTTGGGAAACCTTCAGTTTTGAGTTTTGTTGATAGAGTAGGTGATGTGAATGTTTATATCATGTGGCCGGCCATTCCTAGCATCGGCGGTTTCAGCAGGGTCGAACCTTTGCGTTTGCAAATAGTTTGCATCTTTATGTTTTAAGTCTTAACGTTTTGATACTTCTGGGTTGATAAAAGAGATGCATCGATTGTATCTTTGCTTCGGACTTCGCTATTGTATAATGGCATGGGGTTTTGAATGGAACCATGGCAATAGAATGTGGAAACCATAGGGTGTAACCACTGTTAAAATAAATGGAAGCGATTACTGTTTAGGGTTTAATGTTTCGTTTAGTGAATTGAACTTCTCATTTTTGTATCTAAATCTAAGAAGCATGTTTAAGATAATTTTGGGTTTCATAACTGCGTATAGTGTTTTTCGATCTTCTCCTTCTTGAACTCAGATCCAAGAATAAAAGGCATGTTTGTTAATTAAAAAGTGGCTATAATCCGAGAGTAGAAAGGAAATGGTTTTGTTTGAAAGCATAAGTGATACTGTTAAACCCTAGCTGTCAATGTGAATGAAATCTACATGTCTATAATGATGTTTAAAGGAATAGGAATAACAACTCTGATTCTACAATTAAAATTTCTATGCTAATGAAACCTTCGATTGGCAACTGTTTAAATGTTTAAAAATAAAGATGTAATGAGAACATGTTGCCCCTAGTTGGGTGTAGAGACACTGTAACTCAATCTGTCAATTTAATAAAGCTATGTTTGTCCTGGCTGTTAACAACTTGGTATTCTACAATGTAAGTGCTACCACATGCAATTGATAATTCAGGGAAAAAAAGAACAAAGAAAATAATAGTGCAATCATCAGATAACTTGATTGTTTATGAATATACAGTTTTTCTATTCGAACTATATATGCCTGTATTCGTCCATTTTGGACCTCTGATAAAAGAAATAACATAATAGCTTTCTTTCTTTCTGTACAATATAATACAGTGGAGACAATATTTATATAAGATGAAACAGATTCTAAAAACAATGAGAAGATAGAGGAAAGAAAGGAATATGGTTAAACAGAATGCATGGTATTGTTTTTCTTTGAAGTAATTAGCAAGGATCATTGCCCTAGTTGTTAACATAATGTTCACCTTTAGAAATTAGAAAAGAACCTACTGCTATAATGGATTTCTGTTAAGTTATTCCAGCATACAGAATTGAACAGTAAAACAATACATGCATGGATCAAATCTACAACTGCTCAAATATAAGATGCATGATAACATAGTCTGTGCATGGGTGATCTTTTGGTTTAGAGATTTAGACGCATGCTAGGTTTCATTTTTAGTTGGGTAGATTTAATGCTACCTCTTTGTACTGGAGTACGATGCAGCTCCACACATGGGGAAAAATGCAGAGGAGTCATTTTATCAGTTCGACAAATCTAAATTAACTAGGATCTGACATTTTCTACTATTGATTAATAAATAACAATACTAAGCCATTTCTGAGAGCATTCATATGATTTGAAAAGTAAACACAGTAGAATAGATCCTGAGTGTAATGGGAGGAACAAACCACTCAAGAAACCTGTTCCACCCAACCTACTCCCAAACAACCAAGATGTCTTCCTTAGGACCCCCGAGCCTATCCACTGATCTACCAAGAGGAAGAAGGTTCTGCAACTTAGGACTTCTGCTTGTAGCAGCAAGAAAATTTATATATCCAGCCTTACAGGCTCAGTAATCAATGGGATCAACACCAGTACCTCTAGTCTGTCCTTCTCATAACATTTGTAGACTTATACTTGCACTCTCCACAACCTCCCCTATTCGAATCTCTCAGCCATCACCTAATGAGCATGAGGAATGTTTCTGTAGAAAACATTGTAAGTGCTGCATGCTCAATTCGAATTGCCTTTTATAGGCTACCTAGGTCTTTTGAAATTAGCTGGTCATTAGTGAGCTTCCTGCTCACCTCTCTCCACCTGGAGAGGGAAATGCCACAAAATTAGGGGGAGTTGTCCCATACCAACAACTAATGGTAGAGTGCAAATGCTTCCATCTGTCCCAATCCTTCCAACAGCTTCCATTCCTCCTAGTGGGCCAATGGATACTCTTGTAACAACTTTCTTGAGTGTTTGTGTCCAATTTTCATTTATTAAATAATAATAATGAGTCATTACATTCATTTTTGACCTACTTGGTCATAATTACAAACTTGTAATTATAATTTAACACAAAGTATTTTTTGCAAAAAGAATAATAGTAGAAAATAATTATTCTCAAAAATTGGGTAGGTGACAGGATGATATGGTGAGGTTATCTTATGCTGAATGTGATATTTTTGCAACAAGGCTTCCAATTTATGGGACACAAGCTATGGTCCTCCATCTGTAACTATCTCTTTGGGTACTCCAAAGTTGGTGAAGATCTCTTCATATAAGAAATCCATTACACCTTAATCATTGGCCTTGACCAAAGCTACAGCCTCCACCCATTTGGTCATGTAATCTGTGCAAACCAGGATATAAACTTTATGCTTCAAGGAAGGGTTGATAGGCCCTACAAAATCCAAAGCCCATCTATCGAAAGGTTTAACCACCAGCTATGGATAAAGAGGCATTTCATCTAATCTATTTGTTTGGCCCATTCTTTGGCAGTTGTCACAAGCCTGACTCATATTTCTTCACATCCTTGAACACTATTGGCCAAAAATATCCCATCCTTAATGCCTTATGACCAGTTCTTTTTTCAGAAAAATGTCCCCCATAGGGCTCATTGTGGAAAGCTTTCAAGATACTGTAAATTTCATCCTCCTTTACACATCTTCTGATTTCCAAATCAGAACCTATGTAGAAAATATGTGCATCTATCCAACCGTATCTAGCACACTGTTGTATGATCTTTCTTTTTTCTCTTTTTGATAGGTGTGCTGGAAGCTTTCCTGCAGCCAAATATTTAGAAACATCTGCGTACCATGGGGAATGAGTTGAGACTCTGAACAAATTTTCACGAGGAAAAGAATATTCGGCTGGTGCATCATCAACATTGTTAGTAAGTCAAGAAAGAAAATCAACAACTACATTTTCTTTTCCTGGTCTATCTATAATAGTAATCTGAAATTCTTGTAACAGTAACATCCATCTAATTACTCTAACATTAGTGATAGGTTTATTTATTAAGTACTTAATGGTTGAGTGATCAGTGTGCACAAAAGTGGAATACCCAGTAATTTAGTGACGAAACTTATTGATGGCATAAACAATGGCAAGGAATTATTTTTCTATGATAGTGTAGTTTGGTTCAGCAGTGGTTGGATTCTTACTGATGTAATAAATTGCATATGGACTGTGACCTTCCCGCTGTCCCAACACTGCTCCAATAGAGGTGTCTGAAGCATCAGAGGAAATATGAAAAGGTAGAGCCCAGTTTGGTCCTTGTAGAATAGGAGTTGTGGACAACCTTTTCTTGAGCTCAGCAAAATGCTGCTTGACATGCATCTGTCCAAACAAACTGTACATCCTTCATCAATAAAGTAAATAAAGGAGAAGCCAGCTTGGAAAAATTTTCTATAAATCTTGTGTAATAACCAGCATGCCCAAGGAAACTATGTACCTCTTTCTATGTTGCAGGAGTGGGAATCTTTGCAATTACCTTAATTTTCGCTAGATCTACTTGGATACCTGCAGAAGAGATAAAGTGTCCCACAACTACACCCTCGTCCATCATCATGTGGCACTTTTCAGTGCTCAGAGACAGGTGTGTTTGTTCACAGCATTCTAAAACTCTTCCCATATTCTTCAATGCTTCATCAAAACTACTGTTGTATGGAGTGAAATCGTCCATAAAGATTTCCATGCAATTGTTAACCATCTCAGAAAAGATCCCAATCATAGCTCTCTGAAATGTGGTCGGTGCATTAAATAACCCAAAAGGAAGAACCATGTATGCAAAGGTTCCCCAAGGAGAGGTGAAGGTGGTTGTGTCTTGATCTTTGGGGGCTATCTGGATCTGATTGTAACCACTAAATCCATCCAGAAAGGAAAATAATTTCTTCGCAAACAAGGTGTTGAAAACCTGATCAAGAAAAGGTAAAGGAAAATGGTCTTTCTGCGTTGCTTTATTTAAACCTCTGTAATCTACACAGACTCTCCATTTTCCATTCTTTTTAGGTATGATCATGAGTGGAGAAACCCACTCGCTGTCTGAAATTAGGTAGATAAATCCTGCCTCCAAGAGTTTTTGGATTTCTTCCTTCACGATATCCCTTAAATTTGGGTTCATTCGACGTTGAGGTTGGCACACTGGCCGGGAGTCGCTTTTGATATAAATATGGTGGGTACACAAATTAGAGGGGATACCCCTCATATCTGTGTATTCCCACGCGAAGGCTCCGGTGTCCCCCCAGCTGTGACCTAGGTTACAAAACTAAGAAGTCCGCAGGGTGTTCCCATGAATCAATAGAGATTACGAGGTCGTCAAGGATTCCTTTGGGTTTGATCATAGATCTGTCAGCGAGTTCTAATATGGTAGGGGTTGGTCGAAGATTAGTGAGTTCGAGTTTCTTCACAGTTTCGATGGTCATAACATTGATAGCTATAACTAAATCTACCAAAACGTTAGGTATCTGAGTGTGTCCAATGTGCACTATAACAGTAGGATTTCCAGGGTCATCATACTTAGCCAAAGGGGTCTTTCCCATTATTAATTCGGAAAGTTTTCCCATTACATGGATAGTGGGAGGATCCCTATGCTTTCTTCCTGATTTTTTTACACACGGGCCTCTAATGGTCTTGGCATAGATGGGCACGTCATGAAGGGCTTGTAACAGTGGAATTTTGACATACAGATTTTTCAATTCTCCTAAGAGGTTAAAATGAGGTTGTTCCACTACTTTTTGCAAAGCCAAGCATTTAGGGTATGCTAGTTCTCTTGTCAGTAGTGTAGGCTGCATTTCAATGTGTGTTTCTTCCTATGTTTTAGCTGGTGTTTCAGTAGGATTTTCAGCATCCTCAATGATGGGGATTGTTGTATAAACCGAATTCTCAAATTGCCAATTCATTCTTGCTTCAGTCGCTAAGGATGGAATATCCTCGATGACGATAGGTTCCACTACCCTCCCTGATCATAGGTGTATGTCATTGCAGGGAATACGGAAATGGAATAAGCAGGCATGTTGGTAGTCTCAAATTGATGCACTGCGTTATTATTCAGGTTGGTGTTAGGCTGAGCAGGAAGCTGTGGTCGTAGGGGTACGGTCATTAGTGTGACATTGTTTTGGAGTTGCAGTTGCGGCTACTGATACTATTGATGAGGATACTGTTGAGGAGGATGCTGTTGAGGAGGATGTTGTTGATGAGGAGTTTGGTTGTGAGAAAACTGATTTCCTGGGTATGAATTTCTCCCACCAGGAGACCAAGGAGCTTGTTGGTTTGATTGTTGTTCCCATGGCATCCAATGGTTAGCATTTTGCATTGAAGTTTGGGATAGATGCCATTGGTTATTGGAATAGGAATAATGTGAAGGGAATTGTGTATTCATGTTATTCAAATTATTCCAAAAAGGTGACAGATCTGGGCTCATACCTTGATTCTGAGGCTGCCAAGGTTTCTTCTGAGCAATGAAATAATCTTGTTCCACATCTAAACACTACTACATTTTTTTCCTTTAGGGGGGGTTGTCTTCCACCCACAAAAGTGACCTACGGGGTGCCTACGGGGGGGTTTTGTCTTTGTGGGTGGTTTTGGCAAACCAACCCCTAAAGGCACCGATGTTAAAATTTTTTCCTTTTAAGGGAATTTTTTTACGAGATTGGAACTGTTCCCA
Organism: Larix kaempferi; assembly: GCA_027924585.1. NCBI lineage: Eukaryota > Viridiplantae > Streptophyta > Pinopsida > Pinales > Pinaceae > Larix > Larix kaempferi. The sequence goes on along the minus strand of BSBM01000047.1, from coordinate 31,355,762 downwards.
AAAGTCACTTTTGGGGGCGGTTTGTGACCCCCCTCGTAGAGGTCTATGGAGGCGGTTTTAAACCCCCCTCATAGACCCCTTCATAGAGACCTACGGGGGCAGTTTTGAACCCCCTTCATAGAGACCTATGAGGGAGGTTGTGAACCCCCCTCATAAGCCCCTTCATACAAACCTACAGGGGTGCTTTGGAACCCCCCTCGTAGTGGACTATAGGGGCAGTTTCAAAACCCCCCTCGTAGAGGCCTATAGGGGTGGTTGTGAACCCCCCTCGTATAGTCCTATAGGGGTGGTTTGGAACCCCCCTTGTAGAGGCCTATCGGGGAATTTAAGAACCCCCCTCGTAGAGGCTTATAGGGGCTGTTTTGAACCCCCCTCGTAGAGGCTTATAGAGGCAGTTTGAAACCCCCCTCATAGAGGCCTATATGGGTAGTTTGCAACCCCCCTCGTAGATGCCTATAGGGGAGGTTTGGAACCCCCCTTGTAGATGTCTACAGGGGTGGTTTGAAACCCCCTCTATAGCCATAATAAATCATAATAAAATATATTTTATTAAAAATACCAATATTGCAATATCAATAGGGCATGGAGGAATCGAACCACCAACCTCCTACTTGTAAAGCAGGCGCTCTTCCATTGAGCTAGAACCCTTTCAGAATTGGGGAGAGGAGAATATGAACACCAATATTGCATCATTTCTAATTCTAAGAAAAGACAATAATATTCAAAGGGAACCATGCTTAAAATCCAATTTATTTTTGAAAACACATTGATAAACACAAAAATCTACCATAATAAGCCTAGAGCTCCTTCTAACTTTTGAAACTGTTTGAAGAGACCCCAAAGATGTCTAACCACAAAAATATACATAAGTAATTTCACATAGGATCTAGGTTGGTAAAGAAACTGGGATTTAAGTCCCTCGTTTACATATAATTAACACTGATCATATACTATATCCACAAGGTATACTTCAAAATTGCTAAACACCATAACCATAAAAGTATCAAAAGACTATACTAATCCAATGAAAATGAAAGGGAATGCAAGAAATCATAAAATTGTTAATGAACTCACCTTCATTCAGTACTTATACTGGGGTAAAGATGGATCTAAACTAGTTTTTTACTAGTAGTTGTATTTGACCTCTCCATACAGTGCAGTATGATTCAATAAAATGTTTTGAGAAGGTAGCCATGAACTTGTTGATTCCTGTCTATCAAATCCAAATGTCCTCCAAAGCTGCAGATGCCCTGAATTCAAATCCGTCTATGAAAATGCACTAGCAGTTTTGTTTAATTAACTATATGAAATGCTATTAATCCTATTATGTTTGGGCAGTTGCAAAGATATATATAAGTAAATTTATTTTTAAAATTTTAAACTGAATATATATAGATAGATAGATATATATATATATATATATAAAGCCAAATTAACCTAGTCTCAAGTTCTGAGGTTCGAGTCTGGTTGAGTCCTGTTAGGTTACAAGCTGCTATTGTGGTTGGCAGTTGAGTTTCCCTCCATATGGATATTCCAGGAGCTGGGGGTGGGGACTAGGGAGATCCATGAGGTTTTCCTTGCAAAATAAATATATATTAAGCTTATTTATGCCACATCATTGTCATATTACAGTACCCATATCCCCATCTGGGATGTAATATGCACTCTTCACTACAAAAATGTTTTATAAATTATTCCTAGATTATGCTCCAAGAAGCATAAGAGTTGTAGAACTGACTCTCTTCCCGTTAATATATACTATACCCATTCTCTTGTATGCCTTTGGTACATGCAGATATCACATAACTTGATGCAATACAAGGATTTGTACCTATCTCATAATAGATTGATCTCCATGATTAGGTGAATAGTTTTTATGGCATTAATAATTATATTGTTTTTCTCCTAGTATTTTTCATTTCTGCACCATCTCAGATGCAAGTGTTCTTCCTGGTTGCATCATTGAGAGCACACCCTATTCTTCCTAAACAACACTGAGGGCTCACTTCTCTTATTTGGATCACTGGAGGCGTATTCATCTGGTTCATTAGGGCTCTATCATTCATACTATTCACTAGGCGAACTACTATTGATCCTACTGCTTCTTATTGGGATCCATATTATCATTTCTAGAGTTGTTTCTATTGATATGACACCGACGGAGGGCGTGACCTACTACATGGGCCACTTCTCTTGGTAGTTGCTTCCATGCACTTCCACCAGACATTTTGCATGACCTGCATGTCTTCTATATGGTGTTCCACTACTCCAGTACATCTCATTGGTATGTCCATGCCTTACTTCTGAGCTTATTTGCATTGTATATCTGATTATTTGATATATAGGGGTCATGCAAAATTATTATTATCCATGCAAAATTGTTATCGGCTAAACTGTACATCAAACATTTGAATAAACTACCACATATTGCAACAAACCCTACACAACATCAATATACCGGGATTTGTTATATTACAGATAAGGACTTGGATCAAATGGTTACATCCAGGCGAATATTGCTACAACACTACCTACCACATGTCTATCGGGATGACTCCTTAACTTGACCTAGTACAACTGCATTCCTCATAGAACAAAAAGAAAACCCACAATGTAAATGAGTCTGAGAGAAACATGAATCTGAAACCAGATACGTACCTGAAGAGTTAAGGAAATAGTGTACTTAGTCACCAAAAAGTTAGTTAAATTGACAAAATATGCCAGTGTTGAATTGAAAAGCAGGTAATATACAATCTTCACATCCTGCCTTGCAAGTGCGACAATCATCCCAAGGACATTAGGTTCCATGATTAAAGTTGCTGGAAGCAGCAGCAGTACAACAATGGGTGCCATGTACAGAAGGTGATTCATGGAGTTCAGCTTCTCCCTGCCATTTATGAAATAAAGAAGGCTAAAACAGATTGATCCAACTCTCTTAAATTATTTGTCTTTGATCTAAAAAAGAATCGAATATTTTAATGTGTTAATGATTTCAAATGACAAGATGAAGTTTCTTATACCCTTCAGAAAAAAGTAAGATCCCATGAAGCACCGTCTTTAAAGCTCTTGCAGCAGTTGCTGAAATGCCCATTATGAAACCATATAAATGGAAGCTCGGTTCCCCCTTCAGAAACCAAACAACAAAATCATAGCCTATATGAGACATTATCATATGAGAGTCAAAAGTTGTAAGTAATGTTTCATAGATAAAGCAAACATGCCAGTACCTAATGAGCATGAAGCACTTGAACTTGGAAATCCTTCAAAATTACTAATCCACCAAGGTGATTTTCACCTTTAACTAGCAAAAATATTTTTTTGAATTATGCTTTTATTGAGTACAAAATTTCTGAAGGAGAATTTCATTTTACTAATTAGTAATACATGAATCACCAAAATTACTTGAAACTAGGAAATATAAAATTTCGAAAAACAAGTATTTTCCCAAACAATAGTTTTGAAATTTTATTGAAACAACAATTATAAAGGTTTTTGTATAAAATGCATTAGGATTCACAATTAAGAGAGATACAAGTGTGTTCTTGTACATGCACACGGATGGCCCAATATCCAGGGAAAAAAGCTCATAATCGAGTAACAACTAACCTAAATTCACTCTAAAGATTAACCAGAAATTTCTTAGTTATTCTTATAATACTATTTATTTACTTATTACGTTTTTCTTCCTGCCTGTGTTAATGGAGACCTTGCACAAGCCCTGCTCACTAAAAATGAAAGGAAAAATTTATTCTTCTAAAATACATCATATTAATTGGCCAGAACACCTCTGAAAGTTTTCCACAAGGTTTGACAATGGGGACGGCACCTGGCTTGAAGTTCTTGGGTAACATCAGGGATAACACATTACAATATGGCTAATTTTATTCAATCACAAAATGTATTGAATTTGAATGTTGTTTAGTTTTGGGTCATGAAAAATGAAAAATTTTTATAAGGCACTGATTTTTACATTGAAATCAAGAAAACGGTTGATTATTACATAGGATGCTTTGCCTTCTCTTTTACACCGAGATACAATTTATAAATTAGCATTAAAAACATCATAAAAATCCTTAATTCTCCTTTGTCTATCAATGGCATCAGAATAGTAGTTCTCATTGACATATCTTCAAATGATATCTTTTCTTTCATTCAGGTTTAGGTGGACTTTATAATGGATCTTTTAGATTGTTTATGACTACTCCTGTGAGAGATCACATTTCTCAGGGACGCTATCAGAAAGCAGTTAGAAATTAGAAATTGCCTACACCGGAAATCATTTAGCCTCAAGTTCTGAGAAACAGGAAAATTAATAACCAGTGCCACCAAAGACATCCAATAATCTTGATTCTCGCCCAGAATACTGCTCCGCGTAAGTGAATAACATAAAAGCCTCCATGATATTCAAACCACGACATCAACCCATAGTCGAGCAGAATCCTGGAACTTCACAGTTGACATCAGGGACTCAAATTCACAGAGCAATTTTGAACATTTTTGTAAATACCATTTTTCCTGTATAGAGATTTTGTAGCCATATGAAAATTCCATATTTCCCTAATATTAAATAGCATAGGCTCTTACCAAAAATGTAAAGAATTCACCATTCAACCTTCAAACGGCCTATTATAAATAGATATATCAGCACGTTTGGACACTAAATAAGACAAAGATCATAGATCAAAAACATGACATAGAAAATTCATAGTCCAAACGAATTTGCAATCTGTTTCTTGCTTTCCCTGGGGCTAAAATCATAAGCTTCCATCTAAAACCTTATTATAATAAATTTCTTATGTTTTCATCTGCATCGGTGTAACAAAAAACATACATACATACACAACATTACAAAAGGATAAGAGAGCAAAACTGAGTCACTAGATGCAACAAAACATGGAGAGTTTAGGTGTTAAAAGTATCCCATATTTCCCATCCAGCTAAACCTATGAGCTTTCATTTATATAAACCTCTTATCTTCGTATCTAATCTCCCCAACTGCACACTCCTACCAAGAAGGTTTTGATTCCCATGTCAAGTTTATTTCTTCCAATATTGTCATCTTTAACTTCCATATTAAACTGGATTGCTCCATGTATTTACTATTCCCTCAGTCCATTTCATTGGACAATGCTTCTTTTATCACTTTTGTAGTCTCCATCAGAGCAGATTTCAAATTTCAAATCCCTTCCCAACAGACTATCGCCTTCTTTCTAGAAATCCTGGTTCTAAGTCCCTCTATGAAAGGTCTAATGAACATATAGATTATCATAAACCTTCATAGTTCTCTTTTTTGAAGCCTTGTCTGTGTCCCCTTGCTTAGATATCAAGGCCACTTCCTAACTTGATTTTCCTTGGATTGTTTACCTTGATTCAACGATTTAACATCTGAAATCCCCCCCGATATCACTTTTTGGTAACATTTGTTGTAAATAGCCATATTCTTGACATTTCCTGCAATTAAAATGAGCATTTTGAATGTCCTGAACCTGTTCTTGTGAGTGTCCCCATGCCTCAATTGTCACTGAATCTAGAAGAGATTCTCAATATCCATCTTGATATAAAATGTTGCGTAGGAAACCATCCTACCTTCCAAAATTAGATAGATATTTGAACATATTTTGCAATTGTCCCCTATTAAACAGAACATGTTTTATTTCCAACATTCCAGGAGTTGAAAAGGAAATGTGACCCATATAGGGGTTGTTAACAATGTCCCAGGAGGGCTAAAACCCACGTCTTAGTAATCTCACTAACAGACCCACTCTATTGAAAAAGGAGGCTTTGTGTGAAAATTTTCCATTTTCTTTTATCTCCAAACTTCATATAAAATATCATCTTCCACACGGGAAAAGGCATGTATGCCCTTTTAACTTCACATTTGCTATCTATCCAAATTTTACAATGTCTTTTGTGATAGCCATATCCTTATGAATAGTTGTCCACTTAAACTAGACAACCCCATCCTTAAAAGACTTGGATTCAAAAGAAATATTTAGCCCTTCTTTGGCATTGTCCAAAGACCCATCTGTAAGTAGTTTGGTGTGACGTTTTCTTGTTCCCTTACCTTCCAGAGCAATTCTTCATTGGTGATCTCTGATAAAGACCTATACCCTGCTGCCTCACCATACATTCCCATTATAGATATATATATATATATATATATCTCATGTGGTTCACAGCTCCAGAGAATCGGTTGCTTGCTACATCCACGGAAACCCCCCCCCAAAATATAGAGAACATGGGGAAGCCAAGTATTTCTACAGGTAAACCACCCAACCCTGATTACGGGGCCTAACCTGGTGGGGAATTCGAGTGAGGCCCTCATACAATCTATACATAGCCACCTGGGGATTTGACCCCAAGCCCTCCTCTTGCAAGAAACAGCTTTCAACCACTCGAGCTAACCCATGGGACTAAATTCCCATTATATATAATAGTGTGCATGTAAATAAATAAATATAAATATATAGCCATTTTAATTCTTTTAATAAATGTTTCAATTTATTGATACCTTACAAACGTGTACTACATGCTTCTCTTTCCTTAGCAGTTAGTGCCCCTCGATATATAATTCAAGAATCACTAGATAGATGAAAATGCTGAACTACATTTTACTATTTTAGTCATATGAGGGAGATACAACAAACAAGAATTTAGTAATGAAAATCGATTCAATTTGAAATAACAGGACAAATCTAGCCTTGTCTACAAGGAGCCTTCGTTAGCAGCACAAGGAAGTCTTTCTTGAGCCAAAGGGATGTTGGTTGAAAGGCCTGTTCAGCAGGGAATTTAGCTAGTGCCAGATGCAACCCTACCCAACTTAGGGCTATACAGGCCCTCCCTGCTAGAAAACAAAGAGCAAGGAGTTATAAAGAAAAATATATCACCTGGAATGCCACCTAGAGTTTCATCTTTGGAAGTAGTCATGCACTTGGCATCTTTTGCACATGAAGAATTCAAGATGATGTCCACTATTGATGTAGACATTGGACGCATCTTGGTAGCATTGCAACAAATAGATGCATGTAATGATGTAAGTATAAAGATGTAGTGAAATATTTTCAGTTAAAGGATGGATTTTTCTACTATATTCTTAAGTTATGCACCTCCAGTCGAGACATTTTTGTCAGTTTTAGAGTTATTGAGAGGGATCCTCTCCTTCTGGGACTCCCAGCAATGTATCTTTCTATTTCATAGATGATCGACTTAGACTGTAGTCTTTAGAATCTAGGTCTTTGATCTTAGAGGTTATATATGATTTTATAGGAGTTGCACTCACACTCCCAATATGTATTGTTTCCGATGTACCTAGTAGTCCCTTTGACCTATTTATGGTCACTTGTTGGACATAAATAAAATTATCTTACTTACTTCATCTTATGCATCCCAAGAGGAGAGGCTGGAGTTAAGCTTGGAATTACTTTTCAAAACTCCATTTGATATGGAGTTACAAAGAATGGAAGAGGAAGAAGGTTGCGGGTCCAGTAATGAACAACTCTGGAGTGTTAAAGTCATAGTGGACTCGAAAGTTCATTCCCAAGTTCAAGCCAGTTTGCAACAGAAGGCAATGTCCACCATAAGACAGCTCACAATTTTCAATTTGGGGACATGGTATGATTGTAAATAAGCAAGAAAAGTTTTCATGGCCCAAGCAAAAAGTTAAAACCATCTGCTATGGACACTTCAAAATCATCCAGCAAATACCAGAGAATCCATTTAAGCTGGAATCATCCAGTTATATGTGAATTTATTACATAATGAACACAGATTGCCTCAAACATTTTGAACCCTTAATGGTAGACGATGAGGGAGAGGAAGAGTTTATTACACCTGTTGCAGAAGAAATGAATCCAAATTTGCAAGCTGAGCTTAAAATAGTTACAGTACCTAAAGAGGCCGGATCCAGTCATCAACATAGAGGCAAAGTTGATGGAAAAGGAAGAAGGTTTGATCTGGATTTGTATTAGAGTCGTGTTGGCATTAATTCCACATTTGGAAAGAGGAGTTACAAAAGACAGTTTGAGTAAATTTCTTCTAGGTTTTAGTTTTTCTTTTTTTGCACTCTTAGTTTACTGGGGACAAAAAGACAGTGATTGAGGGAAACATGGAGAGAGAAAAAGCAAGGCTTCAGTCACAGCAGGATGCCGAACCAAACAGAGAAATAAAGTTTGTTGTTGATATCAATGTGAAAGGAGGAGTGTAATTATATGTAATTATGCTCTGTACAATCATTCTATCATGGAGTAAAAAATTAGTCTTCCTTAGAATGCTTAATTATTTTCTGTGTAATGAATCCTTTTGTCTACTGATATATCCTGCTCTCTAAATCCCCTGTTTTCTCATTGCTTTGGCAAGCATAAATCAGGGAACCTGTAAAACAAACTATTGTACCCTATTTCTAGGCATATTCATAGCCTTGGTTCTTTGCTATAATATGTACCAGCAGGTGTTTCTCGGCATCCTTGAGTAGTTTTGGTTTCTTTGTTGTAATTGGCATTAGCAGGTGCTTAAAAGTTAAAAGACCGATCATTTATTGAGAGAAAACCAGCAGTGATAATCATATCTTACATATGAACTGCACCAGTAGATATAGTCATATCTTACATATGAATTGCTTGTATTGCATAGCATAGTTGAAACATCTTATTCCTATAAATATATGAAATACATGAAGGGTGGGAAGTACCTCAGTGTTGTGAAGATAGTTATAGATATCAGAGGCATAGAATGTGCACATTTGAGGATTTATGTTATCTGCATCGATGTCAACAATCTTAGATTCTTGCACTCCTGCTGCCATTGGAGTCCTTTCTTCAAATAGATGGACTATAACAAGTATCAGTTATAGCAATTAGCATACATGAAAAATGCAGCTCACGTTGAGTAGTGAAAAAAATAAAAAAAACCTTCCAATTATGAGATTGAAAAAGAACAAGAAGTGGGATATTAATACATAAAACACAAAAAAAGCACATGAACTATGTTTCCAGAAACAAGGAATGGAACAACAAATGTGTCTAATGGATTTGGGGGAATAAGAAGCATGAACAGGAGCGGGAAATTATAAATTTAAATGGTAATGCACTATTATAAGGTCAGGATAGGAGCGGGAATAAGTATGGGAACAGAAACAAGAAATGAACCCTGGATTTTGGGGAATAGAAAGCATCAACAAAAATGCACTAATATAGGGTCAGGACAGGAGCGAAAACAAAAATGGGAACAGAACCAAGAAATGAACCCCCGGGTCAGGTTTCTAGTCACATAGCACATGAGCGATGAAGCACAGAGTTTATTCATAAAATTACCTTCCAATGGTTTTGACTTTGAATGATGCTTTGATATGTACAAGTTCTGCAAGGCTTTCTGCTCTAGCAAAGCAATATCTGAGGCATTGTCATTGATGGATAGAGACTCTGTAATAATTGAAGAATGAGAAGCAATTGTGTTTGAAATCTTTCCTCCTGTATATGAAATCCTGTCGTCCGGATTAGAGGTACTACATGCCACATTGTTTTTCAGAACCCTTAGACCAACATTATTGGCTTTTGCATGTTGGCTAGGAATAGAGGGTTTTACAGGTTGGCTAGGAATAGAGGATTTTGCAGCACCCTTTTGAATTTCAGAGTCTCTTGTGCCGCTGGGAGTCCCTCTAGCCCTAGCCTTTGAAGGTGTTGATTGGCTAATAGATCCCTTTAAGACAAAGAAATCATGTTTTTACAATTTTTGACAGAAATTATCAAAAGCAAATTGCCCAGTATAAATACAATAAATACCCAAAAAAAACATAAAACCCTTGTATTCTCTTAATTCAAATGCCAAAACGAAGAAAACCCATTTGGACAGAAATTAGAAAATGCTCTCACCTGGCTCTGGGGAACGCCATGCTTAGATTGGGCAAAGGCATGATTTGTCAAATTGGAAAGGGGAACGCGTCTTCTAGATTGCTGAACATGTGGAACAGTGTGTCTCCGCGGTCCACCGTCTTGAGATACTCTCTTCAGATTCACATTGTCCCTCTGTGGAATCTCTGCCCTTGTCCTTGATCCCCCGGCTGGTGCAATTGACGTCGTTTCCCCGTAATTTTAATCTCCGACTTTTCTCTGCCATTTTTTTGTTAAAAAAAAATTCTTAAGGTTCTCAGGCCTGCCTGAAACAATCAACTCCCAGCAGCAAATGCAAAGGCAAAACCAAAAATTAAGCAATTAAAACGATATATAGGCAAAATGTATGCGATTCGGACTGGTCATTCTTTTTTAAGTGCAAGTATGAACAATATGTTGATTAAAAATCAACCATACAGTCATAGGCATGTGAGTAATCTCTAACACCAAGATCCAATATGTTGATTAAAAATCAACCATAAAGTAGAACAATATGTTGATTAAAAATCAACCATATAGTCATAGGCATGTGAGTAATCTCTAACACCAAGATCCAATATGTTGATTAACAATCAACCATAAAGAAGGCATGTGAGTAATCTCTAACACCAAGATGCATAGAAGAAGTTAGATTTAATCTCTAACACCAAGATCCATAGAAGAAGTTAGATTTAACCTCTAACACCTTTTGCATAACCTCTTTCACCTCTAACCTCTTAGAATTAAAGATTAGTACTTAATCATCCACTTAACCATTTACTTCATACTTGTATTACGTTGAATGTGTTTTCCTTACAAATAAGATATGTGGATGAAAGAATTGGAAATTGGATATGAAAGCTTGATTTTTTTTTTACATATAAATTTAGAGTGTGTGTCACTCAATTAGAACCTAAACATAGAGCATCCCAAACATGGAATAACATAAACCTTGAATCCAAGAAGTGTCACTATTTCATGTATGCTTTCTTAGTAATATCAAGAATCCAATATACCAATGGAGTTGTTAGGTATATATAGTTTCACAACATTTTGATCCACTAGAATGAAAATAAGCATAATGGTTTAAACACTAGTAATTTTTTCTAAAGGTTAAAAAGTATTTTTTATAAAATAAAGAGGTCAAAATGAATTTTCTAAGTGTTAGTGCAAGCTAAACACTTTAGGGCAATCAAATTTAGCCCAATTTTAAGAAAATACTAGAAATGGAAATCAAATTGTATATAGGTATTGCAAATGGTCAAAGATTGGTAGCATCAAGAAAAAATCATTTGATTTGTCCCTCCTCTATTGGAATATTTCTAAATGAGTAAATAGGGTTTCAAAAGACAATGACTTCAAAGTTCAAGATCAAGTCTAAACAATATTGATGGTATGCATGTTATGGTCAATACAATATTGAGATAATGATGGCTGCCCATTTCATCGATGTAGCTTTGTCCAAGCATTATGGTTACGTTCTAATATCATTGCCTTTTAAAATCATACTATGAATACATTTCAAAATGGTTACTTTTTCCTATTCAATATTTCCTCTACTATTATTTGATTGTTTTCACACTATTTGATTATTGCTAGCAAGGTGTCTACCCACTTTATACTCAAGATGCAACGATGATCTCCTAAAGACAGGAAACTCCATAAATCATGGAAGTTTTATCTCATCTACAAGAAATTAATTTTCTATTGGTAGAAATCTAGAATTCAATGGCTGGAAGGAGAACACAAGTCGAAGCATGCATGCATTTTGTAATGCATAGAATGAATGTGGATCTTACAATGCCATCACAAGAATTATTAGGGTAGATAGATTAGTGGCAAGGGAAAACCACCAACAATGAGATTATTTGAGAACCACCTTGCAGAACAAGGGGAGGTAGACTAGGCCAGCTCTACTACCTTTTTTGGAATCAACTCTAATGATAATAGATCATTGAAAAACCAGGTGGTGAATATTTGCTATGAATATCAAGAACAAGCATGGAAACACCACATATAGCTGGCATTGCAGCTTTGGCGAAGCATTTCAGAGTTCATTGCTACAAAGCCAAGTTCATTGCTACAATCAAGCATTTCAGAGTTCATCATCTTTGGACCGGTATTCATCTTAATATTATTGATAGTCAACATATTCAATTGAATATGTTTCCACTGACCATACATTTAGATCCTATTTATCATTGCTGCTACATATTTATACCATATAAATCAGAAACCAATAAGAGAGTGGAGGGAACTTTGACAAGGCGGTGATCCATCCAAGCCACTAGGTACATTTGACCCATTTAGGTTTTTAAATAGGGAAGGAATCCAATGCAAGGGGTTTCAGTTACAGGTTTTGTGAGAAGTTATATTTAGTATAATAAACATCCATATGGGGTCTCAGGCCGTCACTTGTCCCTTCTGAGTTTTGGCTCTTGCAACCCCTGGAAAGGCGGGTGAAGAAGCTTCACAGCGATGGCGATGTAGGTAAGAGTAACATGAAGGATGGTCTTCTCAGCTCCCCAACTTGTGGCCCACAATGCCAGGTGAGTGTTGTATCCAGGGGTAGTCTTGATCAAGTGTGGAGAGACATTCACATACCTAATTTTCAAACTACTCAGGCCGCGACGGTGGAGGAGGATGGCCTAAATCGGTGGGGCAACAATGGAATACTATCCATATTTGCAATGGACTTTGTGCTTGCATGTTAGAAATTGCAGCATCCGGAATGGCTACAATTTCACCACCCACACCAACAATTTGGGGAATTATTGGCTCAAGCGAACAACAATAATTATCTCCCTATCATGGCTGCATCTTTTGGCTCTGAACTCACTGTCTGGAAGAAACAAGGGTGCAAGTCTATAAAAGATCATACCATGGAGCCATGCCAGAAGTGTATGATCAAGAATCAAGAATATGTAGGTCCTGCAAGAGTCTAAACATATTTCTCAGAATATGTAGGTCTTGCATCCTTATCCCTATCCCTATCTACGACATGAGAAGGTCATGCATCCTTACCCTATCCCTATCTATGACACGAGAGGATGTGGAGAGAAACCAAGAAGGTTTTTGGAAATCATGACTTGAATGGGAAAGCAACCAAGTGACAAGAAACCAGGAAACCTAAATCCAAATTTGTGAACCATGGTGAAGCACGTGTCAATTTTTCAGTGGACTGACAACTAGGAATCTGACTACAGTGTCGCCGGATAGTTTCTCATTGTGGAAAACACCTACGGCGTAATTATTTGACTGAGTATATAGGATATTTGTGGGTCTCTAATCTAGATCTTAAATTCGATTGGCTTAAGGAAGTTTATGTCATTACTAGTGGCATATGATATATCCTTTGTGGAAGAGGCGGCCATGTTCCCTTAAGCATACAAGATTGATAGAACCCCATTTCACTTAGAAATTGCATCACAACCTTGGCTTGATTTTAAGATAGTTTGTTGGGTTTTCCTAGAACATATTGGAGGAGATTGCACACAGGGACAACAACTAAACATTCAGGTATCATCTTCAACAATAGAGTTCCTTTTCTACTTGGAGAGTGGGCATCTTATCAAGTCATTAACAAGGCATTTCTAGGCATGTAGTTTGTTCATTCTAATAAAATACATCAATCTTTGTTTGCTGGTTGTCTATTTATTATATTCTATTTAATTTTCTTTCACTCTACCTTACAACACTAATGATTCACTCTACCTTACAGCACCAAAGGAAAATATCAACAAGGCATTTATCATTAAAACTGGATTAGAATAAACAAGATTGCACAAAAATATGAGGACGTACCTTGCCATTTCACGGTTCTTCAATTATACCACGCCAATTGAATGGATCCCCTAGTTTGAGAGCCGACCCCATCGTGCAATCGATGAAGGATACCAAGTGCTCATAGAACTAGTTTGTCCAAATCGTGCGGGATTGAACCATTTTCTTAAAAAAATATCACAAAATAGAGTGGCGAGAACCAATATTCCAAATGGCACGTGATTCCTGTTAGGAACCTATGTCTTTACTTTGTTAGTATATTGTTGTTGGACGCATATGCTTTGTAAGTCGTCCCGTAGTATTTGTTGATCCATAGTTTATATTAGCCCATAGTATTGACCCATAGTATTGGATGCATATGCTTTGTAAGTCGTCCCATAGTATTATATGTCCCATGGTTTTGACTCATAGTATTGGCGCCTAGACTTAGCCCATGGTTTGTATTGACACATAGTATTGACCCATGGTATTGGTGCCTAGACTTAGTATATAAGTGTGTGTTGAGGCCTATGAAGGCACCGTGAAGTTAATTGTATTGAGCTTGCTCAAAGGAGGTTTCCCCCTCGAAGTGGCTCGTGATAAATATAAAAGTGATTCTAAGTTCTATTATTTATGATATCTCGTGTATTTGCATTAATTAATTATTGCAGGTTCATCACATCTGGTATCAAAGTACTTTCTTGGGCTCAATGGGTGGAATTTCTGCCAAATTTTTTTTTTCGCATCTGTTGCAGCTTCGGATTTGGGAATAATCCCTATCCGCTTAACTGTGGGAAGTACTTGGGCATAAGCCCTAAAACTCATTGTGAGGAGTACCACAAGAACCCCAAAGTAGCTGGCCCATTCAGAGGACCTGCCAGCGAAAAGGGCAACGACCCCTACCTAATTGACTAGTTCCCACTCGTGAGGTAAACCAAGAGCTCTCGTTTATGGAAAAGCGGTTATCAGTTTTACCTGAGCCGTGGAGTGAGGGGTACTTCCCCAATACGCAAGCTGTCAGACAGCATTGGTGGCCGAGTGAATCCCCTGAACCGATAGGAAGTCGCACATACCTGGGGTCCATATCTATTTTCAGCTGAACTATTGCCGATCACTTCCGCTCCAGATCCAGCCGTTTCAAATCTATTCTGAAAGTCATTCCAGATCCAGTCGTCATTTCAAATCCAGTCGTTTTTGATCCCTTCTTCGCCGTTGCAGATTTATCTATTCCAGATCCCTTCCGAGCCGTAGCCGCTCCAGCCTAAAAAAAAAAAAAAAAAAAGTATAAAATTTAGGTTTTTCTCCATATCTCCCTTGTTTTCACTCTGTTTCCCTTGAAATTTTCGGGGAACTCCTGTCATCCCATTCTGCATATTTCATTCCTAAGGACCCTATCCCCAATTCCCCTTCCCAACACCAAAATTCCACATTTGTTTATTTTTAGGGTTTGCCATAACTTCCTCAGATTTCACCCAATCACCTTCAAATTTTACCATAGAGTTCCTTTCTGAATTATGCTTCTTTGTCCCCCTCTGCCAAATTTTCCCATTCTTTCACCCCGCTTCTGAAATCCTCATTTTTGCTTCCCTGTCTATTCGACAGTGTCCAAAACCTCGTCAAACCCCAATTACCTTTCATATTTTTTCCAAGTCGAGATTTTCCTTTACTGAAGCAGTTTCTGTTTTTGTTTTCCTACCCAGTCAACCAAAAAAAAAAAAAAAAAACTCCTGGTTATGGTTGTCACCCGCGCAGGAGCAAAAACCATGGAGGATGCACTTGTAGCCATCCAAACCAAACTCCAAGATCTGGATGAAAAATTTCTCAAGCTCCATCTTCAGCATTCAGCCATGAACAATACCCGACAGCCAGAATCTTTTGCAGCCACCGGGTTCTCTTCTTCCAGCAATTTTCGTGGGCCGAAGCTTGATTTTCCTCGCTTCAATGGTACTGATCCGACTGGATGGATATACCGAGAAGAACAATATTTCAGTCTGCATAATACTTTTGATGTTCAGAAAGTTCCACTTGCATCCTTTCATTTGGAACAGGAATCCCTTCAGTGGTACCGTTGGTACATCCAAGCTCATCCCGAGCCAAACTGGACAGATTTTTGCCAACTCCTTTCGTCATGATTTGGTCCTAGTTCTTTTGACAACTTCACAGGATCACTCACTAAACTTCACCAAACTGGCACAGTGAGAGAGTATCAGATGGAATTTGAGAAATTAGCCAATCACACAGAAGGATTGTCCGATGAATTCTACAGGAGTTGTTTTATCAATGGTCTCAAGGATGAAATCCGCTCAGAGGTCAAAATGTTTTGTCCCAACACAATGATGGAATTCCTAGGGTTGGCTAAGCTGGCTGAGGACAAGATCGCAGCTCAACAACGCTCCAACCCCACCTTTGTTCCCTTCAGAAATATGGGTTCCCAACGACCTCCCATCATGCTTGCTCCTCAACCAACTCCTATCAAGCAATTGTCTGAAACAGAGATGCAGACACGCCGAGAAAAAGGGCTTTGTTATAATTGTGATGAGAGCTTCACTCGAGGACATAGATGTGTTCAACAAAATCTCTATCTCTTGGATGTGGATTCTTCGCCTGCCTCAAAACTTGATGAAGAATCTCCAAATACAGTAGATGATCAGGTCGACATTCAACACCCGCCTGTTGACACCCCATCTCAGGATGACCCACCCGAGATCTCTCTCCATGCTGTAACCAGCGTCACCACCCCACAAACAATGCGAGTCAGGGGATACTTCAAGAAGCTCCCTCTTGCCATACTCATTGATTCTGGTAGCACTCATAACTTCATTGATCCTCGGATTGCCAAACAGGCTGATTGTTTTGTCCATCCTTGCTCCAACTTTGAAGTCATGGTTTCCAATGGGGGCACCTTACCTTGCAAGGGGAAGTGTCACAATGTGCGTATCTCTATGGAAGATTATAACCTGTGCTCTCACATGTTTTCCTTGTCCTTAGGCGGATGTGATGTGGTTTTGGGCGTTCAATGGTTACGCACACTTGGCCCCTTCTTATGGGATTTTGCTGAACTTTGGATGCAATTTTTAGTCAATGGGGCACAACACAAATTTCTAGGCTTACAACCAGGGTCTCTCTGCATCATCAGTTCATATCACTTGGAAAAAATACTTAAGAAGAATTCACATGGTGTCATCGCTCAGCTCCATTCCATTCAGATGCACCCATCAACAGTCTCCACTACTTCCTTGGATAGATATGCAAGTGTCTTTGCTGAACCAATGAGCATGTTGCCTTCAAAAGACCTTTCCGGTAAGAATTTAGCCGCATCTACCTCTCAACAGGAAATGATGACTATTTTGCATACAGTCCAGAAGTGGCAACCATCCCTATTGGAGATATAATTTCTGCATCAAGACTGATCTCCAGAGTCTGGAAACTTTCCTGGAACAACGGGTCTCCTCCCCAACACACCTGAAATGGGTCATCCAACTCATGGGTTATGACTATGCGACCACTTACCAGAAGGGTAAGGACAATATGGTGGAAGATGCTCCTCCTCGCACATTTGATGACCCAGTTTCTCTTACAGCTATTTCTCTACTTGTTCCCAATTGGTTGCAATCTGTTCAACGGGGCTATCTCTTCTATGAACTCCATGCTTCTTCATCAGTAGGGCACTATAGGCTCCTCAAAACGTATGACTAGGAACAATGTAACTTCTTTTGGCAGGGACTCAAAAGGACAATTCAATGGATGGTGGTTGACTGTGATACTTTCTAGGTCAGCAAGGGTGAAACGACCCTCCTTTCAGGACTGCTCGAACCCTTACCCATCCCTCCACAGATTTGGACAACTATTTCTATGGATTTTCTAGAAGTGCTCTAGTGGTATAGTACCACATCTCAAAGGACACCATATGAAGCAGTCTTTGTACATGCACCACCAGTTCTTCTTCCATACACCTTCAGCAGCTCCCCAGTTCAGGCAATTGACTCAATTCTTCGAAATCGTGATCAGCTTCTTCTCATTCTGCAGGACAATTTTCACATGGGAAGAATTCGACTGAAACAACAAGCCGATCAGCACCGTTCTGAGCGCACTTTTCACATCATTGATATGGTTCTTCTTCGTCTACAGCCTTCCATGCAATCCTCCCTGAAACTCCAAAGGCTCCAGTGGCTCAGAATGCAACCCGAGGATGCTACAGGGGACCCACTCCTTCAGATTCTGCATCAATTTCCACATATAAATCTTTGAGGACAAAGCTTTTTCTAAGGGAGAGGGGATGTTAGGAACCTATGTCTTTACTTTGTTAGTATATTGTTGTTGGACGCATATGCTTTGTAAGTCGTCCCGTAGTATTTGCTGATCCATAGTTTATATTAGCCCATAGTATTGACCCATAGTATTGGATGCATATGCTTTGTAAGTCATCCCATAGTATTATATGTCCCATGGTTTTGACTCATAGTATTGGTGCCTAGACTTAGCTCATGGTTTGTATTGACACATAGTATTGACCCATGGTATTGGGGCCTAGACTTAGTATATAAGTGTGTGTTGAGGCCTATGAAAGCACCATGAATTTAATTGTATTGAGCTTTCTCAAAGGAGGTTGCCCCCTCGAAGTGGCCCGTGATCAATATAAAAGTGATTCTGAGTTCTATTATTTATGATATCTCATGTATTTGCATTAATTAATTATTGCAGGTTCATCACAATTCCTAAACATGATTTGGATTTGGATTTCATTCCTATGATGGAAAAGTTAATTAGACATTTAGTACAAGGCTAGGCACATCACATATTAAAATACATTTATATGGATTCGCAAGAAAGCTACTAAATTCAGTAAATTATTAAATACATTGTTTAAGTAAATAATTATGATTCCACTTTAGAATTGAGCGGAGCGATGGAGGATGCGTCCAGTACAAAAGATTTTCAGGTCTCTTTAGGGTTTTTCTGATGTTTTAGAAGTGCATGAAGACTTTCTCCATTTATATGTGTATATGTGGAAGAATGGAGTATTTGTTAGACGTAGAATGGGAGGCGAAGACTTGAGTCACCCTTCACAAAAAGCGTGAAACAATGAGAAGAAACGGTGATGGAATGAAAATTACTAGCATATTGAAATTGGCAGGAAAAGATTTATTTTTGGTATTACAGATCTAAAAATTACCAACATATCCCACTTGTAGTTGAAATTAGATTCACACTTTAGAGATTATGTGATGTCACAAGGCCTTAATCATCACTCAAGAGCAACAGAGGGAATTGTTACATATAGGCTAGATATTCCATATGTAGGTCATATTTAGTAATCTAGGTTAACATGCATGGACCATCAACCCCATAGCAAATTAATATGGTATTAGGCCCTAAAATTAGTTTATAGGCCATGGTATAGGCCACGAGAACCATCGTCATTGTTACAAATATTGAAATGGCCACAATATCTCGCTTGTAAGGCAAAGTAATTATGTGTAGGGCCCTCCACATGGACCATGAATCATATAGTAAATTTATTAACCATGGACCATTATTTAGGTCATGAGAACCATTACTGGTTTACATAACCTATAAATATTAAACCATGGTTGGTTTATTGGTTTACATAACCATGGACAAACCACCAACAACAATGACATCGACGATGGTGACAATGATGATCATGACAATCTCACGTGTAGGCTAGAGATTCTTATGTGGTAATCTAGGTTAACATGCATGGACCATCAACCCCATGGAAAATTAATGTGGCATTAGTTCACATGCCATAGTCTAGGCCACGAGAACCATCCTTTGTGTTACAAATATTGAAATGGCCACCATAAATAATGCCACTAATTAGACACTGACCTAACACAACCAAACCATGTAAATGAATCATGCACTTGGCACACTTGATCCATGTAATGAATTCATGTACTTGGCACACTTGATACATGCAATGAATTCATGCATCTAGGAAGCTTCAACCTCTAACCCCCTCACCTTGTACCTAACCTTAACATCTATCCCCAAACCGAATAACATGATAACTTATAAACCACTTAACCACTAGTACCAACAAAACCAGAAAGCCTTTCCCACTAACCCACTGATCCCTTAGGTGCCTCGCTTCTAATCCAAAAACTCCCCAAAGACTACCACATTATGAAATTGTAGAAAATATTCCCTTAAGCCAGTGTCCATCTAACCCTAACCCACTACCCCCTAACCCAATCACTAACATGCCTACTACACCAAATCAACACACTAACACAATAAACTTTGACCTTGGGTTATTTATAACCAAGGTTTTAGATCAAAGACTTTGACATCAAGATTTGAATGATCACTGTATGGGATTTTATCAAACAAAAATTAGTGCAAAAATAAACACAAGAACTTAGACTATAAACAAAATATTCTCTATCTAGGGTATGTATGATGACTCAAGTCCCTATGCATGGCCCATGAGTCTCAAAATAAATTTTTATTGCACAAGAACCTACATTTTGGCCCTAGACCATAACATAGGCTCCTAGAACCATCCACAACATGAAAATACTAAAAAAAATGACAATGTGTTACTCAAAAGATAAATATTCCTTTCCTATGGCCTATGTGGTGGTACAGAGAAACACCCATAGGTCACAAGACCTTGAGGTAACTACCAATCATTATAAACTAGATTTTGATCTAACACCATGGATTAGGCTTCAAGAACCATCCATGATGTTGTAAATATTGAAATGGCCACCATACCCACTTGAAAGCTACATATTCCTTGTGTAGGAATCATGTCGTGATTAGGGCCCTACACATGGCCCATTAGCCATAAAGGATAATGTTATGGCACGCAAGTTTGTATTTTGACCATAGATCATGGAAAGTTGGAGTGTGAGAACCATCTTTGATGTGAAAAACCTAGCATGACTGCCTCAATTGTAGAGCTCTAATGGGATATGGTGTTGAATGATGATGCACACCCTTCGTAACACTACAATAGTTTGTGTGCGCTTAGCTCTAATGTTTTGATGAGATGCATTGTAGAACCCATGTGACATACCTAACCCACGTACATAAATGACTTTTAGGGGGGTGTTTCAATAAACCGTCTCCAAAAGTTCAATTCTCATTTCTTTTAAAGGGGTTTCACAAAAGCGCCTCCAAATATTCAATTATCATGACTTTTAAGGGGGGTTTTTAAACAACTACCTCCAAATTTTTAATTTGCATGACTTTTAGGGGGGGAGTTCAACAAACTACCTCCAAAAATTCAATTCTCATGACTTTTAAGGGGGGTTTCAAAAACCCGCCTCCAAAATTTCAATTCTCATGACTGTTAAGGGGGGGTTACAAATAATTGCCTCCAAAAGTTCAATTCTCATGACTTTGGGGGGGCGGCTCCAACAAACCGCCTCCAAAAGCTCAATTCTCATGACTTTTAAGGGGGGTGCCAAAATACCACCTACAAAAGTTCAATACTCACGATTTTTAAGGGGGGTTCCAAAAAAATCGCCTCCAAAAGTTCAATTCTCATGACTTTTAGTGGGGGTTTTGACAAACCGCCCCCACAGGTTATGAGAATTGGGCTTTTAGGGGAGCTTTTCAAACAACCACCTCCAAAAGTTCAATTCTCATGACTTTTAAGGGGGGTTCCAAACAAACCGCCTCCCAAAGTTCAATTCTCATGACTTTTAGGGGGGGTTTGACAAACCACCCTAAGTGTGATGAGAATTGGGATTTTAGAGGGGGGTTTCAAACAACCGCCTCCAAAAGTTCAATTCTCATGACTTTTAAGGGGGGTTTCAAACAAACCACCTCCCAAAGTTCAATTCGCATGACTTTTAGGGGGGGTTTTGACAAACCGCCTCCAAAATTTAAAAGAATTGAGATTTTAGGGGGTGGTTTCAAACAACCACCACCAAAAGTTCAATTCTCATGACTTTTAAAGGGGGTTCCAACAAAACCACCTCCAAAAGTTCAATTATCATGACTTTTAGGGTGGATTTTGACAAACCACCCCCAAAAGTTATGAGAATTGGGCTTTTAGGGGGGGGTTTCCAAAAATCGCCCCCAAAAGTCAAATTTCAGGACGTTTGGGAGTGGATTTAAAAAAAACGCCCCCAAAAGTCTAGTTTCCATGACTTTTAGGGGCGGTTTTAAAAGACCGCCTCCAAAGGTCTGAAAAAAATTTTAGGGGGGGGTTTACCAAGACCCCCGCAAGCCAAAACCGCCCCTAAAGAGCTATTTTGTTGTAGTGAAAGTAGATGCCTGCAGGACTGCTTTGACTTTGGGTAATGAAGGACACTCTTAGGTATCATGATCCAATTCACATATCCGACATACTGTCACGTCCCCTCCCATTCCCATTAGCTAGATGGAGAGGATCGTGAGGTTAAATCGGGCATCCAGCCCCATACATATTAAACAACATTCGAATTAAAAATGTAATTATACACATACAAGTGCATAACAGACGTGATGCTGAATTGGGCGTCTAGCCCCATGAAACTTTCAACCATAAGCATTCACAAAATATGACAGAGACATGTGGAAATGTATGATTTTAAGAAAATCACAGCGGAAGTAAATTCATTTAACCCATCCACATACATTCATAATATTCATCAAATGGTAATTTCAATTTAATACAAGAGAATACTTATCTTATGCGAAAGTAGTCCCAACAACCAGCTACACTTCTGCAACGTTCCACCCAACCGTAGGCCAGTGTGCTCCTCAATCTCTCAGCACCACTGCCACCCCCGAGCTGGGCATGATCTCCACAAGGAAAAGGGGAAAACAGGCTCTCACATAGCCAAAGGTATATCAAAATCAGCCAAGCCAATCAGCAATTGGGTTTCTCAGGCTGTTAAGAGATGGGTGCATGCATCATCAAAAGCATAAGGGTTGGGCATGAGAAAAATGCCTATACAGTGAAGTTTCCAACGGTGGGTTTCTACCAGTTCCAGAAAAACGTGGGTAGACTCAAAACGAATTTGTAACTAGGAAAATCGACTAGGAGAGCAACCCATTTTAGAAAAACGCCCCAAGGGCAAAAACGACCTCTCCCTCAGTCCGAAATTGCATCCCTCCTTCCCCAGCTGCTCCAAAATACCAAAACGAGTTTCTGGGCATGGAAAAATGCAGGGTTATGGCCAAAAAACGTGAGGATAAACTTCAGGGAGCTCAGACTCCGTGAGAGGAAGAATGGCCATCGTGAAGAATGGCTTTGGGCCAATTTCGTGGGGGTTTTCTTGCCCCACAAGCAAAAACACAATTTTCCAAGTTGATGGCTTGCCCATGCACGAAAATTGACAGCCATACCTCTCCCATCCCAAGGCATTTATTGTCTCAACCAATTTTTGGAAGAAGTAAATGATTGGGTGCATGAGACAAAATGGGTAGTTGGTGGTTTATGGGTTTCCCCATTGACACATGGATTAATACCATTGGCTCAAGGGTTTGGATAATTTCCCTCCCTCTTCCTTGTAAAGATCATGCCCCCATCTCTTTGTTGCATTGCGTAGCCGGTTGTGGGTTCTTTTTCATTAAATTCGTATTTACATGATGTCTTATTTACATCGTGCCCTTCTAGCACAAGAACCATAGGCATCTATCTCTTAATTTTCGGTACATAAAACGACAAATCAATGGGGGGGCCTTGGCCTTGAGCTCCTCACCATGATTAAGTTACAATAATTACATCATTTACGATTTAGTGAAAAAGGGGTCAAAATGGGGACGTAACACATACCTCCACCTTGTCAAGTGGACATTCCTTCAGTGGGTGCTTCTTCATGCATTTGGCACAAAATACACCAAGTTCCAAGTCTTCTATTGCTTGCCCCTGTTTTTCTCTCAAGACATCCAATTCTCACGAGATGGAGCTCATCATATCTATCTTAAAATTCTCTAGAAAGTTGCCTATTTCTTCTCGAGTGGCCCCACCACTGGCTGACTTTTGTGTCCTAGTGAAGACATATCTATCTCATTCTTTGTCCCAATTGTTGGTTCTAGAGGATCCCCTTGAATATCTTGAACATAAGTTGACAATCTTCTCAAATGGTTCTTTTAAGATATCCCCCTTTCCCAACAAATTCAGCATGTCTAGGAAATCTTCTTTGATCCCACGTAGTAATATAATCTTGAGTACATCTTTCCCAATATTGGCATGATCAGACCTTTGTAAATTATATAACAATCTCTCCACAAAATGTTCCAAGCTCTCCTCTTCCTTCTGGACCATTTTAAACAACTCTTCCTTCCTATCTCTGGTTCTACAATACTCTTGATATTTGGAAAGGAAGGTTTGTTTCATTTTATCCCAAGTAGTAATGGTCTCATGACCCAAACTCATGAACCAACGTAGGGCATTTCCCTTGAGAGTGGTAGGAAATAGCTTCAATTTCTGCGCACTGGAGGTATAGTCATAGTTGCGACAGAGGATATCAAATTCGAAGAGAAATTCATCTAGATCTTCAGAGGACTTACCATGGAAGTTCAGGAGAACCGAGGGTGAAATATTCTTCATGGGGGGAACCCTTGGTGTTTGGAGGATAGGGAATTCGAGTGTGACAACAGTGTCACCTTATTGATTATCTTCCACCTCCTCTTCATGGTTATTGTGGCATTCATTGCGGTCTCCATGTTCTTCATTATCCATGTTCCCCTGGTCCTCTTGTTCTTCCTTTCTTCTTTCCTCCTCTTCTCTTTCTTCTTCTTCTCTTCTCCTTTCTTCCTCTCGCCTTCTTTCCTCCACTGCTTCTTGATGATGTTTTATCCACTCTTCCTTGGTCACTAAGCACCTGTTGATTCGATAGATCTCCTCTCGACCCACTCCACCTGCAGCACTTCCTTTGTCTCTAGCAGGTTTCTTCTCAGGAATGGGAGTTGAAGGTCCCGTTGAGTTCTCCACGGTTGATGTAGATGTCTCAAGATTAGGCAGAACGAAGTTTCCTCTTCCTGAAAATGCTCGCAGTAGTCTAGTAGAGGAATCAACTCTGGAAATTATTTCATCAAAGAATGTCTATCTTCCCAAACCTTGGTTACCACCACAACCTCTTCCACCTGCAATGTTAGTATTGTGGGGGGGTTCGCGAGTTTTTCTTCTCGTATTCATGCATGCTTCAAATAATCATAGCTTAACGAAATCAATAAATCAACTACCATCTATGTCTATCAATTACCTTCCCCGACAACGACGCCAAAATGTTGGTCACCCTATATGCTAATCAATTACAACTAACACACAGGATGCTCAATATAAATTGTCAACCTCAGGAAGTCTTTTTATTTCAAAGGTAATTAGCAAAATCTATGCATAAACACTCAAATAGTTGATTGAATGAATGAAGATCAATTATCCTACCTATCTGCTGAGTCAAACTCATCTCACAGCTAAAGCTAATCTAATTTATCCATCTAAGAATTCAAAATACAATTACCTTCCTACAATCATCACTCCAGCAATCACTGATCTAAGAAGAATTAAGCTAGACTTTCTTTTTCAAGAAGTTAAATCCTAAAGATATCAGACTACAATGAATTAACCATGACCTGTCTAAATTATCTAATCTGCAAATTATATATGACAGTAAGAAATGAAAACCAATTGCAATCATAAGTTGACTAATTCAATAAATTCCA
This sequence comes from Larix kaempferi, assembly GCA_027924585.1. Classification (NCBI taxonomy): domain Eukaryota; kingdom Viridiplantae; phylum Streptophyta; class Pinopsida; order Pinales; family Pinaceae; genus Larix; species Larix kaempferi. Next base: position 31,330,503 of record BSBM01000047.1, on the reverse strand, counting down.
AGAAAGATGAATAACAGAAATAAACTAGAGTTCAGCTTGACTGTAGTAGCTAACTAGCACACTTGCATAAAAGGAAACTAACCTACACAGTCGACTGTCACACCACACAGTTGCAGTAAATCAAAATGCAATCATTAACTATCAAAGGAAAATGAAATTATCAATTACCACTGTTGCAGCTTCTCTGTAAAACATATCTACTGTAAATCCACACCACACAACATAAATAAAAGAAAGTACCTACTTAACTCGGCGATCTCTATGAGAAGGAGAGCCCTGGCCTTCTAACAGAGATGCTGTGAAACTAACACAATTTAAAACATAGAAATATGAAGGACTCTGCTCATATTAAAAATGGTAATTCATAGTTACAACACTCTGTTATAGCTTGTACAATTGCCAATCAACCCCCCCAGGCTCTGAATGCCTTCCCATATTTATACATGCATAATCCAATCCTAATCCACTAAATTTGTTTAGCCATGAAGATATTTGATCTTCAGGCTGTTGAGTCACAACAGAAACAGTTACAACCGTGAATGGAATTGAATGAAACCGTTGATTGTGGAGAGCGTTGTTACTCTGGCTGTCAATGGATCAACGAACTCACTGACCGGGAAGTGCTCTGTCTGTTTCAACGATGCCCTGTTGCAGCGAATTCCTGTTACAGCTACCATGTGGAGATATGATCACGATGTTTCTATTCAATGTATGGAATCGAAACTGAGGAGTAACAACTGGCACCAATCGTCCCTTCCTTCCACGGGCTTAATGGGATGCTACACCTGTGTCTCTCAATGCTTTGAGCTTATCTTAATAAAATTGACACAAGTTGACATAAATCAAAGGATAGAATTCATAACCATAACAATCTTAGAAATTAATAAAGTAAGGCAATAATAAATCATACTTGTCAGGATTCATGCTCAACTTGAGGAAAATGAGTCTATCTGGTTTATGGAAATGAGGCAAGACAAGGCAAAAAGAGGTAATAAGTGTGGTCAAAAAGGGACTATTTCATGACCCAAAATGGGTCTACCTTGCAAGCCCAAAATAGAAGAGGCCATTGGTATATTGGCAATGGATGCTCAAACCATATGACCGAAGACAAAAAGGAATTGATGTTACATCAGTAGTACAAAATGAGAAATGACTGACTAAAGAAATTACTAAAATTTGCATATAAATGACTATTTTTTAGTCGATGATTAATAGTAGCTAATTTTAGTATCTTATAGCTCAAATAACTTAGTCGTATTTATTTTAGTCATTAATAGTTGTCTTATTTGGTCATTGATTTAGTCATTAATTGCCACAATTAATGACCAAATATATAAGTAAATAAGGAAACTATTAATGATTAAAATAAATATGACTAAGTTAATTAAGCTATAAGATACTACAAATTAGCTACTAATAGTCATGTATATGTTGGAGCATTTTCCAACCACACATCATTATTTGAGATTCACAGCTTAATTTTCCACTTATCATAAGTATTTTGATGCAATCATGTGCTTACATCATTAGTAGATCACAATTTCAGTAAACTAGGCCTCCTCCTACATTCGGGGAGTCAACTGGGTCATCAATATCAATTAACTGGGCCTCCTCCATCATTCAGGGAGTGATTTGCATGAATAAAGTACCCTACTCAATCCAACTGACAACATTTATTAGTTTATTCAGCCAACTAGAGACTAGAAGGCACCGTACTATGCATTGGATGACTTCATTTGGTGCTATTTTCACCTAATATTCAGTTAACTGCACATAAAAAGGCACTCTCCCCTATTTTTGGGTATTCAGTTGAGTATTGGATTCAGTTACAATCAGTTATACAGTTTCAGAGTCTGTTAGAGTCAGTTTCATAGTATTTTTAAATGATGTGCCCAATGGTGTTAACTTCTAAGTAAGCCACTTGTTGTTGCAGCAACATCCCCCCCAAATTTTGTACATATTGGGGCCCCTCCTTTGCATTTTACTAGAAAGACTGTCTAAAGAAGTTAATTCTCCTTTTGACTTAGTTTTTTGTTTCAACTGAGGAATCTGCTTTAAAATTGAAGTTTCTTCTATGTCAGAACTTAAAATTCTCTCCCGAAACTGGGGAAGAACTCAGCAAGCTCTCCCGAAACTGTGGAAGAAACTTACAATTCTCTCCCGAAACTGGGGAAGAACTCAGCGAGCTCTCCCGAAACTGCGGAAGAAACTTACAATTCTCTCCCGAAACTGGGGAAGAACTTAGCGAGCTCTCTCGAAACTGTGGAAGGAACTTAAAATTCTCTCCCGAAATTGCGTAAGAACTCAGGATTCTCTCTCGGCACCGCGGAAAGACTTAAAGTTACTCACTGAAACAGTAAAAACACTTAGCTTTTTTTTGGAAGAACTTAAAATTGCCTCTCGAAACTGCGGAAGAAGCTCAAGTTTCTCTCTCAAAACTGTGGAAGAACTCAGCGAACTCGCCCGAAACTGCGGAGGAACTTGAGATTATCTCCCGAAATTGCAGAAGATTTCGCCAAATGTTGCCGTAGTAAGTTGTCGATAAAAAACTTCAACAAAGTTATTCGTAAATTGCGGAAGGACTTTCTGAGTCTTTTCGAAACTTCAGGATGACTCGGCAAAGCCGGCCACGATAAGCTTCCGAGAGAGTGTATTTCAGAAGAACTCACAAAGTGTTCCTGAAATGCCGAAATGACTCGCCATCTTGTTTTGCCACTGCGAAGTGCTATTTTTTTGTCTCTTTTCTGCAATAAAGTTTCCCGCCTTTCGGGAGGAACTCCTGAGTTCTGGCCACAACTGCGAACAAAACTTGTGAGTCCACCCCGCAACCGACGGTCGCGCTTAAATGCCAAGTCAGCTTGAAAAGACCACACCGTACGAGCATTAAAACCCCATTTTAAAACGCTACCTACCCGTTTAAATGCTGCACATGTCCCATTATTAGTTTGTTGTTCAAAGAACGCCATTGGGAAGACAGCGTCGGCTCGCTCCAGCTCAGCACATCCACCATCGCATCCACCTCACTCCACCATTGTCTCGTCTCCAGGTAGGCTTTTAACCGTCATCTTTGTCTCATCCTCACGTCGAGTTACTTTTTGGGTTTTCCGGTTTCATAACATGGCCGGTAGACATTGGTAACATAGATCATTTTTTTGTTTTTACGGCAGCCGTGGCCCCATTGGTTTCTCATTCCTACCAACTGAAAGCCGTAGCCATGACCATCTGAGTTTTTTACTAGCCGCGTTCCGATCGTTTTCCTACCCAGATTCAAACTTCATACCGGCTGCAAACCGTTTCACAAATATTATTAATGACAGTAGTGGTCGGTTGAGATACTCAACCACTCACCTATTCGGCTCAGTTAATGACTGTGGAAAACAGTTCCTTGTTTTCCTTGTTTATTCATAGGATTTTTTCCACTCCAGGCCAACCCACCACTGACCATTAGAAGTGTTATGATGAAGGGCATCCTGTCGCCAAGGACTAGGAAGGAAGTAGGTTTTTTCACGTCGTATGCTTACCTTTTCGGAAGTATTCCAAAAGTTCCTGACTAGGCATTGTCTCCCTAGAATAATCGAGTCTGAGGACCATATTTCGTTTTCTGAAATGATCTATTTTGCTTCCCCAGCATGCAACTTTATAATTTTGTATATATTTCTCATTAGCATGTTAAAATTGTCCTACTCTATGTTACACTCTCATAACATGTTGCAATTTTTATAATGATTCACATTTGGTTGCTAGCAGGGATAAGTCACGATGCCAAAAGGTGGTAGAAAGAAAACTAAAGTGATGGAACCAGAGCCAGTGCAACTAAGAACTGAAACTATTTTCCAAGACACTAAGTGCACCACCGGCGTTCCTCCCGAGGTCTGTTGGGGAGATGTTTACCGGATGATCAGGGACGAGGATATCCCAGATGTATTATTGGAAGAAGAACAAATCTACCTCAACATCAGAACTTCCGGCATAGCTAGGGCTTCTACCCGCCCTGAATTGTTCCCATGCTCTAAAGTGATCAGGTGGATACTGGAACATGCCAACCCAGAGACAAGAGTGTTGCATGACAGCAAGGGAGAGCCTTTCGCTTCATTCCATCCAGCGTATATTGCAGCAGCCTACAAATTCTCACGTCCCCAACAAGCTCTAAGTGATGAATGGTTGGGTAAGATGAATAATACTGAGATGGCCAAAAAATTATTGGTCACAGGCAAGCTGCTGAGGAAGAGAGATAATGATGAATATGATGTTTAGAGCCTAAGACCTCCTTTTAGGTTAATCGCCCTGATGTTATGCAGAATTTTCGGCATGCCCAATGGCATTGTATATAGGATACAGTGGGCTCCCATCATCCACTTCATAGCATTCAAAGGAACTGTGTTTGATTGGGCTACTATCCTTTCGGACAGTTTGGCATCCACAGTGGCCACTGCAAGAGAAGGTCTAGCCTTAAAAAAGTCAGAATTTTACATGTCTTCCTATCTCATTGACTGCATTTTGGCCAAGCTCTCTTTCCCCAGGCTAGGTTGCACATGGGATAAAGCCAACACCCCGGTCTACACTTCTTATAAAATAATGTGGGCTCAAAATTACAGAGCAAACTATAAGCTCATCTGCGAAGAGTTCATCATGCCTCTATATGAGCAGATGTTCAAGGAAGAGTCCAATTGTCTATCAAAAAATGCCATGGAGGTCCTGGAAAACTATGGTGATTTTTATTTCTCAGAGCAGGGCACCTACATCAGGATGTTTTGAGGTACCAAAGCACCATACATTCTGCCAAAATATGCTATTGATTATGTAGTCCTCAAGAAAGTAGTCAGGCAAATTTTCATTGATGGAATAGGAGGGGTGCTTAACAAGCAACATAAGGCTTCTTTCCCTCCTTTTCCCTTTTGCATAGGAGCCTACAAATTCTTAGGAGTTGCAATAGCTGAAGAATATGTTCAAGAGCTGAAAGCTTTCGACTTCAGTGAAATGATCTTCCATAGAAATGATAGGTGGGGCAACGTTGCCGAACATTGCAAGGAAGTATATGCTCATTTTGAATATGCTCATTACTATGATGTAGAGGAAGAAGTGTTCAGAGGCATCAGCAACATGACTGAGTTATAGATTTGTTGTCAAGGCAGTGGAGCAAGCTCTAGCTCTACCCCAGCCCGAAAAGCCAGTCTGCAGAAAGAGAGAACAGCAGCTGAGGCCCTAGCCCATGAAGAAGAAAGATTGAAAGAGGAAGCAAGGTTGAAGAGAGAAGCTGAGGAGGAAAGACTGCAACAAGAAGCAGAAGATGCAAGGTTGCAGAGAGAAGCTGAGGAAGCAAGACTGCAACAAGAAGCAGAAGATGCAAGGTTGCAGAAAGAAGTTGAAGAAGCAAGGTTGCAGAAGGAAGTAGAAGATAGAGAGCAAAGGGAGGAAAGTGAAAATCAACAGTGAGCTGAAGAAGAAGAAAGAAGGTGTAAAACTAAAGAGGAACAAAAGGCAGAGGAAGAACTTAAGACCAATGAAGATGCCCAGGCAGGTGGCTCCGGCACCCAAGATATGGAAACAGACACATCTCAAGTAGTACAGACCCCACCCACAAAGACAGAAGTACATGTAATAGACCTCCCAATCATCCCTTACACCCCATCAGAAGATCATACTATTTTCCGATGGGATGAATTTATGTATAATAAGAAGAGGAAGGCAATAGTCTTGAAATCAGAAGAGGGGATAAAGAGACTTTTCCAAGAAGATATTGTTACCCGGTAGGAAACCATGGTGATGCAAAATACAAATAAGGCTCCCATAGCCATGGCATCCGCCGCTGTGTCAGCAGCAAAAGCAACAAAGGACAATGTGGTCGATATGGTTAGAGAATTTGAGTCAACAAAAGGGAGAGCTCGCATGTTGCAACATACTGTGGCTAATGAGCAGGCTTACAAGGATCTTGTAGTGAATAAATATAATCGCCTGTCTGTTGATCACAAGGAATTGTCAGATAAGTATCGCCATTTAGAAGAAGAAAAGGACCACCTAGCAATCCAAATAATGGTTCTAGAAGTAGTAAAGAACGATTTTGAAGCTAGAGTTTTTCATCTGCAAGCAGATAAGCAAGCAATGGTTAATCAATTAGAGCCGGCAGAAAGCAGAGCAATAAATATGTCTCCCTTTCATGAGCTGTCCTTGGACATTCTGAGACAAATGCATGCCACACAGGAGCTGATTACTAAGGAAGTGTGTAGGCTCAATGCCATGATGGTTAGATTGAAAGAAGTCAATGCAGAGTCCAATAGGCTTAAGGAAAAATACACTCGGGTTAAAGCAAAAATCCTGAGCTAGATGGAATGGAGAGAAGGGAAGGTTGATTTCCCCAAGCATCTCCCATTCAAGTCGGTAGATGATTTTAAAGAAGATGTAGCCCTTATGGAATTCTGTAGGAACTATGGCCTCAAGCTAATGGCTAAGATCCAGGGAACAATTGATCAAATTAGCATCCTGTATCAAAAGATCCATGAAGTACATGATAAGTGCAAGATGATTTTTCCTCAGTCCCTCGATGAGTTTCCAAACAAAGAGCAATGTTTATCAGACTTGAAGGAAGAGCTAGGCATTCAAATAGAATATGTAAAGAAGATTGATGTCTTAGCCACTGATGATCTCCATCACTATATTGGGCTGTCATCGATATACAGTCATTTTCTTAAAGAAATCCACCAAGCAGCAGTTGCAAAAATTCATGGTGTTGAAGCAGAACTTGGTAAACATGTAACTTCCCATAAGATCTTGCTCCCTTCCCCAGCAAATGTGGTTGTCAGAGACACTGGTATCTAGTTCAGTTACATAGCAGAGGAGGAAAAGAAAGCAGTAGCAGCAGTAGAAGCCATTCCAAGCACCTCTCTCCTAGCAGGAGCACCTTCCCAAGGGTGAACGCGTTGATCCTAAGGCGTTGTTCCTATTTTTCATTTCTTCTCCCTATGTTTAAAGCGTAGAATCACTAGACAACTGTCCTTTTCTATTTTTGAGAAATTTTCTATTTTAAGAAAAGGGCCACAATTTGTTTATTAAGAGGAAAAGTGTGTAGAGGACATGTGTAAAGAGCCAAGTGGCAGCCCAAGAGCCATTTTTTAAAGATATAAATAGAAACTTAGGGAATAGTGTAAAAGGACTTTTGGCAGGGAAAAGAATTTTCTTAAACTTGTACAAGCTATCTTGCACTTGTTTCAAGAAAATGAAATTTGCCTAATAAGAGCCTAGAGAGGACATCTTTTGTATGGAAATGGATGTTGGATGCATGCTAGATTATTCCTGTGACTTTCATATTCTACAGTGATATCTTTCTTTGCTGTCTTGAATTATTTCTTTGTATTGAATGATCTTACTGTTTCTTGTGCAAATGATTTTTCTCCTACATGAGTAATGGAATGCATTATATATGAACTGGAAGCTATCTTCTAATATATTTTTCCTTCTTGCTGTAGATATATCTTTATGATTTAATGGTTGTCTGTTGATCTTTAGATACTTCTTCCAGCACATTACTCATACTTATAATTTTGCTCCTTACAAGGATAGTGTAGGTTTATTTCGGTTTTAAATACAGATTTGTTTCGAGTTCTGCATTTAGATTAAGTTAGCTTAGGCACTTGCATATTATTTTAAACCATAAAATAAAAAAGAACGGTGGATCGGGCCATAACCGGTGTAATTGAAGCAAATCTCCAAACCTAATGGTTGCCGGAACCGCTAACCGGACGGATTCCCCAATACCAAACGGTGGACAATCTAATTGGGATATTCTACCGGGGAGAATCCCTTTCTGCTTAATGCTGCGATCTTCGGGGCATCAACACCACTCTCATGCATTCAATTCGAATGACCTCTCTGGAATTCAAATTGCTTTGCATATTGTAGCCATTGTTACAGATTGTAATTATCTTCTTAGTTGATGATAATGCATGAACTGTTGCAAACCTTTTGCATTATTGTTTTAACATACTATTTGCCACATCCATCTCTAGTAACTGTTCTCTTTGTTTCATAGATCTGTTGTGCTTAGATTTTACATGGTATCAGAGCCATGGCAGGACAAGGAAACTCTTCTTCAGAGTTCTTCACATGAAGATTGAGCAAGTTTGCTCAAAATATTCCAGCATTGCACCAAAAGCTGAAATTTTTCCACAAAATACCTTGATATTGTGCATCTGACTTTTCAAGCTTGCTTGATAGTCCATGTTGGGTGTGATGCAACTTGAAAAGTGCAGGTTGTCGACCTAAAAAAATTTTGTTTGTTTGTAATTGCAGGTTTCTCACAGTCTCCTATTGCATTCACTATAGCAGAGATGGACTCTTCTTCACAGAATCTCCTTACTCCTTTCAACTATTATCAGTGGAAGGATGATATAGAGATAGTGATGTGCTCCAAAGGACTCTTCAAAGTTACTATGGGCATAGAACCAAATCCTAATGCTGCCATAGAGAAGTTCAAATACTTAAATAAGATTGATGAAGCTTATAGTTTCTTATGTCTCAATATTTCAAAAGATCTTCTTTTCCATCTCAGCAGATTGAAGACTCCAAAAGAAGTACAAGAACGGCTTGCCAAACTCTTTGGCAAGCAGGATGAGATGATGGCTTATCAGTTGGAGAATGAACTGATTTCCATAAATCCTGAGAATTTCAAGACCATCAATGAGTTCTTCACCAAGTTCAAGCATTTGGTGCTTCAGTTGAAGCAATGTGATGTTGAGAAGAAAGATGAGCAGACGATTCTTTCAATCCCAACGAAGCTAGGAGAAGCTTATTCAGTGTTTGTCTCTACGGAAATCAAGAGAAAGAGACAGCCAATTTTTATCATCCCAAGCAAAAGGAGAAGACCAACCAGTCAGATGAGCCCTCCAGTTCAAGAAAAGACAAGCAAAAGGGAAAATAGAATACAAAGTGTTCTTACTGTGGTAGGGGATTTCATCCATAAATCTCATGCATGAATAAAAATATTGACGAGATGGCCCTTCTCTTGGAGAAAAACAACATTACTCTTCCATATGGCGCAAGGAAGAAGAACAATAATGATCATGCAGAAAGAGGACATGCACTCATGGAACATGTTTCGAATTCTACAGCTCTTCTCATAGATTCAAGAGCTTTGAATCACATGGTTGAAAGAAAAGAATCCTTCTCTTTATTAGACTCCTACAAATACATCTCCATTCGCATGGGAGATGATTCACAAATTTCTTCAAAAGGAAAAGGTACTATTCAATTAGAACATGGCAGTTTTCAAAATATTCTCTATGTTCCTTCTCTAGCTTCGAACCTGCTTTCTGTGTATCAGATGACACACACTGGCTTTCCGAAGAAGGTTGTATTCATCCCTAATAATGTTGAAATTTCTGATATTTCCATCGAAAATCTTATTAAGTAGGCAAAGCAAATCATGCTGCAAAAACATATGAGTTTTCCAATTTTTTGCTACATGCAAAGCCAAGTGCCCTTCTGAATCATGGAAATGAGGTCATAGCCGGCTATGGTATGAGAGGTTTGCACACCTAAATTGTTAATATTTTGAGTTGCTACAAAATAATTCCATGGTTGAAATCCTTCCGAACATCAAATCCTCAAAAGGGATATGCGAGGGTTGCATCATTGGCAAGCATCTTGAGCACAAGTTCGATCAAGGCAAAGCTTGCAGAGCTTCTTTTATTTTGGGGCTGATTCACAATGATATCAGTGTTCCTTTACCAAATACCTTCATGAATAGCTCAAGGTATGTTCTGACATTCATTGATGACTTATCCATATTCACATGGGTCTACCTTCTCAAGAACAAATTGGAAGTGCTTGAAAAATTCAAAAATTTCAAGGCTTCTGTTGAGACTGCTACTGGGAGCAAGCTAAAATATCTTAGATATGATAATGGTGGAAAATATATAAAATCATATCTGCTGCAATTTTGTGAGGAAAATGGAATCCAAATCCAGCACACAACCCCCTACACACCTCAACAAAATGGTGTGGTGGAGAGGAAAAATCGAGCATTGAAAGAGATGGCTACTTGTATGCCTGAGTCGAAAGTTTTGGCTTCAAATATTTGGGTTGAGGCCATGAATTTTACTGCATACATTAATAATCGAGTTCCACACTCATCCGTCAAAGGTACAATTCATTTCGAAGCCTACATTGGTCACAAACCTGATGTGTCACATCTCAGGGTTTTTGGCTCCACTGCATGGGCTAGAATTATGATTGAGAAGAGAAAATATTTGGAACCACAAAGTACTGAGTGCATCCTCATTGGATATGCTGAAGAATCCAAAGAATACAAACTCATGGATATTAGATCCAAAAATATATTCATCGGGCGAAGTGTTCAATTTGAAGAACCGCTTCATGATCTACAACTCGTGGAGGAAGAAACTGCCAAATTGCTTCCTCTCCAAGAAGAAGATTCGGAAGAAACTAATGAAAGTTTGTGTTCTGCTATTTATGATATTTTATAAGACATTAATGAACATGAAATATTAGGTTCAAATTCAAATCCATTTTAGCCCCCTCAGTTTCCAAAGTGGGCAGAAAAGACTCTCACATCTGATGGTTCTAACATTGGAAATCCTGTCGATCCGAGAAGAACTAGAGTAGAATTTGAAAGAGAAGGTATGGATCTTTCATATTATGATCCATTACTATACAACTTTTTTTTTTTATGATTGGTTCATATCCTAAACCATACTACCATTCCCACCGAGATCCGATATGGAAAAATGCCATGGATGAAGAGTGCAATTCTCTTCAGAAAAATGCAACATGGGAGCTAGTTTCTCTTCAACCTGGGAGGAAATTGGTTCAATAAAAATGGGTCTACCAAACCAAGGTTGATGCTGATGGTTCAAACTGCAAATACAAATCTAGTTTGGTGGCAAAAGGTTTCTCACAAGTTCATGGTGTGGACTACACAAAAACTTTTGCACCGGTTGCAAAAATGGATTCAATCCACCTAGTTTTGGCAATTTTCGCATCCAAGCATTGGGAGGTGCACCACATGGATGTGAAGAGTGCATTTATTCATGGGGATATTTAGGAAGAGATTTATATGAAGCATCCTGAAGGTTACATATCATATCCGACACTTGTTTCCAGATTAAGGAAATCCTTGTATGGTTTAAAAGAGGCTCCAAGAGCTTGGTATGCAAAGATGGATTCCTTTCTTCTATCATGAAATTTTGTGAGATGCAACTCAGATATAAATGTGTATATACACTAGCATGAAGGTAATTTTCTGATCATTTTTCTTTATATTGATGTCTTATTGATTATAGGAATTAGTCTTGCATCGATCGGAACAATAAAAATCGTTCTACACCAAGCATTCGATATGAGTAATTTAGGCCTGTTGAGACAGTTTCTTGGTCTTGAGATCACTCGGAATTTTGATGGGATTATGATATATCAGTCAAAATATGCTTTGGAACTGCTAAATAATTTCAATATGGCAGAATGTAAAGTGGCTCCATTCCCATTTCTCTCAGGAATCAGTCTTGAGGATGGTGATTCTACACGATATAGACAGTTGATTGGTAGTATTTTGTATTTGACACACTCTAGGAATGATATTTCTTATGCCGTGAGTGCTTTGTCAAGGCACACGCAACAACCCCATGAGCTTCATTGGAAGGTATCCAAAAGGATATTGCACTATTTGCAGGGTATGAGAAACTTTGACATACACTATCTTGTTGATTCCGATCTTGACTCGGTTGGATTCATTGATTCATATTGAGAGGGTGATAGAATTGATCGGAAATCCACTTTCGGATATGTTTTCATGATTGACACAAGGCCTATTTATTGTTCAATCAAAAAGCAGGCCACCATTGCCTTATCTTCAACAGAGACAAAGTATCGAGGAGAAGTCAATGGTTGCATTCAGGTAGTTTGGTTGCAGGGTATTCTAGCAAAGTTTGCTATTGGTGGCACCACTTCTACTGTCATCTTTTGTGACATTCAGAGTGCTATCAAAATCTCGACAGATCTAGTTCAGAGACAGAAGACCAAACATATCGAGATCCACATGCACTACATCCGAGAGCTTGTGCATGATAGAACCATTGTATTGCAATATTTCCCTACAGAAGAGCAAATTGCAGACATCTTGATCAAGAACTTCACTGAGAATAAGTTCTATTACGTATGTTCACTGTTGGGGTGAGTTATACTATGGTGAGTACAGATTAGATCCTTCAGTGTTCAGTTTGAGGGGGATTTTTCTTTCCCACTAGGTTTTTTGCTCTTTTCTCACTTAGATTTTTTTTAGCATTTTTAGGATTATTTCTGTACTAGGTGACCTATGGCCTTTATTGTCGGGGACCTTTTAATATTTTTATTTAATCCTCCACATGAGATTAGCTTAAGGCGAGGTGTGCTTTGAGTACGTGTACAGTGACAGGTAAGGCGGTTTATCGACTGACTCATGATAGAACAAGAAAGGGGTCGTAAGAATGGGAAAAATACCTAGGGGTACGATGATGGACTATTGATCATGAATTAACACTCCATGCATGGGTTAGAAGTCATTTCATATCACCCGGAGAAGCGTGTACCGTACAGGTGAGGCCACAATGATTTGGTCGCGTACTATGTGTCGAGTGGTGCACGATAGGGAGGACCTTATCCCTAAACTACTTTTAGTATTCAAGGAAGTGTAGTCGAGAGATGGCAGTAACGATTCCCCGATCGCTACACAATAATCCCCACACGAAGAAAAAAATATGATCAAAAGAACCCGTCGAAGAGGTACCTAGACAACGACAGGAAAATTATTACTCACACCTTGTCGCATTTAAAACAATAATGCATACATGTTAAAAGTTGCATAAAAAATTTGAGAAAATCAAATAAAAGAGCATTTTAATTTATGAAATTTCAGAAGGGGAAATTGGGGTAGATGTGTATCCATTATGTCAGAATGAATATGCATGAGATTAAAATTATAAATAATTATTCAAATTATTAAATTATGGAGCAAAACTATAATAACAGTCATGTAGAGACCACTCCACCTACACCCACTGATTTAGGGATTAGGAAATTTGACTGAGGAGACAACAAAGAGATAATTAAGGGATTTAGGTGCACACTGATGTGAGAGTGACACTTGTTGCATGAGGGTAAATAATAAGGAATTATTAAATTAAAATGTATTTTTGCATGAGAGGGTTTAGGGTTTTAAACCTGGAACTTCAAATGTAAATATTATCGTTCTTAGATTTAGTTTTAACCCGAAACTTCAATAGTTACGAATCAAAACTTAATGTCCATTTCCTATTTTTCTGGATCTAAATTGTTGAAACGCAAACTGTCGAATATTTAGCATCTGTTTTAAATTATGAAGTTACAAGAGTGAATCGTATTGATAGGTGCTCTGTATCATAAACAATACAATCGACCAATATAGGAATTTGACTCTGCACTAAATCGATGTTTTGATTTATTTGTGAAAAGATTACACTTTCCATACCATATAAAAATATGTCATCATATGTTTTTTCTTTTTAATAGTATATACTAGATACGGATCTACGAAACGTATGAATTACTTGATGTCTTTCTCCTTTAAAAATAAATATAGATACTGATTTCGGATCTGCGAAATAAATGAAATAATTGATGATTTCGGTTCTGCGAAACATATGAATTACTTGATGTATTTCTCTTTAAAAAAAAAAAAAATGGAAACCGATCTCGGCTCTGCGAATTGTAATATATATTTAATACTGGATTCGGTTCTTTACGTTTAAGATAACCAAGCATAAACGTAACCCCTCTACAAGTTTCAAGAAAGCAGGCTGTCACCCCCGATTTAGGATCGAATTGGGTAATCCCCTTAAAACTCTTAGTTATTCCCCTAGAATCTAGGATACCAGTGCGGTTCGATCTGGAGTTAAACCGCCCATGTCGGATCTACGATTAAGGGTGAATAACATATTTTATATAATGTAAATTGTATTTTGGATTCATATTTATAAATATGAACGATGTATTGCATGTGAAGTAACTATTGTGAAGCCATGTTTGTGAAGAATGAATGCTATAGTTATATAATGTAACTTGTATTGTAAAGATGAATTATGTATTGCATGTGAAGTAACTAGGGTGGAGTCATGTTTGTAAAGAATGGATGCTATAGTTATATAATGTAAATTGTATTGTGGAGTCATATTTATAAAGATGAATGGTATGTTGCATAGGAAGTAGAATTATTGTGGAGTCATGCTTGTAAAGAATGAATGCTATAGGGTTGGTGCAAGGTAATGATACCCAATTATGACACGTTAGTTGCAATGACATTCTGGAAAAACAGAAATATTATCATTAAAATTAATTATTAGAGGTATCTACAAAACTTTTTCCGATTAGGTGTAAAAAGATGAAACCTAGAAAAACGGATGACCTTCCGGAATATATAACTTTTATTTATGGAAAAGTGGTATAACCACCCCAAAATGTCATTATTCGAAGATTGGTATGTTATTTTTTTTCTAAAACATAATGCACATGTTTTTGTTGACCTACCTATTTGCTATGTAAATTTTCAATTTATGAGAAAAAAAATATGTAGAGGCGTAGGCAACAGACAAATCTTTTGCGGAGCTATTTTTCCAAAATTTTAATAGTTAATTTTATATTTTTTTTAAATTACCGAAGTCAGTGAAACCCTAAAAAGACATGGTCAAGTTTTAATCCACCATATCATGGTCTAAAAATAATCAAAATGCATTTTTTTTTTTAGGTTGTAGGTATTTTCATTCTCTTATGTGGGTTCTTTTCCGTTTTCGAAATAGGTAAGCCAATTAAAAGTTATAGGCCAAATAAACGACCTATGTTTTTTACGAATTTGATATGAGTGCAGTTTAAAATGAATTAAAAATAGAGAACAACAACAGATTTATTAAAAAATTATATATTTGGAATCTGCACACAGAGCTCGACAAGTGTAACAATTTCATATGTAGTGCACTCGTGGAGCTTATGCAGAACTAGCCGTGAAAAACAGGAAGTTGCAGCGTTTGATGTGTTCTACCATAAATCATAGATAAATCAGACCGAGCCTAAAGGTGAAGTCCGAAGCTAATTCCAAGCCTGTAAGGGCACCAAAAACAATTTGAATTCATACACGCGTGCGCGCAAAGAGGCGCGCACACGTGGTTAACAGCGCACACGCGTAGGTCAGGGTTGGAATTTAGTGAGCATTTTTCCTGTCACAAGGCATTTTGCCCGTCAAATACAGGTAATTTTTTTATAAAGATGTCTAGTTAGATGTGCAGTTAATTAACCAAAATGAATTTTTGACAGTCAACAATTTTTCTAAAACGTCATTAGTTTTAGTTGACAAAGGTGATAGCACCCCTCCATCCTCTGATGCTCGCTCCACTGTTTCTATGTGACTATAACCCAAACCGTTGTTAATGTGATATGGAATTAAATACACTACTTTCACGCCCATTTCCGAATTTAAAAAATCCCTTGTATTTGCCCTTGGTTCCTCTATTTTGCCATTAAAGTTGGGCGATGGAAGCTTCTTGGAGTGGAACTGATCAAATCAAATCACAACGTTCACACTTTGGAGATCAAAATGTATAGTGACATATGTAACAAGCAAATAGCTATTGTAAATCTTTCTGGTTGTGATGGTATTGCTAGTCTCATCTCGTCTAGCGGACTTCTTTCTCTTGTTGACTGTCAGTGCGGACTTATCTATCATTTGGTGGAAACTTGGTAAACATCGATATCTCATTCGGTGTTTTGATGGATGAAATTGCTTGGGATGCTGGGTTAAACTAAGTCAACACAGTTTGCTAACTATTGGTCACATGGGGCTATTGGTAAATGGACAGTTGGTAACATGTTCCTTCGGTTCACTACTTTTGATGAACTGTGTTTTGGCTCTTTGCTGATCAGAAAGATTCAATTTTTAAGTTGCTCCACTTCGAGCTGCAACTAGTAGTGAACATGATTATATTACTGCAGTTTACAGGCTTGCAACATTGGACCAGAAAATACACTGAGATTTCTGTATGGGGAGTGTTGTAATCCCCGCCCTGAAGGTTCGATTGGACCAATGGAGTTGCTCATGCCACAGTTGGGTTCTCTTCTTTGTCCCTTCTGCGATCTCTTTCAGTTTGAAACTAGTAGTCAAGTATTGCTAAATGTCTCTCAATTTTTTTGTTGCAGAGAACGGGTATGGCATTTTAGGCATATAATGTCCATTGAGATTTGGGTGGGTAGTATTTCATCATAATTTATTGCCCATAAAACACATTTTACACATGACATTTTAAATTTAAATTTGATTTTATGAGTTGAATAGTTGAATTTTACTTTGCAATTTTATCTCTGTAAACATGGCATTTTTTCTATTTGGATTTTGTGCTTTTGGTAGTCAATTGTTATTTATAACTTTTTGAAAAAAAACAACTAGGATATGCATAATGCCATCCTTGTGATTTGGGAAATCATATTTTGTTCATAATCTTGTTTCCTAATAATGGAACGACTTGAAATCTTGTTGGGCCATCTTGTCATTAAGACATAAACACTTGAAACTTCCAACTATTTTGAGATCAGTGCATAAATGATCACCACCGTTTTATTAACTAGGAAAAAGAGGTAGGGGAATCTATATTGTAGCCTCCAGATTCCTCTTAAATAATTGATAAAGAAGCAATAGTCTCTCTTCTCCCTTCTTTTGATTTTTCTTAGCCTTATTCTGGATGGAAGAGATTCGTGACCTGATCACTCTTTGTTAGATTCAATGGATATGTGATATTCAGTTGTCCTATAGCTTGGAGCACTCAATTTTTTGTTTTTGTGGTTTGAATTTGTGATTTTGATGATCTATTTTTTATTCACAATCTCACTGCCCCAAGAACAGAGTTAGAGTTGGCCTTTCTTCCTTCTAAGTGATTTGTATAGTTTGAGGCTTTCTCTTAAATTCATCCAATTAAAATTTGGCATTTTTCTTTACAAGTTTTCTAATTTGTTTTTATTTTTGTTTTTATTTGGCTCCTTTTCTTTTTTTGGTTATTTTCTTGATAAGTTCTTCCTTTTACCTATACACACCATTGATATTTAGCCATGGTTTTACTCAAGGTACCTGAAGGACTAAACCATGATGTAGAGTCATCAAGTAAAACACAGGCCAATTGGTATGCCTCCCAAAATAATTTAAAATCTTCTCTGGTATCATCATGGATTTGTGTGAAAAAACAAATTTGGTTTTGTTATTGCATCTAGTGAGTCCCTTCCGTATTGCCAATCATTATGACCAACAATATCCAAGGCTTCAATGTATATTAGCAACTAGTTTCTTGTTTCATCCTTTATGCATATCCATCCCAATAATGAAAAAGTTCCAAATTACACAGTGGTTGTGGTTCCAAATTACAGTCTTTATGGTTTCATAGATCACATAATAATAGAGAGAATTGACTTACAAGGTTGAATTTTAAATTTTTTTATAAGAGGGAGTGGACTACAATATTGAATTTTAAAATTTTTTAATTTTTAATTTACAATTTCATTAAAAATTCATTATGGAAGGATAATTTTTTAATTAAAATTTTATTACTGAAAGGTTAATTTCTTATGAAAACTTCATTATTGAAGGTCACAATTTTAAACAGAACGTTATTTGATGGGTAGTATTAAAACCAAAACGTAAAAAAAAAATTATATGATGGGCAAAGATGAATCCAAATTCCAACCCTGGCATAGGTGCGCGTACACGTTCATGTAATTTCCTTTGTCACGGGGATACATAAAGTTGATGAAGTTGTGATGATGAAGAAGATGACGATGATGGATATGTTGATGAGGAAGGGGGAGATGACAATGATGATTAAGATGTTGATGAGGAAGGGGGATATGACAATGATGATGAAGATGTTGATGATGATGATGATGATGATGAGATGATGGTGACAATGGTGATGAAGATGATGATGATGTTGATGAAGAAGATGGTGATGAGGATGATGATGACGATGATGAAGATGATGATGATGATGATGAGATGAGGATGATGATCATGATGGTGATGAAGATGATGATGATCATCATCATCATCATCATCATCATCATTTTCATCATCATCATCATCATTTTCATCATCATCATCATCACCATCATCATCGACATCTTCATCATCATTGTCATCTCCCCCTTCCTCATCAACATCTCCATCATCGTCATCTTCTTCATCATCACCATCTTCTTCATCAACATCATCATCATCTTCATCACCATCGTCATCATCATCAACATCTTCATCTCCATCATCATCATCTTCTTCATCCTCATCACCATCACCATCATCATCATATTCATCATCATCATCATCATCATCAAGACCATCATCATCATCGTCACCACCCTCTTCTTCCTCATCATCATCAACATCTAGGTCATCATCTTGATCATCAACGTCAGATCAACATCATCATTATCATCCTCATCATCACCATTGATGTTGTTGATGATGAAGATGATGATGATGATGTTGATGATGAGTACGATGACCATCAACATCATCATCATCTTCATCATCGTACTCATATTCATCATCATCCACCACCACCATCATCATCATCATCGTCATCTTTGTCATCACCCTCTTCCTCATCAACAACATCTTCGTCATCATCATCATCATCATCATCATCATCACGATAGGAAGATGATGATGAAGATGATGACAAAGGTGGCGATGATGAGTATGATGAGGATGATGAAGATGACAATTATGATGATGAATACAATGATGATCGTGACCATGATTATATGATGATGATGACGAATATGATGATTTTGATGGTCATGATGATGATCATCATCATATTCATCATACTCGTATTCATCATCATCGTACTCGTATTCATCATCATCCACCACCACCACCATCATCATCATCATATCATCATCATCTTCATCATCCTCATCATCACCCGCATCCTCACAATGATGATGATGATGATGATCATGTTGTTGATGATAATGAAGATGATGATGATGTGCTACATATTCCTCATCATCTTCATCATCATCATCATCGTCTCCAAATTAGTCATCTTCATCATTGTACTCATATTCATCATCATCTTCGTTGACGACAATGATATGAAGATGTCAATGATGATGATGATTATGATACGAAGATGTCAATGATGATGATGATGATATGAAGATGTCAATGATGATGATGATGATGACGAAGATGTCGATGATGATGATGATTATGAGGCAGATGGCGATGACGAGTATGATGACGAAGATGAAGATAACTAAATTATGATGACGAAGACATTGATGATCGTGACCACGATCATATGAGGACGATGATGATGATGAGGACGATGATGATGATGATGATGGTGATGATGATGACTAATGAAGATGATGATGATGAATATGATTATTTTGATGATGATCATATTCGTCGTCATCATCATCATCTCCATCATCGTACTCATATTCATCATCATCCACCATCGTCATCATCATCACCTCCATCATCGTACTCATACTCATCATCATCGAACATCGTCATCATCATCACCATCACCATTATCATCGTCATCATCATCATCATAATCATCATCATCCTTGTCCTCACAATGATGATGATGATGGTGATGATGAAGTTGATGATCATGATCATGGTGTTGATGATGATGAAGATGATCATGATGATGAGGATGATGTGCTGCATATTTGTCATCATCTTCATCATCATCTCCATTAGTCATCATCACCATATTCATCGTCATTGTCATCATCATCATCCCCGTCCCCACAATGATGATGATGATGAAGATAGTGATGATTATGAATAATGAAGATGAGAATGACGACGAATATGATGTTTTTGTTGATGATGATGATGATCATATTCATCATCTTAATCATTGTACTCGTATTCATCATCATCCATTGTTATCATCATCATCATCATCATCATCATCATCATCATATCATCATCATCTTCATCATCCTCATCATCATGCGCATCCTCACAATGATGATGATCATGGTGATGACGAGGAAGTTGATGATGATGATCATGGCGGGTTGCAGGAAAGTGGCTGAAAGCCACAAGCGAGACGCAAGAAAAAGGCGAACAGATGCAGTCAGGTTGTAGCAAAAGGACTGAAAGCCGCAGTCGGGACGCGGGAAAAGAGTCGATAGGCGCAGTCTGGTCGCAAAAAAAGGGCTTAAAGCCACGGTCGGGACGTGGAAAAAGGGGCGACAGATGCAGGTAGGACGCCAGAAAATTTGTAACAGCCGCAGTCGGATCGCAAAAAACAGGCTGATTAGCCGCGATCGGATCGCAGGTAACAGACTTGAATCCGCCAGCAGAACGCCAGAAACAGTCTGAGAGCCGCGGTCGGGTCGCAGGTAAAGGCCTGAAAGACGCGGTCGGAATGCAACTGCAGGGATAAAAGACGCGGCCGAAAGGGACAGCCGAAAGAAAAATATTTAAAAACTATAACCAGAAATTCAAACCAAGGGGAGTCGCCAAAACTGTAGCTAGCGTTTTCACCCTAGCTTGTGCAAATGAGCACCTACTAAGGAGAAGGGACTCCTTAGTAGCAGTTCAATAAACAGAAAATTAAAGTGCTAAAACAATATTAATTCTAAACTAGCATAAGCATTAAGAAACATAACAAAGCCTGGAATATAAATGGTTTTTCTTTTGTATTAAAATGTTACCTCAAGTGTAGAGGTTGGTGAAGTTCTTGCAATGATCCAAGAGGGTTGCTCCAAACTCCAACTTTGCTCCTTCTCTTTCTCCAATGGTGGGAATGGGCCAAAAGGGGCACTCAATGGTGAAAGTAGCTCAAGGGTGAGCTAGGGTTTCAAGAGTGATTTTGGCAGAGTAAGGGTGTACTTGATTGTGGATATGAAATGAGGGGTCTCCATTACCTATTTATAGGTTTTTTGGTGGTGGAGTGCTGGCCCATGGTTTTGGGAACCATATGGTTTAGGTCAGCTGTATAGGGTTTCTTCCTCCTTTTTCCTCTTTTTCCTCATTTTTTTATTCCCTTTTTAGAGGTTTTTTGCTATTTTGGAGGAATTTTGGAGATTTTTGGAGGGAAAAGGGGTTTTTTAGCCTTTTTGAGGATTTTTTAATGGTTTTGTGGCCTTTTGGAGGCTTTTTAGGCCTTTTGGGGGATTTTTTAATGGGATTTTAGGGTTCTGAAGGAAAATATGGTGGGAAATATGGACAAATGAGTCATGTGATGGGTAGATGAGGTAGTGAGCACTTTTTTTGGGTGTTAACAGATTGCCTCCTGATGTGTGAGGCAGGAGCTCATCGTATGGCCGATAGACATCATAAGTCTTTGAATGGTTTTCCTGGGGTGTGGAGAAGAGAGGAAACAAACTAGAGCCCGGAACAACGATCCCGAACCCACTACAAAAAACTAAAAGTACATAACCTCAATAATGGATGAGGAATAATCTGATCATATGGACGAGGCGGGCATTCCCATGCTCGTATCAAGATATAGAACAATAATAACAATGGGGTCCAAAAGATGGGAACCTGAAATATACATGGCCCCAAATAATGAATGAGGAAGAATCTCAATATATGGACGAGGCGGGCATACCCATGCTCGTATCAAGATACATAAAAAATAACTGGGAGGCCCAAAAATGGGGACCTGTAAGATACATGGAGAACCACTGTGTACATTGTAAGGGTCCAGAGGGGACACAAATCTGGGACATACTGCTGGGCTGACCATGTCGGAGCTAAAGAACTGATACACTGGAATGACAACAGTGCTACTGAGGGTGGTACCAAAGGAACTGATGAGCTGCTAGATCATAGTGACAAGGGGTCATACTCTCAATGGTACACTGAACTGGGACTGAACTGGGACTGAACTGGGTACTCAAGGAAGCATATAACTGGACGGCTTCTGAATACAATCGCCAACGTAGCCCGGAAATCCACGGGAACATATAACTGGGTGTTCCGAAGGGACTCACCGATGTGCTAGAGTCGGGGGAAATCCGGGGTCTTCGACAAATAATGGAAGGGATATAAACCCTGCGTGATTCTCAATGATGCGATCAAGGTGTTGAAGTCGAGCATGTGAGAAACAACCACTCGGAGAGGCAATGATGACTCCTCTCAAAATGGTCCGTAGGCACTCACCACATATGGTGATGGGTCCAACGCGCAGAGACCTCTGGGTCTATCCTCTGGAATAGAGGGGCTGTTGTCGACAGAGGGAGACCTGCAAATAGCAAGGCAATGATGTTTCCTTGATAGGAGCATGAGGTGGAGAACCGAAGTGCGAGAATACTGATGGTAGGACTGACAAACTGTGGGGGATAACTGGGAAAGTGGAGGGAGTGGACTCAAACTTCCTTTATTCAGAGTATGATGGCGGGGATGATCGGGAAGCATATGAAACTGACTGATGGGAAAGGGATCATAGCTGTAATGGATCAAGGATAGTGACTGGGATGAGGGATACTCAAGCTGGTGTAAAGTGGCAGGAGACTGTAGATTACTCTGAACAAAGGCGACCTGATTGGGGGTGCTGCCGAGACGTTCGATCATAGTGCCAGGAGGCACGGGGGGACTTCTTCATGGGTTAAGGAACTAGAAGAAGTGTGTGTAAAATGGTACTGTCGGGTGGATTTATACGAGCCGAGGACAGTTCATGCTCGTGATTGCTTTCAATTTTAAGGAGTCTTAAAGCGATAAGAAGACTCTGGAATAATGGAATGGTACTATCGTGTGGATTTGTACAAGCCCAGGATAGTTCATGCTTGTGGTGGATTTCAATTTTAAAGAGTCTGAAAGCGATAAGAAGACTCCAGGGGGTTGCTTTTTCGTGTGTTAGTCTCCAAGGCCCAAAGAAGCATAAAAGGATGCAATGAAGAACTCTTCTAGCCGGTGTGACTAGAGTATTCATTTTTCGTAATTAGTCTACCAGGTCCGGAAAAGGGGTAAACTTATACCAGATAGACGCCCTTTCAGGTACTTTAACGAGCATGAAAGGAAGCAAGATTGCTCGACAATCTTTTCATTGTTTTAGGAGTCAAAAAAGAGCTTAACATAAACTCCCTAAGTGCCTTTTTCGTAAAGGACTTGTCCGGCCCGAAAAAGGGATAAAATTATACCGAACAGAAGGAATGGCCAGGCAAGGAGGAAGTGCTCAATCAAGGAACATTAATGATGACCAAGAACGAGGGTGGGGGGGAACACTGATGGGCCTCCTTGCGGGATAATGAATGGTGGAAAAATAACGAAATAGTTGCAGTATGACAGGAGTGAATGGCTCATGTAAAAATGTGGAACAATCCGATGGCGGCCGATGTGGTGCGCAAATCGAGGCAGCAAGGTGTCAGGACACAATGTTGAAACTGTACCAAGTGAGAGCGAGAAATGATCTCAAGCATCATCACGAGCTCGAAAAAATGAATCCGGTGATATAAAGAGTGTCAAAAATGGATCACGGTCGATGTGGCATGCAAACTGAGGTGACAGGGGGCGTTTTGAAAAAATACCCAAAAAATCTGGGGGTGAGAGTGAGAAATGATCTCAAGCATCCTCACCGGCTCGGAAAAATGAATCTGATGATATGAAATATATCAACAATGGTCTACGGTCGATGTGGCATGCAAACCGAGGCGACAAGGTGTCATGTCACGATGTCAATAAAGGTTCTGGTGAGAGTGAGAAATGATCTCAAGCATCATCACGAGCACGGAAATATGAATCCTACAGTGCAAATGGTGCGAAAAACGGAGGTTGTAAGGACTCTGGAATGGTCAAAGGAAATAACTAGGTGTATAAAATCAAATATACAAGTGATATGTGACCTCAAAAATGGTTGAGATCACAAAGGTGAAAAAGTGAGCAGGGTTAATGACCTGCCCCCATGCTATGTGCATGGGGTTTGTGATTGTGGATCACATATGTGTTGGTTTGAACAATGGGTTCATTGACGTGTTGAGATAGATGTGATGGGGAAGGTTCAAAATGGTTGATCATGCCCCCTATCCTAGGGTCGAGGTAATCTAGTATGCCCCTTGACTTAGAGGTGTCAAGGTGGTGCTCTATGACAGCAGGGTCAAGACCAGGCATTTCAGTATAGGACCAGGCAAAGACATCATGGAATTCTTGGAAACGTTTTTGGTACTCCTCAATCTCAGACTCACTGCAGGAGGCTCCTAAAGTTATGAGGTCGGGGGAACCTCCTGGGGTAGCGATACTAATGTGGATGATGGGTGAGATATTTGCCATGTTGCCTTCCTCAAAGGCATCAGGAGCAGGAATAGGATCCTTAAACCAGTCGACCTTGGTAGGAAGGAAATCTTTGGATTCAACTGCAAATTGGGTAGTGGTGCTAGAGGAGGATGCTTCTGGGAGGAAATATGAACGATGGTGCATGTCATCCCAGGGATACTCTGGGGTAGTGAGTGCCTCAAGAATCTCCTCATCATAACGGAAAGTCGGAGTCATCAAATCGGTTGACGAGGGAGTGGTGATTGAAGAGATCATATAAATGGTGTTAACCTCTCCTGAAGGGGAGGAGACTGGGGGGTGGATCTCCTCAATGGTGGGTGGTGCCGTCTCAAGGTGCAGATTATTCATCTCGTAGAGACCTGCTCTGTAATCTGGGAGATTAGGAAAGTGATGTGAGTAGTGGCCGTAAATACCACATATCGCACAGGGGTGGTTGGTATGCAGTGACTTATCACGAGGCTTGGGGGTTGGGTCGATTTCGACAATGGGGATGTTGGGGTCGTCGTCAAGCATTTGCATGTGCTCCTGTAATGCCGGTAACTGTGGACATTGATGAGTCGGATGGCCTAACTCATCACACAACGAGCATTTGGGAGGAGCACGAAACACGGGGGGGTTTTTGACTGTTTTGGGAGGAGGTACAACAATGTATGGTTATGGGCCTCTGCCCCCAGTGGGCTTGCTAAGAGGAGGGGGATTTGTGGAGGACGAAGGGGTAGCGACACCGGGGGGTGGCTGAGTAGTAGTGACGATGGGTTGCACTGGTTGCAGGATGACATCTAGTGTCGGCGGGGGAACGGGAGGCGAAAGATACCACACGGGTA
Organism: Larix kaempferi; assembly: GCA_027924585.1. Lineage (NCBI taxonomy): Eukaryota > Viridiplantae > Streptophyta > Pinopsida > Pinales > Pinaceae > Larix > Larix kaempferi. Next base: position 31,305,375 of record BSBM01000047.1, on the reverse strand, counting down.
ATCCCAAGGTTAACCCAGGGAGGCTGAGGGTAGCCATAACCGAGGCGCTTACTACTCCCGAGGGAGGGATTAGGAAGGGGATGGTGTGGATGGGTGTAACACCAATGTGACTAGGTACCAATGGTGGTTTAAGTAACAAGGGCGGCTGATTGGTGGGTGTTTGCATATTTTGGGACAAGGTGCATAGATCAGATACTTCAATCGCGGGTGACGGGGGAGGAATGGATTGGAATGTGGACGTCATCGGTGGATCTGAGTAAACTCCCGGTCCCATGGAGGAAACCAGCAAGGTAGTGGTACCACTAACAAGTTGTTAAACCATAGGGAGAACATTTTTGGGTGCAGCAGGGGCACTGGGATCATAGTAGGTGAGTTAGTCGACCTTGACCACGCATCCATCATGGGGGAACATCGTGGTACAAAAAATGGAAGAAGCAACCGCCCTCATGGCATACATGTAGCTGCGGCCAAGTAAGAGGTTATAATCAAGTTTGGCATTGATGACCTCTATGTCGAAGAGAACGATTTTGCCAGCCAGCTGGACGGGGACGTTAGCTAATAGGCCTTGGGGTTGAGCCGAACGGCCGTCGTAGGCTCGCAACGCAGTGGTGGACTGCTGGAGAGTAGGGGATCCCAACTTCTGCCAAACGAATGTGGACATAACGCATGTAGAGGCACCTTCATCGATAATGCACCGATGGATGACAAGATTCTGAACGGAAACAGAAACTTGGAATGCTAAAGTGGAAGGCAGGCGTGGTTCGGATTGGTCCAAATTGAAAGCCATCAATTGTGAATCATTGGGATCAATAGCGCCAATGGCGGAGAGCAAAGTCTTGTGCTGTGAAGGGCAGTTTTTCAAGACTTCCAATGCAGACATGGTTGCGGGAGACTGGGCTAAGTCATCTACAAGGATATAATTTGACGCAGCGCGAGAATTGGGATTATTGTTGATACGACGAAGTGGGAAATGAGGTGCTTTGGGGGCACCATCGAGTGGAGCCGGAGGTATATGTAATGCCTAATCAGTGGGATAAGCGTGATTGTTTTTGTCGGTGGGAGGGGCTTCAGGGGTGGAGCCATATTAGTTTCGACGGGTTTGGAGGTTGACATCAGCGGATGACATCATCAACAAGTGGTGGGTACCTGAGTCAAACATGGGTTGATCAGGAGCGGCATAAGTGATTTGTTGTTGTGGTGGCACGTTGGCTTGAGGGGGAGCCAACGGCTGAGAGTTCACTACGCCTTGGTGTGGTAAGGGGTTTTGAAGCACCAAAGGTGGTTGCTGAGGTTGTGGGGGGTTGGGTGGCGCTGGAGGAGTTGCGTGCCCTTGGCGATGGGCATCATCAACCCAGAGTTGCCTGGCTCGCTCTAAATGTGGGCAAGCATGTGTGTAGTGGCCATAGACCCCGCAAATAGAACAAGGATGGTTTGTTCGTAAATTAGGGTTTTTAGCCTGCTTGGGTGGCCGATCGAGGTTTTGGTTGGTAGGGGCCGCATTATTGTTGTTTGGGGGATTGGGATATTGGCCACCTTGTTCTGGAGGAGGGTTGTTCCCATGGTTACGGCCCTTGCCACGATTTTGCTGGCCCTGTTGGCACTGGTTGTTTTGGTTTTGCTGTGGATTCTGTTGGGCGTAAACTTACCCTTGGGCAGCAGGTGGGTTCTGGGGTTGTGCAGGTGCAGGAGCAGGCTGCGGTGGATAATAAGTAGGTGGAGGCTGCGCAGGTGCTGAGCCTTGCGGGGGTTGCTGATACGTCTGCGGAGCGGGCTGTGGGTTTGCCGCAGGGGCTGCTTGTGGCGGGTAATAAGCCGGTTGGGCTTGGGAGGTCTCAGGAGCTGGGGCAGCCTGTGGATGGTAATATGGCTGAGGTGCAACCGGGGGAGCATAAGTGGGGGACAAATGCCCAAAGCACTGAGGTGGACATGAGGGGCCGTGAGAATGATGGTGATGTGTCATAGGAGCATATGAATTGGTTGCTCCGGAGTGCGAGGTAGCCCGTGAAAGGTCGGGGCCAGGGCTAGGACGTGCTATGGAAAAGGGTTGGGGATGCGACGCAACACGGCCAATGATGCCGTCTGTGGCGTGGGATGCCCCCGGTGCATCGTGCTGGGAGAAATCACCGCGAGGGGCATCAGGGATAATGGTATAGAGGTAACTCGACTGGGCGTATATGAGGTCAAATTGCTGGGCTTTGAGGATGGCCTCTTCTTCAGACTGGGGTCGTTCGGATGCCACATCCTTGGCAATGACAGGAAGGAGGGATTTTAGGAACCAACCTAGGAAGAGACGGTCGTCTAATTTGATTTTACAGAGACTACGGCGTCGACACCACTCATGAATGTGATCAGTGATGTGGGTGGTCGTGTTCTGTCTGCAGGACAGGAGGATCTCAACTCCCGCGTCATAGCAGACAGGTAACTGAAAGAACTGCAGGAAGGTCGAGGCAAGGGAAGTAAACATGGCATGGGTCCCATGGGGTTGCTCGATGTACCACTTAGCTGCAGAGCCAGTGAAGGTGCGCTGTAACAGACGGAGGCGGACAGAGTCGTCCACTATGGAGTTGGAGGAACACCATAGATGGAAGGACATAATATGGTTTTGGGGGTCCTCACCTGCCTTTCCCTCAAACTTAGGGGTGTCAGAGGGGAGCTTGTTGGGCATGTGAGGCCATGCAGGGTCATGTCTAATGGGATTGTTAGTCAGTATGGCTCGATCAGGAAGGTTGAGGCTAACCATGAATGGCAAACTAGTAGAAGGATGTGACATACTAGTGGGTGTGACCAAATTGGGGCCAATGCCCCTAAGTGGAGGGGTTGGGTTTAGGACGTTTCCCCCAAGTGGAGGGACGAACGTGGTATGGGACGGTCCTGCACTTCCTAGGGTAGTGTGAGTCACTGAGGGAGGTGGGACAGGTATTCCAACTACTGGAATGGGTGCAGTGAGTGGAACGGTAGACATGGGCCCCATCGAGGGCATACCTAAAGCAGGTGTGGTAGCTGGTGTGGTGGTGGATACTCCACCAATGGTCCCTACCAATAAAGGGGTGGAAGTCACGCCAGCCATGGGGCTAGTGGTTGCAGTGTAAATGGGGTTCTCGGACTCTGCCTCAGAATCGGAGGTAAAATAGGGGGCATCTAGATCAGGTGATGGAGTCCTATGCCATTGACGAGTGGAGTCAAGTGACAAGGCTCGAGATCTATGATGAGTGGTATCAAGTGATGAAGATCTATGTCTATGACAGGTGGTATCAAGTGAACCGTACTGCGAGGGCTCATCCCGGAGGCGCCGAGAATGTCTCGGGGACTCAATGGTGACAAATGGTGTCAAATATCTGGGGGTTGTGTTGAGTGAAAAACAACTCAAAAACCCTAATGCAACCGAGTATGCAGAAGGAGAGCTCAAAAAATATGGCACTCAGGCCAACAACCAACTCAAAACACCTACTGTAATAGCTGTGCTACAATAAGTGGAGTATCAACAGAAATGGTCAGAATACTAACAAGCAGTAGGTTTCCTAAAAAAGAAAAATGGTGGACTCACTAGACCAATAGGAGGTAAGGGAGCATACAAACACCTAACTAAATAGTATTCTGACTCAACACGACATATCCTCTGCAAGGTGATGAAATCCAAGTCAGATAATATGGATAGGAGAGCCAAGTGGCTAAAGATACCCCCCTACAGGGAGGGACACCGGGTAGTCAATCCTAGAAGAAAGGCAACTAAGATACCCCATTCATGACACGTCCAGAAAGGTGAATCTGTCGTTTGGTCCTTTTACTGCAGTACCCCTATACAGGGATACCCCGATAACTGCGAAAGGTATTCCTTCGGTTACTTAATGGAGTGCGGTATTCCACTCAGGCCTCCGGAACCAGTTTGGCGACTTCAACCCTCCTAGGGGAGAGGCCCTTTGATAAAGTGGTCGTGACTGTGCCAAAAAATACTAGGGTATTTTGGTTCCCTAATGGACACAGCTATGTCTCAAGTGTAAGCAACCGAGGGGTGATATTTGGATGCATATCCCCCCGATCCTACCTAACTACAAAAAATCTTATGTGTTCCCCAAGTGGGGTTAGAATGTTGGTTGAGTTAAGTAGTTTTTTAAGGCTCACTTGAATTAGGTGACAGAGTGTGTGCGTGTGAGGTGATGAACCCAAATAAAAGTGCCATAAGGGGGGCAACTTTCTAACTAATAACAAGACAGAATGTAAACTTTAGCATGCAAAATTTTCTCTTTTTCAAATTTAAAAAACAATTATGTAAATGGAACATAAATAAAACTACAGAAAAGGCTGAAGGGAAGTATGGCTGCAGGTAGGACAAATGGCTGTGCAAGTGCAGAAAATAGTGCAGCAAAGTGCTGGGTTCAAAAATAGGTAAAAAAGTGTAGAGAACAGACCGCGGGTTTATGGCAGTTCTGGGCGGTCGGACCGCGGGAAATAGCTCAACAGTCGTGGACAGGTTGCGGGTTTTTGGCCGAAAGATGCAGTCGGACCGTGAAAAAAAGGACGAAAGCCGCAGGCGGGTCGCAGGAAAGTGGCTGAAAGTCGCAGGCGGGACGCAGGAAAAAGGCGAACAGACGCAGTCGGGTTGCAGCAAAAGGACTGAAAGCTGCAGTCAGGACGCGGGAAAAGAGTCGACAGGCGCAGTCTGGTCACAGAAAAAGGGCTTAAAGCCATGGTCGGGATGCGAAAAAAGGGCCGGCAGACGCAGGCGGGACGTCGAAAAATTTGTAACAGCCGCAATCGGATCGCAACAAACAGGCTGATTAGTCACGATCGGATCGCAGGTAACAGACTTGAATCCGCCGGCAGAACGTCGGAAACAGTCTGAGAGTCGTGGTCGGGTCGCAGGTAAAGGCCTGAAAGACGCGGTCAAAACGCAACTGCAGGGATAAAAGACACGGTCGAAAGGGACAGCCGAAAGGAAAATATTTAAAAACTATAACCAGAAATTCAAACCAAGGGGAGTCGCCAAAACTGTAGCTAGCGTTTTCACCCTAGCTTGTGCAAATGAGCACCTACTAAGGCGAAGGGACTCCTTAGTAGCAGTTCAATAAACAGAAAATTAAAGTGCTAAAACAATATTAATTCTAAACTAGCATAAGCATTAAGAAACATAACAAAGCCTGGAATATAAATGGTTTTTCTTTTGTATTAAAATGTTACCTCAAGTGTAGAGGTTGGTGAAGTTCTTGCAATGATCCAAGAGGGTTGCTCCAAACTCCAACTTTGCTCCTTCTCTTTCTCCAATGGTGGGAATGGGCCAAAAGGGGCACTCAATGGTGAAAGTAGCTCAAGGGTGAGCTAGTGTTTCAAGAGTGATTTTGGCAGAGTAAGGGTGTACTTGATTGTGGATATGAAATGAGGGGTCTCCATCACCTATTTATAGATTTTTTGGTGGTGGAGTGCTGGCCCATGGTTTTGGGAACCATATGGTTTAGGTCAGCTGTATAGGGTTTCTTCCTCCTTTTTCCTCTTTTTCCTCATTCCCTTTTTAGAGGTTTTTTGCTATTTTGGAGGAAGTTTGGATATTTTTGGAGGGAAAAGGGGTTTTTTAGCCTTTTTGAGGCTTTTTTGATGGTTTTGTGGCCTTTTGGAGGCTTTTTAAGCCTTTTGGGGGCTTTTTTAATGGGATTTTAGGGTTCTGAAGGAAAATATGGTGGGAAATATGGACAAATGAGTCATGTGATGGGTAGATGAGGTAGTGAGCACTTTTTGGGTGTTAACAATTGTCATCATCATCATCATCATCCCCGTCCCCACAATGATGATGATGATGAAGATGGTGATGACGATGACTAATGAAGATGAGTATGATGATGAATATGATGTTTTTACTGATGATGATCATCATCATATTCGTCATCAATATCATTGTACTCGTATTCATCATCATCCATCGTCATCATCATCATCGTCATCATCATCATATCATCATCATCTTCATCATCCTCATCATCATTCGTGTCCTCACAATGATGATGATGATGATGATGACGAGGAAGTTGACGATGATGATCATGGTGTTGATGATGAGGAAGATGATGATGATGTGATACATAGTCCTCATCATCTTCACTATCATCATCATTGTCATCATCATCATCATCATCGTACTCATATTCATCATCATCATCATCCTCATCATCTTCGTCGATGATGGTGATACGAAGATGTCAATGATGATGATGATTATGATACAAAGATGTCAATGATGATGATGATGATACGAATATGATGACGAAGATGAAGATGACTAAAGACAGTGATGATCATGACCATGATCATATGATGACGCTGGTGATGATGATGACTAGTGAAGATGATGATGACGAGTATGATGATTTTGATGATGATCATATTGTTGATGATGATGATCATGTTGTTGATGATGACGAAGATGATGATGATGTGCTGCATATTCCTCATCATCTTCATCATCATCATCATCATCATCTTGAAATTAGTCATCATCATCATCATCATCTCGAAATTAGTCATCATCATCATCATACTCATATTCATCATCATCCACCATCATCATCATCATCTTCGTCGACGATGATGATACGAAGATGTCAATGATGATGATGATGATGATATGAAGATGTCAATCATGATGATGATGATACGAAGAATATGATGAAGATGTCAATGATGATGATGATTATGAATAAGATGGCGATGACGAAGATGAAGATGACTAAAGACAGTGATGATCATGACCATGATCATATGATGAAAATGGTGATGATGATGACTAGTGAAGATGATGATTCCAAATATGATTATTTTGATGATGATCATATTCATCATCATCATCTTCTTCTTCATCATCGTACTCATACTCATCATCATCCACCATCGTCGTCATCATCACCATCATCACCATCATCTTCATCATCAACATCATCATCATCTCCATTAGTCATCATCACCATCTTCATCGTCATTGCCATCATCATCATCATCCTTGTCCCCACAATGATGATGATGATGAAGATGGTGATGATGATGACTAATGAAGATGAGTATGACAATGAATATGATGTTTTTGTTGATGATGATGATCATCATATTCGTCATCAACATTATCATCTTCATCATCTTCATCATCGTACTCATATTCATCATCATCCATCGTCATCATCATCATCATCATCTTCATCATCCTCATCATCATCCACGTCCTCACAATGATGATGATGATGATGATGATGATGACGAGGAAGTTGATGATGACGATCATGGTGTTGATGATGATGATGATGACGACGAGGAAGTTGATGATGACGATCATGGTGTTGATGATGAGGAAGATGATGATGATGTGCTACATATTCCTCATCATCTTCACCATCATCATCGTCGTCGTCATCATCATCATCATCATCATCGTACTCATATTCATCATCATCATCATCTTCGTCGATGATGGTGATACGAAGATGTCAATGATGATGATGATTATGATACAAAGATGTCAATGATGATGATGATGATATGAAGATGATGAAGAATACGTCAATGATGATGATGAGGAGGAGGAAGATGGCCATGACGAAGATGAATATGACTAAAGACAGTGATGATCGTGACCATGATCATATGATGACGATGGTGATGATGGTGATGATGATGACTAGTGAAGATGATGATGATGAATATGATGATTTTGATGATGATCATATTCGTCGTCATCATCATCATCGCACTCATATTCATCATCATCCACCATCGTCGTCATCATCACCATCATCATCCTCGTCCTCACAATGATGATGATGATGATGACTATGAAGATGGTGATGATGACCATGTTGTGGATGATGATGAAGATGATGTAATAGCATTATTCTTGATGTAATACATATGTTTATAATTCAAAATTAAATTAATGTTTTGAAATTAAAATACATATTTGTAAATAAACCCCTAAACCCCTAAACACGTAGAAGCACTTAAATGCACATAGGGATTATGGGTTAGAAGAGGTCCTAAAGGCTTTTATGGGGGAGGGCCTCTTTATGGGGAGGGGCTCTAGGAATAACCCGACACATTTATATCTCTTGGGTAATAAATGCACTGAACGTTACCCACCAAACAATACAACATTCAGAATGGATGTGCATGTGCTAGATGCGCGTGCACGTCCCTATTGAAGATAAAATTTAGAAAATCACCCACGTTCTTTCTGCCGCAATTTTTTCCTCATTTTCGCGTTCTCTTCACTGGTTTCACGCACAGTCCGACAAGAATTTAAATGGTATATTGAATTCATACACCATTTGGTGCTTCCTTGACCATTTGGATAGAATACACAACATTTTGGGCTCTATTTTGGCTCCTTGGATTGAATACACACCTCTTGGGATCTATTTGGATCAATCGAGTGAATACACAACAGTTGGACTCTATTTGGCACCTTGGATTGAATTCTCATGCTACTTGGACACACATGAAGTCTTCTTACATATAGTGGACACATCAAAAGAGCATTTGAAATTTGAGGCAAAGAGCAATCATAATCCTTGAGGTATGGTGATAATTTTATCTTGTTAAATGTAGTTTAGTCTTCATTCACTTGTTTGAATGGCATCTATTTTGGGTTTTTCCTCATGAATTGTATGATAGATATATTTTAGTTTTATTAATCTTCAACATAGACAATAAAAACATCTTACCAAAAAAAAACTACAAAATGCACCAAGCAATGCTTTCAACCTTTCATGAAGATAATAAAAAAAAATTACTTGCATCACCACCAATAACATTTCATAATCACATTCTTCCATCTAGTAGACAAACATTTGTTGAATTCCTCATGGTTTCACTACAACAACACACACAAACACCTATAGAATTGAAAACTATTATTCTTTTGGGGCTATTTTCCCTCATAGGGAAGTTGCTCCTACTAACATCCCATACCACCATTCAATACCATCCAATACCATCTTACCGAGTTCCTAGAGGTGTCGTTGCAGTTATATGTAGGGAATTCCCAATAGCTTTTAAGATTATATGAAAACATTCTCACTAGATGTTGTTGTACATAATCAATTGCTACATCAAGCTTTAATAATCATGTGCACATTGAGTTTTAATATCTTATTTGTTGTTCATTCTTGCAGGGGTGATATTTTTGTTTTTTTTTTAAACGCATTGAATATGGGCAACATACGTAATAATAAAAGAAAGTCTAGAAGGAACCCACTGCCCCCTGAAAAGGCCCATGAGATAAGAGAAAAAGCTAGGTTGTACATGCAAAACCGTAGAAGGAAAAATGTTAGTGCCTTAGATCCATCAACAAGCAATGACGAAGTGGTTGAATCCAATCAAATCTTGCCTGATGTCGAGTATGAAGGGATGGACGTTGAACAAGCTCTTAATTGGAAACCTCCCCAAGAAGAGCACACACATGCAGAACACACTCCCTTGCAGGATCAAGTTGTGAACGAAGGGCCACAACAAGCCGTTGACAGGACTCATACTTCCTTGCCAACTCCCTTGCCTCGACTATCAAGCGGACGACGAAGAACTCCCAGACGTATTCATGTGGATGAAAGTTCATTTTCAGGACTTGAAGGTAAGATGCCCAAATGCACTATTGATTTCCATTGTAGCAAGATAACGAAAGAATTTTTTGAATCCAAAACCGATGCAGCAAAATGTCAATTGTTTCTTGCTTTGTTAAAATCACATGTCTAGCAGATGTTAGGAGAATTTTGAGCATAAAGGTAGTTAGAAGTTCAGATGTCAACAATCATGTTGTTAGAAATCTACAATATGCATTTAATTTGATTGGAAAAACTTCTCGTACAAAATATTTTAATGCGTCCCGTTGTGTACTGTCGGAATTGTTGTAGACAAATCCACAAGGCAACGTCGCCTACTATCACACACATGTAAAATCTTTAAAGTAGACAGAAAGACTCTTCAAAAGTATTCTTCCATTAGAGAAAAACTTGAGACCCCAGGCCAAAAAGATTGTTGGGCCTTTGTTGGTAGGTTACCTCGTTCAGACATGAAGCTCATTGATGCTGTTAAAGAACTAGTGCAGAAGTTTTGGCATGATAACACTAGACCGTCATCGAATCAAAGAGATGTTTTAAAGTTGAGAAAAGGTGTTAGGTTGATGGTGATGGCGATGGTGATGATGGAAATGGTGATGGCTCCGTCTCCAATCCAAAAGATGGAGATGGTGATGATGACGAAGATGGTGATGATAATGAAGATGGTGATGGTGGTGATGATGGTGATGATGGTGATGGTGGTGAGGTTGATGGTGATGGTGATGGTGATGATGAAGATGGTGATGGTTTTGTCTCGCATCCAAAAGATGGAGATGGTGATGATGACGAGGATGGTGATGATGATGAAGATGGTGACGTTGATGATGAGGGTGAGGTTGGTGGTGAGGTTGGTGGTGATGATGATGGTGATGATGAAGATGGTGATGGTTCTGTCTCGCATCCAAAAGATGGAGATGGTGATGGTGATGATGATGAAGATGGTGACGTTGATTATTATGGTGATGGTGGTGAGGTTGATGGTGATGGTGATTGTGATGGTGATGGTTCCGTCTCGCATCCAAAAGATGGAGATGGTGGTGGTGATGAAGATGATGATGATGATGAAGATGGTGATGTTGATGATGATAGTGATGGTGGTGAGGTTGATGGTGATGGTGATGGTGATGATGAAGATGGTGATGGTTCCATATCACATCCAAAAGATGGAGATGGTGATGATGACGAAGATGGTGATGATGATGAAGATGGTGAAGTTGATGATGATGGTGATGGTGGTGAAGTTGATGGTCATGGTGATGGTGATGATGATGAAGATGGTTATGATGATGAAGGCGTTGATGATGATGGCGATGGTGATGAAGATGATGAAGGCATTGGGGAATTTATTTATATCCAATGTATTTGACTCTAAGAACCTCTCATGTGTGATTATAAAAAAATTCAAGATTCCCTCAACCCCCAAACATGCCCTTTCAAAGAATTTTATATGTTTGAGTGTGGTATGGGTGCCAACATGAGGTTTTGTCTATTAAGGACGGATCTTGGTGTCTTGACCATGGTTGGGGTGATGACAATGAGGTTCATATGACTCCAATGAATCTTCCATGGATAATGGGGTAAAATGATCTCCCAAGTATTATTCAATGTGAACTTGCACGTACCAGGCTACAACAAATCTTTCACAGGAGTGGATTTGTCTATGTGAATAGATAAGTGAAAAGATTTTAGCAACAAGACCTATCAATTTTAACTTGGAAGTATGGGAAATGTTCAAAGTGGGATTGAGAAGCTTGATGGTGATTGTAGTAGTGGGCATGGTATTGGTGAGAATGATGACATGATAGTGGAATTAAACATTAATATGGTGACCCTGGAGCTTGGATCCTAGCCTAGAAACACGAGAGCCTAGCCTAAAAACCCTATTTGGTAGCATAAACCCTAGTTTGTATTCTAATCACAATGAAACCCTATTATGTATCCTAAGATCTAACCCTAAATTATAATACATGTAAAGATTAAATCATTTTCATTGTACATATATAGTCATCTGCATAAATTTGAATCCAAACCACTATACACATATATGCATACATAAAATTAGATCGCTATCACATAATGATAAATTAAGGAAGTCCTAATTGTAAATGGTAGTGGATGTGATGGTCATCAAATCAAAGGTGGCTATATCTGTGAGTGAGAATTAATGAGCTAGCTATACATCGTGCTCAAGGTTGTCCTATTTGTATGGTGACAATTGATTAAGAAATGATTCCATAACTTGGTTATTAATTTGTTGCAGGATCTTAAGTGGACAAAATGGTCAAAATAAATACTAGTGATGACATTTCACTATGTAGAGTATGGCCTTTTTGGATCTCATTATGTAGAGCTATTAAAAATCATGTTGGATCTCATTTTAACCTTTTGACGACGATGGACATTTTCTATTTTTAAGTGTTCTTTTCATAGTACTCAAGTTCCCAATATATATCTTATGTGCCATGAGGTGTGATTTGTCCATCCATTTATTCCGTTTTTTTTTAGATTAATTCTCACACATGATTTTGTTTGAGTTAGCCTATGTTTACAATGTTCTCTTAACATAGATACCACTAGAATATTTTACATGTGGAAAGATAAACCAAGCTGAACTACGATATCCAACTTCTCTTCTAAGATCTAGGTAAAACCCAAATTTACACAACATCACATCATGATACACACAACATGAGACAACCACATTAGACAATGAGATATATAAATCACATAACTGAAAATCCATGTACATCGAGGCTACAAAACTCATCCAAACATATACAATTTCTGGCGAATAGTGGAACATGGTTCCCAATGTACGTACAATGGCAACTCATTCCCTACACAAAATGAGACAACTCATGCCATAGATACAAAATACATGGAAACTCATGCCGTAGATACAAAGTACATCAAAACTGGTGCACAAAAGTGCCACATCGTGGCTAATGTACATCACACGTGGTGTGTCAAGCATTGTGACCACCGCCGTCACTCCCAGGTGTAGATCCAAAGTTGGTCTTCCTACTCTTCGAGCTACCGATGCCTCGGGTCTTGGTCCGTCTAGGAGTAGATCGTCTCTTCGGGCTCTGGAACAAATGATATAAGATACCGTCATTTTCAAGCATTTGCAACATTTACCACATTTATAAAACAAATGTAGAATTCGAATCTTAAATAAATCACCTCTGTCATCAGTGGGAAACATTGGACAGGTGTCCTAGATCTACGGAGCCTCTCAGCAATTCCAGCCTACAACATTTAAAACAATCATTTCATTGAAAAGTCATAACTGCCTAAATTAATTTTTGTTAATGCGTCAAAATATTTTCATAAATTAACTTGATTCTCACCGTGAACACCTTCGACGATGGACATGGCTGGCCTTCTAGGCTAGCAGGTGGAGCAGATGGCCAGACAACCAACTCCGATGCAGTGATGGGGGGGGGCGCAGATGTAGTGGCAGCCACTAAAAGTGCAACCAATGGAGATACTGATGAGGATATTGGAAGAGTAGATGCCACAATAGTGGTCGGAAGTGGGGATGATATGGTGGGAGAAGACATGGTGGTATGGGGTGGAGGAGGACCATGTGGACTATGAACCCCTGACAGCTGTAGGATAGAGGGTATCGAACGGAAAGGGCTACGAACGGTGTTGAGGGATGGTGCATGGGAGGGCAGTCCTACATGGAGGGAGGAGGATGGACAAATGGGAGGTTGTGGACGAAGAGGGGAAGGTGGAAGGAAAGGGGGGCATGGACGAATGGGGGAGGATGGATAGACGTGGGGGCATTGATAAATTGGGGGGGGATGTATGGATGTAGGGGGGTGGGCGAGTGGGGGAGGATGGATGGAGGGGGGAGTATGGTCGGAGAGGGGGGGATGGATGGAAGGGAGGGGGTGGACGTAGGGAGGGGTCTAGATGAAAGCGAGGGAGGGGACTCATGGGAGAGGGTGGATACACAGGACTAAAATGCGGAGACACAACTACTAGTGGAACCTACATATACATTTGTAATATCACAATTTAGCAAACAAACAATAAATTAAACCATAGTAAGTCGTAACAAATCAAATTAAAAGCATGCTTATAACTACACATTGTACCTGTGTATATGGTGATGTGCCAATCCCTCGCGGGGGTGGCTAATCACCGTAGTCACGAAACACCTATGGAAAACAAAATGCATGCATGTTATGAACATGTTAAACAAGTCATTATCTAGGAAATCAAGATATTCAAAAACATTGTACTAACTATCAATGTGTATGCCATAAATATAAATACTTGAGTAATATAAATGACATAAGTAATAACAAAATTGTGTCTGGTACTGAAAATACCTCCGTGTGGGGTGCCGTAATTTCAGTTGCAGCTGCCATTGCTGCATCCAGGTTGGGAGATTCTACGTTCTCCCATCTCGTTGTATCAGCTCTGAATAACTGTACATTGAAATAATAGTTTAAGTCAAACAAAAATACTTTCAAAATAATTTACAAGTTATAAAGTGATGATTGAAAACACATTAAAAAAATTGCTGACCTGATCCATATAACAACCCTTGATCAGGCCAGGGCAAGTGTGCCCGCAATGGGGACAAAGATGTGGCATTGTCCCCATTGAACTGGAATGCCCAGCATGGCTACCATCAGTCATGGGTCTATCCTGACCCTGTCGTGAATGCCCTGCACCTGGATCTCTATCAAGGTCACCCGACCTCTCCACTGTAGTCGCTGCTACAAAGGAGGTGTGTCTAAGGAGACCACGTGCAACATTCCTCATTGCCACCTCGATCTGATCAAGCTTATGGGGCAACTGAGGTGGCTGGGGAGAGGGGTTGGGGTCACGCCTCAGAGCTGGTGGCCCTCTCAGTGGGTTCCTCCTGGTAGCAGGTCGATCTTGGGCAAAGCCATGCCCAACACCCTGGAACTCGGTTATGTCAAAATAGTTGACATGTAAACTGAGGAAAAACTTAGCCCACGGTTGGTGAAGGAAGTACTGTGGAACCTCCCTATTATTGTAGGGAGGTTTATCGTACACCATGAACCACCTCCTCATCCAATTGTCCCTCCACGGTTGGTAATGACACCAATCCATACAGACACGTGGCTTTGTAATGTTCGATGGTTGGCCTGTTTTCAGATCGGTGAACATACTATATAATTGGGCTTTTGTAATGTTCAAATCTTTTATTGCTTCCTTCGAGATGCTCGTGGAATAGTACTCCCACATCCTAGTTCTAAATTGAGTCATGTCAGTCAATTGTTGGTGTGCATGTATGAGGGAGTCGATTGAGTTCTCAATTGATGTGGCAAGAGACAATCGAGATGGTTCACCCGAGTTTCTAAGTTCACGAGTGTGCACTCGCATTTCATTTACATAGTGGTTAAGGTCATCTTGTTCAAAATTAGGTTGTGGGTTTTGGTTTTGTTCGGCATTTGGATTGTGTTCACAGTTTTCTTCGACATTGGGTCCAAGGTTTGGGTTTTCTTATGTTCCCCTGGACTCAAGGTTAACATCTTGTTCACTCATTGTCTCAGTTTACAATCTACAATAGAGAATTGGTTCATTGTTTTCAAAATTTGAGAATTATTTACAATTAAATAAATCAAAAAAATCAAAAAATTGATACAAAGAATGAATAAAATGAAAACAAAACTTGATATTTACCTATCAATTTCCCTGTTGATGAGTTAGTGGGTGTTGTGGGGTGGTTTTGAAGGTTATTTGGGCAACTTTGGTAGTTGAATTGACACGTACGCGGAGGTGCAAGTCGCGCTCGGCCGACCCAATGGAACAATGCAGAAATTGGGCACTGTTTTTTTATTTTTTTATTTTAACAGAGGCGCGTGCACGCATCAGAGGTGCATGCACGCCACTGTTGCACGCACGTGCCAGGAATGCGTACGCGCCATATACGCGCACGTGCCTTTGTTCGGTACCAAACCTAGCGGCGCGTGCGCGCTTCCTTAGGTGCGTACGCACCATTTTTGTTTTCCGCTAGCGTGCCCCC
The DNA here is from genome assembly GCA_027924585.1 of Larix kaempferi. Taxonomy (NCBI): domain Eukaryota; kingdom Viridiplantae; phylum Streptophyta; class Pinopsida; order Pinales; family Pinaceae; genus Larix; species Larix kaempferi. Next base: position 31,289,778 of record BSBM01000047.1, on the reverse strand, counting down.
ATTGCAACGAAAATGGGGACCATCTTCGTGTGCCTGCCCTATATTCTATATAATGTAAATTGTACTTGTGGAGTCACATTTGGAAAGGACAAATGATATAGGTTTTATTGCATAAATTTTTGCACCATCAAAAATCACTACTATAAGTACCAATTGCGTAGGACATATTCATTTAACTATAAATATTTTGTCACCTCTATACATTCTAGATATGGACAATATCAAAAATGAAATACTCTAGGGTAGTTGGTACATAGTACATATTTAGTCCCTATGTTTTATAGATCCTTACAACTAAATTCATATCCTACAGTAGCAACATATGAGAATGATTAATGTTACGCTAGATTGTAATTGTAAGTAAATGCTTTTGATTAAGATAAAGTTGACTTGTTATATGTTTTAAGAAAAGAAATAAGTTTAAAGGATAAATTATACTACTTGATAAATAGACTATGAAAATGATGTACAGTTTATAAACATATGTATGTTGAGAAAATGAAATGGATTTATCCCAATAGTATATTTCCCTGGAATTAAATTAATTCATTATATTTATATAATGAATAGGTTTGAGATGATATTAGATTTTCTTATCTTAAATAGAATTAAGGTTAGTAAAGGAGTGGTAATTATAGATCAAAGGCCTGGGGCTAAGTGCTATATGGAAATATTTTGATGTGTGGGAAAAACACTAGAGGGTATTAAAATAATGAAGTTGTATAGTGATATGATGGAGGTAAGCTAGACTAGGGATGATCTTATGTACATCTTAAAGTTTCTTAGCAAGGAGTGATTTACATTTTGGACTCTCTCTCTCTATATATATGGTGTGTAAAGAAAGCTGATAATAAATAAAGAAGTCAAAATTGTTAGGATGACATTGATGATAGTGAAAAATGAAGACCTCCCAAATAAGGAGTGTTATGAAGAGGAAAGCAATGAAAAGGGTGATTGCGATGGTAAGGATAAGGTTATTGTGTTTAGTGATTCATTAGAGAACTACTATGGAGTTCATACATTATATTCCTTAGTTATGAAAAGTACAAAATAGTTATATTCTTAGTTATGAAAATTTATATTTATATGATGGTAGAAAAGAAGAAATGGAACTTTATTATAAAATGTCATTAAATTGATAAAATGAATAGAAGAGAGATGACCTACCTGTTGTTGCAGCAACATCCCCCCCAAAAAAAAATTTGTACATATTCGGGCCCCTCCTTTATTTTTCTAGAAAGACTGCTGTAAGAGGTCAATTCTCCTTTTATTTTGTTTTCAACTGAAAATCCTGCTTTGAGAATTCCAAGTTTTTCTTCTTCTAAGGATAAAATTCCTGAAATCTTCCTGAAGTCACGGAATCATTTGAGAAAGACCCCGCAGTTGCAAAAGTATTCAAGTTTCCCTCTCGAAATGGCAGGAGCCATTTGCATAAGCCTCTCGAAAAGGACTTAGAGATTTTCTCTCGAAGTTGCGGAAATTATTTGGGAAACCCTCCCGGAATCGCGGAATCATTTGAGTTATCTTCCTGCAGTTACGGAACCTTTCGGGTTATCCTCCCGTAGTTGCGGAACCATTTAGCTTATCCTCCCGAAACTGCGGGAGTCATTCACAAATCTTCCCCGGGGCCGCCAAATGACTTAGTCTTTTTTCAAAAAAAAAAATCTTAAGTTGCGGAAGCTATTCGCAAGAGCCTTCCAAAACGATGGAACCTTTTAGGTTTCCCTTCCAAAATTGCAGAAGCCATTTGCAGAATCCTTCACGTTATCTTTCCGAAGCCCCACTGAAAGACTTAACTTTTTGCAGAACCATTCAGCTTATCTTTCCGAAACAGCGGAGCCATTCGCCAATCTGTTCCGAAACTGTGCAAGCTAATTGCGAAAGCTTTCTGCAACTACAGAAGCATTCACGAAGCCCCGCCAAGACTTAGAAATGTTTCGAGTTGCGGAAGCCATCCGCCTATCCTCCCAAAATGGAGGGAACCCTAACGAAATGGTTCCACAATTGCGGAAGCGATTGACTTATCTCCATTAAAACTATGGAAAGAAATCGTATATTTCCTCGAAACTGTGGGACGACTACGTAAAAACGCCCGCAACAGCTCTCCTAAGGTTGCGTTTCATAAGGATACGCCAATCTCTTCCGAAACGTCGAAGCCATTCGATATATCATTCCGCAATTGCGGGTGAAATTCGTGAGTCTGCCCCGCCAATGACGGTCGCGCATAACTACCGAGGTGGCTTGAAAAGACTGCGACGTACATTTTTAAAAAAAAAAACTTTAATGGCACCACCCACCATATTAAACACCGCACGTGCCCAACTCATTTAAAAGGACGGTGGGGGTTTTGGGTCGACCGTAATGTTATTTTTTGATCAAACAAACACCGTTGGGATGCCACGCCAGACTGCTCCAGCTCAGCTCATCCACGTCCGCGTCCACCTCATTCAGCCACCTTGTCGTTCCCAGGTAGGTTTCTAACCGCTATTTTTGTCTCATCTACACGTCAGATTACCTTTGAGTTTTCTTTTTCGTCTAGAACGTGGCCGATAGACACTAGTTTCATATATCACTATTTTTCCTTTAAAAACCACTGAGGCCCCATGGGTTTCTCGTTCCACCAGCTAACAGCCAAAACTATGACCGCCCGAGCTTTTTCACTAGCCATATTCCAGGCGTCGTCACCCTAGTTCAATTTCCAAGCCGGCCATAGAGCGTCTCGTCAAGTGCTATAAATAACCATGGCGGTCGACTGAATCCCTCGCCTGTTCATCAATGTGGAAAGCGAGCCCTGGTTTCGTCTTAAGTTTATCTCAACCCAAGCTAACCCGCCATTAACCTTTTGAACTGCAATGATGAAGGATACCCTCTCTCCTAGGTCTAGATGGGAAGCAGGTTGTTTCACGTCGTATGCATGCCCTTTCGGGGACATTCCAAACTTTGTTTCCTTAGGATGATCAAGTCTATTTTTCCTTGTTTGGAATGGTTTATTTTGCTTCCCAACATGCAGCTTCATAATTTATTTATATATCTCATTAGCATGTTGAAATGGTCCTTCTTTTGTTAAAATATCATAACAGGTTGCACATTTTTATAATGACTTGTATTTGGTTGCTAGCAGGGATAAGCCAAGATGCCAAACGGTGGTAGGAAGAAGGCTAAAATGATGGAACCACAGCCAGCACCACATAGGACTGAAACTATGTTCCAAGATACTAGGTGCACCACCGGTATTCCTCCCGAAGTCCGTTGGTGCGACATTTACAGGATGATCCGGGACCAAGATATCCCGGATATGTTACTACAAGAAGAACAGATCTACCGCAACATTAGAACTTCAGGCATAGCTAGAGTTGCTACCTGCCCTGAGTTGTTCCCATGTTCTGAAGTGATCGGGTGGATACTCGAACATACTAATGCGGAGACAAGAGTATTACATGACAGCGCGAAAATAGCCATTGCCTCATTCCACCCAGCATATCTTGCCGCGGCCTATAAATTCTCACGTCCCCAGCAAGCTCTGAGTGATGAATGGTTGGGCCAAATGAGCAATATTGAAATGGCCAAAAAATTATTAGTCACAGGCAAGCACATAAGAAAGAGAGGTAATGACGAATATGATGTCCAGAATCTAAGACCTCCTTTCAGGTTAATCACCCTGATGTTATGCAGAATCTTCGGCATGCCCGATGGCACTATATACAAGATATAGTGGGTCCCCATCATCCACTTCGTGGCATTCAAAGGAACTGTGTTTGACTGGGCTACTATCCTGTCAGACAGTTTGGCATCAATGGTGGTTGCTATAAGAGAAGGTATGGCCTTGAAAAAGGCAGAGTTTTACATGTCTTCATATCTTATTGATTATATTTTGGCCAAGCTATCTTTTCCCAGCCTAGGGTGCACGTGGGATAGAGCCAACACCCCGGTTTACATTGCTTACAGGATGATGTGGGCTCAAAATTACAAACACAGCTATAAGCTCATCTGTGAGGGGTTCATCATGCCCCTATATGAGCAGATATTCAAGGAAGAGCCCAACTGTCTGTCAGAGAATGCCATGGAGATCCTTGAAAACTATGGAGATTTTTATTTTTCAGAGCAAGGTACCTACATCAGAATGTTTGGAGGGACTAAAGCTCTGTATATTTTTCCGAGGTATGCTACTGACTATGTGGTCCTCAAGGAAGCAGTGAGACAAATTTTCCTGGATGGAATTGGAGCAGTGCTTAACAAGCAGCATAAGGCTTCTTTCCCCCCTCTACCCTTCTGCATAAGAGCTTACAAATTCTGAGGGGTTGCATTAGCTGAGGAGTTTGTTCAAGAGCTGAAAGCTTTCCACTTCGGCGAAGTAATTTTCCACAGGAATGATAGGCGAGGAAAAGTTGCCGAGCATTGCAAGGAAATTTATGCTCATTTCGAGTATGCCCATTATTATGATGCCGAGGAAGAGGCATTCAGAGGCATCAGCAACATGACTGAGTTGCAGATTTGTCGCCAAGGCAGTGGAGCAACCTCTAGCTCTACCAAGGCCCAAAAAACCAGTCTGCAGAAGGAGAAAGAAGTAGATGATGCCCGAGCCCAAGAAGAACAAAGGTTAAAAGAGGAAGCAAGGTTACTGCAAGAGGCTGAAGTTGCAAGATAACAGCAGGAGGTTGAAGTGGCAAGAGTGCAGCAAGAAGCAGAAAGTGAAACGCTGCAGAAAGAAGCTGAGGAAGCCCAGCGGAAGAAAGAAGCAGAAGACGCGAAGCAGATGGAAGAAAATGAAAATCAGCGGCAAGCTGAAGAAGAAGAGAGAAGGCAACAAGTTGAAGTAGAGTAGAAAACGGAAGAAGAATTTAAGACAGTTGAAGATTCCCAGGCAGGTGGCTCCGGTGCCCAAGATATGGAAATAGACGTACCCCAAGCAAGTGTCTCCGGCACTCAAAATGTGGAGGCGGACGTAGCACAAGAAGGTGTCTCTGGTACCCAAAATGTGGGAATAGATCCAGCTCAGGTAGTCCAGACCCCACCCGCGGAAGCAGAGATAGATATTATAGATCTCCCAATCGTCCCGTACACTCCATCAGAAGAACATACCGTGTCCAGATGGGATGAATTTATCTATCATAAGAAGGGGATCAGATTTTTGTCTGTTATAAGGGGAAAAGTCTGTAGGTGACCAGTGTAAAGGGCCAGGTGGCAGCCCAAAGGGCATTTTGTAATATTATAAATAGAAGTTAGGAAGGAATGTACAGGACTTTTGGCAGGGGAATATTTTCTGAACTTGTACGAGCCACCTTAGACTTGTATCAAGAAAATAAAATCTACCTAATAAGAGCCTGGAGAGGACACCCTTTTGCATGGAAATGAAGATTGGATGTATATTGGATTATTCTTGTGACTTCCATACTTTACTGTGAGATCGTTCTTTACTGTTTTGAATTATTTCTTTGTAGTGAATGATCTTACTTCTTTCTGTGTAAATGAATTCTCTCTTTCATGAGTAATGGAATATGTTATATCTATATTAGAAGCTATCTTCTAAATATTTTCCTGTTTCTGCTGTGGATCTATCTTTAAGATTTAATGGCTGCCTATTGAATCTTAGACAAATCTTCCAACACAATACTCATTTTCATAATTCGCTCCTTGCAGGGATAGTTAGATTTATTTTGGTTTTAGACATAGATCTGTTTTCCAGTTTTGCATTTAGATTAAATTTAGACTAGGAACTTGCATATCATTCTAAAACATAAAATTCAAAAGAACGATGGATCGGGCCATAACCGGTATAATTGGAATAAATCTCCAAACCCACGGTTGCCTGAACCGCTAACCGGACGGATTCCCCATACCAAACGATGGACAATCTAATTGGGATAGTCTACTGGGGAGAATCCCTTTCTGATTGATGCTACGATCTCTAGGGCATCAACAGTTTTTGGCGCTAGAAGGAGGGCGTGAAAGTGCATGGCTGATAAGGGAAAATCTCCCACTGTCATAAGTGTTACTGAAAACCCGCTTAAAGAAATCATTTCAAATAGCCCAGATCTTGAAATATTAAATCAAGAAAGCCTTGTCTCTAACCCTGAGCCTCAAGAAGCATTGTATGCTATACCTTTTACAGAAATAGAAGATCTGAGGAGGCACACACGATCTTATGTTAGACAGCTAGGTGGTTTAAACGCGGTGAATTTTCTCCCTAGGAAAAGTACCCCTAGAAAAGAGCGACAATACACCTGTGATTCGATTCTCATTCAAAGTTTTGAAGAGCTTGTGAATTTAACTTTAGAAGAAATTTCAAACCCTCTAAACAAGGTAGATCTTGAAAACTCAGAAAACATTTCAGATCAAGAAAGCCTTGGAGAACTTATTACTCCAAAGAATACTCCACAGAATTCACCTTACAATTCTCCGCCAGGTTCTCCACATAGAAACATGGTTGTGCCTGCTTGGAGAGCAAGGGGAGCGTTGAATCTAGCTGGGCCATTCCACAAGCTTTCAAAAAATCCAGAGAAGGTCTTACCTAAATTCGACCCAGGTAAAGCCATTTCAGCCGAAGATCATCTCAAGAGCTTTTATCTAGCTTTGAATCTTTTGAACGTGCAGCATGAGGATGTAGTTTGCAGGATTTTTCCATACACATTCAAGCCAAAAGTATCATCCTAGTATTTTAGCCTACAACCCAGCTCGATCTCTAGTTGGGATGAATTCAAAAACTATTTTTTGAAGAAGTATGGAAACCAAAAGACTGTAGCAACACTTATGAAAGAACTCTTATCCATGAGAATGGAAAAGAAAGAAAAGGTTCAAGACTTTAATCAAAGATTCACGATGCTTTTAAACAATTTCAGTGAAGCAAATAAACCAACAGAGGAATCTCTGATTGAATATTATACAACAGCTCTTGAAGGACCCATAGCAATGTTCGTTAAAAGATCTAAGAAAACCACCATGATAGAGAACTTCGAAGAAGCTAGAAAGGTAGAAGAAGAAGCTGATAACATTGCTAAACATGCCTTAGATGCAGAACCAAAACCAGTAGCCAGTAAAAAAACCTTGCTGCTCACTAGAGGTAAAGAAGAATCATCTACAGACATGGAAAATGTAGTCAAGATGATGCAGAAGTTATCCAATAAGATTGTAGATCTCGAGAAAGATAAGGCTGCTAGCACATCTAGGAAACCTTTCAAGCCATTTTATAAAAAGAGGGAAGACGGTGATCAAACTCATCCACCCATGAACACTTCTCCTGTTTTAAACCTCAATGAAATCGGGATGGAAAACTTCTGTACTTTTCATCAAGAATCGCATTCGGAAAAGATCTTCCCACAATGGATTAATTCCATGAGTTTAGTCATGAACCAAATGCTGGATTCGCAGATCCCAGACCAAGATGATTCTCTAGAGGAGTCAAGCCCTGAATTAGAGGAACCAACCCTAGACACTACTATGGTGCTATGGGATTAGGTACCTATGACTGAATTAGCAGAAGAGGATCTCATAGAAAGCTCTCCCTCTACCATGAACGTTGCTACTCGCAGTAAAGGCCCTGTTACGGATCCTGTGCCAAACTCGGCTCCTCCTAAGCCTAAGGTTTCAAAAGAAATTCCTAGAAGGCATATAACAATTATTCCACCACAGCGTAAAGCTAACCAAACAGCGGCCAAACAGCCAAATGTGGACACCATAGTTCAGCCACCTAAGGTCACAATGAGCAAAACAGATCATCCAGCCCGAATTGGGAACGAGTCTGACATAGGATATGACATTATTGAAGATATAAAGAGGTCAAAGCAAATGTGTCAATATTTGACATGTGCAGCTTGCCCCATCAACGAGACAAGCTGCTGCATGTTCTGCAACCCCAGACCAACACTCCATTAACGGACTCTCGAGAAGATCCCGAAATTAATGAAGCTAGTATCGGTGGGAAATCTAAATCTCAAACATTGCCCTTCCTATTGACCTTTGAAATTTTTAATCACAATATGCACAACTTTTTGGTAGATTCTGGGGCATCTTAAAACGTCATGCCACTGTCCATTTGTAAAAAAATTAACGGGCAGCCTGTGCCATCTCCAGCCCAAATTATCCAATTAGATAGGACTGTTGTCAAAGTGATTGGGGAGATGAAAGATGTTCTCATTAGATTATCAGCTGACTCTAGAGTCTGTCAGTTTATTGACATAATGGTGGTTGATATTCCTGAAGCCTATGGTCTGATATTAAGTAGGGACTGGTCTACCAAGCTGAATGGCTACTTTGCCACTGATTGGTCTCATCTGTGGTTACCTTATCAGAATAGGCAGAATCAGATTAAAGTCCTGAGAGAACCACACATGAAGCAAAACATAACTCAATTAGAGGAAAAAAATGAGGCTGTAACCTTCTCATCCTCGGTTCTGGGGAATTATTTCTTAGAAATGGATCCGGGTAATTATCAGTCTGAAGCCATCAGCCACGAATCCGATGAACAGTCCGATCTCCTTCATTTCTCTCAGACTGATGATATTGACTGTAATATAGTTAGTTCAGTCACTGATTTAGATCATAGAGATACTAACTTAGTTGAATCTAAAGATATTTTCTGGACATTATACTTTGATGGTTCTAAAACTCTGGAAGGATCCGGAGCTGGTTGTCTTCTGATGGATCCAAAAAGAAACAAGTATTTTTTGTCCTGTAGATTAGAATTTGATTGTACTAACAACACCGCTGAATATGAAGCTTTGGTACATGGATTAAAGAAAGCCATTGATTTAAATGTTAAGTACCTGAAGGTTTTTGGTGACTCAGAGATAGTTGTAAGACAGGTAAGGGACACCATTCATTCTCTCTCACCTCATTTGAAGAGTTATCAGGCTGAGGTATGGGATTTAATTATGCATTTTGACGCTTTCAATATAAAATCTATTCCTAGATTGCAAAATTCTGCAGATGATTTGTTAGCAACATCTGCTTCTAGATTGGTGCCATCAAATAATAAATGCTCAATTGAATTGATTTTCAGGCCCACCGTTCCCGATAACATCACAAACTTCAGAGTCTTCGTGATGACGAACAGATTATCAACTTTCTAACAAACGAAGACAACTTCCAAGGAGCTGCGATAGATGAAGAAGAACACAATGCTGATTTGATGAAGAAGGATGAGGAGAAAGGAAATTTCATCCCCAAAGGGGTAAGGTCCCTCGAAATGCTGTTCGATCTTCAACATAGGTTCAAAAGGCCATCTAATACCAAACTAACAGTTCATCAATGCAACATGAGTTAGTTAATTTGGGTACCGAGGCAGAACCAAAATTTGTCAACCTTGGCAAATGTTGTTCACCAGGAGAAAGAGATAGGTTCATCAAATTGTTTAAGCAATATAAGGATGTTTTTGCATGGACCTATGAGGATTTGAAAACGTACGATGTCCACATTATTCAGCATGTTATACCAATGAAAGCGGGTGTCAAGCCATTTCAACAATCGTTAAGAAAGATGCATCCTACTCTAGAACCGTTGATTCAAAAGGAATTAAAGAAGCTCCTGGACGCTAAGATAATCTTTAAGGTCCGACATTCTGAGTGGGTTGCTAACTTGGTTCCCGTAAGAAAGAAGTCAGGAGAGATAAGGCTATGTGTAGATTTCATAAATTTAAATAGAGCTTCGGATAAAGACAACTACCCCGTCCCTTCAATGGAACAAATCCTTCAAATGGTGTCAGGATCTGAGCTGTTTTCTCTTCTCGATGGTTTCTCTGGCTACAATCAAGTATTAGTAGCTGAAGAAGATCGTCTTAAGACTACTTTCCGAACTAAGTGGGGAACTTTCGCATACAGAAGGATGCCATTTGGTCAGATAAACGCAGGAGCTACATTCCAACGAGCAATGGATATCGCCTTCCGAGGATTGGGTGGGCAATGTGTTGTTGTATACTTGGATGATGTGACAGTCTTTTCAAAGAAAAGGGAATATCATGTTGTCCATCTGAGGCATATTTTTTATCATTGTCGAAAATATGGTATTTCTTTGAATCCCAAGAAGAGTGTGTTTGTTGTTCCCGAAGGTAAACTCTTGGGTCATATCATTTCCAATGGGGGAGTGTCAATAGATCTGGAAAGAGTCCAAGCTATTAATAAGATTCCAATGCCTTACAACAAGAAATCTATGCAGTCCTTTATGGGCACTATCAATTTTCTCCGAAGATTTGTTCAAGATTTCGCGCAAATTGTTAAACCGTTGCAACAGATGGTTAAACAAAGCATACAGTTCAAGTGGACAGATTTAGAAAAGGACGCATTTAGAGATATTAAAGCAGCCATAGCCAAGGCTCCTTCCTTAAGAAGCCCAGATTTTGATAAGGATTTTATCCTGTATACCTTTGCTTTGGATGACTCCCTCGCTGATGTACTCACGCAAAAGGTGGAGCTAGGAGACGAATACCCAATCTCATTTATGAGCATTGATCTGTAGGGGGCTGAACTAAACTATCCTGTGGTTGACAAGCATGCATATGCGGTCTTCAAAGCAGTCAAGCATTTTAGGCCATATATTCTTAAGAACTGAACCAAAGTTATAGTTCCCCACCCAGCTCTTAGATCCCTTTTCATTCAAAAGGAACTAGGAGAAATGAGGGGGAACTGGGTCACAGCTCTTCAAGAATATGATTTAGAATTTAAACCAGCCACGATCATCAAAGGGAAAGGCCTATTCAAATTACTTGCGGGAGATTCGACTGATGAAGAGCGACATTGGAAGAATGAAGCCGAGCTAAACTCGGTTGAAGTATGTCCTATCTTCTTGACTCCTCAGTCATGGTATAGAGATCTTGTGCATTATTTACAGCAAGGGTACCTACCTGAGCACTGGAACTCTAAACAAAGAAGGGAACTCCGTTTGAAATCAGCACCTTATCAAATCAGATGGGATACTTTTCAGAAAAAATTATGATGGAGTTTTCCTTAGATGTTTAGAAAAGGAAGATGCAAATAAAGTTTTCAAAGAATTACATGATGGCCCCGGAGGTGGACATTATTCAGGAGAGACAACAACACACAAGATATTGAGAGCTGGATATTATTGGCCCACTCTGTTTCGAGATGCCCATACGTATGCACGAAATTGTGATGTATACCAAAGAAGTGTCGGGAAGTTACCTAAGGCAGCAGGACCATTACAGCCGATTATTATCTCTGAGCCTTTTGAGCAGTGGGGGATAGATGTTATCGGAGATATAAATCCAAATTCTTCTTTGCAACATCGATACATCCTGATGGTTACCGACTACTTCACTAGATGGACGAAAGTCATCCCGTTGCACAAGATCAATGAAGACGCAGTCATCAGTTTTTTGAAAGAAAACATCATAACCAGGTTTGAGGTTCCAACTTCCCTTGTTTTTGATAATGCTTCCTATTTTTCATCTTGCAAGATAAATGAATTTTTTTATGAATGGGGAATTAAGCTGCATTATTCGACCAATTATTACCCTCAAGGGAACGGATTAGTTGAATCTTCAAACAAAAATCTGATTCGGATTCTCAAGAAAATTGTGATAGAAAACTAGAGAAGTTGGCATATAGCTCTCCCAAACACCTTATGGGAAGATAGGGTGACCCCAAAGAACGCATTAGGGGTTTCCCCTTTCACTCTTGTCTATGGCAAGGAAGCCATCCTTCCCCCAAACATCTTGCTCCCATCCTTACAGTTATCCCAAGCCTCTCGGGGTTCTGGTAGCCAGGTCTTACAATCCAGGATCAATACCCTGCTTCAACTTGAAGAAGCCCGACAGAAAGCTAAAGACCGATTCTATCAACACCAAGACATAGTTAAGAGATGGTTCGATAAGAGGAATTCCGGTAAAAGAAGTTTTGAAGTTGGGGACTTAGTCCTGAAATGGGACCATAATCATGAAGGCAAAGGAATGCATACGAAATTCCAACATCTTTGGGTAGGCCCATACCAAATTTCGGCAAAGATAGGCACATCCACTTATAAATTGATGAATCTCGAGGTAGAAGAAGTAACCCTTCCTCTCAATGGCCTCGCCCTGAAACAATACTTTTCATAGTCTCCCTGAGACTTTCTGTACATAAATAAAATTTTCTTTTATTGTTGCTCTAGCCTGTTGTTTGCTTTATTTTCGGCCATTTTGTTTCTTTTCTTGTCATTTGAACCTTTGCACCAAGTTTGTTTTCTGAAAGCCCCTGTGGTTGAGTTTCTCATCAAGATAGGTCTCTCAAAGAAATCTCACAACCATCAGTCCGGAACCATGCTCGAATAAAGTCTATCTATGTATTGTGCTCTCGCTGAATTTTTTTAGAAGGAAGGAAGCCTACTCTGCTAGTCACACTAATCATGTTTAAATAGCAGAGACCTATGACCATCTTTATTACTATCTTTGGGCTCCACCCACTCTCACACTTAAAGACATCTCAAGAAGGTTATTGGAGTTGGACCCATGGAAAGCACCACATCCCAAGGACATAGGGTATTGAAATGACTCCATGCTACAAATTTTAACAGCCAAAATGGCTTATATTCAAGGGTCTGTTTTTCAAAGATTCTCGCCTCAATTAAAGCATGGCCGAGACAAAAGCAAAAGACATGTAAAATCAAGAAAGTTGTCCAAAAGGCTCAGCTCAAAATGGGCTCCTCTCCGTCCGTGAGGCTTGATCAAACCAATGAAATCTCTCACTCACACAAAAGGACATTATGGATTGAGGAGCCTAAAATCAAAGATCATGTCTAAAGAAAATATCTCTGGAAGGCTCAAATAGCAAAAGCTGTCCAAATTACAAACATCCCAAAGGATGCAAGCGGCATGGGAATGAGGAACAAGAGCAATAATGTCCATGAGAAAGTGTTGCAAATCCTATGGAGTCCGACAGTAGTATCCATCTGAAAGATGATCCTTCTAAAATGAATCCCATATGTTGGCCCTTTGAGAGTTTTAAAGATGTCTCTGTCAAAGCTCCCCTTTTCCCAATGGCTAGCAGGTAAAGTGTCTTCTTCCTTCATAGAAATTCAAATGCTCAGCTGGATATTGCATATAGATGGATGCCTTTAATAAGGTTTCGGGTCATGGAGAGAAATTTTTTTAGAGATCTGTGTTCGCCAGCGACTCGCCAATTGTTGTTGCAGCAACATCCCCCCCCAAAAAAAATTTGTACATATTGGGGCCCCTCCTTTATTTTTCTAGAAAGACTGCTGTAAGAGGTCAATTCTCCTTTTATTTTGTTTTCAACTGAAAATCCTGCTTTGAGAATTCCAAGTTTTTCTTCTTCTAAGGATGAAATTCATGAAATCTTCCTGAAGTCCTGGAATCATTTGAGAAAGACCCCGCAGTTGCGGAAGTATTCGAGTTTCCCTCCCGAAACGACGGGAGCCATTTGCATAAGCCTCTCGAAAAGGACTTAGAGATTTTCTCTCGAAGTTGCGGAAATTATTTGGGAAACCCTCCCGGAATCGCGGAATCATTTGAGTTATCTTCCCGCAGTTATGGAACCTTTCGAGTTATCATCCCGCAGTTGCGGAACCATTCAGCTTATCTTCCCAAAACTGCGGGAGTCATTTGCAAATCTTCCCCGGGGCCTCCAAATGACTTAGTCTTTTTTCAAAAAAAAAAAAAAATTAAGTTGCAGAAGCTATTCGCGAGAGCCTTCCAAAACGACAGAACCTTTTAGGTTTCCCTTCCGAAATTGCAGAATCCATTTGCGAAAGCCTTCACGTTATCTTTCCGAAGCCCCGCCGAAAGACTTAACTTTTTGCGGAACCATTTAGCTTATCTTTCCAAAACAGCGGAGCCATTCGCCAATTCGTTCCGAAACTGCGGAAGCTAATTGCGAAAGATTTCCACAACTATAGAAGCATTCACGAAGCCCCGCCAAGACTTAGAAATGTTTCGAGTTGCGGAAGCCATCTGCCTATCCTCCCGAAACGGCGGGAACCCTCACGAAATGGTTCGGCAATTGAGGAAGTGATTGACTTATCTCCATTAAAACTACGGAAAGAAATCGTATATTTCCCCGAAACTATGGGACGACTCCATAAAAACACCCACAACAGCTCTCCTAAGGTTGCGTTTCGGAAGGATACGCCAATCTCTTCCAAAACGTCGAAGCCATTCGATATATCAATCCGCAATTGTGGGTGAAATTCGTGAGTCCGCCCCGCCAATGACGGTCGCGCACAACTACCGAGGCGGCTTGAAAAGACCGCGATGTACATTTTTTTTAAAAACGCTTTAATGGAACCACCGACGATATTAAACACCGCACGTTCCCAACTTGTTTAAAAGGACGATGGGGGTTTTGGGTCGACTGTAATGTTATTTTTCGATCAAACAAATGCCGTTGGGACGTCGCGCCAGACTGCTCCAGCTCAGCTCGTCCACGTCCGTTTCCACCTCATTTAGCCACCTTGTCATTGCCAGGTAGGTTTCTAACCGCTATTTTTGTCTCATCTACACGTCAGATTACCTTTGAGTTTTCTTTTTCGTCTAGAATGTGGCCGATAGACACTAGTTGCATATATCATTATTTTGTCTTTAAAAACCACCTAGGCCCCATGGGTTTCTCGTTCCACCAGCTAAAAGCCAAAACTATGACCACCCGAGCTTTTTCACCAGCCATATTCCAGGCGTCGTCACCCTAGTTCAAATTCCAAGCCGGCCATAGAGCGTCTCATCAAGTGCTATAAATAACCATGGCGGTCGGCTGAATCCCTCGCCTGTTCATCAATGTGGAAAGCGATCCCTGGTTTCGTCTTAAGTTTATCTCAATCCAAGCTAACCCGCCATTAACCTTTTGAACTGCAATGATGAAGGATACCCTCTCTCCTAGGTCTAGATGGGAAGCAGGTTGTTTCACATCGTATGCATGCCCTTTCGGGGACATTCCAAACTTTGTTTCCTTAGGATGATCAAGTCTATTTTTCCTTGTTTGGAATGGTTTATTTTGCTTCCCAACATGCAGCTTCATAATTTATTTATATATCTCATTAGCATGTTGAAATGGTCCTTCTTTTGTTAAAATCTCATAACAGGTTGCACATTTTTATAATGACTTGTATTTGGTTGCTAGCAGGGATACGCCAAGATTCCAAAAGGTGGTAGGAAGAAGGCTAAAATGATGGAACCACAACCAGCACCACTTAGGACTGAAACTATGTTCCAAGATACTAGGTGCACCACCGATATTCCTCCCGAAGTCCACTGGGGCGACATTTACAGGATGATCCGGGACCAATATATCCCGGATATGTTACTAGAAGAAGAACAGATCTACCGCAACATTAGAACTTCATGCATAGCTAGAGCTGCTACCCGCCCTGAGTTGTTCCCATGTTCTGAAGTGATCGGGTGGATACTCAAACATACTAATGCGGAGACAAGAGTATTACATGACAGCGGGAAAATAGCCATCGCCTCATTCCACCCAGCATATCTTGCCGCAACCTATAAATTCTCACGTCCCCAGCAAGCTCTGAGTGATGAATGGTTGGGCCAAATGAACAATATTGAAATGGCCAAAAAATTATTGGTCGTAGGAAAGCACTTAAGAAATAGAGGTAATGACGAATATGATGTCCAGAATCTAAGACCTCCTTTCAGGTTAATCGCCCTGATGTTATGCAGATTCTTCGGCATGCCCGATGGCACTGTATACAAGATACAGTGGGTCCCCATCATCCACTTCGTGGCATTCAAAGGAACTGTGTTTGACTGGGCTACTATCCTGTCAGACAGTTTGGCATCAATGGTGGTTGTTGCAAGAGAAGGTCTGGCCTTGAAAAAGGCATAGTTTTACATGTCTTCATATCTTATTGATTGTATTTTGGCCAAGCTATCTTTTCCCAGCCTAGGTTGCACGTGGGATAGAGCCAACACCCCGGTTTACACTGCTTACAGGATTATGTGGGCTCAAAATTACAAACCCAGCTATAAGCTCATCTGTGAGGGGTTCATCATGCCCCTATATGAGCAGATATTCAAGGAAGAGCCCAATTGTCTGTCAAAGAATGCCATGGGGATCCTTGAAAACTATGGAGATTTTTATTTTTCAGAGCAAGGCACCTACATCAGAATGTTTGGAGGGACTAAAGCTCCATATATTTTGCCGAGGTATGCTACTGACTATGTGGTCCTCAAGGAAGCAGTGAGACAAATTTTCCTGGATGGAATTGTAGCAGTGGTTAACAAGCAGCATAAGGCTTCTTTCCCCCCTCTACCCTTTTGCATAGGAGCTTACAAATTCTCAGGGGTTGCATCAGCTGAGGAGTTTGTTCAAGAGCTGAAAGCTTTCCACTTCGGCGAAGTAATTTTCCACAGGAATGATAGGCAAGGAAAAGTTGTCGAGCATTGCAAGGAAATTTATGCTCATTTCGAGTACGCCCATTATTATGATGTCGAGGAAGAGGCATTCAGAGGCATTAGCAACATGACTGAGTTGCAGATTTGTCGCCAAGGCAGTGGAGCAACCTCTAGTTCTACCAAGGCCCAAAAAACCAGTATACAGAAGGAGAAAGAAGCAGATGATGCCCAAGCCCAAGAAGAACAAAGGTTAAGAGAGGAAGAAAGGTTACTGCAAGAGGCTGAAGTTGCAATATTACAGCAGGAGGCTGAAGTGGCGAGAGTGCAGCAAGAAGCAGAAAGTGAAAGGCTGCAGAAAGAAGCTGAGGAAGCCCAGCGGCAGAAAGAAGCAGAAGACGCGAAGTAGATGGAAGAAAATGAAAATCAGCGTCAAGCTGAAGAAGAAGAGATAAGGCAACAAGCTGAAGTAGAGCAGAAAATGGAAGAAGAACTCAAGACAGTTGAAGATGCCCAGGAAGGTGGCTCCGGTGCCCAGGATATGGAAATAGACGTACCCCAAGCAGGTGTCTCTGGCACTCAAAATGTGGAGGCGGACGTAGCACAAGCAGGTGTCTCTGGTACCCAAAATGTGGGAACAGATCTAGCTCAGGTAGTCCAGACCCCACCCGCGGAAGCAGAGATAGATATTATAGATCTCCCAATCATCCCATACACTCCATCAGAAGAACATACCGTGTCCAAATGGGATGAATTTGTCTATGATAAGAAGGGGATCACATTTTTGTCTATTATAAGGGGAAAAGTCTGTAGGTGACAAGTGTAAAGGGCCAGGTGGCAGCCCAAAGGGCATTTTGTAATATTATAAATAGAAGTTAGGAAGGAATGTACAGGACTTTTGGCAGGGGAATATTTTCTGAACTTGTACGAGCTACCTTGGACTTGTATCAAGAAAATAAAATCTACCTAATAAGAGCCTGGAGAGGATGCCTTTTTTCATGGAAATGAATATTGGATGTATATTGGATTATTCATGTGACTTCCATACTTTACTGTGAGATCGTTCTTTATTGTTCTGAATTATTTCTTTGTAGTGAATGATCTTACTTCTTTCTGTGTAAATGAATTCTCTCTTTCATGAGTAATGGAATATGTTATATCTATATTAGAAGCTATCTTCTAAATATTTTCCAATTTCTGCTGTGGATCTATCTTTAAGATTTAATAGCTGCCAGTTGAATCTTAGACAAATCTTCCAGCACATTACTCATTTTCATAATTCGCTCCTTGCAGGGATAGTTAGATTTATTTTGGTTTTAGACATAGATCTGTTTTCCAGTTTTGCATTTAGATTAAATTTAGACTAGGCACTTGCATATCATTCTAAAACATAAAATTCAAAAGAACGGTGGATCGGGCCGTAACCGGTATAATTGGAATAAATCTCCAAACCCACGGTTGCTGGAACTGCTAACCGGACGGATTCCCCATACCAAACAGTGGACAATCTAATTGGGATAGTCTACCGGGGAGAATCCCTTTCTCATTGATGCTGCGATCTCCGGGGCATCAACACTACCTTTTGTTAGAACTCTTGACCCTAAGAAAGGAAATCGTTGGATAGAGATTGTTTCAATAACATAAATTCAAGGAAAATGTACCGGGGAAAGAGGAACAAATATAAGAGATCTTTTTTAAACTTTTTTTCCATGATGAGAAGACAAGTGGACGAATATAACATTGGTGAATTTACTAAATGACGGAAAATTGATAAATTTTAAATGGTAAGACACCAAGATGCTCATATTGACGATACTTTTATGGATTGTCGAGGGGATGAAACGAACTTAGAAATTGAAAACAAGATACGGATGAGACTAGCATAGGGATCTGAGCCCAATGACACTAATTTTCTAGGATGAAAATGTTGTTAAAAAGAAGGAAAAAGTACAAACTCGACATGACCATGACAGCGGTAAATGAAAAATTATTAATTGGGAAGGTCCACTGAAGGACTAGATGAAGATGATTTTAGTAAAGCGATGTATGGAGATTATCAGCACAATGAACTAAATGAATTGAAGCTGACCTCAATACATGATCAACCCTTGATGAAAATATGACTAGCTCAAGATGGAACTCTATGAGCTTGAGAAAACACACTTAGTGCGACTTGATGAGTCTGTCAAAGTAGTCCTATGACAAAAGGACGAAATGAGGTAAGGAAGTGATAAGCTCATTGACTTGGACATGATGTTACTAATGAAAGGACTAAGAGATAAATTTTAATATGTTCGACTAAGTCACTAAATTTTGATGCCTTGAATCCTATCAAATTGAGAACCAACATTATTAAAACATATAGGGGTTTTGGAAGTAGTCTATGGGAATTGGTTTTTGGACTATTTGAGGGACTCTCTTGATTTGTTAAATCTGTGATTATATCTTACCGATCGATATTTGAATTAATATTCTATGATGTTCACCTTCTCATTTTGGAGGGAAGGATAACCAAATATATTTGAATTCTTGCTTGGATCTGTTATGCAAAATGATGATTTGATAACTATTGGGTGGTTATTAATGCAATATAGTTGTAGCTCATTTGGATAAAGTAGATCTTCGTAGATGACTAGGAGGTGTAGGAAATCTAAGTTGGTATTGACAATTATTGAAGGTGTTATTGGATTTGCATTACGCGATAGTACGATTGAGTTCTTGAGGATGTTTTGGAACCATGTTGGATGAAATAGAAAACTAACGGTTAGAACCTCTAGTTCGTATGGCCATGATTGTTTGAGAAAAGTAGATGAGAATAGGAAATTAAAATAAAGGCTAGCATCAAATGTACAAGAACAAAATTTAACTTCGGGATGAAGTTTTAATAAGAGGGGGTGTATGTAATGCCCTTCAAAATCACTATGACTATCAATATTGACGACACTTATTGATAAGTGAACCAGCTAAAGAAACCAAGATAAATGACTGCATATATGTTGATTTAGAATAAAAAATTTGACTGATTAGCGATGTATGTGATAAATGATTATGTTTCTAATGAATGATTGATTTAATGGTGATTATGGATACTTATGATTTTAATATGAAATATTGTTGATTGATTAGCACATTTGAACCCTTATGATAAATGTCGTATTTATGCTGAAATATGGAAATGGAATTATGCGGGTGATTATGATGTGAATCCAATGGAAAATTATCTATATTTGCTTAACGATTAGCGAATGAATGAAATGAATTCTGATATGACGATTTTTAGCAGTACTATTGATGTGTGTGCTCTGAGTATGTGTACAGTGACAGGTAAGGCAGTTTACCAGCTGACTCATGATAGAACAAGAAAGGGGTCGTAAGAATGGGAAAAACACCTATGGGTACAAGGACAGATTGTTGACCCTGAATGGGCACTCCACGCATGGGTCGGAAGTCGTTTCATCTCACCCGGGGAAGCGTGTGTCATACGGATGAGGCCACAATGATTTGGTCTCGTACTATGTGTTGAGGGGCGTACGATAGGGATGAAATTATCCCTAAAACGCCATTAGTCTCCAAGGAATTGTAGTCGAGAGATCGCGTTAATGATTCCTAGATCGCTACATAGTAATCCCCACGCGAAGAAAAGAAGATTGTCGAAAGGACCCATTGAAGAGGTACCTAGACAACGACAACCAAATTATTACTCACACCTTCTCACATTTAAAACAATAATGCATACATGTTAAAAGTTGCATATAGAATTTTAGAAAATCAAATAAAAGAGCATTTTAATTTATGAAATTTCAGAAGAGGGGGAAATTGGGGTAGATGTGTACCCATTATGTCAGAATGAATATGCATGAGATTAAAATTATAAATAAGTATTCAAATTAATAAATTATGGAGCAAAAATGGAATAACACTCATGTAGAGATCACTCCTCCTACACCCATTAATTTAGGGATTAGAAAATTTGACTGGGGAGACAACAAACAGATAATTACGAGATTTAGGTGCACACTGATGTGAGAGTGACACTTGTTGCATGAGGATAAATAATAAGGAATTATTAAATTAAAATTTATTTTTGCATGAGAGGACACATGTCATGCAAGTTTTGGGCTATAAAAGAAAGGGGAGGAGAAGGAGACTCTCTCGCTTGCTCCCTAGTGCTGAATGGAATTTGTAATAGAAGTTTTCATTCATTGTGATTCCTTGGCGTTTGGTTGATAGCATGTCTAGGGGTTGGGAGATCCCATTGGAGGGTCAATGCTAGTATTTTCTTACGACCTCGAGGCTTGGGGGTGGCTATGTGACTGATTACATAAGCCTACGGTTGGGTGGCAAAGCTAACGATTGCTTCTCCTATGGTTAAACGAGATTTTTCTTGTGGGATCCAATAGGAGAAGCAGACGTAAAAGGATAATATGGATTGGTTGATGACAACTACTCCTTCGACAGCGAGATTGACCTACAATTAACAGGTTTATTGTTCCAATTCTATTTTCTAAGTTTAATTTTTAAGTGTATTTTAGTTTTCTATCATTGATAAGATCGAACTATTTTATATTATGTTACCAAGTTTTAGATTAATTTTTGGAGGGCACCAAAAACCAGGGGGGTCCTTACAACCGTGTAAATTATATTATATGAAATGTTAAGTAGTACAATATATATGAGTTTTCAACCGAATATTTACTAATGGACTAATACTAGTCCATGAAAAAAAATTGTCTCCATATTTTACATGAAAATCATCTGCATCGATGACTTTTCAAAATATTACAGTGGCCACTAAGTGAAACCTTGGCCATGCCCAGAGCTATGTAATGATTCCCTTATTGTCATTTAACCAACGCCCACTACGCTCTTGCACATCTTGCTTCCCAGCACGTCTCCTATGTTTTCCTTGAAGTCCTTGCCTCTTCCTATGTAGAAGCCATCTTCTGACTCTATGATTTGAGACTTGATATTTTCTATCCTCCAGAAATTTGACACTGGAAAGATGAAGAGACAAGGTTTCAGTTAATACTAAATTAAAGAATGATGTAAAACACCTATGAAGTGAAGAACCAATATATCAATTAATACTTAATTAAATAATATTGCAAAACACATCCTAAGAGTACCAAAACTTTGTCATGAAGGAGTTGCATAAAAATTGTTGATCATTTAAATACATAATTCCACATAATTGTTAATACAAAATTCTTAAATATATTATAACTATACTAAAAAAATTAAGCACAATGACCATACTAAACTAACATCAAACAAAAATGTATTAACAATTTAAATAATCTCGAGTAGAATTTCACATAAGTGTCCCATTTCTAGTGATATATAAAAAACAAGTAAACCAAAAGTAGAAATATATAGAGAAATGTATATCTCAACCAATTCGGAAAACAATACCCCAATTGGGCACATTTATAGTAATACAATTCACCTATCAAATATGACGATTCCAATGGGAACCTACTTGAATTTACACACATGGTTGAAGACAATGTTAACATCTTATATATACAATATAAGGCAATGCGGTTTTTATTCAACTAGAAGTAACACAAAATGCATAGGAGACATTATTGCAGTCGTTTCTACCCAAAAGTCTGTGTGGATGTTTACAATGTTGGCTCATTTGAATTTGAATGATCTACCCCTCCAAAATCACGAGGGATCAACATTATATGGTAGGGAGAAGAAGAGGAAATATCATTGCAAAATAGCTTCTATTATTATTTTAAGAATGGCCAATTAAATTCTTCTGAAAGATACCAAAATAATAATGGCCAATTAAATTCTTCTGAAAGATACATTGGTAGTGTTTAGGGGATGTATTGTGATTTGAATATTCGAAATCGGAAGTTGTCCATTGAAATGATGATACAATGATCATTTTAGTAAAATCATCCAAAACTAGTGATGAGTGGTGTTGAAAAAATCTACAAACACTCATACATAAATAAATAATTGATTTCAAAAAGTAATAAAATATTACTAAATAAGCCAATCCCAATGTAAATAATTATTGTAATTGTGGTATTGTTTAAAACATCATCAGCTAAGAAGAAAATAAGCCATTGCCAAGAATTATTTTAATCGTGATCCTAAAAACATCATCAACTAAGAAGAGAAAAGTTGAGAATTTATCTAATCTTTGAGCTAGAATTTATCTAATCGTCAAGGAAGAAAATAGTTTTTGAACTTTGGATCAGTGTAGTTGAAAGTGTTGGAGTGAAAAACTACATAAAGCAAAGTGTACATGCTTATACTTCGAAAAAAATCTAATTTAAAAGTTTTCACTTGGAAGAACGGGGAGGAGTTTCATATTGAGTAATAAAAAACATGACATGTTTATTATGAGTTTCTTTCACCAATACTAGAATACTAAGATAGTCATCTTCACTCCTCTATTTAGAAGGATAAAGAGTTGTGATCACATAAAATTGTCATTAAGATCTTAATTTGGTTGAATAACCAATTTTTCAATGTGGTAGGTTGCAAGGGTGGTAGGGCATTGTTCATTAGAAAGGTGTAGTGCATTGGCGAATCTTACACTAAATTATAAAACATTATAAAGTCTAGGCGAATCTTTTACTAAATTATAAAATATTGTGAACTCTTGGCGAATTTTTTGATAAAATATAAAACCATATATAGTAATGAGAAAACATATACAAAAAATACTAAATAGGAATCTTAATAAATTATCACATAACAAGCCCTCTTTTGGTGGTAGTTTGGTACCTCACTCTAACTATGATAATACATAGAAATTCACCATACTCTAGGAATATTCTTGCAAAACAAAAATTATTTTTTTCATCACCACAAAAAATAGAATCAATATTAAAATGAGGGCCCACCAACACCTCAATCCTCATTTATCTCTCCATGCTATTACAAGGGCCCACCAACACCTCATTTACACACAAACCATACCAAATTAGAGGGTTAAAAAATCTAAGTGTGTATTTCTTATTTCAATGCACTTGGAACTATTCTAAAAAATAATTGCCACTTTATATGGAAAGAAAATGTGTGTTCCAAGTTAGTCAACAAATGTTTATTCAACCAAATATTATCCACGCTCTTCGAAACCTAATTAAAAACCAACCCCACTATGCATCATATATTTCCATGCAAAAATAAAAAAATGTAGGTCGCTAAGAATGTGTTGATGCCAAGACATTGGTTCAAGTCTTTAAATTCATGAAAGGAAAGATGCAAAACTATGACAGAGCTAGTAGAAGAGAAATGAGGCAGATTGGACTAAATCTGGGATTTCTTTTAAAAATACAATAAACAAAGTAAACAAAGTTCCATGCTTCAAGAAAAGACTGCATTCTTTTCTAAGGTTTCTACAAACTACTGGTAACATGCGAGTTGAAATCAAGTTTCTACAAACTACTACAATAATCATTTGAGAACCATAAAATTCAAAAAACAAAACAATGGAAACATGTAAAAATACTTGACAACGCCCAAAGAAAAAGAAGCAGCAAAGACGGTAGGATTCTAGGTTTCTCCACCCATGGTCTGTCCCATAAAGGAGAACACAAGCACAAGTAGAAAAAAAATGGTGGTGGTTATAAGAAGTGTCATGGTCCCATTCACTCCCAAATATGAGGCTATGATCGAAGTACCATCCACCAGGCATGGTGCCTCAAACACCCACGAAAACATTATTCCCCCAACATCATTCGCATGATTCATAATCCCCATGTTTCTTGGGGAAACTTTGGATCTGAGGTGATGGGATTCTGAAATCTACTAGATGGAAATGGGTCGCTATAATACCTAATAGTAAATATCAACTACCCTTCTCATGTTGACATTAAGCAACTTGCAAAACGATATTCAACCCATAAATATGGACAAATATAACTCTAAATTCAAATTCCATGATAAATAGATGGCAAAAGAGCCCCTAGCAACTGCCATTTCTTGAAATAAGGGGCGAATGGGATCTTCCTAGTGATTTTAGTGGGAGAACAAAGGTTTAAATTGATTTTTAGAGGGTTAAAATTGTTTTATCTTGGCTCCCCTTTCTAAATTCAATGGGTCTAACCTTATATTCATTATAAATAAATAAATAAAGTGTGGGCTAGTCATACCTAATGGACATTTCATAAAAATTTATCCCATTAAAAATTTAAAACCCCTAAATTTATCCCATGGGCTAAGATTACTCCCTAAAATTTTCCATGATTGAGGGGACATTGTTGTAACTACGTCCTAGGTGCTAACTAGGCTATTCTAGTTAGGTTGTCACATTTAACTATGGGGTTGTGATTATTTATGTTGGGTGCATAGCTAAGAAGAGTGACTAAGCTGTTGGCATAACTAATCACTAAGCTTGGAAGAGTGTCTAAAAGAACACAAGCACTTCAAGAAGTTCATAAAATTGTAAACCTATATATTTGGTGCACTCCAACCATAAACGATATCACTGTATATTCATTTTTTGGCCTAAACACATCCTTGAGCAATAATGTTTTATGTATATGTAGTTCAATACAATGTATGGTTTTGGTGAAATTTGATGTGTGAACCATTGCATTGCATCAAGGTTCATTGTGATTTTCACTCGGATATACATAGATTATGATTAAACAAAAATTCTTGAATTTTTTCGAGTGATTAATAGTATAGTTGCACTTGCTCTTAGGTGATTTTCCAAGGTTCATTTTCATTGTGCAGATTTAGTAGTTTTCTAGTTAAAATTTGTATCCGTTGAGATTTCATGTAAAATTCTTTTTTAATACATCAACTTCATCATGTACATATAGCCCATATTCAATAAAATAATAAATTAATCCTTATGTATATTTGTAGCATTGGACTTGATTTTCCAAAAATCCTCTATTTTATTTATATTCATTCATTCCCTTCTCAAGGTCTTCAAGTTTATTCATGGTTTCTTCAGTTATGGACAAGTTTCTTCGATCCATGGCTACAAGTCTAGTCAATTGGGTATCCAACACCTCAACCTATGTAGTACAAACAATTTCCTTATCAACTTCAGTCTTCCTTCTTTTAGGATTTTTTCATACTATTTGCATCTTATTTTTTATTAAATGTAAACAATTCCAAGATTGTGACTTCATAGGTGGGAAAGGACATTGGTGCATATCCTCAAGCAAATGTATTAGCAAATTTGTTCGGATTACATATTTCCTCATCTAGTTTTTTCTACATTCCTTTCTCAATTTTCTCAATACATGTATCTTCTGTCAAGGTGTCTCTCTTGTTTACCCTATTGCTCATTTTCAAAGTTAGTATTAGTTTCCTTTTTTATATTTGGGTCTCAATTTCCTTGATTTTATTTTCTCCTTTTAGATTCCTTGCATACTCATTAGATTATTTTCTCCTTTTAGATTCCTTGCATACTCATTAGATTAGGCTTTGAGTTTACACTTACATTTTTCTTGTGTTTCTTTTTTGGCCTTTGCTTCTTCTTCTTCCTTTGGTTTCATTAGGGTCTCTTTCCGAGTTTTATTTTCCTCCTCTATTTTTTGTGCTTCATATTTTATCCTAGATTCGTCTTGGGTCTTTGACTATACTTCTACCTTCTACTATTGTTCCAATTCATCCTTGCTTTTCTTTCCATTCTTAATCTCGTTTATCTCTTCCTCTTCTCTTTTCTTTTATTGGTTCCTATTTTGACTTGTGTTCCTATTTTGATTTGGGTCATGCCTCTTGAACCTTCTTCCACTAAACTTGTACTCTACAATAGCTATAACTTCCATTCTAGCAAAAATAGAGGTGTTGAGGTTGTAGGTGTGAATGTAGATAGAATAAGTTATAAATGAATTTTTCTTTCCCTTCATTAGATATGCATTGAACCATTTAGGATAGGTGGTAGGCCACCTCGCTTAGTCTCAATTTTTTTTGAACAAAATGAGTAAACAAAGGTGGGTTTACAGTCACTCCATAGATAGGAATGTGTATAAACTCTTTCTTGATATACAAGTCTTTCATCTTATTAAAAAATTGCATTTTTTCCTTGGACAACCTAGGTGCTAGTTTAAAAAATATTAACTTAAATAGTTGGGCAAATAAGTTATTGTATATTATGGTTGTGCATTGCCTCATATGTTTTTTTTCCCACAAATCTCGAAAATATTGATGAATGGGTATGCCAAATATACTATAGGACCGTCCCATTCCTAGAAATGGGTTTCTTGTACATATAATATAAACAACGTAGGGTGTGATATAAAATATCAATGGACTCATAGGCTTCATATCTTTTACCTTAGTCAGTTCCTTCTAAAGAGTGTGAGAAATAATCGTATCATAGTTGTATATAGATCCCTTCTCAATTAGTATGTATGATAAGGGAACCCAAGCCTCTTGGAAATGCATAGCATCCTTTTCTCCATATGTGCTTATATTAATTAAGAAAAATAATAGATGTGAGGAGCTCCGAGGCTAGTAGAGGATGTACATAATTATGTTAGGCCTTGAATTTATCACCCTAGTCAACTTACCACTTAATACTTTCCAATGACCTTTAGTTTAAACAAACTCACTTACCCGAGTTATCTTTATATAAGCCTCTAGTTTTTGGGAGTTATAATATGTTTCGATCTCACTAGGTTGGAATGATGCAATGGATATTCTGATATGAAATATTTATTAATTTGTTATTCCAAATGATTAATTTTGGGCTTAGGCCTTTCAAATTGAAAACTTAGAAAAAACCATTAATTAAATCTTGTTAGTCCATATGAGCTAAAAAACACATTCCAAAGGATCAAATTGGCTTACAAAGGTTGCAATATGACAAAAGATGATTAATTATGATCTCAGATTGTTTCCTGGTCCTATTGACCAAGTCAAGCCCTCTTTTGACAGAGTCAAAAAACTGAAAAAGTCAACTTTGGTCAAAGTTGAACAAACTTGTCCAAAGAATGAATGAACCTATCCAATTTCTTTAGGAAGAAAAATTAACATCTCAAATGGTTAAAAATGATAATTTACTAAAGTTACAATAATTACATACAATAGTAATTCATTTGAGTCATTACATAGATTCAAACGTAGAACATGCCACATAAGTTAGTACCAAGCAAGAGTTTAATGTTTTAAAAACATATCGTCATCTAAACAACATCAAGAGAATTACAAAGACCATTTCTCCTTTGGGTAAAGTGGGTAGAAAGAAGTCAAAAGGTTGGTTAAATGAGATATTGGTCAAATGTGACTAATTGACTCAAGATAAGGGGAAAAAGGAAACTTTATGACATTCACCAATTAGGAAAACACTAGGGAGTGTGTCTTACAAATGGGCGATGTGTAAGGAGGCACTACTCCTTTGACCTTGAAAATCATACTCAAACCCCTTTTCTTTGACATTTTCTTTTAATCTCCTTCTGGAACTTGTATTCTTTGATTTCTTGGACTCTTTTTTATCATACTTTTCTTCTCTCGGCCATGGCCTTTATATTTATTTCAGGCACAAGCAATTTTAGACTTGCTTATTTTTCTTGATTGTTTGATTTTCACAATTTACTTGGTCTTCTTTTAATTTTCTTCATCCCGGTGCTTATTTTTATTTTCCGATAGTATCTTGTACTAGGAGTTTATCCAAATTCCCTCTTTGATGCATATGAAGGGGGAAAAGACATGCATGCTTCAGGTCGAGGGAGGATCATTGCTCCATGGAAATTTTTTCTCTTAATGATAGTTAGTCACACGGATTTACAAGCGACCCTATTTTATCATCATGATGATCATTACAACACAAACATGCCCAAGTAACAAGGGAATACTAGGAGACCTTCATGGTGAATGGGCCAGATAGTGTTGGAATATTTTATATTCTTTGGAAGGTAATAATGTATTTGTATTATGTCGGAAGAAGATATCCACAATTTTATGTAAAAGAGTAATACATTATATCCCATATTTATTATGGTAAAATATACTCTTGATATTCATTATTATATAAAGAGATGTTATTTTGGAGAAGTATATTATCTTACATGTAATATGTAAGATTAATTCCTCCTCATCTCTTAGTATATAATAGAGTCAAAGGGAGTCACATCACTTATCATGATCTTTACTTATTCAACACAAGTATTGCTAAATTGTATTGGGGTTATTGGTGTTGATCTCTTGTAAGCTTGACGGAGATATTCTGGAGATAATAGAAGACTACTTTCCCATGGAGGTAACCCAATTGGGTGAACCACGTATATCTGGTGTACTCTTTTCTCTTGTTCTCTTTTTTGTACTTATTGTTGATATATTATTGTTTTTCATAGATAGGTAAGCTAGTTTAGCTAGATCCATATCTCTAACATGGTATCAAAGCTTGTTGCTATGATCTAGCACCTTCTATTGATTTCAAAACAATATTTTATCATTTGGGCATTTTTTATTTCTTGTAGATTTGCTTTCTATCTGGTAGCCATTAGGCTTTTCTTTAGATCTGGGCATCTTTCTGCAGTTTTTTTTCTAACCCTAACCTTGCTGTGTAGATTTTTGTAGAAGATTTTCAAAGGTTTCTTCATTTTTTTTTTGTAGATATATATGATTTTTTTATTCTCCTCAAGGATATCTATCTTTCGGTTGTCAAAACGATAGTTTTCGTCCAAGTTTGGTAGACTTTGTGCAGGTTTCCATCTTCGGCAGATTCGGCATTGTTTTCGACCTTAAACTACACACTCGCGACTTTTCTTCGCAGAACCTGTGGTTAATCACGACTGTACGTACTATGAACCCACAAGTATACTACAGACCCGAGACTTCTAGTGAGCAGACCCGCATATGCTACGACATACTAGCGATTGTTCTCACTGCTAACACGTGTTTACTTCAGTCTACTCGCTACCCTTATGTGTAGAGACCTGTGAGTGCTTCGGCACAGCCGTGACTTTACTGCACAGACATCTGCGAACACCCCTATCAAAACCGTGACATTCACCTTTACAGAACCGCGAACCCGCGGCTGACTCTATTGTAAACCCACGAGTAACCGTGACCTTTTTTTGTGTAAAACCCGCGAGTATCAGTGTTTATTCGCTAATTTCTTGTTGGCAAACCCGCAAGTGACTTTTCTTGGCATTGTTCAAAAGGACCGTTAGTAAAAGTTTCTTTTCCTTTACTATTTTTTCTAACTGTGTTTCTACAAATTCAGTTCAGTACGGTAAAGTATATCAGTTTTCTATTTTTCACTTTTTTTTCTCTTGTCATTTCTAGCATTTGGGTTTTATTGTTTCTACCAATATGACTTTAAAATTAGCTTATGTTGTTGAACTTGTTGGTACTAACTATCTTGCATGGAAGAGAAAAATGATTGATGTTCTCAGGAGTAAGAATCTATGGAGGATTGTTAATGGTGAACACATGAAACCTATTTATGCTCATGCTTTGGATATATGGGAAGATAAATGTGATCACGCAAGAGGGCTCATTGTTCAAACAGTTTCAAATAGCCTTCAGGTAAGTATAGAGGTAGAAGACAGCCCCTATGAGGTATGGAGAATTCTTGCTTCTTTATTTGATAAATCTGATGATGTTTCTGCTTATTACCTTGAAAATAATATTTTTGAGCTAGATCCTACTAGCTTTGAAAGAGTAGAATTATATCTTGCTGAAGTGAAAACCTTAAATGAAAAATTCAATAATTGTGGTAAAGATTACAAGAAAACAAACACTGCTCTTATAATTCTTGTAGAACAAAAGTTGCCATCTTGTTTTGATATGTTCATCCAAACTAGGAATAGAGCTCTTGAATTTTCTTCAAATACCACAAAACCTACTTTTGATTATTTTTGTAAAGGGTTGATAAATGAGCAAGAAAGGTTAATTGTTTCAAGACAACTCTCACCTAATAAAGTTCTAATGGCACATAATAAGAGTCCTAAGAGAAGTTTTAATAATGTTAAAGGTTCTAATTCACACACTTCAAATCCTACTAATAACTCTGGTAATGCTTCTAATACACATCATGACAATAGTAAGATGAAGAAAGTGTATCCTCCTTGTAAACATTGTAGTAAAACTAACAATCTTGGAAAGAATTGCTTTAAATTGAAACGTTTAAAGGCTAAGGCTAAAAAGAATGGTTCTGATGAATCACGTGTAGCTTTGTGTGCTTCTGTTGTTTCTTCTAGTAATTCTTCTTCTAATGTGGAATGGATAATGGATTTTGGTTCTTTTAAACATATGACTGGTAATGCTTCTTTATTTACATCTTATGACAATAATAAAAACATATCTCAGAAAGTATCTATAGGTGATGGTAAACAACTTTCCGTAATTGGTTTTGGTCATGCTAATGTTGCTAATGGTCAATTGGAACATGTTTTTCATGTTGAAAATATGCCCATCAAATTACTTTCTATTTATCGTTCATGTAAAAAAGGATTTAAATTTGAAGCTTGGCCTGATAAATATGCTCTTAAAGATATCAATCGAAATTTCAAAGTAGTTTCTTCTGGTCCTGTTGATCATACTGCTGGTTTATATAAATTTGCTCGATTTAATTCAACTAAAAGACAACATTTTATTCCTATGTTGCTCATGCTCATGAACTAAGTAAATTATGGCATGAAATATTAGGTCATTTGAATTATGGTAAAATGCAAATGGTACATGGCTTGCCTCATATTTCGTCTACTAACGGTGTTTGTGAAGGTTGTGTTCTTGGTAAACATCATAGAGAAATGTTTGATAAAGGTAAAGCTTGGCGTGCTAACGAACCTTTGCAATTAATTCATAGTGACATTTGTGATCCTCTTGAAGTTCCTTCTATATCACATGCAGTCTATTTTCTTACCTTTATTGATGACTTTAGTAGAAAATTATGGGTTTATTTCTTGAAAAATAAAAGTGATACTTTTTCTAAATTTCAAATATTTAAATCCTTGGTTGAAAATGAATCTGGTAAAAAGATTAAGACTTTAAGAACTGATAATGGGGGGGAATTAATTAAGAAATAATTTGAAGTATTTTAATCTAAACATGGAATTCGACATCAAAAAACGGTTCCTTACACACCTCAACAAAATGGTGTTGCTAAAAGGAAACACAAAACTTTAGTTGAAATGGCTAGAGGTATGCTTTATTCTAAAGGATTATGTTGGCTTATATATTGTTCTAGAGATTTCCAATGTAGACGCAGGTTCTTCGCGGTTTCAAGGAACCAACAAAACTCCTTCTCACCGTGCCTTTTGGCAACAACCTGCGAATAGGTTGAGGTCTCACCCGAGGTGTAGCTATGGGGGTGCTACGGAATTAGGTTTCCACAACAATGTGATGAGTTGATCAGACAGAACTGATGTGCAGCATTCTACGGCATTCACGTTGCAAACTGAAGACTGCGCAATGATAGACTGTGTCACAGTCAACACTTCTTCCAGCTAAGATACTTGTGCAACCAGCACATCCAAGACTGCGCGGTTCAGACAATATGCAAATAATAGGACATCACAACTGACTTATGCACTTCCCGTACAGACTTAACTGATCTTGACAACTTTACTTAGTATTTAGCCATTCACTTATTACCTTAGGTTATTAGCCTTATAACCAATGTAAAATAGATGAAATATACAATATTGCGTGCCTCTGGTGTTACGCGTCGAGAGAGTTACACAGCGTGAACTCTACATGCATATGTGATGATTTAACAGATTGCTATCTTCAAATATTTAGATTATTGCGCATTCAACATTCATCCATACATGTAATACTTAACATATTATTCCCATCTTTCTCCTCTGAAGAATACATATAAAAGCATTAACATAACAAATGATAAATGAGAATCCAAGCATCCAATGTAAGAAAACAGACAAGTGTAAAACACAAACAATCACACTACACAGGATTTAATGTGGTTCACCCCCAGGATGGGAGCTACATCCACAAGAATTATTGTTGTATTATTCTTTTGGGAAGGTTACAACAGTTGTTTGTCTGCACACACAGCTGCAGACTCTCTTCTCTCTCTCAGTAGGCCTCTGCGCACACAACTTGCAGAGCCTTTACAAAATGTCTCTCCATAGAGATTTATCAAATTAATAACAAGAACAATAACAAAATGAAGGAAAAAATATGCCTTATTTATAGATCATGCCAGTAGGTCATGTCTTTACAATTCGAAGGAAAAAACCCTTAGGTTTACAAAACTGTCACAGTTTCCATCTCATCGAGCTCGCTGGCTTCTGGTAGTGAATCTTCCATCGTGGCCTTCCCTCAATGCATGCTCACGTTGCTATCGACCTTCCTATCGCACGCATGCCAATATGTCACTTTCTTGAGTCGTTCTTCCTCTAATGGTCTCATGCGACTGGTTCAGGTAGTGGTTCTTCACATGTGCGACCAATCGCTTTCTTCAACTTCTTCTCCATACCCGTCGCTCGACAATCATGGAGCATCTTTACCAAAAACAGACCATCGATGGTCTAACTAGAATCTATGTCATCTTCCGTCCAACACTCTACTTTGCTGCATCTCCGTAGACTAGATGCATTGCAGCATTGTATCCTCGCAGCACTGTACTTCGCAGTTCTTCTGATACTGTGTTGCGCACAACTTCACAGAATCCAAAATAGACTTGTTCAAAAAGCCTTCAACCGAACTACGCTTAGCTCCATAGTTCCAAAATATGACTTATACAAAAGTGCCCCACTTGGACCAAGCCCAACAGGCCCTTAACACTTACATGTGGCTCTTCCCCGAGCCACTTTCAACTTCGAATTCTCCTACTGGTTCCTCTGCCCATGGAGCGAGCTTTGCAGCAAACTCGTTGTATGCGACGATCAACTTGTTGACTGCTTCCTTTGTGTCTTGCTCAACTTGTTTCACTGTTTCCAACATTTCAAGTGTTATTTCATTTTCCTCATCTTGTCCTTCTACCTGTTCTTGACCTTTGCGCAAATCTTGTAAGTTTTCCTCGATCTCCTGCGAGATCGTGTGGGATGCCTCCAGCAAGGGCTGCGATTTATTTCCCATTTCAACCTCTTTTTCTCTTAAGGAATGGACTTCCTTTTTCAGCACGTTGACTTCCCGGTACCTCTAAAGTATTTCTCTTGGTGGAAGGGATTTCACTTTGGCATCCAATTGTTCTAATGATGTTTGCTTATCTTTCACAGTGTTCTTTACTTCCATCAAACCTGGATCCTTCTCGAGGGTAGTGAATGACTTCGATGCCTCATCTAACAGGCTTTGGCACTTAGCCACCTTGGTGGCTATACTCTCTACTGCGGCCTTCACCTCCTTTTCCCTTAACTACTGCTAATCTGGTGGAGTCTGTGGCTTAATCTGTGCCTCCAAGGCAGCAACCTTAGATTCATGGTTGATATCCATATCTTGCATCTCTTCCTTAAGGTTGTTAACTAGTTTGCCAATCTTAACGATAGTGTACGTGGGGTCTATCTGTATGTCACATTCTTCTATATCATCTGCGACCGCAGTGATCATGGATTCTAGTGTTTTCCAGCGATCATGCTCATCCTACAGTTCCATAGCTCTCTGCGAGCTAGCTTCTTCCAATTTTTTATTAGATGTTCGTAGCTCAGCTTGTCCTTTCAGTGCGTCGGTAGTTCTCTCATGCATTTCCTCGAAAACCTGCAGATGCAAATAATGTAGCCCAGGTAGTGGTATCTTCACAAGATCGAGCTCCAAATGCTCAATGTCCTTCGTGTCCAACATATTTGTTCCGGTAGTGGCAACCTTACAGTTATTGGATCAAGGTGAACAAAGCGGGACTTCACAAGCACAATCATGGTTAGCTGTGGTGCCTTCTGCTACGAATTTCCTCCTGACTTTCCTTCCGACTCTGAGTCCCGCGACAAGGGTAATCTTTTGCGGGCTTCTTCAATTTTCTCTATAATCCCCTGCAGCATGGTCAGATTCTTCTGCAGACTTTCCTGAATCGCTTTGTCCTTTTTCTCCTTTTCAATCATCATATCTTCCATCTTCTCTGTGACCTTTTCTGCGATGGTTTCATAATCCTCATCATGGAGTACTGCGTCTGACTGGCCTTTAGTGGCCTTCTGCTTCTTCCTTGCCCCCTTTGGTTTTGCCGGGCTCTCAGCTTCCTTTCTTTTTCCTATCTCTTTTTCTTCAATAATCAAACATTGAATGGGGTTGTCCTCATCGGAGTCGCTCTGGACATCCACTATTTCCACTCGAAACTCCGCAGGCCACTGCCTCATGATATTATCAATATCATCTTGATACATATGATATATTCCTATGAACCAATCTGTGTGCTTCTTCTGTGCTTTGGCTAAAATGTCAATGCAACGCATGTCATCATAAAAATCCACAGTGCGAATATACTTACTCGTTACCTGCTTTGTTTTCCACGGCGTGAGCTTGATGGCTTCACACAGCTGGTCATAATAGGTAGAGAAGACCTTAGTTGTCGCGTGTTGTCTTTGTGAATTCAAATTTTCCCAGAGGTTTGAATAGAGGGATCCTCTATAGTCATTGCTATCGGTGATTACGCCAACGTAATCCTTTGGTTCCTTCCACCCTACAAAGGCGATCAACACTATTAACCATGTGAAATGGAAGTTTTTTCCATTCATCTGTGTTTCATTTAGTTCTTCCAAGAACTCGTTTAATAGGTATTGACACCAATTGAACTGTCCACCCTCCACGACTGTGGCACCAAGTAGTACTGCGCCCACAGGTACCTCCAACGACCTGGATTTTCTGAGTATCTTACTAGCTAATAGTTGCATGACAAACTTTGTTGCCTTATCATCTATATCCTCCATCTGAAATCCTCTCTTTCCTTTGATGACGGCTTGAGTTTTCTTCATCTTCGCGGCCACTTCTTTGTCTTTGTTTTTCCCTTGGAAAAATTGCTTCGGATCTTCCCCTCTTTTACTCAATCCAGTGATCTGATGGATTAAGTCACTGTTCAGGTCGATATTACGGTCGAGACACAAATATCCCTGGTGGATGCACGCCATCATAGTTCACACCACCACATTCAGCTCCAGTGTTCTGTCAAAATGCGGGAGTCTGAGCAGATTGAGCAGTCCCGACTGGACTACTCCGGACAACCAGCTTTCCGCAACCATGGTAAGGTTTCCTTTCACTTCTTTCTTCCAGCACATGTACTGGTCGGGTTGGAACTGTGGGAACCTAGGTTCGTTGGGCTCCTTTTGCATCTGAAGCAGATCATATTCCTCCCACATACATTTTGGGATCTTCCCTAGAAAAATTTTTTCCACCTCGACATGCTTTGATATTGACGAGAGCGAAATCTCGTATTTGGCATTCTTCGCTAGCCTGATGACCGGTGCATCCAATGCACGCGGTGAGATATAGTTAGGGGTAAGCTTCAATGGTATCTCCTTGTCAGCTATTGGTGGTTGCGGCACTGTGGAACTCATCTTTGGTTGCTTCACTTTCTGCCCCACTGGATTTTTCCCTTTGTCCTGCATCGTTGGAGCGTGCCTTTGTGATCTTCTAGATGCTTAACCTTGTTCTATGATGACCTTCTTGGCTGGGTTTCTCATCAATCCTTCGATTCCCCCGTATTGGAACACATTCAAAGTCTCTTGGACCTTGAACTCTTCTTCAATAGAAGACCTCTTAGACATTCACTAGACAAATCTCAATAGGATGTCGAATAGCTTGCTGAAAACAACTCGCAAAGTAGTGCTCGTAAGAAAATTGTAAGGATTCGGTAACGCCGGTGAGTCCAAATGCGCCAGTATTTATAGGCGCAGCTAGCCTCCTCCGCGCCCTTCAACGGCTAGATGAGCATTAGATGAGCTAGCCTCCTTTGCTACTTTCCAATTACTTTCATGAGGTTGTCGCATGAACCGTGAAACTATACTGGCGGCAAAAGAGAGATCTGGTCTGCTATGAGTTAAATATATGAAAATGCCGACTAGCTAACGATAAAGAGTAGCATCAACAAGAGGAGTAGTACACTCAACAGTTAAATTTACACTGGACCGAAAAGACATAGGAGAAGGTTTACAATCACTCATGTGGAAACGATCCAATAAATCTATAGCATACTTCGGTTGAGAGAGAAAAATACCATCTTCCAGATGCCAAATTTGAAGACCCAAGAAATAGTGCAATATACCGAGATTAGTCATTTCAAACTGCTTTTGAAGGTTACTTTTCATACTTTGAAGGAGAACAAGTTGGTTTCGAGTGATAATAATATCATCCACATATAAAACAATAACAATGATATTATCATCAACATGCTTAACATACAGGTTAGGATTAGATATACATTGCTTAAAACCATTATTCAAGAAATATGCATCAATTTTATCATACCAAGCCCTAGGTGCTTGTTTAAGACCATATAAAGAGTTGTGTAATTTACATACTAAACTTGATGATTCAGCATTAATAAAACCAGGAGGTTGTTGCATATAAATGTCTTCATTAAGATTACCATTTAAAAAAGAACTTTTAACATCCATTTGGTGTATTTCCAATTTATAAGATGCAGCAATAGATAAAATGGTTCTTATTGTATTCATTTTAGCAACAGGAGCAAAAGTTTCATTATAATCTATACCTTCAAGTTGATTAAAACCTTTTGCAACTAATCTAGCTTTATACTTTTCAATCTGTCCTTCTGCAGTAAATTTAGTTTTATAAACCCATTTACGA
The DNA here is from genome assembly GCA_027924585.1 of Larix kaempferi. Lineage (NCBI taxonomy): Eukaryota > Viridiplantae > Streptophyta > Pinopsida > Pinales > Pinaceae > Larix > Larix kaempferi. The sequence continues at coordinate 31,252,865 of BSBM01000047.1, read as the reverse complement.
CCAACTAAATTATTTCCTGAAGGAAGACGAACAAGAGACCAAGTCTTGTTCTTCATAAGAGAATCATACTCAGCAGACATAGCCTGTTCCCAATGAGGTTTAACCTTAGCTTGAGCATAAGTAGTAGGATCATATGTGGCCAAAACTTTGGTCATCAGAGAAAAGTTAGATCGAGTTCTATAACTATCAGAAGGGATTTCGATATCACTTCCTGCATATTCAAGAGTATTATGAGCCCAAACAGGAAGGTTAGAAGGGACAGGAGTCACTTCAGGAGCTTCGAGACATTCAAGTGGAATACTTGAAGGAGAAGAAGAAGGTGAAATAAGATCAGTCACAGAACTGGAAGGAGCAATCGATATAGGAGTAACAGGTGATAAGGGAATATTCAGAGTAACATGAGGTTCAACATATTTAGGTGGTGGAGAGACTTCAATAAATCGGAACATCTCTTCTAATGATGACACTTTGATTAGAAGGATCAAACAACCTATAAGCCTTATAATCCTCATAATAACCAATGAATATACACTTGTGAGACTTGGGTTCTAACTTTTTTTGTTTGTCATCAGGAATATGACCCCAACATTCACATCCAAACACTTTAAAGTTACTAATATCTGGTTTCTTACCATTCAATTTTTCCCCAGGGGTAACATGCTTAACAACTTTTGTAGGAACTCTATTTAAAATAAAGTTAGCACAACTTATGGATTCAACTCAAAATTTCTTGTGTAATCTGTTGGGCCTTGCCCAAGTGGGTCACTTTTGTATAAGTCAGATTTTGGAACTGCGGAGCTAAGCGCAGTTCGGCTGAAGGATTTTTGAACAAGTCTATTTTGGATGTTGCGAAGTTGCGCGCAGCGCAGTGTCGAAAGAACTGCGAAGTATAGTGTTGTGAGGATAGAACGCTGCAATGTGTCCAGTCTACGGAGATCCAGAAAAGTAGAGTGTTGGACGGAAGATGGCACAGATTCCAGTTATACCATTGGTGGTCTATTTTTGGTAAAGATGCTCCATGATTTCTAGGCGATGGGTATGGAGCAGAAGCGGAAGAAAGCGATTGGTCGCACATGTGAATAACCGCTACCTGAACCAGCCGCACGAGACCGTTACAGGAAGAACGGCTCGGGAAAGAGACATATTGGCATGTGCACGATAGGAAGGCCGATAGCGACATGAGCATGCGTTGAGGGCAGGCCACGATGGAATATTCTCTACCAGAAGCCAGCAAGCTCGATGAGCTGGAAACCGTGACAGTTTTGTAAACTTGAGGGTTTTTTCCTTCGAATTGTAAAGACATGACCTACGGGCATGATCTTTAAATAAGGCATATTTTGTATGGGAAAGGGCTACTCTTCATTTTTTTATTGTTCTCGTTATTAATTTGGTACATCTCTGTGGAGAGACATTTTGTAAAGGCTCTCCAAGCTGTGTGCACAGAGGCCTACTAAGAGAGAGAAGAGAGTCTCCAGCTGTGTGCGCAGACAAAGAACTGTTGTACCGTTCCCAAAAGACTAATACAAAAATAGTTCTTGTGCATGTAGCTCCCATCCTGAGGGTGAACTGCGTTAAATCCTGTGTAGTGTGATTGTTTGTGTTTTACACTTGTTTGTTTGCTTACATTGGATGCTTGGTTCTCATTTATCAGTTTTTATGTTAATGCTTTTATATGTATTTGCCATAGGAGGAAGATGGGAATAATATGTTAAGTATTACATGTATGGATGAATGTTGAATGCACAGTAGTCTAAATCTGTGAAGATAGCAGTCTGTTAAATCATCACCTATGCATGTAGAGTTCGTGATGTGTAACTCTCTCGACATGCAGCACTAGAGGCGCACAATATTGTATATTTCATATGTTTTACATTGGTTATAAGGTTAATAACCTAAGGCAATAAGTGAATGGATAAATACTAAGTAAAGTTGTCAAGATCAGTTAAGTCTATACGGGAAGTGCATAAGTCATTTCTATTGTCCTATTATTTGCATCTTGTTCTAACTACGCAGTCCTTGGATGCGTTGGTTGCACAAGTATCTTAGCTGGTAGAAGTGTTGACCGCGACGTAGTCTATCGTCTTGTAGTCTTCAGTTTGCAGCATGAAGCCCGTAGCGCACTGCGCAACAGTTCTTTCCGATCAAATCATCACATTGTTGTGGAAACCTGATTCCACAGCACCCCCATAGCTACACCTCAGGTGAGACCTCAGCCTGTTCGTAGGATATTGCCGAAAGGGCCGGTGAGAAGGGGTTTTGTTGGTTCCTTGAAACCGCGAAGAACCTAGGTCTACATTGGAAACCTCTAGAATAGTATATAAGCGAACAGTCATCAAGGGGGAGCATTAATGACTCCTTCTTTCTTTTGTTAGTGGGATTTTCTCCCAACCATTATTAAGGGGGAGTGTTGGAATATTTTATATTCCTTGGAAGGTAATAATGTCTTTGTATTATGTCAGATGATATCCACAATCTTATGTAAAAGAGTAATATATTATATCCCATATTCATTATGGTAAAATATACTCTTGATATTCATTATTATATAAAGACATGTTATTATGGAGAATTATGATATCCCACATGTAATATGTGAGAGTAATTCCTCCTCATCTCTTAGTATATAATAGAGTCAAAGGGAGTCACATCACTTATCATTATCTTTACTTATTCAACACAAGTATTGCTATATTGTATTGGGGTTATTGGCATTTCTCTCTTGTAGGCTTGAGGGAGATATTCTGGAGATAATAGAAGACTACCTTCCCGTGAATGTAACCCAATTGGGTGAACCACGTATATCTGGTGTACTCTTTTCTCTTGTTCTCTTTTTTGTACTTATTGTTGATATATTATTGCTTTTCATAGATAGGTAAGCTAGTTTAGTTAGATCCATATCTTTGACAGATAGGGAGGTTAAGAGTTAATCTATCAGTCTTTATTCAATGAGTTTAATATACAAGGATGGATTTATATGGATATGGATAAGTCATAGGTGGATCCAAAGTATATTTATCATCCCTACAAGGATCAAGAGTTGTTATCCAAAGAAATTTTCATAAAACAAAAAGAACTTCTAAATACTAGCCTATGGAACACTTACACTAACCATGCTTATTAGAATCAACTAGTATAAGTAACATGAATAAAATTTAGCATCATCGTCAATGAAAACGATAAATCCATAATATATATCCTCAAGTCATGAAACTAGAAACAAAATACATATGGCATGGCATCATCCAAGGAAAAACTTGGCAACAATGCCTGATAGAATCTCAATACAACATGGCATATCCACTCTGACATATTGGCCATGGTCTGTGAAGAAAAAATGAGGGTAAAAATCCCCATATACAATTTGGTATGACAAATTCCAATTCAAATACTTCATCTTTTGTTGATGTTGGTTTTACTACTTGATGAATATGTACTTTGACATATTTTCTTCTTCATTCTCAAATTTAGGAAAATCATGTGCTCAATGTCAATATCTACATATTCTATCTTTTTTTTGTATGTCCCCATCATGTATGTTCTATATTTTTTCGGTTCTCAACTACTCTTCTATTTATTAGTTCACTATTCCTCTTGTGGGTCTTCCTTCACCTTTTTTTCTAGGAATTTCTCTTTATGTTGTTGTGAATATTCAATGTAATTTTCTATTTCTTTGCAACTATAACTACTCTTGTCCAACTCATTCACAAAATAAAAACTTATCCCCTCTAACAATTCAACCCATCATTTCACTACTCAATAGAATTTAGAATTTCCTTGTATAATAGGAGTGCTAAACAAAAAAATTCTATCATATGATGTAGATGCTAAGCCTACAATTCATAATATATACAACAAAAAACGACGCACATAATAACCAATAATAACCAATAATTCTCACTTATAAAAAGAACAAGATGGAAAAAACTAGCATTCCTTATTAAAATAAATGATTAATGCTCTTAGGACTTATTCCATCATAGATATGAATCCCACAAACTATAAGGATTCTATACACTCTATCCTACTTAAGAATAAAAAATCCCCTTCTCTATCATGGTACCAATAATTACACCCAAGATCATGAAGGCCAATCACAAACATTGTATCACAATGTAAATTTTCTTCCTTGGAAGGTAAAAGTGCAACTTATTCTAATGATAAATGAGGCTCTATTGATGACATGGTTGTAAGCCAAATAGATTATTCTTTGTTTTTATACCTTACACATGTAACTCTTTCATTCACTCTTTCATTCATTGTTGTGCATGTACCATCCTTTTATTTTTTTCTCATATCCTATTCCTCTCAGGTAAATTCTACACCCCATAAGACATGCTCATGATTAACTTCTTCTTTATTTCTTTCCACCCTAACACATATTAATAACACAAGATTTCAAGGGTAGGAATCTACCCGATGTTTCTTTATCCACACATCTACGTGCCTTCTACATTCATTTACTTCCACCTTTGCATTGTTAGCATTTTCTCCTCTCCCGCTCTCTCAAAACATGATTAATGATGAGGATGGTGGAGGGAAGATCATATATTCTCCTTCATCCAAAGGTTTGGATCCATGTTCTTCCCTTCTCTTACTTACATGTCAATCTATGATGGCGTGACATGAACTTATGTTTTACTTTTTCCATTTAACTAAATAACTCTACATTCTTAGACTTAGTCATTTCCTTATTAATTAATTCTTTCAAATATTTGTTCAACCATGAGAATTTTGATGGGAATTATTTATAGAGAATTATTCATAGTCATTTATTCATTAATTAATTATTTCATATATTTGTTTATTCATAAATGTTTCAATGGAGAATTATTCAACTTTGTGTTTGTCATATGAGATCAATCATCCAATGTGAATGCCATTTATAATACAACAAAAATCAAACAAAAATGAATAATCCCTCATCACATAGTTCTTTTTCGTAAAACATAAAGTTCATCACAAGGAATAATTGTCATGTTTAAATACCCAAATTTCAATGATTTTGAATAAGGTAATAAAAATATAGTGATTACTGCTTAGAACACACATAGATATATCTCAGTTTCAATATTTGTGTCTACTATAGTACCATGTGATGGGCATTATTCATAGTCATTTATTCATTAATTAATTGTTTCAAATGTTTATTCATGCATGGAGGTTTCGATGGGAACTACCCAACTTCGTGTGTGTTACATGAAATCAATCATCCAATTTGAATGTCATATGTAATATAATAAAAACCAAACAAAATTAAGGTTAGTCATTTTTAACTACGAAGATAAAAGATTGTGTAGAATTACTCATGGTCGTACAAGAATTAGTACGTTGGTGAATGATGGGTTTGTGAATAAGTATTATTGAGCTAAAAGTATTAGAATTCAGTAGCTTAAGGTTAGTGAGCTAACATGATCAATATTTTTCAGCCTAATTTTTCAACATAATGGTAGTTAGTGTGCGAGGATGGTATGTTGGGAATTAATAATTGATAAGCTAAAGATTTAGAGATTAAGTGGGGTTTTATGGTTTATTGATTATAAGACTCAGAATTAAGTGGCTTGGCTTATTGGGTATGTGGGTTAGTATTATTGGGTATGTGGATTAGTATTTAGTGGCTTACTGATTAGTTGGTTAGCCATATGTGAAGTTAGTTAGTTAGAAGTTTAATTGATAGTTTGTGAGTTATGATTTAGTGGTTTATATAATCAGCAATATGACTTACCATAATTAACATAGTTAATAGGTTAGTTTACAATTAATATAATTAAAATTTAATAATAAATAAAAGTTAGTAGATAATTGAAGTTTGAAAATTAATAATTATAGTTATAGGTGTTTAGATATTATTTGAGATTTTGGACTTCCTTGAATGGGTCAACAAGATTAACTTGTGTGTAAAAGGTGTATAGTTGATGTAGGGTCATCAGACCCCTGCTTAAATTCTTTTATAAACTCCCTCTCTTTCTCTTTCAATCTGCAAACCTTCCAAAACTCTCATATATGCTACCATCTATGGCCCAACAATCATCCAGATGTTAAATATATGACAAACCCAAACTACTATATTCACAAATTTAATTCAACAGTCAGGTTACAAGCTTTCTAGGCACATTCTACTAGTCTACCCACAGACTCTCGATTTAGGAAATCAAACTTTTATGAAAACATTCTCTCTTCTAGTACCGAACTTGATTTCTATGGGGAAAATAAAACGACAAGGATTTCAAGTCTTCTTACTCATCTCTTTGCAACATGTCCATTCTTTTGTCAGGATGACTTCGAAATCATTAAGTTCAGTTCTAAATTGACCCAGCTTCAATGCCTCAAGTCCTTTGCAGTGATCCTAAGAGCACGAAATTGCACAAACAATAAGCGCTCCCGATGCATATCGTTTCTTTCTACAAGTCGACCTCAATTCTTCTGTCACAGGCATCCAGCTCTAGCCAACATTAAGAAGTGATTCTCTTTCTAACAACATAAAATCATTTCCACACCGATTCCAATGCAAGCAAGAATCCTATACTTCCTTCCTCCTAGTTACCATTCCCACTACGTTTTGTTCCTATAAACCAATAACGTTATCTGCCTAAAATCACCTTGCTTAAACGCGATTTGTTGTCGGGTTTCTTCTTTCCCGCAACACTTCAAAACAGTCATTAAGGCTACGTTTTTTCCCCATTCATAATTGCACCCATTAAGATCCAGATTGCATAGCTTCGTCGATTCTCCCAATACTGACCAACATCTTTGATCATACGATTTTCTTCTTTCAAAAAATCGATTTCTCAATCGATTCTCATCAAAGGGATTTTACCCTGTTCCTTAGGGCCAGAATCTCATACAGAGATTCTATCCAACTTCTTCTTCTCAATGAGATCAATATCTCTTGTTAATAATCAAATAAAATGAAAACCTTAATTTATATATACTGGAATCTTCTGATTAAAACAATGAGTAGAAAATTAATAGCGGAAGCATACCTGAATCCATTGAAGGAGAAACCTTACAGGAAGAGAACCCTTTGAGATGATCTTCCAATTCTAGCCACTAGATTCTGCGTCAACTTCTCTCTCAGAGGATTTTCAGAAATTGGAATGTGTCGTGGTAGAATGGGGACCATAACCTTATTTATAAACCGCTAGGGCAGTTCACAATAACCGCTAGGGCAGTTTTAACTTTATCATAATTATATTTCCGCCTCTCATAGAAATAATAATTATCTAATGGTATCTACACAATAATCTCATGACAATTATACCCTTAAGCCAATTAATCAATTATTAATTAGATCACTATATTTAGGCTTAATTAAATGATAGCACACACATTTTAATTATTTACATGTGTGGCCCAAATTATAGATTAATTACAAAAATTATTCTAACAATCTCCCACTGGGCCACATGCATATGTAATCAAATAAATGTGCTTAACCTTATGAGCTCAAAATTTGCTATCATGTCCTTAGGGTATATCCGAACAATCTGGTCCATTAACTATACTGACATAGGATCAAGGTGGCCTTTGTTACATCAATCGTTACTAGACCAATCAATGGTCACATATATCTGCATAGCTAAATGACATAGATCAATCATGAGTGCATAGCATGGAAATTACATGCAATGTGATCTATTCATGCCTATTTCCAACTGGTCCTACTTAACTTTATTAAGATCAAATTTTTATCATAATTTAACAGAGTGCAATAAAATGAATACTTTATTTCTGCAGAACACAATCCAAATGTATAGATAAAGTCTAAACATAACATAGAGCAATATACAATGAATAATATAAACTCCCACTAAATTTGAATATCCTCAAATGAGACAACACCCATATGAGCAGTGTGCTCATGAAAGACCTTGGGTGGTAATCCCTTTGTAAGCGGATCCGCTATCATGGAGTTTGTTCCAATATGCTCTATGGATATCTGTCCACTCTGTACTTTTTCTTTTACAACTAGGAACTTGATATCAATGTATTTTGATTTTGTAGAACTCCTGTTGTTATTGGAATATAAAACTGCTGATTTATTGTCACAAAATATCTTCAGTGGTCTTTCAATACCATCCAGAACACGCAGCCCAGTGACAAAATTTCGTAGCCATATTCCTTGATTGGATGCCCCATAACATGCTACAAACTCTGCTTCCATGGTGGATGAAGTTATGAGTGTCTGTTTGGCAGACCTCCATGAAATTGCTCCACCAGCCAACAGATAAATATAGCCTGATGTGGATCTTCTACTGTCTTGGCATCCAGCAAAGTCGGAGTCGGAATACCCAATGATCTCTAACTGATCCGATCTCCTATATGTAAGCATGTACTCTTTTGTTCTCTGTAAATATCTCATAACCCTCTTGGCTGCTCTCCAATGATCCATTCCAGGGTTACTTAGATATCTGCCTAACATGCCAACAATGTACGCAATATCCGGACGTGTACATACCTGAGCATACATTAGACTCCCCACAGCCGAAGCGTAAGGAATCTTCTGCATTTCTTGACTTTCTAAACTATTTTTAGGGCATTGGTTAAGACTGAATTTGTCTCCTTTAGCGACAGGGGTATCACCTGGTTTGCTATTTTGCATACCATACCTTTTGAGAACTTTATCAATATAGGTCCTTTGTGACAATCCTAAAATACCCCTAGAACGATCTCGGAGTATCTGGATTCCTAAGACAAAGGAGGCATCACCAAGATCTTTCATCTCAAAATGTCTTGATAAAAATCTCTTGGTGTCGTGCAATATGCTAATATCATTTGTGGCTAGCAATATGTCATCGACATATAGAACCAGGAAAATATACTTACTCCCACTGAATTTGTGATACACACATTCATCCATAAGATTTGCCTCAAAACCACATGAGACAATAATTTGATGAAACTTGAAGTACCACTGACGAGAAGCTTGCTTGAGCCCATAAATGGATTTAGTTAATTTACAAACCATATTCTTTGAGTCTTCGGACACAAAATTTTCTGGTTATACCATATAAATTGTTTCATCAATGTCACCATTGAGAAACGTTGTTTTAACATCCATTTGATGTAACTCAAGATCATAATGTGCAACTAGTGCCATGATTATCCTGAAAGAGTCCTTCGTAGAAACTGGAGAGAAGGTCTCTTTGAAGTCAATTCCTTCTTTTTGAGTAAAGCCTTTAGCTACAAGACGTGCTTTATATCTTTCTACATTACCATTTGAATCCCGCTTGGTTTTAAATATCCATTTACAACCAATGGGCTTCGTACCAACTGGTAATGGGACAAGTTCCCAAACTTTATTGTCTTGCATAGATTTGTACTCTTCATTCATGGCTTCAATCCATTTCTGAGAGTTGGAACTTTTCATGGCTTGCTGGAAGTTGATTGGATCATCTTCCATCATTCCACTTTCTACCTCACGTTCCTGGAGATATACGATATAATCGTCCGAAATTGCACTTCTCCTCTCTCTAGTGGATCTCCTTAATGGCACATTTTCTTGAGGTTGTTGAGTTTGTTCTTCAGGAGCAATGTCCTCATTTGCAATGGGTTGAACAATTAAGGGTTGAACAATATTGTCTGTTGGTTGAGGATCCAAGTTTACTTCTTGATCAATGATAGGTAGTGAAACCTGTACATTATCAAAAGCAATAGTAGATCCCTCTTCCTCCTCAAAGACAATATTCCTAGCCTGATTTCTCCCCCCAAACTCAACATCCTCAAAAAATGTTGCAGTTCCCGTCTCAAAAATTGACCTAATAGTAGGATCATAAAATTTAAAACCCCTTGATCGTTCTGCATAGCCAATAAAGTAGCTGCTAATTGTTTTAGAGTCCAGTTTCTTTTCATGAGGCTTATAAGGTCTCGCTTCAGCTGGACATCCCCAAATATGAAAATGCTTTAAACTAGGCTTTCGACCTGTCCAAAGCTCATAAGGCGTTTTAGCAGCCGCTTTAGTTGGCACCCGATTTAGGATATAAGCTGCCGTTTTGAGTGCTTCACCCCAGAGTTTTTCGGGTAAAGTAGAATGACTAATCATACTCCTTACCATGTCCTTAAGAGTTCGGTTTCGTCTTTATGCTACACCATTCATGCTAGGTGATCCTGGCATGGTGTATTGAGGGACGATCCCACATTCCTCTAGGTATTTAGCAAATGGTCCTGGACGTTGTTCACCTGATCCGTCATATCTACCATAGTATTCACCACCATGGTCAGATTTGACGATCTTTATTCTTTTGTTGAGTTGTAACTCAACTTCTGCTTTAAATGTTTTGAACACGTCCAATGATTGTGATTTCTCATGTATAAGAAATAGGTAGCCATATCTTGAATAGTCATCTATGAATGTTATAAAGTACTGTTGACCATTCCAAGATGCCGTAGGGTATGGTCCACAGATATCTGTATGAATTAATTCTAAGACGTCTGTAGCTCTATTGGCACCTAATTTCTTTGTTTTGGTTTGTTTTCCTTTAATACACTCAACACAAATATCAAAATCTGAAAAGTCAAGTGATTCCAAAATCCCATCGGACACAAGTCGCTCAACTCTAGATTTAGAGATATGACCTAGGCGTTTGTGCCACAATGAGGCCGAATTATCTTTATTCAATTTACGCTTTGTACCTCGTGATTCCACATGCAAGGTTTCATTATAGGACGGAACAGTTTCCAACAAATATAGATTATCATAAACATTAAGTAAACCGGTTCCAACAGCATTTGAATTAATAGATAATGTAAATTTATTGTTTCCAAATGAACAACAATAACCTGATTTGTCCAAAACAGAAACCGAAATTAAATTCCGTCTGAAAGACGGTACAACAAAAGTATCTATTAAGTCCAAAAAATAACCGGATTTCAATAATAATCTAAAGTACCCTATTGCCTCTACTTCTACCGACTGACCATCTCTGACATAGATGCATCTTTCAGCATCAGTTGGTTTTTGGTAACTCAGGCAACCCTTTCTTAACAAGCCAAGCAGCATACTTGGTACATTCCTTCTTAGTATGTCCAGGCTTATTACAGAAGAAACATGTTATCTCAACTTTCTGTTTCTTTTGTTCTGGACCCTTAGAAGCAGCAACCTTATTATCCTTATTCTTTCGTTTGCCCTTATCCTTGGAAGTGCTAGCCAGATGAGCACTTTCGGTCTTGTCTTGCTTCAATCTCTCTTCCTCTTGCACACAAAATGAAATGAGCTCATTAAGAGTCCATTTATCCTTTTGACAGTTATAACTGACCTTGAATTGATTAAATTGTGCAGGAAGAGAGATGAGAACCAAATGCACGAGGAAATCATTAGATAACTCGAGTTTCAAAGCCTTAAGTTTTGAAGCAAGATGAGACATCTCCATGATGTACTCCCGAACATTACCCTTGCTTTTGTACTTCATTGAAATCAAGCTTGCTAAAAGCGTGCTTGTTTCAGCCTTATCGTTTTTGGCAAAACGTTTCTGAATTTCTGCAAGGAAGTCACTGGCATTAGTAACCTCATTGGTTACCGCACCTCTGAAAGCTTCTGGAATGCCGCGCTTCATGATCATAAGACTTAGCCTATTTGAACGTTCCCACTTATCCCAATAAACCTCATCCTCTTGAGTACTATCCTCATTGAGTTCATCGGGTTTGGGCATTCTCAAAGCTAAATCTATATCCATGCAGCCTAAGAGAATCATCATATTCTCTTTCCAGTCCTTAAAATTAGTCCCATTTAACATAGGGACATTATTGATGTTGGCAGATATAGAAGTAGTTCATATAAAAGCTGAAAATAGAGAACAAAATAAAATGAATTAAATAAACCATCATGTTCACATAAAATAAACAATTAAACACATAATCTTTAAATTTAAAAACACATTATGACATTTCAAGATACCTGGCACAACATTAATATCAAGTCTTTGGACAGTAATATTAACTGTAAGTGGTATTCTTGTTGTAGTGATCAAACATTGATGATAAGTTATGTCAAATAATAAATCTATCTTTGGATTGAGTTATTATTCACATTAAGTTACCTTTATAATCATCACATATTTATCACCACAGGTATGTATGCAATTTGACCAAATATTAACTTTCCTTTGGGCCAGTCAATACCCGCATGAATCACATACACACAAAAAAATCTAACACCCTGAACAGACTAATCTACACGAAAGATGTCACTTTGGTGACTTTCCGCTTTAATTAGCCTATTTAAAATGCTAGATCAATAACTTAATATAAAAAATGCTATTAAATAATAGTACCAAATGTATTTACTGCTTCATTATTTGATGGACTGTCACGGGGTTCAAGAAAAGGATCGCGAGTTTTGAAACAAGTCAAAATCTTTTGCGTTCTTTTTGTTTTATATATACATTTTGTTGTCAAACTCAATTATGATATAAAATAAATAATATGCAGAGAAACAGAAATATATGAATGACGATGGTGAACGCATGGTTAAATAGTAAACCGGTATAACTTTAAATGAAATAAAATAGAAATGACAGGAAATATATTTTCATTGCTTCAGAAAAGAAAAATGGCTTCAAACAAAACATGCTCAGGATAAACACAGATTCGGACTAGGTTTCAACCCGAAGAACATGCAGAGAGCATTTCCATGACGGGTAACATATTGCATTAACATGAGCTCGCAGCTCACCTGCATACGCCATGGCTGATAAATGTCAAAGATATTATGGAGTTCACTGTCACGTACAGCTGCTGAGAAGATGAGGCAAAATTATAATGGGACGCCCAGCACTGAACACGTTTTCAGAATGAATTGGGCATCTTTTAGCATGGCAGAAAAGCGTTTGGATGGAGGCCCAGATTATTCTATAAAATGGATTCAGATGTCTCAGATTTGGTCTTGCAGAAGATCGCAAATACAGGGCGTTCAAAAAATTACAACTTCGATGGAAGTCCACAGACTAAAAAAAAATTCTTTGCTATGCAGATATATTTAATAAATGAAAAACGGATTGCTATTCGAAGCATTTATAATGATTTTACTTTCTCTGAGACTCTAAAAAAAAATTTCTGAAGAGAATCCATTTACAAATATATATATATTAAATTAATAACTCAAAGAATTAATCAAGAAGTAAGCTCTGATACCACTTGTTAATAATCAAATAAAATGAAAACCTTAATTTATATATACTGGAATCTTCTGATTAAAACAATGAGTAGAAAATTAATAGCGGAAGCATACCTGAATCCATTGAAGGAGAAACCTTACAAGAAGAGAACCCTTTGAGATGATCTTCCAATTCTAGCCACTAGATTCTGCGTCAACTTCTCTCTCAGAGGATTTTCAGAAATTGGAATGCGTCGTGGTAGAATGGGGACCATAACCTTATTTATAAACCGCTAGGGCAGTTCACAATAACCGCTAGGGCAGTTTTAACTTTATCATAATTATATTTCCGCCTCTCATAGAAATAATAATTATCTAATGGTATCTACACAATAATCTCATGACAATTATACCCTTAAGCCAATTAATCAATTATTAATTAGATCACTATATTTAGGCTTAATTAAATGATAGCACACACATTTTAATTATTTACATGTGTGGCCCAAATTATAGATTAATTACAAAAATTATTCTAACAATCTCTACTCCTCACTAGCAATCTAACCTTCTGCAGATGGCTCTGCCTCAGGGTTACATTGGAAACACATATTTCTCAATCAATCAATATTCATCACAGATTTAGCATTTACAAAGATGCATAAACACACACCAGAATGGAGAATCTATCTCTTCATTAATAAAAGTAAACTATACATACATCCAATAGAAACCTGGTTAACTTCTTCTTTGGCCTAAATCTCCTATTTGGCCATCCTCCCTCCACTCTGAATGCCCGTATTCTTACAATGATATCTTCAAAAGGAATTCGATGCTTCCCGTCTCAAACCCTAACAAGATCGCTCAATCTCTGGTAACTAATTCCTAAAATAAACATTCAATCCTCTCTCCCTCGTCACTCATCCCTGAGAGCTCCTTATCTCCATCGAATACTGCCCCTATTTGAGAGGTTGTTACAATGAATCACTACTACACTTGACACTTCATCATTTAACTAAATCGCTTATACTTGGCTAACACCTATCACAAATTAGAATTTTCTAAAACTATGTTGACTAACTATGAGAAAAACTCAAATATTTACAAAGAGTTTACAATTGACTTCTTATTGGGCTAGTGTTATGACCTTGAGGTCTGACCAGACTTTAGAGTTTTGATTGAGAGCTGAATGCTCCTGCATCAGACTCCCAAAGTAGAAAAAAAAAATCATGACTACCTAGTCATGTGTCTTTAACTTTTGTCTTCTTGGACCTCAAACCTTAGTTTGCAACTGTCCTTGGGCTTTACTGTCATCATTTCTTGTTGGTTGTAACCTTCCCGGATTCCAGACTTTATGCTACAATGCTCCACTGTCTTTTCCTTCATAATTCTTCATCTTCAATCCAATCTCACAATGGGTTACCTGCTTTACTATGATGTATATTTTCTTAAAAAACTTCATCAAATTCCACAACTCATCTACCTCATCATCCAGCCTGTTTTCGTTTGGACATCTGCTGCCCATTTGTGACTGGATTTGTTCTTGCATTTGTCCTTCACACGCAAGGATATAAACTTCCTCAAGCCATTCTATACTACTGTATACCTTCTGAAAGATATTCGAGACATCAAATTGTCTCCCCCACTGTTCTACAACAGATTTAAAGTTATCACTTTTAAAATTTCCAAATCTGATTTCTTCTATCTCAGCATTATCAATTTGCATAAGATCTTCTCTTTGTTTCAACTTTGTACATTCTCCTTCAAGCTGATGGTTGTTCTCTACTGCCACCCATACATCTTGAATTCCTCTGCAGACATTTCCGTCTTCAATGTTCATTTTCTGCTTCTGAACTTCAGCCTTACTTCCAAGAAGTAATCATACTCTAAATCCTTCACTGCAGTAACATATTCATCCTCTCCTTCCACTATGCTAGTAAACACATCATGAGTTTGAGAACTAGCATACACCTATGTCTCAACTAACGCTTGAGACACTCCTCCAATGTCACTGACTGTAATCTCACTTCTATCCTCAAGTTCTTCCAACAAATACTCTAGAAACTCAACTTCAATTTGACACTTCTCAAGTAATTCATCATGATGTTGATCATGATCTTCAACATGTCTTTCTTCTTCCTTGACAACCTTTAGTAGTTGTTCTCCATCACCTCTTTGAATAAATCTTGTAGTCAATTTGGCTTTATTCAGTCCTATGACTGGCTTCTCTTCAGTATGAGACAAAATTGTCCCATCTCCTTCTTCAACATACTCTTCATTCATGTCCTTCTGTACGCTATCTTCTAGAGTTATCCTTGCCCTATTTACTGCAGTAATATTCTCTTGTGTTTTCTCTTTATCAAATTCATTAACCAAATCCATCATCTTACCTCTTTGAGGCAATGTCTCCTCATTCTTCATCCGTCCTTTTCCACTAAGAAATTCATCAAGAAGTTCTTTTTGCTGCAACAATTCAAAACTTTCTTCATCTGATATACAATATTCATCATACTTCACTTCAAGAGCTTCATCCATCTTTAAGACAGTTTCAAAAGGCTTCCCCTCCCCTGTAAAACCTGCAAGCATACACCAAATGCTAATCATCAAGACACAAGGCTCTTTATCCTCATTTAATTTTTCTGACACCATCAATCCTTCATGCTTCTTTGAGTCTTCCACACAGTCCATGAGACTCACAATAGGCTCCTTTTAAACATCTCTATCTTTTGTTTCTGCTATAAGAAACTCATCTACATGCCCATTAATTGGAACTTTCTTGATATTGTGTTCATGAGGTAACTCAACACCTTCTATACCTGCATCCACAAACATTTCGTTAGTTTAGAAAACTTAAGGCCTTTCAACCCCAACTGATGCCTCTATCCTTGCTTGCTAGACCAAATTCCTTCAATGATTCTTGAGACTTTCATCAGGTCTCTCTTCTACATTCTCACTCTCTTCTTCACTAAGGATTTCACCTTGTTCAGGTCTACATATGCAACCCTCTTCTTCATGCTCACCCACTCTGATTTCTTCCCGGATAAATGGCCCTTGATTATGTATCAGCTACAAAGCAGACCATTTCACCTTCTTCTTTCTCAATATCCATCCATAGTACTGTTCTTCCTCACTTATTTGTAACAGCTCATCAACACACTTAGTCTCTCCTTGATCTCAACAATCTCTTTGTCAAATTCTTCTTTACTCATCTTCCTTCCCATGCCATTTACTTTGGCATTTTCCTTCTCTCTTATGTAGCTTCTTTCTAAACCTCTGCTATGACTGTCAGTAGTCATCTTCTTCTCTATCTCCATGAGCTTCTTCACACTCACTGTGAGTTGCACTAAGCCTCTGTAATAGCAGTCTACTCTGCTACAACTACCTCACCAAGATTTTCTTCCTGAACTTGGTATTTTGGCACCACTGGTCCTCTGTCTGGAACCTCCTGAGCACTCTTCTCTACTCCTTCTAGGCTTATGCATTCAACTCACCTTCACTTGAGAACATCTACTCGTCCTCCTGCATTCCAACCTCAGCTGGAATAATTAAGGTTCTACTGCCACACTTCTCTTTCACTTATAAATTCCTGCTTACTCCCTTTATCATTGCTTCAAAGCTGTGATCTTTTGTTGATATACTTCTTCAGCCACTGCTACCTGCACTTTAACAATGTTAAAATCAAATACCATTATCTACCAAATCTCAATGACCTGCTTCTCTAAGAACTTTGAGTTCTTAGCTGTCAATCTTTGCAAGATTTCTTCTACTACCAAATCCTCAGGTTACTTCAAACCCATTCTTTCTAGCTCTATTGCTTGGCTGGAACTGTCTTTCCTTGCCTGTAGTATCTTTGCTATAAATTTCTGTAGAGTCCCTTCCTATCACTTCCTTCAATGTCCAAAGTCTTCAATTCTTGCTTACTCTTCCAAGGAGTATTAGTGCTCCACTTGAACACCATACATATACTCTATTTGCACTATGTCTTCAATCTTATCTTCAAATGCCCTTTCTCCACTTTTTCCTGCGGGATGTTCCCGCTCTGATACCAAAATGATGCAGGGTCCTCACACCCCTATTTAAATTCTTCTATAAACTCCCTCTCTTTCTCTTTCAATCTGCAAACCTTCCAAAACTCTCATATATGCTACCATCTATGGCCCAACAATCATCCATATGTTAAATATATGACAAACCCAAACTACTATATTCACAAATTTAATTCAATAGTCAAGTTACAAGATTTCCAGGCACATTCCACTGGTCTACCCATAGAATCTCAATTTAGGAAATTGAACTTTTATGAAAACGTTCTCTCTTCTAGTACTGAACTTGATTTCTATGGGGAAAATAAAACGACGAGGGTTTCAAGTCTTCTTACTCATCTCTTTGCAACATGTACATTATTTTGTCAAGATGACTTCCATATCATTAAGTTCAGTTCTGAATTGACCCAACTTCAATGTCTCAAGTCCTTTGCAGTGATCCTAAGAGCACAAAATTGCACAAACAATAAGCACTCCCGATGCATATCATTTCTTTCTGCAAGTCGACCACAATTCTTCTGTCACAGGCATCCAGCTCTGGCCAACATTAAGAAGTGATTCTCTTTCTAACAACATAAAATAATTTCCACACCAATTCCAATGCAAGCAAGAATCCTATACTTCCTTCCTCCTAGTGACCATTCCCACTACGTTTTGTTCCTATAAACCAATAATGTTATCTGCCTCAAATCACCTTGCTTAAACGTGATTTGTTGTCGGGTTTCTCCTTTCCCACATCGCTTCAACACAGTCATTAAGACTACGTCTTTTCTCCCTTCATAATTGCACCCATTAAGATCCAGATTGCATAGCTTGGTCTATTCTCCCAATACTAACCAACATCTTTGATCATATGATTTTCTTCTTTCAAAAAATTGATTTCTCAATCGATTCTCATCAAATGGATTTTACCCCGTTCCTTAGGGCCAGAATCTCATACAGAGATTCTATCCAGCTTCTTCCTCTCAATGAGATCAATATCTCTACTCCTCACCACCAATCTAACCTTCTGTAGATAACTCTGCCTCAGGGTTACATTGCCAACACAGATTTCTCAATCAATCAATATTCATCGCAGATTTAGCATTTACAAAGATGCATAAACACACACCAGAATGGTGAATCTATCTCTTCATTAATAAAAGTAAACTGTACATACATCCAATAGAAACCTTATTAACTTCTTCTTTGGCCTGAATCTCCTATTTGGCCATCCTCCCTCCACTCTGAATGCTTGTAAGCTTACAATGATATCTACAAAAGGAAGTTGGTGCTTCCCTTCTCAAACCCTAACAAGCTCCCTCAATCTCTCGTAACTAATTCCTAACATAAACATTTGATCCTCTCTCCCTCATGACTCATGCATGAGAGCTCCTTATCTCCATCGAATACTGCCCCTATTTGAGAGGTTGTGACAATGAGTCACTACTACACTTGACACTTCATCATTTAACTAAATAGCTTATAATTGGATGACACCTATCACAAATTAGAACCTTCTAAAACTAGGTTGACCAACTATAAGAAAAACTCAAACATTTCCAAAGAGTTTACAATCGACTTCTTATTGGGATAGTGTCATGACCCTGAGGTCTCACCAGACTTTAGATTTTTGATTGAGAGTTGAATGCTCCTGCATCAAGAGTGTGGATTCCTTTCATGGTCGATGTATCTTGTTATGCTCAAATGCATCTTGATTAACATTTAAATAAGTTCCAGTTAAGTGGTGGATAACAAAAGACGTATGTTTATTAAATAACATTTTTTTATGTTTATATTAATTAGTTTAATGTTTATGATAGTTTAATGTTTATATTAAATAGTTTAATGTTTATCCTTTGTTTAACAACTAAGTGGTTTCCTACAAAACTAAGTGGTTG
Organism: Larix kaempferi; assembly: GCA_027924585.1. Lineage (NCBI taxonomy): Eukaryota > Viridiplantae > Streptophyta > Pinopsida > Pinales > Pinaceae > Larix > Larix kaempferi. The sequence goes on along the minus strand of BSBM01000047.1, from coordinate 31,233,855 downwards.
GCTACACCTATCCGTTTTCACCAGCCACTTTATTTTACTTGTGGCTATGCTATTTATTACACCGATAGTTAGTTATATGATCAGTGTATATATCTTAGAATTTGGGGTGGACTATCATCTATGATTTTCCTAGATTGCAGAAGGATGAAACAAGTGTATTGTTATGGTCTTGTTCAAAATTAGAATTAAACAATTATAAGAAAAATAAAAATAGCTTAGCATGGAGAACAATTAACAAATAACTTGTCCATTAAAAATAACTTATTACAACTTAGCATGGAGAACAAGTAACACGTAACTTCTCCATAGTTAAGTGATTGTGCTAATTACTTTTATAGATATGTTTTGAGGATTATTAGGTTAGTGGTTTATGGACTAAAGTCAAAATTAAGTGACAAAGTTCCAAAAATTAAAGTAAAACTATTACTTTTATTATACTTGGACTAAATTTAACCATAAAATATATGTTTATATTTTAAAATTTGAGATAAACTAACAAGTATGTTTACCATGTTTACAAGCTATTATTGTTTTCTGAAGATTGTTGGAGGATTTCCTACCAAATAGTTTTTGTGATTGCACCGAGTGAAACGGTGCTATACAATCCAATATGGGGAAGATGTTGTAACATGATGTAACGTTTGTGATGTAATGTTTGTTACTAACAAAATAATTAAAAAATTCATGTCCTCTCAAAAAATAAAAAAAAATATGGAAAGTATTTAAAAAAAATCCATGTTGGTTCATAAAATAAAGTATTATGAAAAGTAATTAAAAAATAGATGTTCGTTTATAAAATAAAAACTTAAAGCTTAAACCCGGATTTACCAATCAAGAGAGATCAAATTTCTTGAGTTTAAATTTAAAAAAAGAAATACAACTCAAAAAATTGGATCCCTCTCTATGATTGATAGATACGGGTTTAAGATGGATCTATGCTGGTTTTATGTCAATTAAGTTTTTGTGATTTTATGTCAATTAACTAGATGATGCCAATCTGTGAAGGTTGGGTATAAATATTTCAACCATGTAGGATAATTTATTAGGTCATCGGGTCATTTTTTCTTCCTAGTTTTTGAGAGATGATCCTAGCCCTGTAATTGATATTTTGTGCCGTGAAAGGTGATATCCAGCTGAGAAGCGAGGGCCTGTAACGTTCAAGTTTAAGAAAGAAAGTTGGGTATGTACTGATCACATGCCGATGGCATGGACAGTTTTATTCCTAAAGAATGGGAGTAAGGATGGGTTGTTATTAACAAGCATAGATTTATTTAAAAGGGGATCTACCAAGGGCTCTGAGAGATCAAAACTCTCAGAAGTGAAAACTCTTTTTTAGATTGGAAATTTTGATGAAGTGTTAATGCAATGAGTATGGTTTTAATTTATCTCATTTATGTAGTTTTATATATATGCCGTTTAAATTATTTGTATCCAAAAGATCAGAAACATGCTTGGAAGAGAATCGAGTGATTTGTTAAATATAGAAGAATGCATGTGCATTTCAATTGTCTACAACATATGTTATGGAGATACTGCTCATAACTAGCCACAACAACTCTATGATAAACACAGGGAGTCGTTCGAAGAGTATATCACCCACTTTGTTTTACGAGCTTTAAGGAAAGAGCATCCTGAGTTCATGTTGAGAAAATTTGTGAAGCACTAGGAAAATAACATCCAGATGGTCAGATTCATGTCAAGTTATATGTTCTATTATTTGGATCGTTACTTCGTGAAAGAGAAATTCCTCCCATCGTTAAGCGAAGTTAGATCCACTTCCTTCCGTGAGATGATCTATGATCACATGCGGATTCATGTGAAGAATGTCGTGATTGAACTGATTATTCGAGAATGCCGAGGACAACAAATTGACCGCTCTGTGTTGAAAAGTGCTCTGAATATGTTTGTGGAAATTGGCATGGATTTGTATCAGAATGATTTTGAAGCTGCCATGTTGGAAGATACTAGAGCTTACTATTCCGGAAAGGTTGCTTTATGGATGTAGAATATTCAATTCCAGAATTTATTGGATGTTTTTTGTGAAGTCAAACTTCTGTTGACATTTTGCTTTTCTGGATATATGGAAGCTATGGCTATATGCAATGAATTTTTATGGTGGGAGGTATCCTTGAGAGAGCTGGTTTTTTTAGTTGACAATCTGTTTGGCTGTAAAGTACTCTCCTTTACTGTTTTTGAAGATGTCAGTTTGATTCCTCGTAATAACCAGAGCGGCATGCGGCGATGTCCGTGACATGGCACAGAAATAGATGTTGCACATGCAGAAGGTGGAGATTTGTTATAGCACGATGATTCTAATTCTGGTGTCTTGATTCTTGTTCAAAGTTCTTAAGATTCGTAGTGCAAGAAGACGTAGCTTGAAACATAGTATGCATGAATACATTGACAAAAAAAAAATTGCATAATAAAAAAACAGATTACATACTTTTACATGTGACAATCCAGCACTTGCACCACACCAAAAAAACATAAGCATTTGTTTGCAGATGGGACGTAGCGAAAAGTCTAGTAGCTGATGAAAACCCTTGATGAAAGATGCCAAAGAAATGCAAGCATGTTGTTAGTTAAACCTAACCAAAAAGCATGAGAATCACTCTCAAAGCTATGGACAAAAAGATAGGCAAAGCAACCACGGAATTTCGTTGTGTCTACATAAAATAAACGGTTTTAAAGAAGAAATGAATGAAATATATTCTAAGTTGGGCAAGCGGGAAAAAATCCTAGTTTATATTTTTTTTCATTCAATGCTAAAGAGATCCTATGTGCATTAGAGAATAATGGCTTAAGCTTTTTTTATTAGAAAAAACATTTCATATGCTATATGCATGAGTAAAGGGACTCTGGAGAAAACGAGACCATACACAAGTGCATTTGCTTAGAATGTTGGATTTAAAAGCAAAAAGAAGGCTTAGAAGGAATTTTTTGTTGAGTGTTGGCACACCCTAGTTGTTGAAGCATCTATCCTCGACCTTATTCAGTTACAATCAGAAACATGAAATACCTGATTTCTTTATGGAAAATATAACTCTAAGCTATGGAATTGAAGAAAATTCAACAAGAAAATTCAATGAAAATTGAACAAGAAAATTCAAGGAACCAACACAAGATTTTTGGAACTTTAATATGAAGTCCAATAAGAAAATTCAAAGAACCAATACAAAATTGTAATGTCCCAAAAATAGCAAATATAAAAAAAAAAATTCCTTCCTGCAATAGTTGTTAATTTATAGCAAAAGGATTTATTCATTAAATCTAATATCACTAAAAAAATCCATACTTGCATGAAACAAATGTAGTCCTAAGACTTTCGTTTTACATGGTCTATTCTATGTGTGAGTTTAGAATTGCAGAAGCAATGTGGAACATAATATGATGGCATGTTTTAATTTTATTTGTAAATGCTAGTGCAAGGGTAGAAATACACTCCTTACTGTCTTAAGAAATCATGTGATTAAAGTTTGAATGTCTAATGTCACCTTAAGGTGATGAACTCCTTTGATGTCAGTATGTTGTTCATGTGGTGGTACTATAATACTCCAAGACAAGTAATTACATACCTCGACAGGGTTGCCGGGAGGTATGCGTGAATATAGTGGTTGCCGGACTTACTTATCATAATGCTAATGCCATTCTATACTTCTGTGTTTGCAGGTATATTCAATCTAAGAGTGCTATCTCTAAAAGGTTGGTTCCTATTTTACTATTAGTCCTATTTCATCAGGGTGAATGATAAGTTGTTAAAAAGTGGGTATCCCATTACCATGGGAGTTCACCACATAAATGTTTTCTCAATGTGAGGTTCACGACTAAAAGCTTATTGTAATTTAAACAAATGTGGGTGGGGTCAAAATTTTGCTATAGACTTGTACAAAAATCGAGCCCTTTGTAATTTAAAACAAGAGTGGTTGAATCCACGACTTCACTATAGACTTGCAAAAAGAATTGAACCTCCACTAGAGTGAGGTTGGTGTACTCTTTAATGCGTTTTTAATGAGTATGGAGGATAGCCTATCAACGAGGGTTTGGATATTGATTTGGGGTTTTCTATCAGTTATCCCTGTATTCGACTTGTTCTTCGTTTTTGGCTCTGCACTTCGTTGTATGGTTACGATGTGGTGTACTAACCCGAGCTCTGCTCGTGGTCATCACACTTGGTGAATGTTGCTTTCGGCTATGGCGTAAGGTGGTCATGCTTCTTACAGGTAAGGAAATAATCTCTATCTGCAATTGACATTTTTATCTTTCTTCTTCGATTTGAAAACACATGGTTGAACTAACTGATATTGTATGTCGTTATGACAGGTGATAAATGCTTTGGTATGGGAGCTGCGAAGATTCATGGTGTTGTAGGTGTGGCTAGGGTAATGGTAAGTCTGGCTTACCCAATCGTGCCCTATCTCCTGCACCTCTGGTGTTGTATGTATGCATTTGGCCTGGTTTTAGAATGAAGCTCCCGTAATCCCTTGGCTTACTGATTCACCTTGGGGAGTCTGTTTGGTCACCTATTGGTCGGACCAGGGAAATGAAGGGTTTGTAAATATAACTTGAGAGTGGAAAATACTCAGCTGGGATGTGATGTAAACCATCATTTTTAATGAATCTCGATCTTATTTTGTGGCTCGACATTTCATGTTACCTGTACCCTGTAACTTATGTTTTGGATGGAAAGGAATTATGGAATGGTTTGTAACGAACTCTAATGGTGAACTTTTGTATACTCTACATATTTATAAACTGCAATAACACTATACATTGGGGTTTTACTCCTGTATTGTGGTTATATCGATGTAGGAACATACTATGATCTATGCCCATTCTGGGTTAATTTGTTTCTTTCAGCTGCTGTGTAATGTGATATGTTAATTGGTAAAAAGAAAGGACTTAGACTTGATTCTCTGTATCTCTATCTTGTAACGTAGCTAGAATTTGAATGTTGGTTTCGTTCTCTGCTTACTTCCGAAGTTTTCTATTACCATGATACTTCTGTGCACTAAACCATTGCTTGTAAAACACGTAGGAGAATTATATGTGTTTCCTGTGCTTCTATTTGGGGAACGTAGCTAGGGTTTGAATAGACAAATCTCGATTTTATGTCTGTGTTGAATGAATGGGCACTATTTTAATGGGAGATTTGTTTTGAAATGTTGGTCGTACGTGAGTCCTGTAGGAGACCACTATGAGTTTTGATTTAAGGGAATCCATGGGGTTCGATCCTCAGCCTCTGCCTTCAATGGCATTTGCGTTTGTAACTTCCCAACACTTAAAATCGTTGTATAGTTGTACTGCACACCTAATGTAATTAAATTCTTGACTTGTAGAATACTAAGGCCTGTGGGTGGTAGCGATAGCTAATATGATGCGTATTCTTTTTATTGGGAAGTGGGTATGAGTATGTAATTGGAAAAGCACAGTGTATGCAATTTCAGTCCTATCTACTGTCTTTGTTTCGATTATATGGTTTTGAAAAAGAAAACTAAAATAGATCGGGAACATGGACAATATCACAGTCTTGGGTTTAGAATTGGAGCATATGGAAAATACTTACAAAAATAATGTCTGTGTTTTCGCTATAGTTTGTATAACTGGGTTTTCGAATGGTTTACATGATGTCTAACGATTTCTGTTAAAAGTTTGATTTCAATGGCTAAATGATTTTGTTTGCAATTTAAATCAAGGGTTTAGATAAGAGAAAATACATACTATAGACTTTGCTGAGTTAAATCAACAATTCGCATATTCTAACAGTTTAAGCCATACGAATGACTAGCAAAGACTAGTTGGCTAGTCCTGCTAGGAATGCCATTCGATTCTGGGAAATCTTGATTTAAAACTGATACTGAGGACATTTCTATTTTAACATTTCATTTATAAAAGGGATATAAATTGTAGGAGGGTTTTATAAACATTTCATACCTGCTGATCCCTATAGCTTGTCCTGCTGCTAATGACCTGCTGATCCCGGTAGCTTGTTCCTGCTGATACTGGCCTGCACACTCAGCCAACTAGTTACGAAAACTACTGACTCTTAGCTGACCTGATAATTGATCTTGGATTGGATGACTATGGGACTACCACGTTCCTCCCAACCATGATTCTGCAACTGTTCCTGGTTCAGTAAGAATCCCCCCGAGCTGGTTCTTACATGCAAACTGAGAAGTAGAGGCCCTAGATGTGTAGTTGGTTCAGAAATTTATGGGAAGAGTTCACTTTCTGGAACAGAGAGTTGTTCTTGGCATAATAATACCAAAAGAAAAAGATCCCCCAAACTGTAGTGTCGGTCAAGTTGAGTACGTGAATTTTTTTTTATTTTTTATTTTTAAACACAATTACGCAATACCGACATACTGCATAACTTAATAAACAAAGGTATTGCAAATTAAAATCCATTTAAATTATCAACAAGAACCCTCAAGTGTAAGTCGCGATGACTTCCATAACAATGTAATACCTTAAATCTATATTATCTCTAAAAGCTAATTTAATCATTACCTTAAAACAAATGTGTTGCCACACCAACTTTGTATTATTAATATTAAACTTACGGGCGTGTGCCACAATAACCTTTATGAACAATATAATGCATTTAACTATACTATCAATATATACTAATTTAATGTATCTACCTTCAATTAATTACATACATCCTAAAACTAACTTGCACATTATCAAGTTATACATCCATTTTATTCTTCTACAAATACATCACTATCTATAACTTTACAAATGACAGTCCTTAACCTTAACATTCAAAAAGATATGTAAATGTTTACAAGATCTATATTGTTCCTAAAAACTTTCAATCCTAAGGTTATAACCCATCACACAAAATTCTTTAACACTCATCCCTTATCTACCCATCATATTAAACAAACATTTTACATATTCATCCCTTATCTACCCATTATATCCCTATAATATAATTGAACACTTAATTCTTTAATACATCATTGAAATTAACATTCGGTTATAATGTTCCACTTCTACCATAATATAATTATTACATAAAGGTTACAATAGTGGAGGATTAAGATTACATGCATGTGACATCAAGAAGACGACAGGTCAAGAGTGAGTAGAGAAGTAACTCCCAAAACATCCATCACAACGTTCACAAAACAACTGTCATTAAAGTAAAGTATCTATTAACAAGCTGGCAGCATCGGAAAGACGACAGGTCAGGAAGGAATAGGAATGTAAATCTTTTTTTTTATAACATTTAACATCTTATTCGGTGACATCCATAAATAATCTGAGATAATAACTCAGGCTCAGAATACTGTAAGTTTTGAGATCGACTAAACTTCAGATCTGGATTTCTCTACTAATTTTTTTCTTTGAAATTAAAACGCCAATACACAGAAAAATGCAAAATCGGATTCGATGCTGTAAATCTCAAGGGATTGAAATACACAACTCAGAACAAGTCTGCAAGTAAAGGATGCCAAGATTTGATTATTCAAACTAATTTTTCTTTGAAATTAGAATTTCCAATACTCAGGATAACGCCAAATTGGATTCGATGCTGTAAATTTCAAAGGGTCGAAACACACAACTCAGAACAAGTCTGCAAATAAAGGATGGCAAGATTTGCTTCCATATTGGGTAGCGTTTCAATCACCGACGGAAATGAAAGTGTTGTAACTGGATCTGAATTCCAACGTTGTCGATAATTAAAAGACTGACTTATAATTGGATCGAGCCATAAAAGATTCAACATATCATCGGATCGATCTCGATTGAAATGAAGATATTGTGATAGAATCTGAAGTCCAACACCGTCAATAATCAAAAGACTAACTTATAATTGCATCGAATCATAAAAGATTTACTATATACCGTCCGATCGAACTCTGTCATTGACAATACAGAGTCGTTCGCTGTCGTTTAGCTTGATTCCCCATTGAACCAACGTTATAATAATCCAACGCTGTCATTAATTGAAAGATTGATTTATAAATGGTTCGAGCCATAAAAAGATTTAATGTATAAATCATCGGGTCGATATACCATCAGATCGAACTCTGTCATTAACAATACAGAGTCGTTCTCTGTCAATTAGCTTGATTCCACATTAATTTCAGAAATCGATTACAAACGTGGAGTTGATCACAGTTCTTTTTAAATGTCAGGCTCAGGTTTAGATCTACATTCGATTTGACTTGCAATAGTCAGATAAAGTCGATCTCGTTTTTAATACACAAGTTGCAGAAAGGTTCTGAGAATTAATTAAAGTCGAAAGTAGATTCTGGAGATGCTAGAGAGAGTGGATCTACGCAGGATAAAAATGACAGTGAGTCATTCTATTCAGATAAAAAAAAATGCCAGAAAGGCTGCTATAATTCAACACTATAATGCAACACTACAATCTAAATGAATTTGGGGATCGAGCTCTGCAACTGAGATGCAGAGTCGATCTCTGTTCTTATATTCTACTAGAATTTAAATTTTGAGAGTGATATAAGACTGAAATTTAAGGCTATAATACAGTATTAAAAATCTAATTGTATTTGGGGATCGAGCTCTGCAATTGGCATACAGAGTCGATCTCTGTATTAATTCATTTGAGCAATAAAAATTTAACTGCAAATAATAGATCTATAAATAATTCATAGACGGATCAATACAAAGTCCTGGAAAATCGATTTGTAATCTACTTGACAGATCTACAAATAATTTCATAGTTGGATGAATAAACAGTCATGAGAAATCGATCTACCTTCAGGGATCGAGCTCTGCAATTGGCATACAGAGTCGATCTCTGTATTAATTCATTTGAACAATAAAAATTTAACCGCAAATAATAGATCTATAAATAATTACAACCATAGCACTTTATAACAGAAACAGAATTGCACCTTCCAGCTATAAAATAAGGATAATCGTAATGCTTGATAACAAAACAGAAATCAGGAATGTGCTTTCCAATCAACAAGATAATAATGACTGTAATGCTTAATAACAGAAATAAAAAAAGTGCTTTCCAGCAATACAAATAAGAACCTGTAATGGCGATAGCTCCAAATTGAAAGTGAATCCTCTCGTTTGCCGCGGCTCCAAATCTGCCTTGATCACCACGGTCACTGAAGGACACCTCGGTTAACCACCCAACCACTCTGGAAGTACTCTTCTTCCTTCCAGACCCCCGAGCTAGTCGGGCCGTAGAGTTCACACACGTATTTCAGAAATTCAGCTTGGGATTCCCCTCCCACCAGGATTTCTTAGCCAAACCCTTAGATAGCAGCAAGTCCTTGAGGCAATTGAAAATTACGACAATCGTCCAAATTATGGGCCCTTTACCCATTCCTTAAGCTTTCCTTATAAAGGGAAATCTCTTGCGACACATGTCGCTTCATGCATAATTAAATATTTTTAATTATTTAATTATTTAAAACACTCACCCATCCAAGTGTCAGTTTCTCAAGGAAGTGCACCTACATCCCTAAGTTTGCTCTAGTTTGTCCCCCAGATATTTTAATCAGCTCCTAGCTTTTAGTTGACTAGGTGTCTAATCTATTTTGCTCCTAAATAATAATTTCTATTATTTTAAATGCTCAACAAAAGTAACTAATCATGTGCAAATGTCTAAGCTATTGTTATGCATTTGCTAAGTAATAATCTAGAGTTATTCTCCTAAGTTCCTATGCATTTTAATTTAACAATCAAATTCACTAGGATCACGGTGCCGCGTCGTTGGGATCCTGGTTCCTTAATTTTTAATTCTCTGACATGGCACCACTCCGTCGGGTCCAATCATCCATGGTTTCCATTCCTTGGCATGGTACCCCTCGTTGGGTCCTTGCGTCCATTCTTTCCGTTCTCGACAGGGTACCACGTCGTTGGGCCCTTCTGCCACCATATTTCCGTTTTGACTTGCGGGAACTCTTGTAGGGATTTTTAGGAATCATTACCATCCATCCTCCGTCTACATGCTATCTAGGGACTAATGGCGCTGAGGAGTGAGTCCGTTCTCACTGCGCGCCCCTCAACTCGTACGTGACCAGCTCCGTCGTGGCCCACCTCGTACGCCCTCACGCATTCCTCTTGAGCAAGCGGATCAGTGCTTATCTGCTCATGCGTGGTATTCTCGTCGGAAGTCGACATCGTCGTCGCTCCCCTTATGTGTGATTTACCCGTACTCTACGGCCCTTCATGTTCCTTTGTGTGTCCGTTGGTGAACCGTCTCACTTGCTTCTACACACACTTCTCACAACAAGTTATTAGTAGTACTGTCCTCAATAATCATCATCTGATTTCTAAATCTAGTATTGTTAAACATTTATGATTTATTCAAACTTCTCATTCATCTAATCAATTATACATTTCGTCAACAATCACATAATCATTGTATAGCTAGTCGTTAAGCATTATCCATCAACATAATTTTCCATAGTCATAGCTAATCGTTTAACATATGCAATTATTCAATTTACATCAACAGTTCAAATACACATACTCAAAGATAAGGCCCAAAAGGTTATTTAATTAATGTTTCAATCGGTCGGGTCACTCAGCAGGTGCCCTCAATGTCTACAAAAGTCTAGGGGCACTACACAAACTTTGGGTTCTGTCCTCCTTAAGTAGGACAAATCTTGAATTAGGACTGTTGGAATTTACTGGTTTCTTTAAAATTATTTAGATTATAAAATCATATCTGTTTACTTAACTGCTAGTTATTTTGGAACTAGGACTTCTCACTTTGTTTGGCTAAAGTGTTTTTGATATTTAATCTTTGTATAATAATAATAATAATATAAAAGAAATTAAAATCCTGTCTAAATATTAATAACTAATAATTAATAAGTGGTATCCCACTTATGTATAAGTATACATGTAATAAATAACCATAATATATATTGAAACTCCTAAATAATAATACTTAGCTTTCTGGTCCTTAGCATTTTGTTTCACATGATGCTTCTTTTAATTCTTTTTAAGGAAAGGGTCCACTTCTTTGGACGGTTTCGGTAAGCTAGTAAAGGCACCTCTAGTCTCTCCCTTTGCATGTCAGATTCCCTCGTTTTAACATGGTAGTTCCTACAGTATTTGATGATAATAAGATTTATTTAATCAAGTCGAATAGTTGTGATAAAACTCATAAGTGCTATTCAGAGTCCTCCCGACTCAACACTTGAGAGCTAGTAACCCCGAGTGCTCTTCAGATCCTTTTAACTCAACACTCTCACATGGGCATTATGCTAGTGAAATTCCAGAGCCTTCGCTCAACACTAGAGCTAGAATGTGTTTGTGAGGCACATTTAGGATATTTAAGTGGCCTCGGATCCGGTAATCATTTCTTTCAAGCTTGGAGTGCTCCAGGGATTATGCCCAACACTCAACGTACATTGGGGCTTAAGCCCTGTATGTAATAAGAGTCCTCTAGATACATCGGGGCTTAGACCCAATATATAGGTCATTCGTGTGTTTCTGAGTCCATGCTCAACACACTACAAAATCAACCATATGAATCATGCTCTGCATAGTATAATGTAACAAAAGAGGAAAACTCAGTATATCATAATTTGTAACAAATTCTCATAATACAACATAGTTTATTCGTTCGGGCTTTCCTGCCTCGTATATATATCCAAAAATGAAACAATCAGGGTCCATGCCCAATATATCAACTCATGAAAGCATAGATCAAAACATACTAATGTTATGCTAAAATAATAAATCACATATGCTGAGTGGCCCAATATAACCTCATATCATAGTTAGTCAAAAAGTTGGGATATTACAAATATTTCAACAACTTTAATATGAATTCTGTCTATCTCCTAGCTTAGCAGTTAATGCATGACATAACAAATAGCAGTAGGGCACGAATGACTTTGAAATATCTATCACCATGTGTAGTAGCAATATATATATATATATATATATATGTATGTATGTATGTATGTATGTATGTATGTATGTATGAAATGTATAGGAAAAAGGTCTGAGCACACTGGAGGAATTGTACAAGCGTTGTTACTATAAAACCCATATAAATTTGCTTTTATACATTTTATCAAATTCGGAATTCGAAGTTTGCAAAATATAGACAAGCATAGTGTATGAGGAGTTAACTAGTTATAGCCAAAATAACAAAAAAACGGTTTTGCAAGCTATCACTGTGTGATAGTAATTTTGTTATGGTGTTGTATGCATCAAGCACGAAAATGCATTGCACAATGAGTCTTCGAAGATGAAAAATTGTTGATGAAATGTTGTTTTTGTATTGCTCTTGTGTAGTCAATGCAACTATTCGGAAACATTGTTGCAGTTGTGGAAATTTCATTGTGTAGTGGAACACTTCATCTTCTGTTTCAAGTGCGCATTCTAGACAATGTTGAGGTCTGAACAGTGTGTTTTGTTTGCAGATTATGCAATCTGCCAAGTTGTTAGGAATCTTTTTTGGTAATTGGTGCAGATTTTGAGAAATGGCGGCGTGAAATAATTTTTAGCTTTCAATGTTCCATGTAACTGCATGTTGCAGGTAGTCAATACTAATATATTTACAAATCTGGAAAACCACAGCCTTTCTATGAAAAAAATTTAGCAAATTTCGACAAGAACATGAGAAGGCACCAACACATGAATGCATTCATATATAACAATATAATATAACAATATTATGATCTAGTGGACCATAATATTATAAGAATCTTATAATCTTACGATCAGATGGACCTATAAAAAAATGACATCCAAGCAATTGAAAAATTAAAGTCAAAAGCACTATAATTCCAACTGTGAGCATAAGCAGTTGACCTGATACACATGCAAGGATCCACAGTTTTTATTCATAAGCTACAGTTTGAACAAATAAATCATTGGACTGTGAAATTGTCTATAGCTAGAAGCATATTTAACTATGAATATTTATTGTTTGTAGCTACCAGGGAAATCAATCCATGCCTTTCTTGCAGCATACAACGTTTACACACAGTAACCAGGGAAAATATAGGCTATACAAGTTTGAGAACAATAGTGTTGGTTCAAGTACAACAAACTGTATTTTACAGAAAGGAGACTAGAAACAACGAAGGCCATAGGAAACAAGAGTTACAATGTATGCCTCTATCAATTTTCATTTAGGAATGTAGTTTATTGTTTTTTTTCCAAATAAAACAAAAGCAGTTGAGATGATATTTTTAGAACTGATATCTAAGAACCAAGCCATTGAACAATATATCTATACTCTTGGAAAAAATTTGCAAATTGTGAAATCAGAGTTGTAACAACCAAGCAGTAAATAGAGCAGCTTCCAATACACCAAAAAATAGTTGCATAGAAACATCTAGAAACATTCATATTATGAATTATTTATTTTAATTTGTAGACAAAAGCTACCTCTTTAAGTCGATAGCAAGCAAAATTTAGACAATAGCGGCCTTTGAGGCAAAATTGTCTCCTACGTCTAAGAACATGAGGCATGAATCAAATGAAACCTTTCCTAACTAACCTTCTTAAATCACAATTAGTAAAGCAATCAAATAATTATAATAGAAAAGTACAAAACAACAGTTTATGTGATGATAAAAAAAGGAAGCTTCATAATCACTAGATTGATTTGTTGATGCTCTTGGGATACGGAAGGAGAAAATCAAGATATATAGAGCTCTTAAAATTATAATTTTGGGATATGTGCCCTTAAGGTGCTTAGTGAATTGATGCCTCATAGTAGAGAACACACCAAGGGGAGCAAAAAATCTGGACACATAGTATATGGCATGAAACCTATGGATCTATTTGGATTGTTGCAAATAAAAATAATACAAGTGAAAAACATCTGCAGCATTGAGATCTTCAAGAAACTATGGGTTTCAGCATCTACTAAAGAACAAGAAAATGTGATCCTAAAGGAGTAAATTCTTGATTTCAATATATTAAACTAGGCACCAATGAAACTGATTCTTGAGTTCAATATGGAATTTGATGTTGGTCTGCAATGACTGGTTCTGTTGCGACTATGTTCCTTTAGTTACGAAATCCACCAATCGATGGAAAGTACTGTGAAATGCACAATGGATTGTGCATGGAAAGAATATTGTGCACTATTTGGAATCAATGTAGTTCTATACTACCCTCGAGGCTACCTGTTTTTTCAGTCGTCATCGAACCCGTTTCAACCATGACAAGCACTGCATCGAGATCTTCAAGAAACTATGGGCTGTAGCATTTGCTAAAGAACAATCAAATGTGATGCTAATAGAACAAATTCTTGATTTCAATATTTTAAACTAGGCACCAACGAAACAGATTCCTGAGTTCAATATGGAGTTGGATGCTGGTATACAATGACTTGGTCTGTTGCCACTGTTTTCCTTTAGTTACAAAAACCACCAATCGATGGAAATTACTATGAAATGGACAGTGGATTGTGCATGGAAGGCATATTGTGCACTATTTGGAATGGATGCAGTTCTATATTGAACTGGATCAATGCCTAGGCATGATTTTGAAAAATAGACTAAGCCTATGCACCCAAAAAAGAAGACACAGAAACTTGATGTTTCCCATTTCCTATAGACAAAGCTGTTGGACTCAATTTTGCTGGGTCAATAATAAGCTATTTGTTTAATGCACAAGTTACTATTGGGCTGATTTTTTTTTCACAAATTTAAACCATATGATTTTGACCTATAGAAGCGATAGACTTTTACCAATCTTCTTTTCAATGGAAAATTCAAATTTGATATGATGTAAGTGCGAAGAGTTCAATCTAAAATTTCCTATGAGTGGGAGGAGTTTGAATTGTGAATTGATCCAATATAAGCGAGGCCAATATTCATTTTTTGATATAAAATTCCAAAAGTCATTTACGTTCAAGGTTGCTAGATTATAAATATCAAAATACATTTCCAGAATAATCAACTATTCCAGGGCAATTGCAATGAAGGGAGTCTGCACTTGCCTTTGTATTTGATTGCACTAGAGCTAGCAAGTGTTCCTTTGCATAATCGTCATTCATCACATCAACAAATGTTGCTTGTGAAACACGCAGAAGATGTGAACCTGTTGCACCATTTCTATCGATGTTCTTAAACATGTACATGGGTGGTATTTTTGATATCAATTCTTGTGTATCTTAAAGAAAAGGTCTCTGTAGCTGTCAGGCAGCTGCAAATACAACAAAATAAAATTTGTTTTTGTTTGTTAGTAAAACCATTGAAACAAGAAAATGCATGTTCCAATTGCTGGCTACAATAGAAGTTGACGGCAACTAGTAGATCAAATGAAATCAAACCTTTGCAGTGTCCTGTATCTTTTCTCCATCTTTGACACAAAGCTCATAGTTCTTGTTGTCTTGTTCACATGCAATAACGAGTGCTGCAACAAAAGCAACCGAGAAAGCATTTGTTGACATTGACAAAGCATGTATTGTTGTATCTGGTGCCAGTTTGCATTGCTAACAAACCTAGGGAATTGTTTCCACAGTAGTCTATTGATGCAGAAGGATGCATTGTTTTGCATCTGCTCTATCATAGGTTCCCTTGTTTCTAGTTATGAAATTTGAAATTCGTACATAGCTTCCGGGTGAGAAATACTTCATGAAAAGTGAGACAAGGGTATTGTTCATGTTGAATGTGACTGTCAATTGACCATCTCTGTCGACAAGATCAACATGTGCTAACTTGGATTTGTTTGGGGAGCTTGAATTCTTGTTGCATGTTGGTCCGTACAAGGCAACCACATCGCCTTCAAATACATTTGAATGTGTTGGAAAAGACAGTTCCATTATACTGCATGCTTTGGTTGGCATTTTTTTTGCTCTGGAACAAGTGGAAATATTGGAAATTATGTTCAGATACTTGATTTTTAGAAATAGAGGGGAAAAAAATTGATTCATGTGAGAAAAGTGGAAAGTTGCTTCTGCATAGTGAGTTCAAAGTGGTATCACCTTTTTGAGATATCACTGGGAGACAACTCGGGCATTCTGACTTCAGGATTGCTTGAAGTACCGGTTTTTGCAGCCATATTGTAGGTGGTGAATTTTTGCAGTGGCTGCAAATGCAGTTTTTTTTTTTAGTCTAGCTTCTGTGCATGGAACGATTGAAATTGCTTGAGGCAACAAATGCATTTTTTTTCAGTAGTAAACATTTGCAACATTAGATTATAAATATTTTGAGGGGGATAGAAAGACAAATAGCATAATGATCTGTCCAATAGACTTCAAAAATCTATAGTTTGACATGGTCAGATGGAAAGGTTGTCCACAAATGGTCAAGCAAGGAGCCATAAGTTGTTGTTGCTTGTGTTGTATGCAAAGAAAAATTATTGCCATGCATAAAACAGAGAAATGCATTTTGCTTGTTGCATAGTTGCAGCATGTCAATGTTAAAGTCACCAGCAAGGACGATATATTCATTTTGATAATTGTTTTCTATGATATAAAGAACAAGTGAATACAGTTGTTCAATTGGCATGTGCAGTGCAATATAGATATTTGCTAGAGTGACAATAGTGTTGTTAACTGGAAACCATAAGATTATTGCTTCAACAAAGTATGTTGCATATGTGAGTTGTTTCTGAATAACTATTTGTTTTCTATAGCATGTTATTAGACCATGGACATTGTATATAGATTGACAGGAATACTTTTCTTCAAGGAGAGAATTGGTTGGAAGTGATTTTGTATGTGTTTCTTGCAAACACATTATATCGGATTTCATTATGTCATAGCCATTGACAATATTGTCGATATGTAGCGAAATACTTCTTGTGTTCAATGAGAATAAACGCAAGTGGTCTTTTTTCTCAAATGACAGAAAGCCATATTGGAATTGTAGAGCTACGTCTTTCTGGAGCCTGTCTATTTCCATGGAAACTTTATATGAGCAACAAAAATTCTTGTGTTGTAATTTTTTTACAAGGTATAAATGGTCCATGTCTTTAATACATGACAATGTAGTATATACCAATCCATTTTGGGTGATACCTTTTGGATCAAATTCTAATTTGTCCATTGTAAGTCCTCGTGACCTATGAATTGTTCGTGCACATGCTAATCGGATCAGGAATTGTTGTCGAAGTATATGTTTTTTACCTATGGATTCCATTTGCCTAGTTATTCATGTGATAGGAATCCATGTACAAGGAGTGCTTGATGCAAAGTGATTTTTCATTTTTGCTCATTGCATTGCACCAGCTGATGGTAGGATAAATTCAATCCAGACTATGTCAATTGCATTTGACGTAAAGCCTTTGAAAATTCCTTATGCACCATTTACAAGCCCATCATCTATTGCAAACTCCCCCCCAACCAGTTCAACAAGCATATTTTGTTTCAAGACAATTGCAAATGGCAATTCCATTTGGCCATTTTGATACAAGTTGAATTCTATCGTGTCTATTTCCTTGTCGATCGATTGCAATGTACATGCTTTTGTTTGGGAAATTTCCAACATCTTTTTGTTGTGTTCATCAACATCCTTGTTTCTATAAAAAAGGAAGGGGACTGTCGGATCATTTGGAGGTTCTCTATAGCAATGGCTATTTAAGAATTCAATGTCAACATCTGTTTGCAAGTTTATTCTGATTCTATTCAAGATTGAAATGAAGGTTGGGTCTTCTTGTCTCATAAATTGCGTGAGATGAAAGCATTTGATGTTATGTTTCTAGAAGCTATAAGGAAATCGATGTGAGCTAACATTCACTTGTTCAAATACCCAAGAATCTTTGACAAGTTGTACTTGACACAAGTCTCCGCAGAAAATAATGTCCAAATTTCCAAATGGAGAATTGGGAGTATGCATAATTTCACGTAATATTTTGTCAATGCTCCAGAGCATTCGACTGCCAATTGAAGACACTTTGTCAACTAGAACTAGTCGCAACTATTCAAAACCCTTGGACAATAGGTCCACTGAGTTACAGCTTACTGTAAGCATGTTTTTCAATGTCAAAGGCAAGTGAAATGCACCGTCACACCATCAACATTCTGTGTAGCTCTTCCAATAAATGAAAGTATAATGCCTTTTTTTTTAAGAGGATCGCTACAAAGGTCCATGTTGTGTAAGTGAAAAATCCCATGGTAAATTGCTTTTGCAACAAATTTTTTTCTTGTGCTGGTGGGGCCAGTCACAAACAAATGAATCGGTGTGGTTGGGCTGGCTTTCTTTCTCATTATGATTTCTTTTACTATTGCTTGTTGTTCTTTTTCAAGTTTTTTCCTAATGGAAAAGTAGGCTTCGTTGCTAATGCTATGGGGAAGTTTCATAGTTTTAAATGCATTTCCAGAACCAGCCGCGACTTTCTTGGAGAATGTTCTATGCGGAAAATCATTTTTAATGTCATTTCTATCAGACAAAGAAATGCCAATTTGCTTTTCGCAAAATGTTTCTCTAATAAAAAGATGTTCATTTTTCGAGTCAATTGTCTTGGTGACTATGTCAATGTCACCCCAAGCATTTTTTGATTTAGCTATGAAATTTTGTTCAATTTGTTCTATGGATAGCCTATGTGGCGGGTATGCTTTTGTCCATGTTTCTGTAGTTTTTTTAGAACATTTTCATTTTGTCGAAAGGGTACAAACAACATCATGTTTTCTCTATAGAAGTTCTCTGGGTCTTTGTGCTCATTGTATCGAACATAGCGTATGACTGCATTTTTCTTTCTTTTTCTAAGGCGTGAGTTATTGCATGTGTAACAAGAGAAAAACTCGGACAAAGTAATATGTTCAAGTTCTAAAGGTCTTGTAGTGTATTTTTCAATAAGCAATGGGCATAGATTGTTTTTGGAGTCATCTGGATCTTGGGCCAAAAACTTAGGTTTTTTCAATATATAGGTTATTTTTTCAACTAGCCCTGTATTAATAAATATATTTTTCCTAGAACTTGTGTATAAAGGCAACAAAAGCACAATAGAAATCGCTTGTCGAATGGACATTTGTTTCATGTTCAAGAGCGCATTTCCAAGTTTGCGGATTGTTTCAATGTTGCCATCATTATCAAGAAGACATTGTTCTTTTATTTTTTTCAAAGCAGTTGTCATTGTGCGATCCATTTTTGTAATCTAAGAGCTACAGTAAGTTGTTGCAGCATAAGCATCAAGGATGAGTTGTGCATCTGTATTTGCATTCCAAAGGGATGGTATTTTCTTGGAGAATGCATTGATCCAGACATCAGATGGGTGTCTTTTTAAAAGCAAAGTAGGGTGTTTCAACACTAAATGAATAAGAACTAGGTATTCATCCCTTGTTATGTTGAATTCTGAAAGGAACATATTGAAGGACACAGTACTTGGAAAAGTCTTTTGTTATAGAACTGGGAATAGCTCCTTTGCTTTGTGAATTGTTTTCTCATCGGCATTTTCTATAGGTTGCAAAATGGTAGTTTCGTCAATTGGAGGAAAAGGAAAGTTGAATCTACAGCTAGAATATCAATGTTTTTTGCAACTCTTTGTATGATGATGTGTTTGAATCTTGGCCTCCAATTCTTCAGAAAGAAGCAAAGAGTTAGAAGAGAGGTATTTATCGACAAATGTTGTGACATTTGTATCAGATGCCTGGCCATATACAGGGGCATTTTTTGTCCATAGAAAAGCATGGTCATGCTCATTGCCTCTACTTTGGAATTCAGTGATGAAAAAGTAGTCTATCACTTCTCCAAATAATTCATTGTTTGCTAAAATCAAAGATCGCATTGCCGACATCCTATTCCTATAATAACGACTAAAAATCATTGGATTTTATTTTAATAATGTTTCAATTGTCCAAGTAGTGTCTTCTCTACCAATGTTGGAAGAAATCCTATCTTCAGCCTTTTTCAATGCATTGCAAAGAGGAATCCAAATATGTTCAACACTAGTGAAAGTGACAAAGAAAGTGGGCAGGCCAAGTTGTTGAATCATTGTGAAGACATCTTTTCTTATATGTTCAGAGTAATCAGAAGATGTATCTATGCTTTTTAAACATTGGTAAGCAATTGGTGATTTTAATACTTTTTGAAGGTTTGCTTTATATTTTACGTCCTTTGCAACTAGAGGTTTTCCTTGTAGTTCTCCTTTTCGTATTGAAATCCATGCAGAACCTTTGATTTGTTGAATCAGAACATGCACTGCTTTGAAAAAGGTGTTTGTGTTGTGTCTGGCAAAGTCTCTTGACACATGTTGCAATTCCTAGTGAGACATTGGCTGGTAGGTAAATTGATTTATGATATCTCCTAGCCGATTGTATCCAAAGAACAATGAAGGGAAGTTTCGTTCTTCAGAAAACTTGTCTTGGAAGATGCCCAATGGTTGAAATCCCTCAGAAGGTGCAATTTGTATGATCTAGTTTTCCAGGTCCTCTATTTGATGAGATTGCCCATAGCTGTGAACCATTATTTCATTGGAAAGTTCTAGGTCTATTTCAGCGTCACTAAATTCATCTGTGTCTATATGTATTGAGGGTTGGTTGATTAGCCCAATTTTTCTTTAGACAATTTCCCCCCACCCATGGTCAATAGTAATGTTCTCAGATTTGTAGAGTGGATTATTGCAAAGGTCATTTAATGCAGTCATAACAACACAGGGGCGAACATTTCTAGAAAAACAAGCACTCTTGTATTCTAGTTTTCTTTTCAAAAGCACTGCAACTGTTTCTAAATCTTTGAAGCTTCTAGGAAAAGCTTTTTGTATCTTGTTCAAGTTTGCAGGAATATTAATAATTGTTCCTGTGAGTGCAATTTGTGCTCTTTTGTATCCCAATGGTCTTATTTGAGCAAAGGCTAGCCTTGGTGACACCAGTCTTTCTTCCAGTGGCATTAGAACTATGACAAAATCTAGTTTTTTATTGCGATGAATTTGTGAAGGAACTAGAAATACAGTTATCTTTTCATTATGAAGGCTATTCTTGCATTTTTTGCAAATGTCCTGATTTATGCCAATTGTCTTCGATCTGTTATCCATGCACAAGGTTGCATAGTTTTGCATTGTGTTTTGTCAACTTTGTCAATGTTCTTTTTGAATTGCAGTTATTACGAAGATAACTTCCTATGGCTTGGGGTAGACCACAACAGACAGCTGACTACTAGAAAATTACTCAATTCCCAATATAATGCTATATAAATGACAATGCTAAGATAAAGGAGAAAAGACCAACCTTCTACCAGATGTTCGATGTAGATCCCCATTGAGCTTTCAACTTCTACACTTGGACCTGTAGATTAGCCTCAACAACAAGTACAAGCAAGTGCATATAATATGTGAAAGACATTAGCATAATCAATAGCATGATCCATGATATAATAAGCAAATATAACCCAATGTAATTAAACAATATTCAAAATATCATTTTGGACGAGAAAATGAGTATTTCCATTAATAAATAACAAGAAGTACAATATACGACCTCTTATCGGCAACCAATCTAAACCAAGAACTGGGTCTCTCCACTTGTGCCTCCACCACTTCAATCCTCCATGTAATGGCAAACTCAAACTAGGATAGGAGTTTTTTAGGTGAACATAAGGAGTTCACAACAACAAGGATCAATGAGTGTAGACTCAAGTCACGGCAAAAATCCACTAGAGTTATCTTGCTCTTTCTTTCTCCCCCCTTCCATATGCCATATGTGCTCAATATATAGCCTTCCAAAGGTAAGTGAAAGGACACATCGAGGCGTTTTGGGAAAAATGGAGGGCCAAAGGTCACCCTAAGACCGCGTTTTGGGAGTAAAAAGTGATTTTCTAGTTATTTTTACCATTTTACTTGGCACCCGTGGGCTATAGTGGAATAGCTCGTGTGTATGCTGGCTAAAGTGGAACAGCTAACGTACAGGAAGAAAAATAGGGAAAAAGTGTTTCTGAAGGACATAAAGTGAATCTGAGTTAGTGAAATGGATCCTGAAGGCCAAAGAGTGTTGATGCTCACAAGGTGGAAAATTACGTTGTAACAGTAATGTCTCACAGACAATGCAAGAATGTGTTTGTGTATCTTGAATACTAGTCAAATAAGCTTTTATTGTTGTGTGAGGTTTTGGATATTTTTCCGTCCTAGCTGAGAGAACATGATTCTATGTTCTTATTCTTTTCTTAAGATTGCACAATGTTTCCTTTTTAGGTACGTTGTTTTTATCAAAGGCTCTTGTTGTTTTTTGTGAAATTGCTATTGAGACATGCTCTAATGTAGAGCCATGTTCTTTTGCAATTTTGGAGTTGTTTTGTTGCATTATGCTAGTTGCATTGCAAATTTCCTTTGCTTGTGTACATCTATATATGTCTACAAGGTGGTTGGATTGAATCAAATTGGTTTGTTTTTCTTTAATCAGTGGCCAAAAGTGCACATGTGAATTTTCACTAGCAAAATGCATTAGAAACATTGTATTCAAAGAGCCATTGGATGGTTGGAATTTTTGTGAAAATGTCTTCTTTTGCGTGCTCCAAATGTCTATGTTGATATTGAAAAATTCACTTATCCATTGCAATGCAAATGCATTGCCTTCTATTCTTCCTTCTCTATATAGCATCGAAAGGTTTACGACAAAGGATTTTGGATTGACAATACATTGCTCTTCCATGATGCTTGTATGATGTAGATGTTTTCTGAAGCAACCAATCTCTCTAATATCATTTACATTATAACAATTGCCAAATTTGTGTGCAATTTATTTTCATAAAGAAAGGACATCAAAATTCGGCACAATGAGTCGTGGTAGTTAATGAAAACCATGTCCTTTGGGAGAAGTTGTTGTTTAGCCAATTCTTGTTGGATTGATGCCATGTTCACTTGTACATGTTCACCATTCATTGTAAATGGGAATACGGGTCATGCAATTTGCATATGCAAAGCACTGCTTCTTGTTCTATATGACAACAATGGCTCAAAATGTCCAAAAGATGCTACCTGGTCATGGAATAAAATATCAAGTCCATGCATAGCACAATTGCCTTTGAAATTCAAGTATCTTTGTTGTTTTTCAAATGACCAAACTAAGACAGAGAGATCCAGCCATATTGAAAACCATTTGATACAGAAAACATCACTCCATAGAACAATCTCCGAAGAAGTTTGCACACTTGCAGCAGAAAGAGCCATTCGATGAAGATATACATTTGAATCATGCACACCATGCAAGGTTATCAAAAAGCCACTGCTTAATTTTGTTTCCAATGAACACAATGTTTCTGGATCTCTTTGAATTAAACATGCCCTAAAATGATGTACTATGCCTTCTCTAATTTCATTGGATGAATATTGGAAATGCAGCAGAACTGCAAGTGCATCATACAGACAATCTCCTATCCGGTAGCAATAATCTTTTAACTGGAAAAGTCCATTTCTATCCAATGCACTATCAATTGTTTGGACATAAGGACCATCGATTCCAAAAGAACATGCTCTGTCGACACAGCTTCCATTGCGATAGTTTCCAATATGCATGTCCATTTTAGCAATTAGGAAATGTGTCTAAAGAACAACACACATGGAAGACAACATATATTGCATGTGTTTTCTACAGTTGCAAACGATAGGTGCAAGATGCAGAAGATCTCCTTTGACCTGACAACATGAATATGTCAAAGCAAGAAGAAGCAACTGGCAAAATATCTATGTTTCTAGGAAAAATATGCCACAAATTGCTCAATAGACGATGAACACGAAACATTGTTCATAGACAAGACTTTTTTATTTTGCTCATTTGAAAATAACATTTTTTTTATTCACAAGTTACATCAATAGCAAAGTACTTGATTACTAGAAAACAATATCCATAGTTTGTTTCTATAAAGAACATATGCATATTCCAATATTCACATTTCCATCTAGTCCCTATGCACTAGATGGGAAAAGAGCAAAATGATGAAAAAGGAAACCTGGAGAATGCCATTTAGACAAATTACATTATTCAAGGGCTTCTTTTACAAAAGAAACATTGGCGAGCGAACTTAAAATGGATTCTTGTGCAATGCGAAATCCTTTACATTTTTCCAAAATAAGTATAATGCCAACATATTTAGTAGGCATAAGCCTTTTTATAGCTTCTTTGGTTATAGAAATGGAATACGCATAAGTCCTCCAAGACTTCTTTGCATCTGTAGATAATATTGGACAATAGAAAATAAGAATAAAGATGGACGGCCTATAGGAACTTTTGAAAACTTGCGGACACGCCTTGCTAAAATGGGTCAAAAGACACCTATCCCTTCCCGATGCACCCCAACACAATGACAGTCGAGTGTTGTCATTGGACTGTCACATTGACCAAAGAAAGGCAAGGTTGAACATCTACTATATCTCCCACCCAACCACACAGGGAAAGTAATGTCTATTCAGGGCTCTTGCTATCTCCAAGAAGCTAAAGCCTAAGCCAACGAAGGGTAAATGCATTATTTTTTGCTGAGCCTATTTTCCACGGCCCTAAAGGCCCTACGACAATTTGAACTATGAAGCTTTGTTTCTAAGATATGTATAGATAATAGTAAGCAACCAACCTATTGCATATGCAAGAAGTGTCTGGTGCAACATTTGCATATGCTCACCCAGTGTTTGTGGCAAATGATATTGCAATTGACGACAAGGCATTGAAGAAATCTAGGATTGTAAGCATATGCTTTCATGAAGTAGCTAAAAACAGGAACGAAACCAGAAGTATACCCAATGACCATAAAATGTTCGAGTTTTTTCTACATCATTCAATTTTTAAATTCCAATGCATATTGAAAACATGCAAGAATTCCTCCCTCCCCTAAATTTTTAGATGCCATAGATATCGAAAAGGTTGAATACCCTATCATCACAATCCCCCAACATGCTCCATGCATCCATTAAGCAAAAGCAGATCGGATACTAGGACAAGCACTAGAGCATCTTGACAATGGAGAAATTTTGTTTAGTACATCAGCATATGAGAGACAAGGAAATGATGGATATGATAGTCACTATGCAAAGGAAACATAAAAGCTTCCTTTGCAAAATCAAGCCATGTGGTGACTTAAAAGTCAAGCTCTCTAGATTTGCTCAGGAGGCTAGAACACATGCTACTTTCAAAACATTTACTGAGTATAGGTAGAGAGAAATAAAAATTACAGGAAAAGAGTTTATAAAAGTATAATAAAGATAAACATGTCTATTATCTTTCTATTTCTAAATTCAAATTCTTGCAAAAGATATATTTGTTTTTTACAATAATTTGGATTTTAAAAAAATTATCAACCAAATATATTTATATCTTTATAGAAAAGGAAAAAAATTCTATATTTCAAAAGTGTTAAAAAACATAAAAAACATGTTAAAAAATAAAACAATTAAAAATATATATATAATTGTAAACATCAATGCAAAATGATATCTTATTTGTTTTCCCATTAAAACGGAAACTAAGTTGTGTAGAAGTTGAACGCAGTCCAACAACCAGAAAGGCAATAAACAGCTTTTTTTTTTCATTTAATTGTATTTTTCACATTTTTTCATTCAATTGTATTTTTCACATTAAGATAACCAGAAAAAGTTATTTTTCATTCAATTGTATTTTTCAGATTAAGTAAATGCACAATTGCATTTATAGCATTAAGGAAATGAGTGCAAGTAACCACAACCTAAATTAGCCTTTTTGTTTCCAACCACTCTACGATAAATAATATAGCACAACATCTTATGTTAACACCTTTATAGAGAAATTCACTAATGTAAAGATTGCAAGGCCATCATCAACGAGCTCTTCGAAATGTCAGAAAGCCACGGAGTGATTTAACAATCTGGGAAATGAGGCTATCAAGCATTTAAAATATTCTAGGCACTAATATGCTTAAGATCCCCACCACAGACATCCACGACACATAAAGGCAAGAGTTGCAAAATAAAAGCTACTCTGCATGCAGCATTACAGTTTAAGACTAGTAATATGGATCAAGCTTGTGCATTGTTTATCTACAGTGAAAACAAGTACATGAAATGGAAAAAATAACGTGGAATGGAAGGCCCAACATTTCTAGGAGACAAAAACCGTTGTGGTGAAAATTATCTTCCCAAGTCATTAGGAAACATATATTGGTCAACACAAGCCATGATCAAACAGAAACTTTAAAGATTGAACATACAAGTAATATTGGACGACTGCACATTAGGATTTCAAAATGTGCTCAACATTATATTGTCAAGCTTACTTGATTGCTTTTTTTACAATTGATTTTTGTTAAGGACTTTTTATGGGAATCGCTAGATTTTCTTCTTGGAATGGCCTAGAGGTATATCACTTGTGGGTTTAGGAAGCAATCAATTGGCAAACATCCATTGTATAAATTTGTTCTTAAAATGGATCTGGGATGGGTATGTATAATGAATATGATTTTTTGTGAACCTCGTAATTTTGTGAAGTATGATTCCCTTCGGTATCAGAAATAATTGCTATAAAGTCTAGTGCAAAATCCAAATCCAATTTCAAAAAGATAAATCAGTTGGCTAAGTATTAAATCATACGATACCCATAACAATCTACGACTGTTAGCATAGCAGAAACCTCTATGCAAAGCAAAAAAGGTCACTAAATTTGTTCCTAATTGGAAACCATACACTCTATAAATTTGTTCCTAATTGGCAAATATACATTGTACACACTTTATCAATGAATACGTTTTTTTTGTGAACCTCGTAATTTTGTGAAGTATGATGCCCTTCGGTATCAGAACCATGGCTATAAGTCTAATGCAAAATCCAAATCCAATTTCAAAAAGATAGATCAGCTGGTTGAGCATTAAATCCGCATAACAAGCTACGGCTACTAGCATAGCAGAGGCCTCTATGCCCAAGCACTCTACGATAATGTGAAGATTGCAAGTACATGATCGACGAGCTCTTCCAAATGTCAAAAATCTAGGCAGTGATTTAACAATCTTGGAACTGAGGCTATCAATCCTTTAAACTCTTCTAAGCAGTAATGTGATTAAGAGCCCTGCTACAAACATTAACGGCACATAAAGGCAAGAGTAAGGTAAAGATTGGGCTAATAATTGATTTTAAAAATAGAATTTATTATATAGATATATAATTATTATATTTTATTATAAACATGGAATTATTGGACACTGGAATTATTAGATACTACAGTTTAACACTAGCAATATGGATCACCAATGTGAAGATTGCAAGGGCATCGTCAACGAACTTTTCCAAATGTCAAAAAGCCATGCAGTGATTTAACAATATGCTTGGGAGCCCTACCACAGACATTCACGAAACATAAGGGAAAGAGTAGCAAAATAGAAGCTACTCTGTGCGCAACACTACAGTTTAAGACTAGTAATATGGATAACTAATGTGAATATTGCAAGGCCATCATTAACGAGCTTTTCCAAATCTCAGAAAGCCACACAATGATTTAACAATCTGGAAAATGAGGCTATCAAGCAAACTCCCGATGAACAACAACACTCTCGATCAGGAGAATTTCAGTAGTGCACTTGGAGCATTTTGGGAGCATGCTCTCATCTAGAGCAGGATAAGGACTGGGAGGGGGAGGGAAGCTCTAAGTAACATTGATTGAAACACCTAAAACTTTATACATGCAATAAAACACAGCAATTTGGGATTATATATGGCAAAAAGAGTAGTCTTAATTCAATCTAATATTCGTCTCATCTCTAAAAGGAATAAAACTCAAGGGAATATAAAGAATTTATATGCCAATATTTAATTTACCTACTTAGATGTAGCTACATCTATTCTTGACTTGATTGAAAGCACTTCTATTACTGGAGGATCATCTATAGGTTTTGCAATGTTGTCGAGCAGCTCTCAAACATACAAGTCTACTATCAAATGTATGATGATGTTCATCTAAATGATATGGACATTCAACATCTTTTATTTATGGCCTAGGCCTGGTCTATGTATGACCTATGCCTAATGTATATAAAGACAAATTTTGGTTGTATATTCATAGAGTTTTAGGTGCCATTTGTTTTAATTGTTTTAAATTTTGAAATTAGTTTCTTATGTGTATGTCAATATTATAATTACATCCATGCCATCTAGATATTTTGAAACTGTCATTTCCAAGCCTGTAATATTTTGGAAATCAACACCTATTTCTATATTGCACATCACAGATAGAGATAGAGGAGGGTGATGAAATTTATTTGGAAGCTGGTGAAAGATTTAGGTGATGAGCACACAGAATATGACTATTTAAAAGTTAAAGAATATACAGACCTTATCCATACAAGGAACATAAGTTATACCTTAATATTGGCTAAGCAAATGCACAAGGAGATCTGTGAATTTTCATTGGGATTAGACAATAATTCTATAACTTATATAGACTAGTGGCTAACCCCCTATAGATTAGTATAATTTAAGCAATACTAGCAACAAGTAGCAGGTTATGTTCAAGGAGCAGAGCTTTCAAGTAGATATTTTGAAACTATTATTTCCAAACCTGTAATATTTTGGAAATCATCACCTATTTTTGTATTGCACATCACAGATAGAGATAGAGATAGAGATAGAGGAGGGTGATGAAATTTATTTGGAAGCTGGTAAAAGCTTTAGGTCAGGAGCACATAGAATGTGACTGTTTAAAAGTTAAAGAATATACAAACCTTATCCATACAAGGAACATAAGTTATACCTTAAAATTGGCTAAACAGATGCACAAGGAGATCTGTGAATTTTCACTAGGATTATACAAGAATTCTATGACCTATACAGACTAGTAGCTGACCCCCTACAAAGTAGCATCATTTAAGCCATACTAGCAACAAGTAGCAGGTTATGTTCAAGGAGCAGAGATTTCAAATAGAGGTCTGGGTGAAATTGGTAGAGGTGGGAAATAATTCTAAGGCACTAGTTGGTGGCTTCAGATACTTAAGAGACAAGCAAAGGGAAAGGATGTGTAACCTCTTGTTCATTTGGATAAAATTCAACAAACTAGTATTGATGAGCAACAAGGCACATGGATTTTGGGATTAACCCAAGTTTTTATTTATTTACATAGATATGGAATTAGGCTTAATCTAATTTTTTCTATGTACTTGCGGCCTTAGAAATATGTTTTAGATATACAATAACCAAAGGATTATTAAAGTCATTTTTCTTGATACAAAATTGATCGTGGACACTCCGAGTCAAAAAGGAACATTATTAATGTCCTATGACAGTATAAAATAGTACTAATATCTACTATTATATAAAAAGAATGCACTGCAACAATAGAGTCAATATATAGACATTACCTGGTAGTAGTGCAATTAGACAGTGAATATAAGGTCCTATTATATTGTTTAAGGAGTAGAGCTTTCAAGTAGATATTTTGAAACTGTTATTTCCAAACCTGTAATATTTTGGAAATCAGCACCTATTTTTGTATTTCACATCACAGATAGAGATAGAGGAGGGTGATGAAATTTATTTGGAAGCTGGTAAAATCTTTAGGTGAGGAGCACACAGAATGCAACTGTTTAAAAGTTAAAGAATATACAAACCTTATCCATACAATGAACATAAGTTATACCTTAAAATTGGCTAAGCAGATGTACAAGGAGATCTATGAATTTTCACTGGGATTAAACAAGAATTCTATGACTTATACAGACTAGTAGCTGACCCCAAAATACTAGCAACAAGTAGCAGGTTATGTTCAAGGAGCAGAGATTTCAAATAGAGGTCTGGGTGAAATTGGTAGAGGTGGGAAATAATTCTAATCCACTAGTTGGTGGCTTCAGAGACTTAAGAGATAAGCAAAGGGAATGACTCATAACCTCTTGTGCCTTTGGACAAAATTCAACAAACTAGTATTGATGAGCAACAAGGCAAATGGGTTTTAGGCTTAACCCAAGTTTTTATTTATTTACATAGATATGGAATTAGGCTTAATCTAAGTTTTTCTCTGTACTTGCAGCCTCAGAAATTTGTGTTTTTATAGTTTCTCAAAATTATAGGTTGTAGTGAAATCATTCAACCCAAATTTTGTATGCAATAAATAAATACTAAAATAAAATAAATATTTTCAGTTCACCTAAATAAATGAACCTCCAGTTGAAAATAAATATATAGAACCAAAGGCAACAAGAAAGTATGGAGTAGTATAATGGCTGGCACAACAACAAAAATCATATATGCACGACCAAAAAATTATATTAATAAATTAGCATTCAGTATCCATTGATACCAAGACTTTCAATTATCAAAACCAAACCAAAGCTGAAAACATTTTAATATGCTCAAATTCAGATCTCTAAAATAGAGATGATCACACTCTTCATACCCAATTATTTATACTCCAAAGAAAGTTGAAATTTGTTGTTTTTTAAGATTACAGTTAAGGAAGACTTTTCCTTTTAACATTATAGTCGAAATTTGATACCAAACTCACCACATATATATATATATAATCTTTATTTGTGGAAAAAGAAGCCCTCTTCTCAGTAATTGTTTATAGATTTAATTACAAGATTACTGCGTATGGATTTAACTACTTCCATATTTAACTACTGAATTACTGCTCATAGATTTAACTACTTCCATATTAGTGTTTAAATTATTTAACTACTTCTAGATTGGTGTTTAACTACTTCTGAATGTACATACCCTAACCCTTACCTCTAGATTTGGTATTTCCTATGATCCTACAGATGTGAAACACAAACACATCTGGAAATAAAAAAAATATCAACCCAACTCCCCACCCCAAAATGGAAAATTCACAATAAATTTTAAAAAATTAAAAAATTGGCTCGTTGTGTCAAAAATGAACTATCCTTCCTATCACTCAATAATTTTAAGAAAGCGTGAAATAGAAATTTGTGCCCTAAACACCTAACAGTAGAAAGTAAACATAAGTTGAGTACCTTTAATTATAAACATATTAATCTAAATTTTGACAAGCATGCCATGGATGTAGCTGGAAAAGTATTATATCATAAAAAAAATTGTTCTCAAAGGAAAGATATCTCCTTGATTTTAGAGAGAAAATAAGTTGAAATATACATATCAACTTAAAGATGAGATCTGCACTCCATAATAGGATTCAAATTTCATAATTAATCCCAAGAGTTCTTTATATTGGGGTAGGCAAGGTAAGTAAACATGAACATGCCTGGTTTATGTGGTAGAAGGCGTTGGTCCAGATGATAGAGTACAAGCAATGGGACAACCGATTTCTTTCAGTAGGTTGACATGAGATTGAATATTTAATTAATTACATCATAATCTTATGCAAAATATATATCTTTCATTACGTGGAAAACATGGAATCTTTGTTTAAAAAAATCTTTCCAGGAACCCAATGAACAGGGAAATTTGTTAGTAATGAATTACTTTATGCTTATATTGTAACAACATGGGACTACTATGAACACAGGCTAGCTAGTGGCCCAATACCACTTGGGAAATTTCAATGATAAAAATATTTTGCATGCGAAAATATAGAGTTATGCTAGAAATGAGAAATACATTAGAACATTCCCTTCTACTGTGCAAGCTATTGATTTAAGTTGTTGAATTTAAAAAACAGACAAATGGTAGAGATGACACCTCGAGGGGGGAGGGTTGTTGCATCTTGCAGGAAGCACTCTCTATCCAACTACAACTCCATGGACTCTATCTCGCTCCAATCCAAGGAGAGCTAGTATATCCAACCACAATTCCATGGACTCTATCTTAGTCCAATCCAAGAAGTGTTTCCACCAGGCCTTCTTGGCTTGGAGCGAGATAGATTAGTCCATGGAGTTGTAGTAGTATATGTTAAAAATCATGGACACAAAGATTGTAACACTACAACACTGGTGAGAGGAAGAGTAAATGGACCAGCAGGCCAATTGGAAAACACATTACAGTTTCAAACAGAGAAGGACATACAACTTAATGACTAGATCTTAAAAAGAAATCTCTGCTACAAGATTAGATAGTTTCAACAGATGAAAATTAACTTGGCAAACAATAGATTTTAGTCATGAAGCATGCATCAACATAAAGTCCAATAAAGGGAATATGCAACAGAATATAATAATGAAAATGCTAGCTTAAACAACTAACATATGAATGCTGATAAGAATAAAAATGAAAATTTGAAAATAAAGAGTAAGCAGCAGTTGGAGGAAAATTATT
The DNA here is from genome assembly GCA_027924585.1 of Larix kaempferi. Lineage (NCBI taxonomy): Eukaryota > Viridiplantae > Streptophyta > Pinopsida > Pinales > Pinaceae > Larix > Larix kaempferi. Next base: position 31,201,827 of record BSBM01000047.1, on the reverse strand, counting down.
TCCATCAAGGTCACCTCGCCTGAATTACTCAAAGAAATGCATTAGCCCTAATTCTAGATATATGTTGCAAACCCCCCATGCCATAAAAATAGAATCTCCCCTGGCTACCCAATAATGGAAACACTACAATAATAATAAAAACAAGAAATATAATCTATTTACACAGTTTCACTTGGCACTAAAGTCCATGCCCATTGACAATTATCTGTTCTTTTTTTTCGATAGTGCTACCTTCAAACTTTGGCATAAGAGGAAAATAATGAACCATGATATATTTGGGGCTCATACAATACAGAATCCCAGACTCTACAAGCCATGCCACTTCAGTTTGTATCGATAAAACTTCAGCTAATTCTGGGTTGCAGTCTTCTAGGAAAAGGATACATTGAAAACTTACCCAAGCAAACAAGGTTTGTGTTACAAGCTAAGCGAAAATGATAAAATTGTTATCAAAAGGCAAGAAAAATTTTGGAAGAGGAAATATGGACAGAAAATTCAACTGGTTTAAGGCGGATGAACACTGGTTCCCTAAATTGAAATCCAATAGATTTTACGGTGATTTCAGGCATGTCCTTGAAGGTGAAATTGTTAGATGGGACATTTAAGGAACATTATGATAAATTCAACTCCTTATCCGCAAAAGGGCCTCTAAATTTAATTTCATATTCATGAATCACTCTAAGAATTATGACGACGATTTTGACTTTTCATAAGAAACCCCGACTGGCTTGGAATAGGAACAGTCATTGTTGCAAACAGAAAAGAATTCCCCAAAAATCAAAATTTTTTGAAATATTTGAAAATTACAGACCGACACAAGTCCAAGCGCATTAGATTTTATGGTGTTCAGTATCAGTGAAAACTTACCCGAGCAATGTCGTCGCAATTACCGTTGCTGGAACATTGTTCGCCAATCCCCTTTGCTTTCCAGGAAACTTTAGCCACAAATATTTGTCCCCGCAGAGGACTGGTCAAACCAGACACCAGACACCGCAACCATCGAAGAAGAACATCAAGAAACAAGGACCGCAACCAATAAAGCAGAGCAAACAAATATCCCCCAAGCCCCTTTAAATAAGAAACCCACCAGCAGAACCAGCATGAACCAACATTAAAGGCCATCCCTAGATCAATAACTCCTCCAACTACTCGAGAACTACAACTCGCCGAAAAACCCCTGCTCCAGTCACCAGCCAGCAAAAGAAAACTACCCTCGAGGCTCCCTAATTTTTCAGTTGTCATCGAACCCGTTTCAACCATGGAAAGCACTACATGTTTCTCCGGCAGCACATAGAACATGAACCTACCCTCGGCTCTAGCTCAAAACCCAAAATGCCAGTAGCTTTAATTCAGAAGGAGTACGAGGCATGAACCCGGCCTCATTCTTTACCTTAGCTCCAACTCGAAACCCATGTTGATATGATAAATAGTACACGGAGAGACAGGTGTGAGGGACCCGCGGCTAGTGAAACCCCCGCATCAAAATTCGAGGCTAATCTTAATAATTTTAAAATATTTCATTCATATATATCGACTTGATGTCTCTAGCGGGTTAGGTTTTGTAATCGTTCCCATGAAGGTAGAAATTTCTCTATCAAGTGTTAAATTTTCAGAATTTACTTCAATCTGATCTAGGATCTTAACTGAGAGAACAACATGTACAGCAAATCTACAGCATATCAATCAGGGACACAATAATGGAAGCACACAAGAGACACAGAGTTTACTTGGGGAAAGCCATAAAGGTGAAAAACCCCAATAACTTCCTCAGAGATAGATAGAGCAATGATACAACCCAAGCATAAGAGATAGACATCTCGTAGCAGCAACTTCTCCTCCTCCACAAGTGCGCCACTCTCCCAAGATTGTAAGAGAGAATAGAATGTGTAAAATGAGAGAGACACACTCTCTATTTATACACTAACTTGACTTGACCTTTACTCAACTAGGTCAGCCTCAACTTAACCACTTAACATAATGCTGACTGGGCCAACACCCACTAGGGTGGTCTAATAACCCTTTGACCCACATGGCCAACCCCCAATAGGGTGGTCTAATAACCCTTCGACCCACATGACTTATACAGGGCCGACCCCAACAAGGTGGTCTAATAACCCATCAAGTATAAGTTACGACACTTCCATATAGAGGAATAATAACATCTCTATAGGAATACAAACACTTCCGTATAGAGGAATAATAACATCTCTATAGGAATACAATATACATATATGTGAAATACATTCCGAAGTTACATATACATCAACACTCCCTCTTAACTAGGAAGGTATTTCTCGACACAGGTCTTCTAGCACAAGTCTTCTTCTCTGGATCATCGTCACTGGATAATCGTCATCGAGTCATCGTCATCGTCACTCCTGCTGCTATCTCAATCTATGAATCTACTCATCATAGGAAGTTCTACAGAGCCAGTCCTTTTTCATACTGGATGTAGGCCCACTACCTGTAGGTCTTCATCATCACTGGCCATACTGTGGAATCCTCGGGACTTATTACATGCGTCACAAAACCTCGAAAGAGCATCCCAGGATGTTACGGGTACACAACTCCAACCTATAGGATCTCCCAGGGCCATATTATATGTGATCTCACCACAAAACCTTGCAAGAGCATCCTAGGACGTTACGAGCACACAGCTCTACCTATAGGATCTCCCAGGGACAAATTACATGTGGTCACCACAAAACCTCGCAAGAGCATCCCAGGATGTTACGAGCACATAGCTCTACCTATAGGATCTCCCAGGGACATATTACATGTGGTCATGGAAAAACCTCTCAAGAGCATCCTAGGACTTATTACGGACACACAGCCCAACCTATCAGATCTCCCAGGGACAGATTATATGCCATAGGACAAAACCTCGAAAGAGCATCTGCCAGATATCCTAGGGCCAGATTATATTCCATAGGCAAAACCTCAAAAGATTATCTGTAGATCTCCCAAGGCCAAATTGTATGTCCACCCAGAGCAAAACCTAGAAAGAGCATTTTCCAAATATCCCAGGGCCAGATTACATGCCATAGGAAAAACCTCGAAAGACTATCTACAAATCTCCCAGGGACAAATTATATGCTCATCTGCACAACTTGTTCCACTGCCATAAAGTATAAACCTGATACTCACCATACATCATCCTGATGTACACATGATCATCCTGATCATCATCAATACAGCATCCTGTTGCATGTCATCTGGAGCAACATCCTGAAGCTCGTCATCCATGATCATCCTGATCATACAATGCATCTACCTGATGCATACCAAGTATCTAACTGATACATATCATCATACATGATCCACCTGATCATACAATGTATCCACCTGATACATACATAGATACACAATGCATCTAACTGATATATATCAACATACATGATCTACCTGATCATACAGAATATCCACCTGATACATATACAAATACATGGTTCAAGCATCCAACATGATGCATATACAAAATACATACAAATGATCCAACCGATCATATCCAGCATCCAACATGATGCGTACATACATATACATATAAATGATCCAACTGATCATATCCAGCATCCAACATGATGCGTACATACATATACATATAAATGATCCAACTGATCATATCTAGCATCCTCCTGATGCATATACAGAGCAATAACTGGAGCATCGTCCTGATGCTCATCATCCATGATCCTCCTGATCATCATAGCATCATCCTCTTCAAATCATCTCATCATCCATGAAGCACAGCGCAGATGCACATCATCGAGCATTTACACCAATGACATGGGAGAACACATCTACCACCATTCGGGGAAGACTCCAACCCTTACTTTTTCACCATGGGAGAACAAATCTACCACCATGTGAAAAATGGCTCAGCAATTACATCACGACCAAGGGAGAACACATCAACCATGTCAAAAAAGCTCATGTGCATCTGCATCTTCTGGACTCATCACTTCCCTTTGGAAGGAACCTCGATCTAAAGTGCACCAAGCCTCTCTATGAAGTACTCAAACTACACTCTAGCCAACGGCTTGGTCAATACATCTGCAACCTGCTCATCCGTTGCAACATACTCTGCTTTGGTTGTACTCAGTGCTACGCAGGACTACTTCCTGCTAAACTAAGAGATCACACCTGATCCCTATCTATAGCACTGCCTTCCCAATCTGAATCAACATAACCCTGCAGGTTAAACTTTTGATTCACATCATACTTGAGCCCATAATCAACTGTACCCTCCAGGTACCTCAGAATATGATTTACAACAACCAGGTGAACACTTCTCGGATTCGTCAGGAACTGGCTCAATCTGTTCACCGCAAAGCAAATATTTGGTCTCGTGTTCGTCAGGTACATCAAGGACCCAATCATCTGACGATACATAGTGATATCAACCGGCTCAGATGAAGCATCACACAGAAGCTTCAGGTTTGATGCCATAGGTGTGGCCATAGCCTTGCAGTCCATCATCCCGAACCTCTTCAGGATCTCTACTGCATACTTCCCTTGTCCAAGGAAGATTCCATCTGCACTTTGCCACACCTCCATGCCAAAAACAAATAGTGCATCATCCCCAAGTTCTTCAACTCGAACTCGGAAGCAAGATTCTGCTGCATGTCAGCAATCAATCTATCCTCACCTGTTACAAATAGGTCATTCACATAGTAGTATCACTGGATTGCTTTCCTCAACCTTGTAGTAGAGGTTGGAATCCGCTTTACTCTTGGTAAAGGCCAAACTAGATAGAAAGCTATCTATCCTACCATACCAAGTTTTGCACATATATGACTCCCTATCATGTGTCTCAGGACAAAGTGGCTGCTCCACATACACTTCTTCTTCAACTACACCATTCAAGAAAGCTGTCTTGAAATCCATCTAGTGTATCTTCCACTTCATCACTGCAGCCAAAGCAAGTACTAATCTAATGGAAGTGTATCTGGCTACAGGAGCAAAAGTCCCTATGCTACCACCTGCAGCATGCTTGATCTTATAGATCCTCTTGGAAGTCACTACAGACTCCCCTTCAGGTCTTGGGACTGCATCCCAAACATCTTCATGATCGACTGGTACTCCTCGATCATGGCATTCTTCCCAGATCCTGGGAACTTCAATATCTTCAATATTTTCAATAGATAACTTTATTGTTGAACAAATGTTGTAGTCCTTCTTTTGTAGGTGATGGTATACAATCTTTCCCACACAACAAGTTAAATTGCATGATTAGAAAACATCTCGTAGTTTTCAGAACAAATTCTTACACCTAATGAAATATGTCATAGAGTCATGCAATTATCTTAGCCAATGCTTCAATACAACATTTATCCATATCCCGTAACTTTCTAGATGCCTTCCAATCTCTACCAGAACATTGTTAAGATTGTGCACAACTCCCAACATGTCAGCAAAGAGGTTTCATTCTAGATAGGTAGCAATGGAATGTTGTACAGTGCCATAGGCCACTTACCCATGTATATTAGTACTATACTGTTCATCAATGCAACTATTCTAATATGCATAATACACAACCTAATTCTAAGAACATCAGTATATACATTATTGAACAGTATTATTTAAACAACAAAATATGCAAGTAATGACAATTCAAATACTTATCTTTGTTTGTTTGTTGGGTTGACTCCCTCTCAGTCTTTGCTTCTTTTCTGCAACTCCATTCTGATGTGGATTGTGAGAAGTGGTCAACTCCCTCTGAATATCTGCATCCTTGCAAAAACTACTGAAGTGTGCTCCTTCTTGATCTTTGCTTCCTTGCAGGAACAACTAGAGTGTCCTCCCTCTTGATCTTTGCTTCCTCGATTTCTTGTCCTTAAACTTATATCCATCCTTAATCACTATGCATGCTTATTAGTATCATCATTGTGTTATCATTGAGGTCTCATACATAATCATACATTCATTAGTATATTCTTAATACTATCAAAACACAATAATCTTAAGCATGTGTAGTCATGATCATTTCAAACAGAAATAATAAGCATTTCAAGGTTTATATAGGACTCTTATGGTTAGTCATATCATAAATTAAAGTAAGAAACATAATATGCCTAAACCCATGATTAGTCAAACCTATACCTTCATGATTCTTCTGGTTAGTCATATCATCAATTATGGTAAGAAGCATAATATGCACACAACCATGAATATTCAAACCTATGACTTCATGAATAATCATTATCAACAACACAACAGTATAAGATCCTAACACAAGGTAGGATTCTAGCTTGATATGGGAAAAACATACCTAGATTAGCATGCTAGCTAGTTATGTCTAACATACCCACATAATGTCTTCTGGTTCTCTTCAATGACTTGTGCTAGTAACCTGCATGTCTCATAAGTTATCCATTGTAGAACCAAGTTATACATACCTCGTAAGTAGATTTTCTGAGTGATCCATGACAATGGATGAATCTTTGTCTTCATGTCATCATTATCATATGTTCTTGAACTAGAACATGATTTGTCTTTCTTGGTGTACCTTTCATGTTAGTGGACAACATAAACCTCATACAACACCATAATGCATTAGTATAAGTGTCAACACCCTAATGCATGCATTCATAATTTTGTTAAGGTGATACGACAAGTCTAAAATCAAGATTGTTATAACCATAATAACATGAAGACAAGCATATCTTAAACTTAATCATGAACAAATCTAGAGACATACCTAGATGAGTCATACCTGTCGAGATTGCTTGTAATATTCTTATGTAAGGCCTTAGCCTCATCTCCCTCTGAAACAGGAACTTCTTCACTTATGCAGGTGACCAATCCATCCTCTTCTAGGATTAAACCAATCCACTTGATTTGTAGGAACTAGATCTGGAGCTATATTAGGGTTTGTCAGAGAAACCCCAAAAATTCAAACTTTGAATTTCAAAATTTTGAAAGGATAGAAATATGCACCATGATGAGCTGATCAAGCTGGTATATTCAGAATTTGAAAACTGCAAAGTCTCACTCCTCAATTTTTCCTTTGAAACTTTCGGATTCACTGGACATGACCCTGAACTGGGGTTTGATGAAGCCCACTCATCTGCCCAATCAAAAGGTTTGATCCAAAGCTCTAAGCTTCTATTTTTCTGAGGAGCTTCCAACCGTGGTCACAAATTTCAAAAATTCCCATTTTTATAGAAGCCCTAATTTTTCACTTTTATGATCAATGTCCCGAACTAGGGTCTGATCAAGCCCGGCCTTATGCCCAACCAAAAATTCTGATTTTGGTCTCTAAATTTCGATTTTGATGAGTAGCATTCAGCCATGGTCTCTGATTACAAGAATTCCAACTTTCTCCGAAACCCTAAATTCCAGAAGCCATGAATGAAGGTGCTAAAAAATAATTATGTTTTGACAGAAATATGTACCTAATTATTTCTAGTGTAACTCCGCACTTTTCGACCAACAAGATATGAAAAACATTTTTGTCGTAGCCTGACCTGTCATATTTCCATCTCGATAGGTCTGACCTCAATTGTTTTTTCTGAGAGAGAGTTATGCCAAGTGTCGCAACGTGACCTGTTTATGGGATAATACAGAAGAACGAACTTGCACGGTGTTCCACATGTAACTGGTTCAACTTTAGCCTCTGAAAATTTTTCCTGAGATAGTACAGTCTTTGTACTACCTGTCACTTTTTACGAAATTTCATTTGGATCTTCTTATCCCAAGTTATGACCTTTTTTCCAAGGTCACTTGTTTTTTACTCAGATTTGGAAGAGGAAGAAACCCTATATTGTACAGATCCTAAATCACAAAGTACAACGAATTAGAGGTTTTCCTTTGGACATAAGGTACATGGGGATCTGATCTTCAACCTGTAAAAGTTTCAGACCCGAAAAATTCGCCAAAATGGATTTATAGAGAAAGTGCTACAATGACTGGTTTTTGCTATATCAAGCCCTAGCATCGTAAGTACAACAAGTGTCATACATGCCATATCATGCCTTCTTTCAGGCTAGCTCTGATACCATGTTAAATTTTCAGAATTTACTTCCATCTAATCATGATCTTAACTTAGAGAAAAACATGTACAACAAATCTACAGCATATCAATCATGGACACAATAATGCAAGCACATAAGAGACACAGAGTTTACTTGGGGAAAACCATAAAGGTGAAAAACCCCAATAACTTCCTCAAAGATAGAAAGAGAAATGATACAACCCAAGCATAAGAGATAGACATCTCCTAGCAACAGCTTCTCCTCCTCCACAAGTCCGCCACTCTACTGAGAGTGTGAGAGAGAATAGAATGTGTAAAATGAGAGAGAGAGACACTCTCTATTTATACACTAACTTGACTTGACCTTTACTCAACTAGGTCGGCCTCAACTTAACCACTTAACATAATGCTGACTGGGCCAACACCCAATAGGGTGTTCTAATAACCCTTTGACCCACATGGCCAACCCCCAATAGGGTGGTTTAATAACCCTTCGACCCACATGACTTATACAGGGCCAACCCCAACAAGGTGGTCTAATAACCCAACAAGTATAAGTTACGACACTTACAATATAAATGACGACACTTCCATATAGAGGAATAATAACATCTCTATAGGAATACAAACACTTCCGTATAGAGGAATAATAACATCTCTATAGGAATACAATATACATATATGTGAAATACATTCCGAAGTTACATATACATCAACATCAAGTTGTGAACCACATTAAAAAAATGATTCATTTAATCAATTTAATTTATGAAATATGTATTATATATATATAAAAGAATAAGATTCATTTAAACAAATTAATTAATGGGATATGTACTCAATCTGTGTGTGTGTGTGTGTGTGTGTGTGTGTGTGTGTGTGTGTGTGTGTGTGTGTGTATATATATATAATAAGATTCATTTAAATCAATTTAATTTATGGGATATGTATCAAATCTTTATATAAAAGATTCATTTAAATTAATTTAATTTACGGGATATGTATTAAATATTTTAATATATATATATATATATATATATATATATATATATATATATATATATATATATATATATATATATATATATATATATATATATATATAATTGTAGTTAATAAAAAACAAAACATATACATAAGAATAATGATCATCATATTAAGAGCCTGCAGGGGTGTAGCTCAATCGACGATTCGCTTGATATGAAGGAAATGTTGTAAATGGAGGTCACGAGTTCAAATCAACCCGGCTTACCTGTGCCCCATGCTTGTGGGCTGTGTGGATGTACCTAGGGGTATAGTGGTAATGGACGGGATTGGATCCCTGGACCCTATGTCATGCGAGTACGAGCCCCTTCCCAGTTGTCGATTCCCCTAGTTACAAAAAAAAATTATCATCATATTAATTATGATGAAGAAGATAGCTATTATCATTTACTAAAAGAAACTTTGATCTATCGGCCTTAAAAAAATGGAAGAATTCACTTGGTTTTTTTAGAATTTTATTTGTATACTCAAAAAGATTTAAGAGAAGCATTCATAAATCACCATAGTTATGATGAGTTAAACGGTTAGGGTGGTTAGTATAGTAGCAAATATTTTGAAATTGTGCTCTAGCGTGGGTCTATGTGGGACATTCTATGAGAAAGTGATTTCTATAATCAACCATGTTTTTGTCACAAAGATGACAAATTCTTTCATCCCATAACATTTTAGGAATTGTCTAGCACCTTGTTTCGCTATGTAGCTCATGAGAGTTTGTTTCTTCTTATTTTATTAATGTTGATTTATTCTTTAGTCTAGTTAAAATAGATACAAGTCACAGGTTCTTTTAACTCGAGTATGAAGAAATATTAGGAAGCCTCTAATTGTCTCCCATGTTGTTTATCTTGTTCTTGTATATTATGTAACTAGTCATTGCCATTCTCTACATTATTCTCGAGCTCATCTTATCAGAATGAATTTAACAACATTCTCTACATGGAATGGGTATCCCATAATAAATCATCCATACCAACCTATATATCATTGCTTTCATCCCCGACCCATGAAAAACTAGTGTTACTATAGATGTTCTGAATTGGTGACTCGGGACGTGGTGGGAATTGAATAAGTGGTTGATTCAACCATGATTTGTATGCTTCCTCTTCAATTTATACTCATTTAGAATCCTTGTCTCAATTTGAAATCGTACTAGGGTGCAATGGTAGATGCTAGATAGGTTGATCATCATCAGAATCTTGGTTGAAAAAAAATTAAACATTAAATCAATGATATAATAAACAAAATGCATTTAATATGTTGAAACATTATACCAAAAATTTATTAGAAGCATGGAATTTGTATTCCAACAGTACACATGCAATCAACCACTTTATAAAAAAAATGTGGAATTAAGTAATACATTTACATTAATTCCATTGAAAATCCAAAATAGAATTACTCAATGATTTTCTTCTTATGCCCCAAGGGGGTGTCTAGAGGTAGTCTTAATGCAATTTGTTTTTTACGAGCATTTGGTGGTCTAGGAAATTTATATTTTACTAACAACTTGTCACCAAGAGAAAAACTATGTACTGCATGCACAACAACAAATATGGATGCCTTCCTTTTCATAAAGAACTCTTTGTTAATGGAGTGCTCCTCAATGAACCATTTTCACTTAACAATGAGCACCTATATCTATTTATGAACCCTGCAATGTTCCATTGGCTATGTAGATGACCATCAACCTATAACAGATTCTTCATGTTAAAGTTTCCCAAAGCATAACCATGCATGCATATACTCTACATGGAAATATTATGTTTTTATTTAACAATATTCAAGTAATCAAATCAACTATAAAGAGGACCACAAAATGCCATAAGTGCTACTGAATGTTTGGGAGGAATGAACACATGGGAAAGGATAAACAAACAAAAACTTTCACCATTTATTTTAGACTATGAGAGATTCATGTAATTTTTACCACAATAGGATAATTCAGTCCCAACATTGGACACAGGTAGGGAAGATATCCAAGCACCATAAAAACCATGATTGTAACTGGTTTGGTATTTACTTTGTAGATGGACAAAAAGAGAGAAGTCATTGCTACCCTCCAACAATTGAACCGACCTTTGTATGTACTTGGAAATTTTTTCTCTTGGCTCATACAACTTTTTGGTTCTCCTTTTAGAGATGTTGGTCAAGTTAGGATGAAACATGGTTTATTTGGCTTCCAATTTTTCAAAGAATTAGCATAAGGATGTGTTCCTACCTACCTTTTCTATTTCGCCTATTAGATCAATGTCTAGAGTAGGGGATCTTATACCATTAACTTTGGGTATTCATTCATTAATATAATGTTATAGTATGACATGCCTAGGGTTCACCTTCAACCCTTTACATTTTGAACAATCGCATACTAATAGGGTTTCATACAAGAGATCTAGTTCACACTGAAGAATCATTGGTCCAGTATGGTTACTAGATTATGGCATGTTATTGTTGGTGAGGTAAAGTGGCCTTCAATTTTCATCTTCCATCTGCCTAGGGTATGTTTCTCTAGATAATACCTTGCAACCTTTTGGGAGTGGTGGAATATCATGTGTATATGAACTTAATTCAGAATCAATATCCTGCAAAATTCAATGAAAAATTATTCAAATGCACGTGAAAAGATGGCATAAATTCAATTATATGATCAAAATATGGAATTGGTTGTGATAGACACAAAGAACTTGAAATCAAAATGATATGAAATTAGATAGAATTTGAAAAAACATCCATTTGATTTATTGCTCTTTTTTCCCATACAGTTGAGTCAAAAATACAATCAATACATTTCTTCATCTTAAAATAAAAATTGGGAAACATGCAAAATTATATTTTTTAATAAAGTAACTGATATGATAAAATATTGGCACAATGGTGTGCCTTAACAAGACTAATGCACTAGTGCACTAATTCTAGATGCACACCAACTAAAACCTATGCAATCACCTCTGCAAAGAACAAACCTCCACACAGTATTAATTGCGGGAGTTTACACTTCCATTTTTTTTCTTATTGTGTCACTAATGCGCTTATATCAATAATGCACACATGTGCTCTATTATCTACTTAATACACCATTATCTTGACAAAAAGAATTGTGAAATTTTATATTTTCATTTGTTCCATGTTATTTATAGTCACGTGCTTATATGAGTATGGAGCATAGTGCTTTATTATCTGAGTGGTGCACCGAAATATCAATTTAAAAAAAATATGTGTGCATTTATCATCAATGGGTTGAAATATCAAATGAAAAAAAGGGAAGGAATTTAAGTTTGAGACAGTAAGCTTATAAATAAAGTAAAACCCTAATCACCAAACCTTTTTGGGACAAAAGTTTAAGGAGAGACTTATGCAAGAAATATTTACCACATAAAAGTTTGGAGAGGTAGATTTCTTTGAAGAAAAAATTTGTATGGGATCACCATGGACACATACAACTCTGCAAAGGAGATATTTCATGTAAGTTTCCCTTCAATAGAATTAAAAAAGGACATAAATTTTATATGTGTTTTCAAGAAAATAAATGATATAAGAATTATCTTCAAAGCTACAAACCCGTATGTTCTTCTTCCTTCAAATTTACCTTCATACTGTAAACCCTAGGGTTATTCTTACTTTCCATTTTTTTCTCTTTCTATATATATATATATATATATATATATATATATATATATATATATATATGGGTCTTTTAGTCGCTCTTGGATTGAGTTCATATTGTGATTCAATTTGAATCCATCCTATTTGGGTTGCCATTTTCAAAAAAAAAAGTTAAAATGCTTTCACAGTCCTCGACACACATTGTACAAAACAGTGGCACCGATGTGTTATCCTTATAAGGTGCACAATTTTTGGATGTTGAAAAATGTTGGTAAATTAATCAATGCACATATTATAGGACATTGTATGCACCGATGCGTTTATATTTCGAATATGTACCATGTAGATTTTGTTTTATTAAACAAATGTTAATTACTTTAGTCGTGCACATCATACATACCATGTGTACCAGTCTGTTATATCATATAAGGTCCATTGGCATTCAAATTATGTATTGTGCACACAAACTACCCTGAATACATTTTTACCTAAAATTATTTACTTATTGTGAAAAAAATATTTTACAAATTATGTATTTCATTATGTAAGGCGTTTATTTATTAAAAAATGGCCGATAAAATATCATAGAATAAAAATCATAGAAAAGGAAGTGAGGAAAACACATCTGACACACATAACATGGCATTTTTTTCTAATTTTAATATAACAACAATATATTGGAATTATCAATATGTTTAGATAATGTGTATTGGTTTATGCATGTCATGCAGAGAAATTTTTTTTAAAAACTCTATCAGGTTGTTCATAATCTTAGTGAAGAAGAGAAAAACAACTTTAAGAAATAATTGCAAACTAAGGAATTATGCCGATCAAAAGGTGATAAACATAAGGTTTTTGTTTGACTTCATACTAAAAATGCTTCTCAACAATAATTGTTGTCATGTTTCAAAATTTGAATTTTGAATTTGTTGAATGTTGTGTAGGGATAGACATCAAGAAAATAGGATGCCCTAAAAATACAAAAAGATTAAGAAGAATGTAAATGATGATGTTTTGGTTATCAATTTAGCTAGAGTGGTGTTGGAAGTTAATGAAAGGGGAAACAAGTTTTATAAAACTTTTCAAGTGAGATAGTAGAAATCAAATATAGACGTAATTTTCATTTATAGTACAAAAATAAATCCAATGACTATAAGAATTAAGTTATAATTAAACTACAGGAAGAATTTTCGAAGCAATGGGAACTGAGACCGGTGAGACTTGCAATGGTAGAAACACACAATACCAAAAAAGAATTGTTTAGAAGGTATTATTGCTACAAAAAAAATTATATAATATGTATATACTAGTCCAAAAAATACTTTGTTAATATTTTGGTATGATCATTTTCATATATAACGTATCTTTTTTTTCATTATGTTGTTTGTTTAAAATTAAAAAACAAGAATGACTTGATATCTAAAATATGTCAGTAGGAATGCCAAAAAAGGTGTACCATGTGATGGTCAAAGAAATGAACATAACCACATCACAGGGGGAGTCATCCCAACAACAACATGCATCAAAAATATGTAATTTTTTTTTTTTTAATGTGCATCAGAGATTTGTGCACGAAGTTGAGGGACCCTTTAGGAGCAATTCTGCACCTAAATATGCATGTTTTTCACCGCTCTCTACAGCATGACATACATGACCATTATTAACGAAATTTTAGGCATAGATATAATTTTTTATGTAGATTCAAATATGTAATTTAAAAAAAAAATATTGAGATTTTCTATTTATTTCCTAATTTTCTTGTTTCATCACTCTGTTGGTCAAAAAACATACTGTTAGTGTTTATTCCGTAACTTTTTCATTTCACAACCATTTAAAAAAAAAATTGTATGCTGCACTAGAAGACACTGACCTCTACATGCTATAAAAAATCCAAGTCGAAATAACTGCATTAAGACCTTCAAAGGCTGCACCCACATTTGGCATATCGTTCTCGAGGTTTGATCACTTGCATAATTCAAAAAAAAAAAAATTAAACATTTAATTTTGTAAAAATAGCGCTGCACTAGTGCTAAAGGTTCTATACATGTCTACCCATTTTTGTAGCCCGAAACCTTCATTTAGGCATTGAAAGGCTACACCCACAAAAACATATACCTTATCATTTGCCAAAAAAATAAAAAGTGTCTGTTAGAAAACATGAAATTTGACATAGTTATGTAAATTTCCAATACTTAAAACTTATATATTCGGAAACATGACTCAATTTCCTACGTTTCATTTTTTTTACTCGATGCAAGATATCTTGTGTAAGAATGTCAAAAAAACCAAGTAAGTTGAGGGATGCCTGATTTTTCATTTTTTATTGCATCTAATGCGCCAAAAGTGAACCTCATTAAAGCTTGCACATGCCCTTTAATTATCACATGAAATACTAATTTTCAATTATTTTGTTTTAGTAGAAAAGAAAAGAAAATGGCACCAATTCAGTGCATACGATGGGACAACAAGGAAAAAAAGGGTCAATCGCAAAGTTTATAAGTACTTTTGGTTTGCTACAAATTTCATATTTGGTGTGATGTTTATATCTTAATTAATTTAAAATCGTACATAGATGTTTTCTAATAGGTCCTAACATATGGTGAAGAGCCATCTGATCATTTGATTAACATTGGATTAAGGGTTGTCAGTATATGTTGGGGTATCAAGGGATTATTGAACAATTTGTAAGTGGTTATGTTGTTTTACATCCCTTATTTTATAATTATTGGATCAATAAAAAAAACTTTAATTATATATATGTTTTGTCATAACATATGAAACTCACAGGATACAAAGTATGGAATGGATCCAACAGAGGATTTATTGACACACAGCATGAGGAATGGTTTCAAAAATATGTGTGAAGTTTATGATTCACTCATTGAATTCGTACACTTTTTGTCATTTACGCAATTATGTATATCATATTATCTATAAATGTGGATATATTCGTCATATTTATTTTATGTTTTTAGATGGAACATGGGAATATGGAACGAAATGAAGTCAATCAACAAAACATTTCAAATAACTCAGCAACAATATCCCCTAAAGATGATGAAGAGATGAGGCATGGAAGCAGATCAAGCGACTATAGTAGTTTGAGCAATTAATGATGATCAATACATTTGAATGTTGTTACTGCAAGTTGTATATTTTGGAATTTTTATCTATGAAAACAAACATTCTTTTTAACATGGACATATCATCCAAATTGGGTGAGGATAAGCTATCAATAATTGTAATAATGTCAAAATGACATTTTGATTATCAAGGACCTTTATGTTGTCCTATCTTTTAGATTTTGTATATAATAAAATGGGTTTATTCTTCTCTACATTCTCTAATGTCACAAAACGTTACATTATTGATTAAATATCTAAATTTTTTACGTTATGACTATGAACAAAGGTGTAATCAACATCCTTATTGAAACACAATAATTAAAATATAAAAATTAATATTATTAAAAAATTCTTTGTCTTTTTATGACTAATTCAAATGCTAAATATGTGAATGATTTATATGGTTATAATGAACAAATGTGTAATTAGTTCAATATCCAAATTTAATAAATAAAATATAAAATAAATATATTATAAAAAATATTTGGTTTTCGAACGATTCTTTTTTGGATTAATACAAAATATTAGTTTGTCACAATCCATTTACGTTTCAATGTGAATTAATCTGAGCAAAGTTGAGATTGTAATATGAAATGGATGAAGTGCATAGGGCGTAGAATAGATGGTGAATGGGTGTACTATTAAGGCACTCCTTGTGTAAAGTCACCGGTTCAAATCTCTGTAGGTACTAGCTTAAAAAAAACATGAAATGTATGAAAAAGATTAAAATTTTCGATTAACCATTGTCTAAAACCAACAAATGAGTTTAATTTAAAGTGGATGAAGTCACCACTGTATGGTTTCAAGCAATGTGTTTATACTTAGGATATTGTTCGTATCTAAACAATGCCAGGACACTTGAATACATAGTGGAATGCTACTATACACTTATTTAACAATATTATTGATTCCTATACAATATTAAACATTGATTATATGGTGCTAATATATTTAAAATTTAACAATATACTAATTAATTGAATATGCACTAAAGTAATATGTTTATACTCAAGATTTTATACACTTAATATAAAGTGCAATGTTATTATTGTAAGACATTTTTACCAACATTGGCATGCATGGTAAGTATTGGAGATCTAATGTGTTGAATCTTGTTAATACTTTACACATATACAAAGTCGTTATTGTTCAAGGTTGTTGGACATTTCTTTATAAGTTAGAAATTAACTAACATTTTAAAGTTATTAATTAAAAAACACTTGAATACGTACTGCAATGCTACTATACACTTAGTTAACAATATTATTACGTACTGCAATGCTACTATACACTTAGTTAACAATATTATTGATTCCTATGCAATATTAAACATTGATTTTATGGTGCTAATATATTTAAAATTTAACAATATACTAATTATATTGAATGTGCAATAGAGTAATATGTTTATACTCAAGATTTTATACCCTTAATATAAAGTGCAATGTTATTATTGTAAGACATTTTTACCAACATTGACATGCATGGTAAGTATTGGTGATCTAATGTGTTGAATCTTGTTAATATTTTACACATATACAAAGTCGTTATTGTTTAAGGTTGTTAGACATTTCTTTATAAATTAGAAATTAACTAACATTTTAAAGTTATTAATTAAAAAATTTCACATATATAAATAGGGTTGAAACAATATTAACTTACTTTAAAAATATCAAAACAAAAAGTCATTTAATAAGATAAGGTACATGAATGCAAAATTATGAAGAACAACGTCCCTTAAAAATATCAAAACAAAACTTCATTCTAATAGGGTAGAGTAGATGAATGCAAAATTGTGAGGAACAACATCCCTTAACTTTGGTAAATAGGAAGCCTAGTGCAATGTGGGTCGAATTCTAATAGACCTCCCATATAAAATCAATCATATTTTCTTTCTTATGTAGTCTTAAACAATAATATATTGTTTATGTATCAACATGTGTATTGAACTATGTTGCCTACTCACAAGAAGAAGAGCTATTTTAAATCCCTAATTTATCATTTTTAATTTAATATAAAAAATAAAATATAAATTAGGTAAAGAACTGAAGTGCATTTATAAAATTACCATAATATTTATATCAAGGTTGGACACATAGTACTATTGTGATATTTCGTGGAGGAATTTGGAGGTAGATATGAACAGGGAATTCTTTTCTTTTGTTTTGAATATTCGGTTTACAATACTAATGAACAATGAGAGAGTTTGAATCTTTCGGCGGATTTCTCTAATAAATATATTGTGGAGCTTACTTAATGATAACGCAATCTCACAAAATTAGGTTTTTTCTATTTTGCTTATTCATGGAAAATTAATTTAACTTTACATTAAAAATGGTATTTTATTAATTTATATTGCTAAAATTATATTAATTTAAATTTTATATTTGGAAGTGTAATCTAAGAAGTAAGAAGTAGATTCAAAATTCTCTATGGTTTATTATAAAAATTTAAAATATTAATTTAAATTTTAAGTTTGAAAAAATAAATACTTTAAAATTAAAATAAATCAATTAAAATGTTTATTATGTTTTTATCTACCAATAAATCATTTTAAAGTGTTTATGTAGGAGCAATTTATTTATTGTATGTTTTCGACTTCACAGTGGGTTTTAAGGTAAAAACAAATTAGTAAATCCTAATTTTAGGTGTTTAAATTGTATTTTTGAATCCATAAATAGATTCAGCACCCTAAAATACCTCGTTGGTACCCAAATTATGCAATCTCCATAGTTAATATTTGTGATTCTAAGAATTTTTAAAGATTTCCACTTGGAATACAAACAACATAAGACACAAAATATGCTCAGAAAAAATTGAAAAAATAGAATATTTAGACTACACCGTTCATGCATGGCTATGGCCATATATTTTAATTGACGCCATCCATGAATAGGAATACTAGATGTTACACTCTTTGCGTTGAATATATTTTTAATTATAATGTGTGTATGTGTTTCATGATTCACAACGTGTGAATATATTTTTAATTATGTGTATATATGTTTGGTGATTCAAAATGTTATATATGTTTGGTGATTCACAATGTGTGGTAGTTGTGTTAGAGGATAAGTGATGTGCCATGAAGATATGTGGTGGTAGTGTTTATATATGCTAGAGGCTAAGTGGTAGGATAGGAAGATATGCATGTATGTGGTGACACATTTATACACATTTTCAATGTAAAATATGATGATCATTTATAAGAGATTGTAACTAGATTTAGAAATTTAATAAATAACAATACATAGTAATTTTACAAGTGAGAAAGAAAGAGAGACTAAAGAGAAAAAACATTTTGGATAAATATAGTGAATTCTTATTCAATCATTCAAAGAATGAATAATAGGTATATATAGGGAATTCAAAATCCTAAATAACGTAATTTGAATCATACACTAATGCATGAAGACTTAGTTGGTCTTAACTTAGATATCAAATGCCCCAATTATCCATGCAATCTCTCAAGGATGTTTTAAATAGCTTATAACTAACCCCAAATGAAAAATAGAAGCTTAATTTCCTAAATCTAATCCATGCATAAATCATTCATGATAGGAAATAGCTAAAAAATAGTGAAGGAGGGATTACCCTTCCTTGATTCAAGGAATTAGGTTCCTTCAATCACTCCAAAAAACTTAAATATGCAAGTTTGGATCCTAGAATCATGGATGTTAGCATAAAATCAAGGAATGCCCAGCACTAGCTAAAAATAGCATATTTCTCCCATCAATCTAGGGATGAAGCACTCACATTGCTAACTTGGTCAAATTTAGTAAATTGGACCATTAGGATCATGAGACAAAGATCTAGAGTCCCTAGGTGAGAGATTAATGCTAAGGAGAAGGTAAATATGCTATAATACCCTCCCATAAGCTTATCTTGGTGAAAGTAATGCAAAGTAAATAAATAAAATATCACTTGAAAGTGTGAAAAGAGGGAAATCCCAATCGGAACCCCCCTCCATCCCCCCAAAAAAGAGGAGAGTACTGAGTGGACTTTAGGCGTTATCTTCAACTATGATCACTCTCATGTCCATCTACTTCCAAACTTAATCGATACTTCCATGTGCTCCATGAAAGTCTCCTACCGAGCAGTAGGGGATATGGTTTTCAAGGTTTGTTATTCATGAGACATCAATACTCCTCCTTCATGGTAGTGTTAAAATATAGATTTCATGTTTCTTTGAAATGGAGTGTTGATAGGCATCAAGAGATCTGAGGCAGTGAGTTCATGAGGAGAAATTTGAGAATGTGAGTGCGTCCACCCTATATCTATTGGATAGCCAATTAGGTCACTTGTTGTATGAAGAGTATGTTGTACCTAAAGTGGTTTAGTTGTTGGATATGCAACATGTTGCTTATCAATGTCAACAACTTCTACATGCAAATATGAAATATTTCCTGAGGTAATTGAAGAGACATTAATTTGAGATCTTCATTAATAAGAACTTGATATGTAGCAAGTTCTCCCTCAGTTGAATGTTTGATTTGAATTAGTGCATCATCTCCAAGAACTTGATCTTGATCTATAGCAAGTTCTCCCTTAACCATAGCAGCAAGATTTGGCCATATGAGGAATTCCTATACAAAAATTCCCATGGAATTCGAAATCCAATGAATAATTGACATAATATGGATATGATACGACAAAAGTAGAATAACTTTATGTTTATCATATATTATTTTTTCTTATAAATAAATATAAATCCAAATCACATAAAAACAAAATTTTGATTAAAAAGGAAAATCAAAACAAAGAAAAATATGGAGACACGAAAACTCATGAATCATTTCAAACAAATTTGTGAATTATTATTCCACATAATCTTCCAAGTAAATGTTGAAGTAACACACATTACTTAGTGAACATTAAAAAATGTACGTTGAGGCCATGAACACATACTTATTACTTAATCAACATTAAAAAAGCTACATACAAAGAGATCATGAGACCATACTTACCTATTAAATTTTCTTTTTCACTTGTTATATCATACGTGATGTTTTAAATTTGAGATATGGTGCAAGTTGCTTACAATCAACAATGGATGTTACTTCAAAATTTCGAATGCCCACATATATTTTTAAATTTAATGAATGCATGTTTTTGTATTTATGGGATCATGTCTACTTCCTTGTTTTAGTTGTACTAGAATTTTCCCTTACATATTTGTTCTTTATAGAATTGTATTCATACTTGAATATTGATAATATACTTTGAATCGGTGAATCATATCCCACTGAGATGGAAGAGAATGATTCAAATTTTGTGTACAAGTCTTGAATAGTTCTTGGGCTCAAATTATTGCCTCGTATTTCATCATGTTGTCCAAAAATTCCTTCTAGCTTGGTTAGACTTCATGGGAAAATTCATCAAGATCGATGTGATATATGAGGTCAAAAAAAATCAAGAACCATAGAAATACAAATACTTCATCTATGATGTTAAACCATTATGCTTTATCCACTGCAAAATTAGGTTCAACTTTTTATCCCAGAGTAATCCTATAAAGAACCTTACTCCTCAAGAGAATGATGCACTCACACTTCCACTCGTTGTAATTGAATGTAGTAAGAATACCATGCTAGGGTTGATCCATATTATATGTTGTGTCTTCTCCTAATGTGTCTTCTTCCTGCAAAATAAAAGTATGATATTCCTAGATTCCAACTAGTTCAGATACCATGTCAAGTATGATGATCACCTATAAGACATCGCATCTAAATCTAGAAATATAATGAACAACAATACACTTAGCAATTTTACGAATGAAAAAGAAATAGAGAGTAAAGAGAAAAAAAAAATGGAGGAAAACACTAAACTCTTATTCAAAAATTCAAAGAATGAATAATCTTGTACATACAGGAAATTTAAATTCCTAAAGAAGGAAAATCGAATTGTACATTGATGCATGAAGACCTATTTGGGCTTAACTTAAATCTCATATTCCCTAGTTAGCAATGAAATATCTCAAGGATGAGTTAACTAGCTCATAACTAACCAATGATGACAAGCAGAGGTTTAATTTCCTAAAATCAAGGATCTAATGAATGCATAAATCATGCATGATAGGAAATAGCTAAAAACAGTGAAAAATGGTGATACCCTTCCTTGATTCAAGGAATTACGTTCCTTGAATCACTTTAGGAACTCAAACATACAAGTTTGGATCCTAAATTCATTTATAAGACCCTAAAATCAAGCAATGCACTATCACTATCTAAAAATAACATATCTCCCCCTTAAATATAGGGATGAAGTGCACCCATCGATCACTTGATAAAATTTAGTCAAAATTGGACCATTAGGATCATGAGACCAAGATTTGAAGTCCCTAGGTGAGAGATTAATGATCAGGAGAAGGTGAATATGCTCTAACATTCATCCCTAATAAAAATGGATAGTCGAAGGTGAGGAAGTTAATGTGTGAACATATGATTCTTTAACAATCAATTATATATATATATATATATGGTTGCAAATAAAAACTAGCACAACCACTTAAGTTGTGGTCGGTGAACACTGACAGGTCACAAGTTAAGTGCTACGAACACATTACTTATTCTCCATGCTTAGTTTCATGAACTACTCGACCCATGCATAAGTTATAATTTATTCATGCATTAGATACCAGTTATCCATGCATAGCTACCAGTTATTTTTTATATTTTTTTTATATAATTGTTTATTTCCAATTTGGAACAATTGCCATGAAATCAATCTAGACAGTACACTTGTCTCATCCTTGTGCAATTGCGAAATTTATTAGTCTTCTTTCTTGGATCAAAGTTATCCCATTTTTTAGTGTTACAATTAGGTACATTTTCTCTTTTATTCTTATTCTAATCATAACAGAATTTCGCTTTTCTCATTGCTTCTTCTAGTGTCTTTGGATTGTCATACTCAATCTGCTCTTTAAACGTGGTAGGAAAGCAATTGAGAAAGAGTTGTATTTTTTCTTTTTCATCTATTATATATGGTACATAACGAAGCAGACCTAGGAATTTACTACACATTTCCTTCATGGTCATAGTACCTAACCTTAACTCATAGAATTCCTTCGCCTTTTCTTCATAGTACTGTTCTAAAAGATACTTTCATTTACAGTGCTTCTTAAATGTATTCCATGCTACGTATCATTCTTTTATACCTTTTAATTTTTTGATATCTTGCCACCAAATATCTTATTTTCCACTTAAGTTATAAATGACCATTTTTTCCTTCAGTTCATCAGAATAATTATAGATTTGGAAGTATTTTTTCATTCTAGACAGCCAGGCTTCTGCCTCTTCTCCTTTCTCAATTTCATAATTAAACATAGGAGGTTTAATTTTCTTAAATTCCCATGAAATATCTTCATAGGGTTTGTACTTAATTTTATCTTTATGACTGTCACTACTTTCACTGGAATCTTGATGTTCTTCTATGTGATGTTTAGGTGATTCCTCACTGGAAGTTTCATCCCCATGACTGGAAAAATACATCTTTCTTCCCTTACGTTTGTAAGGTGTAGCTTTTGGCTTATCATGTTCAGATTCTCTCTGTTTATCTTTTTCATTACTATGTATTTTAGCCAGCAAAATGTTATTTATTTCTTCTTTTGCTTTCAAAATTCGTTTTCTATCTTCCCTAACTCTTTTTAATTCTGATCTTAGTTCTTTAACAGTTCGTTGTAACTCTGATGGGTTATCGTCTCGACTCTCATTAAGATTTACCCAAATTTCACCCTCTTCATTGTTCACAGGAATTATGGGGGGAGATTCTTCTTCCACAGGCATTCCGAATTCTGCCATAGTTTCCTGGAAAAATAAAGCTATGCTTCTCTTCCTGTTTCGTAAGTGAATCAAACCCAAAATAAATAAAAATTAGTTTTATGGTTTAATAGCTGCAATGTTGGGCCGGTTTAGGCCAAGTGTTGTAACCATGCTCTGATACCATTCTGTCATGAACCTCCAAAATTCATAAATAAGTAAAAAATTATAAACATATAATTATGTAAAACATCTCTATGTTAATAGCATGCAAAAGTTACAGTAGCATAAGTAAAGATTGGTGTTGCTTTGTAAAGTTACTTACACCATTTCTATAATTGTTCTTGGCAGGTTATCGACAAGCTCTACGGCGTGCTGTTGTCATAACAAAGGATGATGTTTTTTGTTCCTTTTTACGTTTTTCTAGTTATAGTTTTGCTATGACTTGCTTAATCCTAAAGCTAAGTCTTGATCCTAGATTCTTGTCTTAACTTTATTATGCATATGATGTTAGTTGGGAGACTGTGGATATATTCTTGATCCCATTAAAATATATTAAAACCAGAAAGGACCATGGGTATGAACCAAGCCCTAAGCTCAAGGATTAACAACATAAAACAAAGGTTGTGCCTATTCAATGTTTAAAACATCGTTGGGGCTATGGGGTTTACACCATAGTCGAATATTGATATGAATGCATTTAAATAAAGTTATGTTTATAATGGCATTCGAATTTGTTGGTTGTTGTGATGGTTTAAATGTGTGTACTTTGATTGATAGCGAATTAATGAGATACCCTAGCCGTGAGTTGACAGCGCAGCCAGGCCTTTATGGCTCACGCTGGATTGAAATATCAGTCATCCATTTGCAAAGCCAGATGGATTAGGGTTCTGTACGAGGTTTAATGTGTTCATTTGATGTCTGAAACCTCATTATTGTAAAGTTTGGTTTGTGAGCTTTGCATACAGAGGTTCTTCTCTATCAATGGTGATTTTATGAGGTATTTCCTGTAACCATCATTCAACGTTAATGGTACTCTTTTTCGGTTTCTTTCCAAGGTGTGAAGGAATACATCCTAGTGCTAATGGCCGCCACCTCCAAAGCTCCATGGTTGCTGCGATTGAACCTAGCCAACCTCACCAACCTCGAACTACCATTCAAAAAGGTAAGAAAAATATTTAACTTATGCTCAGCCATTTAATTCAGTAATTTGCATTTTGGTTTTCTTTCTGGTCGCAAGGATTAACACTTGTGATCTTTCTTGTAGGCAGACGAGTGATAAGGGCATCCAGGAGGAGCCGACCCCTGGCCTCATCTGCAATTCATATCGGGTAATGTAACCTAACTTAATTCATATTTTTAAGTTCTTTGTTTACGATTATTATAGGTTGACGGTGGTCGTTTGGTTGCAGGTTGAGGGCACCAACGAGGATGGCGATAGGGTCACCTTCTTGTCAAAAATATTTTAAATAAAATAAAATAAAATATTCAAAAATATTTAATAATAATTTATTAAATCTTAGTGTATTACATAAATAATCATAGTTAACTAAATTCCATTTCTTTATTTTTAATTTCAATTTTTTTAACTTAATATCTATTTAATTTTGCAATGGTTATTTTTTCTATAATATATAATATATTCTCATTCACAAGAAAACATTTATTTTCTCAACCACTTTAAACTAAATTCAGTTAAAATACAATTTATCATATATTTAGTTTATAAATCATATAAAGTGTATAATTAATCATATTAACAATTTTATTGTTAACATTATATACTTCACTTTTTATAATTGAGTATATAGTTTAATATTTTAATTATAAGCTAATAATATTAATTTTTTAGTTACTATAATGACAATATTGTTAAGAAAAATATTGATTAAATTGATTTTACAATTAATTAATTATATGGTAACAATATTATTTAACATATTTATATACTTAAAACTATTTAAATTGTCATAGTTGTGATGAGTTAAAAGGTCAGGAAGTCAATATTGTAACAAATATTTTGAAATTATCATTTAATGTGAGTGTACACAAGACATTATGGGATAAATTATTTTTCATATTCAACCCTCTTAGTGTCACATGTAGATGACAAACTCTTATATCCCATGACATTTTATCTAATACTTTTAATATTTTAAATTAAGGTTTATCACCAATTTATAGTATCTTAATTTATGCAATCCTCTAATTCTTTATGGCATCACAACCTCTACTTAAATTTTGATGTATTAATACTTTTAGTATTATCATTATTCTACAAAGTTGATTTTGATGGTACATTTTTTGTTGTGAGAGTCATTTTTTACCTCAAAAATCCCCTGATATCGACCACACTTATGTACTTTGATTGGGTCCCTTTTTTATCCTATCATGTATTCTAACCAACATTTATTCATGTACCTTAATGAGACCCCTCTTGTTCTCTATCCCATATTGTATTTATAAATTGATACAATCATAGAGATGCCCATCTTGTTTGTATTTGAGATTATATACACCTAACCCCTATGGTTGGCTTGTTTGCCGGTGTGACCTATGTGGCCCATCAGGGGTAGGATTATTTCTCTTTAGCCACTCTTCTTACCTTTCCATGAGTAGTATCACCATTATACATCATTTTTGGTAGTATTAAATTCCTATTCCAATCACTTCCATCACCATATGACCTTATCAATGTGACAAAAAATTGAAGCAAAGACAAAAGATTGACCCTTTCACTAAAATTCCATGGCAACACATTACACTAAAAACCTTCAAAACCACAATGAGGTCCCAAAACCATAATTCAAATGCTCTTAATTGGTGTGCACCTACAAAAAGGTTGTTGCTGAAAATGGACATTTAATAACTATTATTGTCAAAAATAGAATTTATTTGGTTTCCAAAACTTATCTTCCCCACTAAATTATCAATGAAAATGGAATTATTCACATTCGATTTAGATCTAAGTATTGTCCACATTATTTCCTATAAATATATCCCTCAAGTTCATTTCAACCATCCATCCACAATTGTTAGGTTATGTTGCTAGATTTCCTATTGAAAGTGAGAGAGAACCTACATCATTTTTCTTTTCACCAATTGAAATCCATCTTCTACATCAGTTAGCTAGAATTTGGGAAAAAAGGAGAAGAACAACCCTCCTTTGGGTCAACTAAATAAGTCCATAAATTTTATAACTAACACCAAGGTTTCTCTTTCTTTATCTATTCTTTGTGTTAATTTAGAAATCATTATTCTTTATATGTATTGCTTTTTCATCTATTAGCTAGTTTTCTCCTCATTTACTTCACATGCATGTTAAAGAATATTTTTATTTTAGTTTAGTTTTTCCATTCCATTTCATCTTGCACTTGATATTACACAACCCTCAAGTAAGTACATTTGGTAAATGTTGGTGACAAAACACCAACACCAAATGGAATATAAAAATCCTAGTTCATAGTGTACTACCACATTAACTAGTTCTAGTCCATAGTTTGTGAATGGTTTATGCACTTGTTCCTTCCATTCTTAATCTTTGACACCATATTTCCAAGAGTTTATGCATTTTTTTGTAGAAACATGTGCATCTCATAAATAAAATCAATGTCTAAGAAATAAAACATTCATTGTATATGTCATAACACTAGGATTTATTAGTTGTTGTACAACTACCTATCTCTCTTCCCTAATTCTTAAAGGGTGCTAGCTCAGTGGTAGATCATTTGCATTACAAAGCAGGAGGTTGGTGGTTTGATTGTATTGTGCCCCACCATAAATCACTAAAGGATATTGCAGTCTATTTTAAAAAAGTATATTTAGTTTATTTATTTCTATGATTAAATGTTGTTTATGCACTACTTATATATTGTATCTAGAGAGACAAAAGTCATATTATTTCTTTAGAGACAAAAATATTTGCATTCTATATTGTCTCTATAAAGAGAAACAAAATATCATTTTAGGAGAGAGATAATATTTGCAATCTATATTGTTCCCATAGATACAATTCTTATTGTTTCTAGAAAGACACCCAGTTAAAGACAATATACAACTTTTAGTTTGTCTCATCTTGAGACAATATGCTCATTTGTTGTCTTAAATATCAAATTTTAAAACCCCTCCATGTAGTAGTGAGATCATGAAGGAGGAGTTTCGTCCTCTCACCTCTTCTTCCTCACATGGGGTGATCTTCTCCAATTTTCTCCCCTTTCTTCAAGAGGCTTAATCCTATTGTGATACCATGTTAACAATTAAAGCATAGGAAAAATGAAACTAAACTATGGAGCATCTCTCTATAATGACTAGAAATATAGGCAATACACAATGTTAGGGTTTATGACTATGTCCTCTCCACTAACTCTACTAACTAATAAATGAAAAACTACTTAACCATATGTCGAGAAATCCTTGACTACATCAAAACAAATAGTGGGAGTAATTATGGTATTCAACATATTTTCTTGTCAGTTATCAATGAGAAATTTGGCATATGTTGAATTGATTTCTATTGCACGTAAATAGCAACGATAGTTGATTCAACCATCAAATGGTAAGGTTGCCGAGAACTTCACAAACAAAAAATTGTAGCTCTTTGCAAAATCTATGTAATAAAAGAACTATGATATTGATTATAAACCATTTTCAATAATCTTATAACATATACTACCTCCAAACTCACACTAAGAAGCTTAAAATTTACAAAGTATATTACTTGCATCCAGTAACCTTTGAAGTGTGGAATTAGTAAAAAATGATTAAATAAGGTATTTCATAGTTGCAAATAAACATAGATATATTAGCCAAGGGATAAGGATGTCCAACGGGAAGAGACCTAGTGATCATTTTAAAAAGTTAAGATGATGATTACATGGATGAATTATGAAAACTTAGTCTTGAGTGTTTAATAACTTTTTTTTAATTCTTTATATTTTTTTAACTTAAAAAACATAAATTAAGTTATATGTAGCTTCTGTTTTTTGTTTAATATTCAAGACCCTATTGAAATAAATAATGATAATATCCAAACTTGCTTGCTTGCTTACCTAAAAGTGACCTCCATCCTAAGTCAAAAGTGAAGAGAATAACACCACAGAATATTATTCCAACACCTATAAATAATGAAAAAATCACTTTATAAAATGTTTAGCTTCTAGAAAAATAAAATTGTCTTAGTCATAACCCCAGGAAAGTGTGGGACTATCTCTCATATGTCAAGGGTATACAGTTTATATGGGTGGTAAGTCTTTGGTGCAAGCTATTAAGAATTGGCTCTCAAATCCAATCTTTAGGAATTATAAGACTATGTCAGTGATAATTATATGGAGTGTTTGGCTTTCTAGGAATCAATCCATTTTTTTAGGACAAGTCCATTTCTCCCATTGTATGTGCATCCAATGGACATGATATCTTTAACTTACTTCCACAAGAGTCTCCCACTCAGCTTGTCAGAAGATTAGTGATTAAAACTATTGATCATAATTTTCCTTGGATTTACTTTGATGGAGCAACTCATCTTCATCATGTTGTGGGTGGTGCAGGAGGCACTCTCCATTTATGTAATTCACACCAAATCTCTTTTGTTGCAGGTTTGGGTCCCAACACAAATAACAAGGCTAAATTACTTGCACTAAATCTTTCTCTCTCTTTAGCTGTAGTGAAAGGGGTGCAACAGATATAGGTTTTTGGCGACTTTAAACTTGTCATTAAGTGGATGAAAAATAGAAGGAAGCCCAAAAATATCCTCCTGGTTCCTATATATAAGGAAATTATCAAGCTGCTAGAACTTTTTCAGTATGTACCCTTTGAACATATTTTCAAGGAAAAAAATGATGTGGCTAACCTTCTCCCAAAAAGAGGTCTATTGTTCGAGGAAGGTGTTTGGCATAGGTGGGAAATGATCATGACCAGGATATTGCTTTAGATCCAGGTCCCTTTATGGGATACTTGGATTAAAGGTCCTATAGTTTTATGTTTTGTTATGACATATCATGCTTTTTGTAGCTCACATCGATACTCGTTGAGAAGTATTGACACAGTTTTTTGTTTAATTATGAATAATATGAGATTATATGTAATGATAGTATTTACATTGTGCCTTTATAGTTGCTAGAAATATTTTTAGATCGGTGGAAAATATAGTTTATTTCAAAATAAATAAACTATGATTTTTTTAACTCACTTAAAAAATTAATTTTAAAATTTTGTCTTATCATTTTCATATGCTTTTAAAGTAAAAACTTACTTAAACATAAATTGTGTACCAGATATCATCTTATGCTTCTCATTCACTATTAATCTCATTGTTGTATTCAAGTTAGTTGATTTTTTTGTATTGATCCATTATTGTGACAAAATTATATTGGAGTTATGTTTGTTATATTTTAAAATTTGTGAGTTTTCTTACTTGTAATTTTATATTTAAACTAATATTTTTTAAATTTATGTTTTAAAATATAATTATCTGAAATAAAAGTTTAAAAATGAGTAATTTTAAATTTAAATTAATATTTTTTAAAATTAATTATTTAAATTAAAAATATTAACAATCATTAAAAATTATATATATATAATTAAAATTTGAATGAAAATTTATATAATTTTATAAAAAAATTATAATCATTTACCATCATTTGGAATTATAATAATAAATTTATTTGAAACATGGAAATATAAGGAACTAAACACATAACATTGTTAATTTTGGAAATATATATATATATATATATATATATATATTTCAAATTTAATTCGAAATTCATATAATCTTATAAAAAAATTATAATCATTTATCATCATCTAGATCGAATTATAGTAATAAATTTATTTGGAACAGGAAAATATAAGGACCTAAACACATAACATTGTTAATTTTGGAAAACAATTTAGAACAGGGAAATATAAGGAACCTAAACACATAACATTGTTAATTTAGAAAACATATATATATATTTCAAATTTGATTCGAAATTCATATAATCTTATAAAAAAATTATAATCATTTATCATCATCTAGATCGAATTATAGTAATAAATTTATTTGGAACAGGAAAATATAAGGACCTAAACACATAACATTGTTAATTTTGGAAAACAATTTAGAACAGGGAAATATAAGGAACCTAAACACATAACATTGTTAATTTTAGAAAACGGGAAATATAAGGGACCTAAACACATAACATTGTTAATTTTGGGGGAAAACACATACTTTTTAGGTATAAGGGACCTAAACACATAACATTGTTAATTTTGGGGGAAAACACATAAACACATAACATTGTTAATTTTGGAAAACAATTTAGAACAGGGAAATATAAGGAACCTAAACACATAACATTGTTAATTTTAGAAAACGGGAAATATAAGGGACCTAAACACATAACATTGTTAATTTTGGGGGAAAACACATACTTTTTAGGTATAAGGGACCTAAACACATAACATTGTTAATTTTGGGGAAAACACATACATAACATTGTTAATTTTGGGGAAAACACATACTTTTTAGGAAGCTAATTAGCTAGGTAGACAATTTCAACGCCGTCTGTGGGAATCGAACCCACGACCACGTGGTTAAAAGCCACGCGCTCTACCAGCTGAGCTAAGACGGCAAGTGCGACATCCGAATTCAACGCGTGGTAAAAATTGCATACATAACGGAATATTTCACCTCTTATTTTTGGTTTCAGATATTATTTTATGTTTCATAAGAAGTACAAGGGATGGTTTTGAAAGGTAAGACAACTGTTAAAAGGTGAGCAACTAATCCCAATTCCACGCAATACTTTTCTCACCAAATACTCGAGAAATATAACTCATACTATTGTTCCCGTTGACATTATTGTGCTTGTGTTTTTTATACCGTAAAATAAAGTAATTGTATTGTGTTATTTATACCATAAAATATCGAACTTCCATAAAATTGTTCAACGCAAGTATACATTATAGGTTTTCAAGGAGCTTGAAGTTATTTTGAAGATTAGTGTTATTTGGGCAGGGTTAAATACACAAGATTGCTTGAAATTGTGGAGCACAAATTCAAAATACAGTGAAATTATTAGCTTACTTATCATTGTTGCTCGGTAAATATGGAATATTAGGAATCGGAATAATTTTGATGACAAATTTATCTCACTTTTAGTATGTGCAAACAGTTTAATGGCAATCCTCAATTGTTTCTCTCGGAATGGATTTGTTGCTATTTTTAGATAATTAATAGCAAAGATTATAGATGAAGATTATCCATGGTCATACTTTGACGGTGCAACACAAAAGGAGAACACAGCAACAGGAGCGGGAGGGGTCAGATATCTCACAAAGGACATCAAATACTCTTTCAAGGCAAGGCTAGGTCAAGGGACTAATAACTTTGCTGAATTATGTGCTCTTAGACTTTTATTACTTTTTGCAGTAAAATTAAGCATAAAAAAGATTCAAGTTTTTGGAGATGCGAAAGTAATAATAGATTGGATAAATGAAACACATCGGTGTCACAACATTATCCTAATCCCTATTCTAGAGGAGATCAAGCATATAAAAACAGTTTTGGAAATGACTATCTCTTACATTTTAAGGGAAAGAAATATAGATGCAGACTCTCTTTCAAAGCAAGGATTGATGATGAGGTGTGGAGAAAAGATCACAATACATGAGGCTTCAGGTGCAATCATTGAACAACAACAAACATTCTTTTGGGATCCTCCCTGAAGTAGAAATCATGCTGTGTTGGCCAAGACACAATAGTTTTGGTAAATGAACTACAAATTTTGATTTTGATCAATTGAAATGTAATACATATTTTAGTTTTGAACAATTTTTGAGTATGTGAGATAGCATGAGATATACCTTTTCATATGAATATTTGTTGTATGTAACTTGAACAAAGAATGACAGAATTATGACATAACTATGTACAAGGTTTGTAACAGTTATGTTTATACGACTCTTTTCTTAAGGAAAAAAAAATAAAGTAATTTTCAATTTTCATGGTAATCATTTTAATTGTGTCATTAAACGTTATACACTCGAAATTTATGAAGGTTGGTTACAGTGAACTATCTTTATAATTTATTTGTAACCTATAAAACAATGTGTAATACATTCCTAAATTATCTGTAGTATATTCTATTGAATTTGTTTTATTTTTTAATTATTGGTGTATAATTGTCATGATAGTAATTAATATCTATTGAGATCAATTTTAGTTTATCTAACCTTAAAAAGAGGAGTCACTTGCTTTTCTTTAAAATTTTATTTCTATACTCAAAAATTTTTAAGAAAAACATTCTTAAATCATCATAGTTATGTTGAGTTAAAATGTTAGGAAAGTCATTATTGTGACAAATGTTTTGAAATTGCACTGTAATGTAAGTGTTTACATAGTATTCTATGAAAATGTGTTTTTTATCTTTAACCCACTTTGTGTTATTCTATTATTAAATTTGTTTATATTTTTTTATAAACACTAATAAATAACATTTTTATTTATTATAAATAAAAGTTATGTAAAAATTTTTGTTTAAATGGAATATAATTAATTTAATAAATTAAACCAATTCTTAAAATTTTATCCACCAACGCTTATTTATACATTTAAAAACATTACGTATAATCATTTATATAAATTTAGATTATTTTTATTTAATCTCTTTTCAACTTAATTTTATTTAAATTTAAATATCTATTTTACTTTAAAATTTTATTTATTTTTAAAAGATTAACCTTAAAACATCCTAAATCATTATAATAATTTATTTCAATTTTGATATTTATTTTCATAATACATTTTTTTTCATGGGTATTCTAAACATAATACATAATTAGTTATTTAAATTTTGATATTTATTTTCATAATACATTTTTTTTCATGGGTATTCTAAACATAATACATAATTAGTTAGACTTCACATTTCAATATAATTGGAATTTTATATTATTTAGTTGAGACATGTTTTAATTAGGATAACATCCATCGCTAATGAAATAGTTGAATGTTTGCTAAATTTCTTATTCACATGGGTTGTAGTCGCATCATTCGAAGCATTGCATTCAAAAATCGAATGTTTAGCGAATTTTTAACTCGATTGTCCAACAAACAAGGAACACACCCTTGTTCCATTTCTTTACAAGCCATCTTCGGCTTTAGCATTCTCTCTTTTATCTACATAGGGCATGTTTAAATCTATGTGCATATATAATTTTTTTATAAGCTAGATTTGAATTATAACTATAATAAAAAAGTGAAATTACAAAACATGAGTGCTTTGTTTAGCCTACCAAAACCATGTTAGTCAGTTAAAGCCTCACTTGCTTCAAGTTTTCAAACTAAAAACTAAAAACAGAACTCCTATCCTTGATTGGAAAATCAAGAAGTTTTAACCAAACATTTCACATAACAGTGTTATGATCTTCTTAATTGGATTTCGGACTTTCCTCTTAATCGACTTTCATATATTCCTCCAATCGGCTTTCAGACCTTCCTCTGACAGGATTTTGGGACTTCCTCTGATGGGATTTCAAGACTTACCCTGATGGGATTTCAGATGTTCTTGCAATGAGATTTTGGACCTTCCTCCGATGGTCTTTCAAAATTTCCCGTTGGGTTTTTGGATTTTCTTCCAACGGTCCTTTGGACATTCCCCTGATGGCATTTCAAAGTTTCCTTTGATGGCCTTTCATACCTCCCCTCAATGGGATTTTAGACTGTCCCGCAATGGGATTCCAAACCTTCCCCTGATGAGCTTTTGAACCCTCCCCTGATGAAATTTTGGATCTTCCCCGTTGGGCTATTGGACCTTCCCACAATGGGATTTAGTAGTTTCCTTTGATGGCCTTTCTTACCATCCCCTAATGGGATTTCAAACATTCCCCCAATGGGATTTCAGACCTTCCCCTAATGGATTTCGGACCTTCCTTCGATATGTTCTCGAACTTTCTCCCAAAGTGCTTTTCTGGCATTATTTCGATATGATTTCGAACTTGAATCCGATATGATTTGGTTGTAAACTATTGTCAATTCTCTCTAACCATTCTAGCTGTAAACTCTCATAAGTTGTCCTTCTCTATTATGTTTTGACATTCTTTCTTAAGAGAGGGATTTCTAATATCATCCCATTGTTGTACGACCTAAGTGATTTTCCTATTGATTCCTTTGTTGGCTAGATAGTCTACCAACTTATTGCCGTCTCTACTCACATGAGAGAGGAAAATGGTGGAAATATTTGGCAGAAGGGATGCCAAGTTGTTGGTGGGTATGTTTCAGAGTCGAGTTCGAGAAAATTATACCATTAATTTTCCTAGAGCATGAGGCTACATAGATGTGGGGGCTTAACCTCTTTTCCATTAGGACTCAAAAGGAAAGGGGAGAAAGGATATCCCTACCTAATGCCTCTAGAAGTTTTAAAGGTGGTTGAAGGTACTATGTTCATAAGGATAGAGAAGAAAAGCGAGGAGGTGAGAGACATTATCCAATAAGTCCATCTACTATTGAAGCCGAAAGCTATCAAGATTTGATTAATGTACTTCCAACTAAGTTTGTCAAAAAAATTTGACATGTCAAGTTTAAGCAACATTCCTTTTGTAGTGAATCCATCTAGACTTGGTGATTTACCAGCTAACATTTTCCTGTTAACTTCTTCTAGCTTTGTTTCTTCTATGGGTCACATTAGACTTTTTTTTTGTTCTTGAGAGACTAGTTTAGGGATATTTTTGGTGATTTTGTCTATTACTTATTTTTTGTCCTATATCGGTTCTGAGATGAGGTGTTTGTAATATGTAACCAACTCTTGTTCTATGTCAACACGTGTGATCAATTTTTCCCCTCTTTCATTAATCAATGATGTGATATTCTTGGATTGATTATGTTGGAGCATTGAACAATGGAAGAATTTGCTATTGTTTTCTCCCTCTTTTAGCTATTTACCCCGACATTTTTGTCACCATAATGTTTCTTCTTTGTTATTCCTGTCATATATTTGAATTTGAAAGTTTCCTTCTTCCTCCTGTAGAGCTGGAGTTCATCCTACTTGAATCATTTGAGTTTGAACATTTTCCATACTGGTGTACAACTCTTTTTTAGCATGGAAAATATTGCCAAATTCATTTTTTTTCCATTGATTGAGCTTCATATTTAGATGATTTTTTTTGTTGAAAATGACACATTAGGTACCCCTGAATGTTGTCAATATCTTTCCACCACTTTTGAAGATTGTCCTTAAATGTTTGGTTTATTAAGCAAAATATCTCAAATTTAAAAGAGTATCTCTTTGGTGTACCTATGTCATGCCAAGTGAGGCTTATGGGCCAATGGTATGAACCCACATCTAGGAGAATTGTGATGTCTAGGTTATTCTCATTGAGTCAAGTGGCCTCTGAAACTAAGAATATGTCTATTATGGAAGCTACCTTATCGGCCCCACACCTTCTGTTGTTCCATGTGAAGAGACAATTATTGGATTCCAAGTCCACTAGATGAAGGTTTTGGATAGTCTGTTCAAAGGCTTCGTTGTCTCTTTCTAGCCTTCTTCGCACTCCTTTTTTTCAAGAAAGAAGGTAACAATATTGTAATCTCCTCGCACAATCTAGCAATCCCCTGCAAAATGCTCTTCAATCCAAGTAAGAGAGTTAAGGAATTGTAGCTTGTGAGGAATATTTTATGGCCCATAGACATTTGTAACATTACCTTTGATATTCAATCGGATCAAGTGAGATTTTGTTGAGATGAAGTAATGTGTGGAAATGAACTCTTCTATCTAGATTTCTTATGGGTTACATAATATTGCCAGGCCTCCTACAGTTCCCTTGGCATCTAATGACATAAATTGCGATCTCTTCCATATATGTTTGGACAAATTTTCCATTTGCTCACTTTTGCATTTGGGTTCTTGTAACATTAAAATATGAGGGTGTTCTTTCCTAATCTTATTTTTCAAAAACATGTTCCTAGGTTTTCCTTTGAGACCTCTTATGTTCAAGGCAGGGTAATTTTTAAGGGCGAAATTTCGCCAATTGGCTATTTTTCGGGCTTTTTTTCAAAAAATAAATTCACTATTTGGTCAATTTTAGTCTCTAATATCGCCTATATTTACATAAAATATGTTTTTTTATCATAAAATTCGCCAAAATTTACACATTTTAGTAGTAAATTGTATGTTTCATATTTAATACTTGCCTACTTATCTATATACATGTTTTTTTCAATCCAAAATAATTGCCTATGATACTATACTTAAGTATAATATTAGAATCCTTAAAAAATACCCTGGTTCCAGGAGATAAATTCCATTGAGGGTTGGGAGTAGTGGATTAAATATCAGTGATTTGGGCATATTTCCCTAAGTCCACCAATTGTCCACCTACTTCTTCCAACCATTGTTTATTGCTTTTTCTTCCATTTTTCCTTGATTCTTTGAGGTTCTTCTTGTTTTCTTTAAGCTTGGTTGTTTGAACTCCTATATGAGCTTTGATCATGGATTTAATAATGGCTTCCTTGATAAGATGGATCTATTTGGTAGGAACATTTTTTGGTCCTTTCTTTGGCATGCCTCTTCTATACTTTGCAGGTCTAATTCTCCTGACAATGTGTCCTCTAATTCTTCCATTGATGGTATTGGATTCAACCCTTTCAAGGGTTCTGGGTGGAATGCATTTGGAATATGTTCTTCGCTTGTGATCTTCTTTGAGTTGAAGTTTACGGGATATTGGTTTTTGGTTACTTCAAAGCTTGGTGGAGCTGATATCTATCCATGATCTTGTTCAACCATGTCTTATGAAAAAAAATTGGGGATTTAAAGATGTTTTTTTTACCTCCATTCAATATGGATTCATAACAATATTTCTCCTAGCTTGTCATTTCCTGTTCGAAACTTTGGTGTATCCATATCCATACATTTCTTTTGTTTGGTTAGTTTGTCAAGTTGAAGCAATTTAAGGGCACTCTTTAAAAAGATGTTTGTTGTTGTGGCATTTCCTACACTAAAACGGAATAGGCTCATATTCTATAGTCTAATCCCATTTTATATCCTCATTCCATAGAGAATAAGTTCCGAAAGGGCTCCTAAATGTAGTGCCCCTAGACTACTATAGACATTGAGGGCACCTGCTGAGTCACCTGACTATTTGAAACATTAATAAAATAACCCTATGATTTTATTTTGAGTATATTTATGATTACGATTGATTGATATATGTGCATTTGGGTAGTTATTGTGAATGGACAATTTCATGTTGTTTAACGATTAACTTTGATATGAAAATTGTACATATGAATGATGCTTAAACGACTAGCTGTGCAATTGATTATGTGATTAGACGAATGAGTAATGATTAAGTAAATTATAGATGCTTAATGAAGCAACAGATTTATAAAACAAATTGTGATTATTGGGGACAGTGCTACTAATTTACGTTTGCGAGAAATGTGTGTAGCGACAGGTGAAACGGCTCACCAACGGACACACAAAGGAATATGAAGGGTCGTAGAGTACGAGTAAATCACACACAGGGAGAGAGACGACGATGTCGACTTCCGACGGAATACCACGCTTGAGCAGATAAGCACTGATCCGCTTGCTCAAGAGGAAAGCGTGAGGGCGTACGAGGTGGGCCACGACGGAGCTGGTCACGTACGAGTTGGGGGGCGCGCAGTGAGAACGGACTCACTCCTCAACGCCATTAGTCCCTAGATAGCATGTAGACGGAGGATGGATGGTAACGATTCCTAAAATCCCTACAAGAGTTCCCGCAAGTCAAAACGGAAAGATGGTGGCAGAAGGGCCCGACGATGCGGTACCCTGTCGAGAACGGAAAGAATGGATGCAAGGACCCAACGATGCGGTACCATGCCAAGGAATGGAAACCATGGATGACTGGACCCGACGGAGTGGTGCCATGTCAGGGAATTAAAATTATGGAACTAGGAGCCCAACGGCGCGGCACCGTGATCTTAGTGAGTTTGATTGTTATATTTAACTACATAAAAACTTATGAGAATAACTCTAGATTATTACTTAGCAAATGCATAAAAATAATTTAGGCATTTGCACATGAATAGTTATTTTTGTTGAGCATTTAAAATAATAGAAATCATTATTTAGGAGCAAAATAGAATCCTAAGATTAGACACCTAGTCAACTAAAAGCTAGGAGTTAATTAAAATATCTGGGGGACAAACTGGAGCAAACTTAGGGGTGTTGGTTCACTTCCTAGAGAAACTGACACTTGGATGGGTGAGTGTTTTAATTAAATAATTAATTAAAAATATTTAATTATGCATGAAGCGACATGTGTCGCATGAGATTTTCCTTTATAAGGAAGTCTTGGGGAATGGGTAAAGGGCCCATAATTTGGACGATTGTCGTAATTTTTGAATGCCTCAAAGACTTGCTGCTATCTAAGGGTTTGGCTTAGAAATCCTGGTGGGAAGGGAAGCCCAAGCTGAATTTCTGAAATACTTGTGTGAGCTCTACGACCCAAAGCTCGGGGGAGGCCATGCGACTGAAAGCATGAGCCTATGGTTGGGTGGCGAAGCTAACGGTTGCTTCGCCTATGGTTAAACGAGCTTTGCTGGAGGGATCCTACGGAAGATGCAGACAACAATGGACCAGCTGGATCGGGTTGACAGGTTAAGGTTTGCTTATTTTTGTTAAGTTATTCACTCTTTTATTTTATTTTTCCAATAACTATAATGGCTAATTTGTTATTCATACAAACAAATTAGCCATTATAGTTATTGGAAAAATAAAATAAAAGAGTGAATAACTTAACAAAAATAAGCAAACCTTAACCTGTCAACCCGATCCAGCTGGTCCATTGTTGTCTGCATCTTCCGTAGGATCCCTCCAGCAAAGCTCGTTTAACCATAGGCGAAGCAACCGTTAGCTTCGCCACCCAACCATAGGCTCATGCTTTCAGTCGCATGGCCTCCCCCGAGCTTTGGGTCGTAGAGCTCACACAAGTATTTCAGAAATTCAGCTTGGGCTTCCCTTCCCACCAGGATTTCTAAGCCAAACCCTTAGATAGCAGCAAGTCTTTGAGGCATTCAAAAATTACGACAATCGTCCAAATTATGGGCCCTTTACCCATTCCCCAAGACTTCCTTATAAAGGAAAATCTCATGCGACACATGTCGCTTCATGCATAATTAAATATTTTTAATTAATTATTTAATTAAAACACTCACCCATCCAAGTGTCAGTTTCTCTAGGAAGTGAACCAACACCCCTAAGTTTGCTCCAGTTTGTCCCCCAGATATTTTAATTAACTCCTAGCTTTTAGTTGACTAGGTGTCTAATCTTAGGATTCTATTTTGCTCCTAAATAATGATTTCTATTATTTTAAATGCTCAACAAAAATAACTATTCATGTGCAAATGCCTAAATTATTTTTATGCATTTGCTAAGTAATAATCTAGAGTTATTCTCATAAGTTTTTATGTAGTTAAATATAACAATCAAACTCACTAAGATCACGGTGCCGCGCCGTTGGGCTCCTAGTTCCATAATTTTAATTCCCTGACATGGCACCACTCCGTCGGGTCCAGTCATCCATGGTTTCCATTCCTTGGCATGGTACCGCATCGTTGGGTCCTTGCATCCATTCTTTCCGTTCTCGATAGGGTACCGCATCGTCGGGCCCTTCTGCCACCATCTTTCCATTTTGACTTGCGGGAACTCTTGTAGGGATTTTAGGAATCGTTACCATCCATCCTCCGTCTACATGCTATCTAGGGACTAATGGCGTTGAGGAGTGAGTCCGTTCTCACTGCGCGCCCCCCAACTCGTACGTGACCAGCTCCGTCGTGGCCCACCTCGTACGCCCTCACGCTTTCCTCTTGAGCAAGCGGATCAGTGCTTATCTGCTCAAGCGTGGTATTCCGTCGGAAGTCGACATCGTCGTCTCTCTCCCTGTGTGTGATTTACTCGTACTCTACGACCCTTCATATTCCTTTGTGTGTCCGTTGGTGAGCCGTTTCACCTGTCGCTACACACATTTCTCGCAAACGTAAATTAGTAGCACTGTCCCCAATAATCACAATTTGTTTTATAAATCTGTTGCTTCATTAAGCATCTATAATTTACTTAATCATTACTCATTCGTCTAATCACATAATCAATTGCACAGCTAGTCGTTTAAGCATCATTCATATGTACAATTTTCATATCAAAGTTAATCGTTAAACAACATGAAATTGTCCATTCACAATAACTACCCAAATGCACATATATCAATCAATCGTAATCATAAATATACTCAAAATAAAATCATAGGGTTATTTTATTAATGTTTCAAATAGTCAGGTGACTCAGCAGGTGCCCTCAATGTCTATAGTAGTCTAGGGGCACTACATACACCCCTACTTAATTAGAACTTCGTCCCGAAGTTCAGAATAAAAATGGAAATCTATGACGCATCTCAGTTGC
Source organism: Larix kaempferi (assembly GCA_027924585.1). NCBI lineage: Eukaryota > Viridiplantae > Streptophyta > Pinopsida > Pinales > Pinaceae > Larix > Larix kaempferi. The sequence continues at coordinate 31,160,909 of BSBM01000047.1, read as the reverse complement.
GTCCTCCCAAGTTGCAGAGCTAGGACTGTAACTGTCCTACTGCACTTTGACTTGATCAATCCAGGCTAATCATTAAGCAAGAACTAGCCAATCAATTATACCACTCCACACATATAATTTAATTCTTTAATTCATTTATCAATTATTGTCGTCATTCCCATCTTCAGGTTTTCCTCAATCATTTAAGACATAACAAGGCTCAAGAGACCATTATATCGAAGTTGTTCAGCTGGGTCACTCGACAGGTGCCCTTAAGGTCCATAGTCATTCTAGGGGCATTACACTAAAATATTCATGTATACACAAATTCTTGCATAGGAGGTATAACGACCGGTCTTGGTGGCTTATGAGATTTGGACAAAAGATCCTATAATGTTCCCAATGCCCTCCAAGGTTTATTGATCCCAGTATTCTTGGGAAAGGAATATATCATGATCTAGATGGGGGTATGGGAAAAGACCTCCTTTTCGGGTTGAATCATTTTTTCCAATATTTCAAGTATAGTCTCATTCAGTTATAAAAATAAGGACCATTTTCAAAGATATAATTTATATCTTCATGGATGGAGAGTATTATTGTGAAAAATTCCTTGGAGCCGAGTCAAAGGTCATAGCGGCCCTTCTATTTCCATTTGTTTTTAATACACCGTTGTAGTGCTCTTCCTGTAGGCCAGATGCCAATAAATTTCCTTGTTACTACATGATCTTTCATGAAATAAGATCATGAAATGTATTATGGGATTAACATTCCAGAAGGTGATCTCATAGCTTGGAATAGTCTATGATTTCAATCTGCATATGTTGGTTTCCTAATTGCTCAATGTTCCTTCTTCTCAGTGCCTAGTGATGACGAGTTGAGATAAGGTTGGGTGGACTTTCCCTCTCCTCCCGTTCCTCCTTCCTTTTTCCTTAGGTGTGAATTGGCATTTGGGCATGGGCCTATTGGCTGGTCTGTCTCCATGTTCGTTGGGGGTGACCAACCCCCTTTCTTGAGTAGCCATGGGTGGTCTTAATCAACTTGTAGATTTGGGTAAGAACGGTGAAAACTATGAACAGTTTTGTGACTAGGTAGGCTCAGGTAGGTTGCAGAGCTCTTTCTCATTCTCAATTTTGATGGCATATATAATATTCAAATTTAAAAATTTGGTGGAATAGTTGGTATATTTATTTGAAAGGTCAGTTAATAAATGCGGTAATTTTTTGTTTGAGTAGTATTTTATGAATTCCATTCAATTGGAAAAAGTTAATCCCTATCGGCCTTCACCATCTCATATATGTATCTTCCATACTCAACATAGCACTAACAAATAACATTGTTAAAAAATTACAATATTACAATGTCAAGTCTAAGCAACTCATAAACAAACTAAAATTATCCAATAAGCAACTCATAAACAAACTAAAATTATCCAATAAAGAAAGTAACCAAAGTAATTGGAAGGAAATGAAAAACTAAGTGAAATCATCAAACATTGTGATTTATTTGCTAAACTTTAACCCTCTATGGATTTAAACCTACTAACCTCTAATGAAAAAACACATATTCTTAACTATGATATAATATATTCAACTAAAATATTTCTCACTAAATGTTTTAAAAAATACTAACTCATTCTTAAACAAATACAACATTGATTTTATTCCAAAATAAACCTTATGATACCACATAAGTCATACTTCACCCTTATAACACATCCATCCAAAACGAAAAGTACCCATACATATGAAAGTCATGTTTTGTCCATGCAAATTCATTGGTGTGATGTTTCTTATCATATCCATGTAAGATCCAAGGCTCATTTCTAACCCTAGGACTTTCATTAATGAAGCTTATAAGTTCGTTTGTAGCCCATGGTTCATTTTTAACCCTATGACTTTGATTAATGATCTATCATTAACTAATGAAGTGTATAAGTCACATTCCATATTATATTCAAACTTCATTACCATTAATGTGTTCTAAGGTTTTTTATCATACACATTTATAATGGATGGCTACTTTTTAACACGTAACCCTCTAACTTGGATTAATTAATGAATTTTATACTATTGTTTCGAGGGGTGTTTTTTATCCCTCGGTATGAGGGAGAAGTGCAATTCATGTTCAACATGGATTTGACATGTGCCAATTCAATAAAATATAAAATATTAACTAAATAATTTTTTTACAATGTCAACACTAATGTAAATTGTAAAAGTGAAGTTGACACATAGAACTTTAATAAAATACTAAAATATTAAGTAAATAAAATTTTTACAATGTGGACTCTACATTAAACTTGAAATCCAAAGAGATATATATTCCAATTAATTAAAATAGAAAAACTTAATGATAATTTTTTTATGTGATATGGGAGCTGAGTCTTCATTAATCCATGATTTACATATGAAGGATTTGTCATCACATACCAAATATTTACATATTAAGCCAGTGTAGATCCATCTTAATTCCAGATTTACCAAGTGCCAAGAGGGATCAAATCCCTTGATGTGCAAACTCAAGTGAAAAATGTGAGGATAAATTAGCACCTCAAGAGATTTGGTCCCTCTCGATGCTTGGTAGAACCAAAGTTAAGATTAATCTATATTGGTGTAACCTTATGGTGCTTAAGCTTCAATACTATTAATTGGTTTTCCTTATAAAACTTTAACATATCATTTTCACAATATGAAAATATATCACTTATATATGTATATATATTTAGGTAACAGGTAACAAGTGAAGTTGCGAGGCAAAAGCCCCTACTTTCAACATCATGGATCTAAATATAGAAGTAGTAATGTACATGTTACATTGCCAAGTAGAAAGATATTTTTGAGTCACTATGTATGTGTGGGAGTATATAATAAATAACTTGAAAAAAGTGGCATGCCCACATAACCCTCGAGTGTGGATTTGTATATGTAATGAATTCAAGACAATCATTTAATTAAGTTTTAAGTTTTGATTAATCATGAGTGCTCAAAATATTCACTTGATAAAGAGACTGAGTGCTCAATAACACACTCACACTAATTATCATGTATTCCTATAGAAATATTTGGAACACCTCACTTTGATTATTCCTTTTCATCTCAATTTTAATCAATTGACCTAATCTTGAATAAGGTTTGAAGGAGATAACATGGAAACTGATCAATGCCTTCCTCATGAGAGCATTGACTAACCCAAAGCCCAACATTCTCGTTCATCCTCCATAAAAAAATGGAAATCAACTCAAACATCAAGGTCCAATGTATATTTTGGAGAAGAAAATATTGGATAAAGTCACGAAGGAATCAGAAATACTTAAGAAGCATTAGATTAAAAACCCTTGAGGTCCATATACCCTAATTCTTAGTGCAAATTAAAGATATTATAATCAAAAGGACAAAGGACATAAAGCACAAATTGGAGACTATAGAAAAAGGATATGCATACATAAAGAAACAAGTTAAACCAAATAATTTCAAGCTCATCCTCGACCCATGAAAAGTTGGCCAACTAGCCATAGCTAATGAAATATGTCATGTTTCAAGCCATGATTTCTCTATGCAAACTATGTCCCATAGCTCAAGTACCATTTTTAGTTAACCCTACCCTATTCTGAGGGTAGATATAGACTCTATATATGCCAATCCTATGTTAGCAATTAATTAATGAAGTAATGTCATTAACGTGACCTTGGGGTAGTAGGGAATTCGATTGACAGATATTGTATGTGTAATGTCTCCTCATGTTATGTGAAATGCGGCAAATGTGAAAGCTTGAATGACTCCTATGGTATCCATCTGTACTACATTCCCCAATAGATATTGTACAGTAGGCCATTTCATCATTTATGGATTTAGTTCTTTCAGTCAGAGGTTACTTAATTTTATACCTTTTCTTCCTACCACATCCTCAATGGTTCTATAGTCATAGGATTTTGTTTCCCCAACTCCTCTCCATATTTTACGTATATCTCTTACACTGATATAAAGATTGTAACTTTTCTATCACTTCCTATTGGAAAGAGAGAATAGGGTAGTTTAGGCTTTGGTTCGATGTCTTACATATGGGTTTCTTATTGTCATCATGGCACCAACTTGCATGTGTTAGGTGTGTCTTGGAATAAAAATATTCTCTAAGTTCAAGCATAGGCCCTTTAGGTCGAGGCCATTTTAGTGTAGGTCAAGCTACATTCAAAGATCTATGCCTTGATTGAGATTTTGCCAACCTTGCCTCAATGTTTTCATTTGAGTAGAATGGATGATGGGATTAGAGTTAGTTAATAGTTGGTTTTCAATGGAAAGGAGACTAGTTTGAATAGTTAGTTTTTCTTGTTTTACTAATTGGAGATAGCTAATGGAACCTTCAACTATGCCTTGGTAAGCTGGAGATGGGGTGTGGCCAAGTAATTCAAATGGTGAGGATGGGGATGTGTCGGCACTAATGTCAAGTCAAACAACAATGACTATCATGCATTATGAGAGGCACTAGTATTTTTTCATTGCATTATTCCTCTATTTGTATGTCTATGTTGTCCTTTGTTACAATATTTGACAATATATCACCTCAAGATAATTCTCGAACATTATGAGGAAGAGGAAATTTGTTATGTTCCTCAGTAGATATAAATATACAAGATAGAAATTAACATGCAAATAACACTATAGATCAACACAATTAACAACAAGAGAATGAATACAATAATATAAAGTAGGCCCTTAAGGTAGGGTAACACCATCAATTACTCCTTGAGGAAGGAATCACTCCACAAGTGTTACGTAGATTAATAGTAGAATAAAAAATCCAAAGTAGAAATAACAAAATAAAGTAATATATCATAATCAAAGGATAGAATTACCACAACAATAGACAATTGGAGATAACAAAGTATCACAATGGCAATACTTTTATTGATGAAAGTAGTGTTCACTTGCCTCTTTGAGAGGGAAACCTCCAAATGAGCAGAGCTCCAATTACAATATGCTTCACAACACATATTATTGCATTGCTTCTACTCCTTTAAATAGTTTCTAGTGAAGGAACCTTCTAGTAAGTATTCTTACAAATAGTCCTTTCACACTATATCTACTTCATGGACCTTATTTAATATAGATGGCATGAATACATATCAACCTATCTATATATTTAATTGGGTTAGCATGGGAGCCTAACATCCCCCCCCCTTAAAAAGCAACATTATACTTGAGATTGGAAATGTGGAAATTGTTGAAGTATCTTTGGTGGTTTCAATGTACTATCCTTAGGTTGGGTATCTTTCCATTAGATTGGGACCTCTTTGATGGTGCATTGGTAGAGATGAAATTACCATTTTTTTAATGATAGCATCGAGTTGCAACCAAATGGAACCTTATTCTTCCAATTATGGAAGGCTAGTTTGAATACAACAATGAGATATGACCACTTTCTTCAAATGGGATACATGGAAGATGGAATGAATCTTTGAGTGTTTAGGTAGCTCCAATTTCTAATCCATGGGACCAACACGATTGAGGACCTTATAGTGCCCATATAACTTAGGATTGATCTTCTGGTGGAAGTTGGCCTTAAGTGAGGACTACCTATAGGGATGTAGGTGGAGGATTACTCGATCCCTTTCTATACATTGGTGTTCTGAATGATGTTGATCTGAACCTATTACTTCATCCTATTACAAGGCCTAACCATATTATCCTTGAGAGTGTAGAGAATGTCGGCTCAAGCAGTGAGTTTTTTGTTGACTCTTGTACCTTAAAAATGCTTGGAAAGTAGGATAGCCTTGAGGGGGGGGTTCATAGAGAACTTCAAAGGGATTCATTCAAGTGATAGCATGACAACGTGTACTATACCACCATTCAGCTAGAGGTAATAACTAATCCCATTGGGTTTTTTTCTCTAAATTAAATCACCACAAATACACTTCCAGGAATTTATTGATAGCTTCAATCTGACCATCAATTTGTGGGTGATAGGTGTTGTTGAGATTCAGTTGAGTTCCCTGGGATTGAAACAGTTCTTGCCAGAAATCATTAGTGAAGGTGTAGTGATGGTCTGTGATGACAAACTATGGCATACCATGGGTATTGATGTTATTATTTCATGAAGATATGAGCCACTATAGATTAATTGAAATGTTGTTGTAGGGCACAAAAATGAGCATATTTATAAAGGTGATCAACTACAACCATGATTATAGACTTATTGCCAGATTTTGATAACTACACAATCAAATCCAAAGAAATGCAAATCCATACTAAAAGTGGAATGGGAGATGGTTGAAGTTCACCTGGAGGTTTCATTGTCTCACCTATCATTGGAAAGTGTTGCATTCATCCATAAATGTGCAGATGCCCTTGTTCACACCTTCCTAGGAAAAATTATCATTCGATACTTTCATATGTTTTATGAAATCATGAAGGACTAATTGTCGAGGATGAGTGTAGCTCAGATAACACCTAGGATTTCATCGTTTATTACTTATGCAACAATAGATGGACTTTATGGAAAAGCTCATGATTGTGCCAAGTGTAGCCCAGATATGCATGGGGTTCCTTTTGAAGTTGTTGGATCATGGTAATGAGTGTGTGATTTTCGAGCCATTCATGATGGATTTCATTCAACCAATATGTTACAATGAAAGAGAGAGAGAAAAGAGGCAACCTTCCTCTTCATACTTTCGAGGGAAAGCATCTTCTACCACATTCTTCTTTCCTTTTTGATAAATTATCTCGTAGTCATATCCCACCATTTTGGTGACCCATTTTTGTTACTCAGAGGAAAATGTTCTTTGTTCCATAAATTATTTAGGCTATGACAATCAATTTTGACCTACAAACATTTCCTAAGGAGGTATGGATTTCAAATGTCCACAACATAAAATATTTCCTTCATATGTTTACTGGACTTCCTTGATAGTAAAATCCAATTATCTACCTTCTTGCAATAATATTGATCTAATGCCTTTACCCAAGCTATCACATTCCACAACAACAATTTTAATGTAGTCGGGAAAATTAAGCATAGGGGTGGTACACATAGCCTCCTTTAAATCCTGGAAAGTCTTTTCTGTCACATCATTCCAAGTGTTTTTTTTTTGTTTTTTTCAAAGTTGTGAGTGGAGTGTACACATAGCCTCCTTTAAATCTTGGAAATTATTTTATGTCACATTATTCCAAGTGTTTTGTTTTGTTTTTTTCAAAGTTGTGAGCGGATTTGCAATCTTACAATGATTCCATACAAAATCAATTTAATAACTGATGAAACCTAGAAAACCTCTTAGGACAAAGATTTTTGGGGCAAGGCCAATCCTTCATTGCTTCAATTTTTTTGGATCCACATTCATACCCTCCTAACTAATAATATGTTCCAAATATTTCACTTTAGAAACACCAAAGGCACATTTGGACCTTTAAGAAAGGTTTGATAACCCACAAGTATTTGTAATACCTTATCCACATGTGCTACATGGGATTTCCAAGTTTTAGTATAGATCAAGGTATCATAAACGAAGATGAGGACAAAATTACACAAAAGGGGCTTAAATATTGTTTTCATGGAATCTAGAAAGTGGAGGGTGCATTACAAAGCAAGGTATTTTTTACGAGCAAAATTTAGCAAATCGACTATTTTTTGGCCTTTTTTTTCAAAAAAATAATTTGTTAATTGGCCATTTTTACTCTAAAAAATCACCTATATTGGTAAATAAAATATGTTTTTTTTTATTATAATATTAACCAAATTACACGCTTTAGTAATAAATTGTATGTTTCTTATTTAATATTTTCCCAAGTAGTAGGTTTATCCATTAATACCTCCATATATATCTATTTTTTCAAACCATTGATGAAACATTCCTTGTAAAAAGTAGTGGACATGCCCTCAATGTAGATGGAAAGTGTTGATGCTCAACATCAACATGCTTCCAAAGTAGTCGGAGCATGATGCAAAAGGAGAACCTATTGAACTTTGTCGCAAAATCATTCCATTTACTCTGTCATGTCTAGGGAAGTGTACTTGTCATGTCTACACCTCATCTCTCCCATTTTCACTGTCATATGACCCCTTCAGCATACTTACACAGATGAGTCTTATGCATCACCATATCGTGGTTGAGTCAAGCCTGAGATATTTGTCGTATTTCCATATGGGCATCATCATGTCAAGTAGTAATTACCATTACATTCGGCCTCTGCTCTAATTATCTCCATGTTTTTCTTGGCCAAAACTAAGTTTGTTTGACCCTCTCGGCAGTTTGTCAAAGTTTTGGCAAATACACATTTTTTCGCCATGATAACTAAAAGGTCAAGTTCAAATCTTCCATTACATCGTCAGATGCACCCATCGATTGTTGTTCTCCTCGCGACTCAGTCCAAAAAGTAAAAAATATTCCCTAGGTACCTCTTTATAGGAAAATGTGAATATCCTCCTCTAAAAACAAATCCTAAAATCCCTTCCAATGTCATATCCTTATAAAAATACTTACCCTTTTTTTCCTTATCCCATTTTCTATTCTTAGTATTCCCTATCACCTTTACTTTGTACTTCTCCATTAAAAAAAAAACCTTATCTTGTATATCCTTATAGTTTCCACTTGTCCCATCTTTTACTCTCACTTCACCCCTTATTATCCCCTTCCATTATCCCAAATAAGCAAGGTATTAAAGTTCCTACCCCTTTCCAAAATTATAATCTACCCCACTCTCAATATTCCAAGTAAAACCTTTCACGTTGGTCCCCTCTCCATGACCCTACCTTTCAAAATTTCATGGAATATTAAAAATAAAAATAATACTCTACTCCCTCCTTTATTGAAAAACAGACCTTTTGTCCCTTTAAGCCACTTTATTCCTTTAAAATATATTAATAACCCTTTTTAATTATTCCATAGGCATTTCATAGCGGAGAAGCATAGCCATCCACGTCGGCTAGATTCCTCGCTCGTAGAGTGAATGGAATCTTGCCACGTGGATGGTTGTTTCTGTTTCACTTCCTCACTCTTCTGGTTTTCACAATATCAAACTATTTTTACGTCGATTTTCAACAACCATTGCTACTATTTTGACTTCTACCAATCCACCCTAGCTGAAAAAGCCATTTTTTTTTACTCTTTTCTTGGGTTTTTCAAGGCATTTTCATTATGTATTTTTGGAATAGTGTTGGCTTCTTGGCTCTGCAGTTGTCATAGTTGGACGGTCTTCTACTCTATGTGTGAATGGGTGATAGAACATGTGGATCATTGGCCATTCCCTTGGGGCCCATCTTGGTGGTGTTTGATCTCATTGTGGCGCTGAAGGATGAACACAACTACATTGACTCACACAATGCATTCTTCGCCCAAAGATGGTGGGTTCTGTGATTCCTTTTTATAGCTACTTCTACAGAATAAGTATTTGAAATATTCTGACCCTATTTTTTTTTAACTTAATATGAAATTTATATTCTTCTTAGATCAGTTTACCAGAACAAAGCATGGACTCTCCTCTACTAGAAGGTTTTCACTGCACAATGATGAAGATATTTGCAGTCTGATAATTAAAGCCCTATTTGTCCTGCCTTTTCTGACCTGCAACATTAAGGAGAAAGGCTTGAGCATGAAAATCACAAAATGGATTGAAATGAAGTTTAGTTAAAATGTAATCAACAATGTCTGAGTTACGCTACAAAATTTTACAGAATTTTATTCACATGCAAGAAAAAATATGTAGCAAATTGTCAGCCAGAAGTTGGAATTAACCAACCTAACTTATGCTACAGAATTGTATTCACATGTAATTAAAAAAGAGTTTGGACTATTGCATGTGACCAACAAATTCTTAGCCAGAAGCTGGACATAAGGAGAGAGCTAAAATTATCAATTTCATTTCTAACTGCATTGCAGGTGCTAAGGAACCATCGTTGGTGTGGACAACATCATTTTAAGAATAGTATTAGCTTAAACTTGGATCTCATGAAAATTTTGTTGTATCTTTCTTAGATATATGGCCACTATACTTCCCGTAGACCCGACAATTTCCCACTGTCAGCATTCTGCAATTTTTCCCATTTCAAAATGGGGAGTAATCTGCTCCAAACTGAGAGTTTCCTTCTGCAGAGACGGAATCTTGGCATGAGCAGAATCCCTCGTAGTTTTCTGAAAAAAATTGTCTCATAAATTATTGCATATATTCTTGTTGTTGCGATGATATTATTGGATATATTCTTATTATTGCATATATTCAATAAAGTAGAGCACAATCTAACGATTATGTTGTTGCATTATGATGCAATGTAAATTGAATGTGGAGAGAATGCATGCATGACCAAAGAAGAGTACAGAACTAGAAAGCGGCTCTAACAGTTGGCATGAATGCACAGTTTATTGTAAAGCACTGAACTCATATCGGCTCTAGCAGCTGGCATGCATGCACAGTTTATTATAGAGGTATGTTCAACACTCTCCTCTATTACAATAGCTCTCTCCACTATAGTATAGCTTACGTACCAAATCCCAATATATTGGGCCACAACATCGAACAATTTTAACTCCGTGTTTCATATTCCACTATATACAACAGCTCTCAATGCATTAACTCAGGTTAAGATGCCCATTGTTGCACCCATACAGTAGCCATCGCAATTTATCATGGATCTATTTACAGGATAAATATGCTCTCCCACTAAACCTTGTAAACCACTGTTACATTCCAATCCCAATAACATTCCAATATAAAAATGGTGTCTTTGATACAAAAATATTATTTCAACAATGGAATTCAATTACCATCTTTGCCTGTGTTAGCTCAACTCATAGAATTCATGGTTTTTTACTTTACTGAAGAACCCAATCCAACAGTCTGCACCTCATATCCTCCAATTAGCCTCATTTCCATGGCTTCTTTCTCTATCTTGGCACATTTCTTGAATGCGGGGCCATCCTTCCATCATTCAACTAGTTTTTGCACCTCTGGATATTTAGAAACTACTTAAGCAGATTCCAGAGACCCAAAAGCCCTTGAAACAAAAGCTAGATACCCAAAAGCTCCTAAAACTGCTGAAACGGAAGCAGGGCCCGAATATGCAAAAGTTGTTGAGGTGGAGGCTATAGAATTGGTATCAGAAGCCATAGAATCAAGATTGGTTGAACGAGGAACTGGAACTGTAGCTTATCTTGCTCTAAGCCGAGTCGTGGCACTCACATGAAGCCTTCATATGCTCTTCCTTTGATTGATTTCGTTAGATGTGAATGTGATAGACTATGGATGAGACAGGTGGTGATGTGCATGGTAGTCTTTTTTGTGTGTAAGGAAAAGGGCACTGTAAGAAAATGAAATCCGAAATTTCCTCATTAAGGCAATCCTTGGTACCATTAATTCTGCCACATATAAGATTTAATTAATCATTTAATTGTTTCATGGTAATATGCTAAGTTCTAATGTGAGTTGTATTGAGTTTTATAGCTTAAGGGACTATTATGAATCTGAATAACCTTTTTCTTATGCCTTTGCGAACTTACCTTCAGGTTGTGGCTTAGGGTTGGTGTATAGAGGAAACGGTTTAGTATTACCCTTTGAATCAATTGAACCTCTAATAGGTGGCTGGCTGGGGTGGTGCTTATTATACACGTAGTTTCTTATATACATTATCTTATACTGTATAACCCGAGTTTTTCTTATAGCCCCCAGCTTTGTAATCCAAGTCTGCCTTAGGTCCCCACCTGCTGAGCCTGCCTCGCCTAAGCCTAACTGACCTTAATCTACCTTATTTGAATCTGCCTAAAAAATGGTAAACTTATTTTCAAATATAATAAAAAAAATTACAATATTTATTAACAAAAAAATACATGAATAATGGTTTATGAAGTTTACAAATTGTTGCTACACGTATATAAGTTTTTTAACGAGTGTTAGAATTAAATTTGCTCTGTCAATTCTGGATGGATTTCATAAGCAAATCAAGCCTAATTCAATTGGAGCCTTGCAACTCACTGCATGTTTGAGTCTCGACAGTCTTCGTTTTAAATTGAACCAGAACAACAAAATAAGTTCATTAATGGCTCGATTTGCAAAAACTCTAGATACATGAGTAATTAAGAGCTCATTGAATTCGTAGTCATGGACATGAAATTTAATTTATTTAATGAAAGAATTAATCTATCTACCTATATGTTGAAACTATTTTCCATGCTGATGTGGGCCACTACCATCCTTATTTTCTTACCAGAAGGCATGAGAATGAGGAAGATGACTTAAAATTATGGACTTCACCATCAAAGAGGCCTTACAATCACATTGGTAAGGAGTCGTAAGAAGATCACAACAATCCAATGCGTCAAATCTCATATGAGAGTGCCAATTAAAGATTTATATGGTAAATTTAATATAAGACTTACTTATACTTGTCTCCTACTATTTCCGTCTTGATACATTTGATAATTTATGGTTGCCTCTGCCCCTTGACCCAATTGATATTATAAGGTGAGGATGTGCATGCATAATAATATTTAGTTATGACTAGATGCGATGAGGATTTAAATAGAAGAGGATGTAAAGACATGCAATTTTTATACGTATTTTGGTGGCGAGTTTTGAATATAAACATGGTGAGAAACCACATATGTTTGGAAGGACGGAGGGAGATTACATGATAATGATCATGCCACCCATCAAATTGAAGACAATTCCTGAGCCAAAAATTCTTATTTTTACAATTTTATTAATCACCATTGTGGTACTTTGGTCTAAATGTTTTTTCTTGCTCATTGTTTCTCCCTATTGTGTTCCCGGTGCCACCTATCTATATTGATGCATAAATCAACCTCTGCTTGGTTTGTGGTTGATGAAGCGTTCAATTAAATTCCCCACTGATTCAAAATATGTCCCATATATATCTTTGTTTAAAATGCATCATATATTATAGTAGAAATCAATATGTAACAATAGTGACACATCCAGGTGCCACAAAGCGGTTGATCCAGTTTCCCCCATACCTAGATAAACAAGGATAGCAAGCATATCTAACTCGGCTCCATCTCGGAAAGTATCGATATCTTTCCCAAAAGGTGTGCCCTCTGTCCGAAATTCAAATAGCCAAATCTGATCTGAATGTAGAAACTTTTTCCAGGTTGAATGATAGTCGGCTTTTGAAATATTGCATGGAAACATTTCTTCCATAAGGAGGCTCTGATTAGTCTGATCACATCCCACATACTTTTGCTAGCCTACTGAATTATCCACTCAAGGCCAAACACAATCCATTACCAATGAAGTGGAGCGATAAAAAGGGTAATGTATTCAGAAGTATTAAAATCCCAAATCATCCTAGAATTCTTGCAATTCCACATCACATGCTTAATTGTTTTTGGGTTGTGGTAGACTATACAACATCCATTTGTAAAACTAGCATGACAAATTCGATCCTTCTTTGAATACCATCTCACGAGCTTAATTGTTTCTGGGTTGTGGCAGACTATACTACTCCATCGTCGTGTGACTTCAAAATTAACGTCTACTCTATTTTAGGAAGTATTTGGGAAGCTTGGAAGAAGATAGTTATGACCCTTTCTTGGCATTGGAATGGTATTATAAGAGCATTGGATTTGGCCTGTCATTCCGTTCAGCTTTGAAAAGTGACAACTTCTCACTTTAACCCATTTAAACATATTATTCCATGAGAGACTTTTTAATAAAGTGATTTATGTAAGGAAATGTCTCTATGATGAGGGTGCTAGGCTATTGAAAATATCACACTATCTTTCCTGTGAATATGGCTTTGATGTGAAATGATAATTTGACCATTCAAAGTATTTAATAGATGATTCTAGCTAATGGGATCACATGTTTACTTTGAATCATATTCGGGAGAATGGAGGTGGAGGTATGAGAACCTTTTTAGATCTATAAGCCTAAATAGATTTATCTACATTTAGTAATCACATCCTTTTCCAAAGAGAAGTTGAATAAAAGACGGGGACTTTAATATGAGGAGGCTAAGTGGGTAAATCGAGGTTGCACGGTATGATCCTCTATTCTCTCCTACATATAATGGATTTTTGCGTGGATTCTTGTTTTCCAAAGCTTTCCTTTCAAGGAGTGCCTCTTGACGTTAGGTGTTAGGTTTCACTATTGATACTTAACAACTTTTTTTATTAGGTCTTGAGACTCTATGTTGCCTATTTTGGAATTGTTTTATTGCTCATGAGTGCTAAGGCTTTAAGTTTCTTATGGTTCTCTTGGTATCATATTCCTTTTAGTAAGATCCATTAGAGAGAGGTTGTTTTGTTAATGTATAATACATGTGTCATTTAACATAAACAGGAGTTTGAAACTTTATTGAAATTGTTACTTTCTATGTTATTTGAAAAATTACTTATCAAGTATATTTAGTTATGGAATACTTTGGTTGAAAGTTTTGTATTCATATTTTGAATTTATAACACTTTCTTTTTCAAAATATACATAAATATTTTTGACATCACTATTTAATTTAAATTTAAATAATTAAGCATATTTATTTATCACATCTATTATTGATTTATATAAATAATATTTAAACATCAATAAATAATTAAAATCATTACTAATTCTATGTAATATATATAAACATTCAAAACTTATTAGGTATAAGATAATTATTATTATTATTATTATTATTATTATTATTATTATTATTTTATATATATAAAACAAACATGGTAGTTGGTATATCAATTGCAGAAAGAGTCATGATTTTCAAAACATTGGATAATATAACTAAGTGTTTAAGTTTATAAAAGAATTAGTAGTACCAAAGCAATTATTAAGTGGTATGTGGTATATCTATCCCTAGATGCATACACATTCAAAGGATAACTTACACCATGAAGTTATTGATGCTTCCTTAAATATAATATAAGAAAAATTTGAGATATATGAATTGCTTTTAGGGTCACTATGGCTGCTACTTATTTTAAGCATGTTCCCTTCCCTAATGAAGGGTAAGGTTCTTTGTTCATTAATTTTATTATCGGTTATACCATGTACTTTTGTTTTTTATGCATCGCGACCCAATATGAGAATAAAGTTATTGTGCTATGATTCATACAGATTAATGGTGAGAGGTCATTTCAAATCTAAATATATGGAGCGGTTGTTAATTATAATACATATATAATAATAAAACTTGGATGTTTCATAAGTTTGAAATATGCTTTTGTAAATAAATGATAAAACATATTTTATGCAATGATGGTTGTTGTCTGTGATGAAGTGGAAGATTATAGGAGGTTCATTTAGTGACTACTCTTGTTAAAAGTGAATTAAAAGTGCCAAGCCCTCTTGATGTATAACAATTAAAGTGTCCATCCTTTTGATGTAGGCAATAGAAATGTCATTCTCATCTTTTGCTCGAACAGTTACAATAACTGTATTATGATATAATACTGTAGTTACCTTTATGATTTGCATAGAGGCTTCCTTTAAACTTTGCATAGAGGGTTTTATCTATGGAAATATCCCTAGATTGTTATGGCTATCGTAGAACACACATTTCATTAAAATTGGAAATATTTTATTACAAGGACAACCCGAGAATTGAGTTTTTTGGTTATTTTGGAATTCTAGATCCACTATTTAATTCCAAATTTAATGAAATATGTGTTGTAGGATTTAATGCTTAGCCAACTGATTGCTCTTTTTAAAATTGAATTTGTCTTCGTGTTTACAGCTTAGTGGTATTCATTTCTTGGCTTTTGCATTAGCCTTTATAGCGATGGTTTTTGATGCCGAAAGGAATCATACTTCACAACATTACAAAGTTCACAAAAAACACATTCATTCTACATACCCATCCCAGATCCATTTTAGGGACAAATTTATTTAGGGTATGTTTCCCAATTGATTGTTATCTGAACCCCGAGCTAATACAGCTATAGGCCATTCCAAGATTCAAATGTGTTCCAAAAACTAGTGTTACATATCTCCTATTTGTATTTGATTCTCAGTTGCCTCACCTTGTTATCTTTGAGGGTTACTTTGAAATTGTTTACATCATGTTTGGAGGTGCTTCTATTAGTTAGTATAAGATTCATACTTAAATTGTGATTATGTTTTCTATTTCAATGATGCCAGTATAACCTATTACCTATAATCTGCCCAAACTAACTTTATTTCCTTGTGCTCTTTTCCTCTCGGTGTTCCTTTTTCCCATCTTGGGGAAAATGCTAGTTTATAACTCATATTCCTACATGATTACATCCACTTCCTTAAGATGCACGAATCCAAAAAACATTTATGGAAAGAGCTATTTTTTCTTATATTAAAGGAGTCGCACATGTCCAATAATATTAAAGGAGGTCGCCTTAATAGAATTTGTACATTGTAAATAAAAACATTATTACAAAAGTTGTCGAATTCTTGCATTAATCAAAGGCAGGAAGCCTTATTAAAAGCCTCGGATTCAAAGAAACTCCACACCACTTGGAACAATAGTGACGACATCTTGGAAATGGTAGAAGTGGCAGGAGAGTCATTCGAGGAGGATAATCAAAAAGATCATCGTGATATTGTAGGAAGTTAGCAGGAATAAAAAATGACCATTTGCAGACCCAACAACACATGGCCACAATGAGAAACACATGGCCACGATGGCCGCGATGAGCAACACATGGCCACAATGGCAGAGATGTTGCAAATTAATGCAGACCCAGACAATATGGTAGCCATTGCAAAAGACAAACCAGACATCGCTTCGAACATGTAGATGAGCATAGGAATAATTAAAAATGAAATGCCAATTTGTATTCCTGCACAATTTGTATATTGACACTTTTTCAGAATAGTAAGTATTCCCTTTTGAAGTCTATGGACCATTACAGAACACAGTCAAGATCGTGACAATAAACTTGCGAGCTTGGATAAGAGATAAAGTCTGTGATGCAGCAATGGCGTTGGAAGTTAAGGGTTAAATATGATAAAATGAACTCTAAATAACCTCATGAGCTCCATGCACATGAAGACATAAGCCTTTCAAGTTCTAGAGACTTGAAAACACATGGAAAGTTAAAACATCAAGAGAAGTAGTGACCTTTGAGCTCTTGGCAGTTGCCAAAGCACTTCACTTACCTTGCCACAACCTTTAAAAGCTCGACGAAGCTACATCAAACATCATCTTGCATTGGTGGGTACTGCTAGTTTTTCACTTCTGGGATTTCCCCCCTCATACTCAGTCGTCCATGACCCTAATAAGTAACAATTGCAGGTAAGTCTACAGTCCAGGTCTCCATTAGGGTGAAGGAAGAGTGTCCTTCCGGAGGTACGCTCATTTTTCATGCATGCATTTCACTTTGTCCTGTATATTTTTCCTACCAATGTTTTCATGCACGTAGGTTACTGCATGACAATCTGAGCAGGAACTCCTTGTGTTGTCTCAGTTTCACCGGATGAACTTGAGCTGTTGAGAATTGCGCAGGGTCTCAGAAACCTCTCTTTCTTAGGGGTTAAACCAACCGCGGCCTATTATACTGATGATTGTCAAATTCCATATTATAATAAAATATTATTTTGGACATATATGTGTCTTCCTCCATTTTTTTTTCAACACTATTTCCATTTTCATATTTTTTTGTACGCATTCTGCAACACTGTATTTTATGTAAATTATTGCAATGTACATATTTTTTATTTCTTAGATTACAAGTTTGTATATATATAGTTCAACTTTCTATACTAACATGTATATAAATTTATGATTTCTAACCCTTCGTGGCAGGCCTTTCTAGCACTAGATAATTCCAACAAAAGTGGCCTTCCCACACATTTATGAAAAAGCAGTCATGTTATGCACTTAGTTTTATTTATTGAGAATTTTTTATGCAAACGACTAATCTACCAATTTCACTATTTATCAAGTGATATAACCGCACTAATGAATTGAGATTTTGATTGCATTTAAAAATTTCAAATCTGAGTCAAATGATAAATTTCCTTTTGCATGACCATAAGTTCTTTAAAAAAATCACTTACACAAAGAGGAAACATACACTATTGTTGCATTTTGGTACTAACGCGACAAACGCAAAGTTTATTCTTTTGTTTAGTTCAATTATTTCATTTTACTGAACTTAGACTTTGGTGCACAATTTAAAAATTCAAAGGTTTATGAAACTAAATATTTACTTCTGTACAATTAAAGAGGCTACCTTTATTTACACTAGTGCCATAATAAATTTAATTATGAATGCATTTTCATGCTTGTGACTAACCATTATTTTCTTAGAATATTTATCACTAATCCCTTTCGTTTTACTGTAAATATTTTGCAATTCGCCATTTTTCTTTCGATAATTAATGCATATATGGGTAGATCGGTCTCATTTAGATTTATTAATGGACTAATGTTATTGTCTTGAAAGCATTCTTGTATTTCATCAAGCTTATCCAACCTCGCTTGCATTTCCTTTATGTACTTAACACCATTGATCAACTCGTGATTATCCTATCTACATGAGGGATCTAAATGCAACTTGGGCTTCCATCCCCTTCCTCCCCTTGAACAACCCTCCAAGTGTGTTTAACGTGTTTTTTCCCTAGCTATGTCGTTTTGAGCATCAACAGAAAGATGCTCAAAAGAGGAGATGAAATCTTCGATTGTGCTATATTGTTTGAGCTTGTCTAGTTTCCCTAGATAATGAGTGTCTATTTCAAAGCATTCATATAGATTTGAAACAGATAGTGTAAAAGCAATATAACCCTTGTAAATTTATCGTGTCATTTCCAACATTGACAACATTCAAGATCCAAATATAAGACATCCACTCAAAGTTTCATCATATCATCGATGATTCCATGAAAATAAAAATAATGTTCAATATAAGTGACCCATTCTATGGTATTTGACACATCAAATTTGGTGAAATCAACTTTAGGAATTGTATGCCACATTTGGTTCATCAGGTCATGGGAAAGCAAAGTGGAGGGAGGCCCAATGGGATTGGATAATATAGTCCCTTCCTTGAGGAAAGGTTGGTATTACTCTTTCTATCCTTAATATGATGAAGGAAATACTGTCATGAATTGGATGATCTAATTAAAAAGTGACTTCAATTTATTAACCTTGGCTTGGATGTTTGATCTGGATCTTGAGGGATGAGACCTGGAAGGCTTGAATGCCGAGAGAGGAAGAGAGAAAACATATAGATCTGCTAACTTAGAATCATAGTTAGAAACCCGATCATAAGAACAATGTAAACAAGGCATTAAAACGTAAGTTTGAATGATGGAATTTAATCCACTGGATCAAATGAATCGACGACGAAGATTGACCAATGCAAGGCACCGAATCAGGTCTTGAAAGTTTATTCACAAGTTTATTCATGATTCCCGAAAGCTGCAACCCGAAAGTTGTGGGTTTCGGGGCTGCAAACTGAACCTAAACGCATAAATGGGCTTCCAAAAGCCACAACCAGAAACTTGTGGGTGGCGGGTTTCGCAAACAAAAACAATCTGAAAGAAAATGAAAAAGCTTTTCCCGCATCCCTCAATCCAATATTTCGGGTTGCGGGTTTCGGGGACACACAACATAGCTAAAAGGTAAAACGAAACTTCTAAAATCCGAAAGCCGCGGTTGCAGGTTTCAGGTTTCGGTTTTTTGGGATAAAAAATCCTCAAAAATTATTAGTGAAGGGTTTCCGCAACCCGCAACTTTCGGGTTGTGGGTTTTGGGTTTCCCAAAAACCAAACGACTCAAAGTGAATTCCCACAACCCATGCCTTTTGGGTTGCGGGTTTTGGGTGTTCGGAATGTCGAGTTTTGGGTTGGCAGAGGTGTAATGCCCGCCTCAGCACTTATGTTGATTTTGATTATTTTATACTTATGATTGATTAGATTATTTTGAGACCTATGATTGATCAGACTACTTTTGAGACCTACGACTGATTTGACTATTTTGAGGTGTAACATCTCCATGATTTGAAAGTTAGTAATTTTGGTGAAAATTAAAATTTCTTCCCTTAAAGATATTCATAATAAAACATTATGAGAAACAACCAGTATGTAATTTATCCTTGTGCATACACTTGACATTTTTATAAAAGTCAATTTGCTTAAGTAATACCATTGCAACTCCTTGGGTCTCCCTCGAGTCCATTATATACAAATCAATTTTTGCAGCTCCATACTATGATAACGAAATGCTTTCACAACATTATTTCCATACACATTCTATGAATAACAATTACTCAAGAATTGTTGACAAGATATTGTAACATACCCGAATATCCGAATTAAGGATTGTCTCAAAATTTTCAGGATGATTATTTTACTCTGAGAGATTCATACCACAAAAATTGTATTAATTACAAGAACAATTCCACACATTAGCCTGAAACAAATTCTTATAAGGAAATTTCATAATGTTAACATCTCTATAACTTATGGTGAACTTCATTGGTATAAAGGACCATAATGCCGTCGTACTTACTACCTCATGACTATAACATAGAATACAAGTATTTTAATCATTCACTTCCATTCTTATTGCAGCTAACACCTTTGATATTCTTATTGTGTGTACAACAAATTTATAACTCAACGAAATGCATAATTATTGGAATTTAGAGATGCACACATCTAGGCAAGACTATAATTACATAACAGACAGCATCATATAGGAGACATCACCACATAACCACATAAGAGACAACAAAACGTAAGAGACACTATATATAGGTGGTTCACCCGGTACATGGGCTACGTCCACAAGGGAGGGTCAAATCTTATTTATAATATGGAAAGGAGGTTTTACAATTCTGCAACTTAGTCATTGCAACAATCTTCTCAGCTTATCTCAAGCAACTCTACCAGAGAGCATTATCAACACATTCTACCCATCATTGAGTGTTTTACAAGGGTTATCTCCGTAGTAGTCTTCTCTCCAAGCGATTAATACTACATCACAACTATTTTTGAGATCCGCTAAACACCATTCAAACCAGGGTCAAACTTAGGAGTTAACCTTATGAACTACATTAAGGTGGAAATAGTTTTTAATGTAAAACAAACACTTAATATAAAACCAGTAGACAACCTGTGGGATACCAGATTCGAACAGAGGTCCTAGCTATGATTTCTATCCAGTAGAGATGCCAGCATTTTCATCTAACAACCACCATTTCAGTCGGACTACCAAAAATCCTGAGTGTCTTCTCATCCAACAATAATATGCAGCAAGGAATCCTAGTCCACGATTTCAATGTACAGTAAAGACTCTGAAACAGTGATTTCACGATTTTCAATAGGAGAATACTAGCATTTTCGTTTAATAGAGAGAACAGGAAGAATTACCATCTCGATCTCAATTCCAGCGTGGGTAACTTAAATGATTTCATCAAATCTATAATGAAACAGAGTTTCTCTTAGTCACGATTTCAGTGCAATAACGAAAAGGGACAGAGACTATCGTTTATCAAATCTATAATGAAACAGAGTGTTGATCTCAGCCAAGGAAATACAACAAGCAATCACGCCATGGTTCTCGAAATTTAGCTTGCTGTCACAGATTTAAAGTTTTTGACTGAGTACAAAACTTCAGATCTAACAAAAAAAAAAAACAGGAATCAATCATATTACTATGGCAGCATTGTATAGCCATAAACAACTTCATAGTTAAAAACGATCTCAGTGCAATAACGAAAAGGGACAGAGACTATCGTTTATCAAATCTATAATGAAACAGAGTGTTGATCTCAGTCAAGGCAATACAACAAGCAATCACGCCATGGTTCTCGAAATTTAGCTTGCTGTCACAGATTTAAAGTTTTTGACTGAGTACAAAACTTCAGATCTAACAAAAACAGGAATCAATCATATTACTATGGCAGCATTGTATAGCCATAAACAACTTCATAGTCAAAAACGATTTCAGGTTCATAGGGACCACTCGTTTTACAGTGACAACATTTTATAAACAGGGGTTTAGAAAAGTAACTAAGATCTTCCTAATCCAGTCATTAGATAATACTACAAACGTTTAACCAAAAGGAGAATGTAGCGGTTCCCTCAAAATGAACTCTAAAATTTGATAACACGCAGGGATTTTTACTTATCTGCGCATACATCCTGTCGAGTAATGGAATCCATCGCGGTTACTTTCTGCATTCTCTGTTGCAGAAGTTTCTACTATCCCTGGTAGCACTCGCAAGGTTTTGCTCCCGATCCATATCCAACTCCCAGGGTAGAAATCTTTCACTCGGTGCTATCCCCTGAACGCATAGTTTTTCTACCAACTCATAACACCGAGGTACTCTCTCTCGGATTGCTCTGATCTTTGGGCAGTAACCGACGAGGGTATCGTAGCTCTGCATGTGATTCGGCAGGGACTTTCCACACAGGAATAAAATAGCCACCATAACTCTGAAATCGATAGAGTTAACTACCAAAACCAAGGGATCATAAACCTGTAACCGAGTATCGACAATCCCAAGATCTGCTTTCTTTTTTTCCCCCCCTGTCGTTTTTCTCTCCTCTCTATATATTTCCCGTGCTTCACCTACCTCCGTCCATTTCCCCCCCGAAAGATTTAGTAGGTGGAACGTTTATTAGCACCACCTCCTCCTTGAGATGACAAGTGGCGTCTTTGCTTCTCGTGTGCTTATAGTGACATGTGGAAGCTTGCACCAAGTGGCACTATTTGCACCAAGTGGCACTAATCAGTTAATGAGACTTCACCTCTTCGTAATAATATTACCATTGTAAGGAAATTTCTCTTAATATTTAATGAATGAATACAATGGTCGTAGTTACTTTACGAATGCTTACGAATAGTTCATTCGTATTTCATGTGAACTTAACTAAGTGTAAATTTGAGATAAAAGACTTACTTCATGAAGTCTTTAGAGTAAAGTAATCATTATAAATCACTAACTTGGATGGTTGGGTATATCACGTAGTTATAGATTGTAGGAGAAATGAAAGCAATGATCTTGTATGAATGTGCAGGATTGTACTCCTTATCATAAATAAATGTCGCTAAGGAGTTTCTATAAACAAAGGTAGATCGAAATTCGGTTATTATTATCTATGGATGTTTGGGTATGTCACATATGCAGTGACAACATAGTTCTGATTAAAACATCCTAGCTCATGGATAAATATAATTCATCCTTCTCCTTGTCCTCGAGTATAGAATTGAGGAATGTTTTAGCCTCTCTTCGAATCTAGGATATATTAATAGACTGACCTCCTAATTTATTTAGGATCATTTATCATAGCTATCCTTACACAAGGAAGGTAAGCCCTCTAGTTGATTAGGGGCGTTGCGACGAGTAACTGCTTCCTTAATTTATTACGACGACACTTATAACCTTAAGGTTAATTTGTAAATCAATTTAATTTTCTTTAAGTGTCCTTGGCACTAAGGTGTTATCCACGATCCTGGTGGTTGCCCTACTTATCACTCCTCTTTCGTAGTGGGTTCCATCACCCGTTGTTAAGTTGCGTCACCTCTTTAGTCCCATAGATTTTTTTTCAATAATATTTGAAACTTAGACAGATATTGAAATGATAATTTCAGGGTCCACTAGTGGGGCCTTGGCCTTGAGCTTCTCAGCAAGGCTCTTACTTAACTCACAATATACATGTATAAATTTGATAGGGATAGAGAGGGGGTATTACATCCTCCTCCCCTTAAAAGTAACACCGTCCTCAGTGTTCATATATTTCCACACTTCGACTTCTCTCTTGGAGTCATCTTGTGCTTGCTTCGTCATTAAACAGTTTCGATCATAACTGCATTTTTACCACAAAACCTGGATTTCAAGGATACCGAGATAAATTTATCATCGATTCCATAATCAAATCGAGGAACATATTAATGAGTCATTTGTTGCAATATAACATTTGCAATTCCATGAAATATCTTTTATTCTTTGTTTGTGCTTTTGTTATCACAAGCACCCATAAATCTAGTGCTCTAAGAGTGTAGATTGTTAACTTAATTAATTCACATCATTCATTTGATCCAGGAAATTTTTGCCTAACACTCTAGTGCTCACACGGCAATCCTTTTGGAAATTCTTTCCTAACACCTCAATGCTCACACAGCAATTCTTTCGGAGTTTTCTTGCCTAACACCATAGTGCTCACGCAGCAATACTTTCTCTCATGCATACTAAGCAGCGTCCTGCCTCCCGCATATGCATTTTCTTATAGCTTGCCTAGGTCTTACAGCCAGCCGATTCTCCAAGAATCCTAGTGGCTGTTCAATCCCTCATTTTTAGAGAGTAATTCAATGCCATTACAACACTCTTTACACAATTCCCCTCAAGCCTTCTCGCTGGAGTCCCGGAATTTATTTTCTCCAAGCCGCCTTGCTTGAGTCTAGAAAAATCTCTTTCAATTTAATCAATTTATTTCGACATATTATATTTTGTAATCATAAGATTACTCTGACCCATTTGAGCCTAGATCTTTATTCAATCAATAATTATCAAACTTAAAGAATAAATAACAATTATGATGTGGATCTTAAATCCTCACCCCCTTATTTTTACCATGCATAGTATTTATGCTCTTGTTTTTCCACAAGCTCCTCCAAATTTTGACCATCTGCCAAGTTCACCTGTTAATAAAACTTTATAGAACAAAATCAAATATCGTAAGGTCTTTTTGTATTTCAAAAAAAAATAGGATAATCATCCTTCATCATCATAATTGAAAAATATATATATATATATATATGTATATTTTTTCTCACTAAGCATATCGAGTTGAATAAAAGGGTTTACATAATGCCTTGCACATGATATAACATTCTTCCTATTACGGTCCATGCACATTATGATCACATAACCTCAGATGTTAGCTTTCATCATTTGAACACAATTCTGGTTTTAGTCATACCACTTTTCTTTGTATAGCTTATCATCTTATACAATTAACCGATTGTGAAAAAAAATAACATATACTTGCGTACCTTATAAGATAGCCCAATACTTTGTAAGGGCAACCACATATCTCTCTATTATAAGGCCCTCGTATGTTGAGGTACCTATGTATCCCACATTGACTTGTTGACGGTTGTAAGGAAGTGATGTGCGGAATGTGAAGTTTGCTTCATCACAACATTCAGAGTGTTAGTCATATAAAGTAATTAAATCATAAGGACAATCTTACCTAGAACATATGTCCAATCATCACCTTTAAAATCTTAGACATGATTTACTGTTAAGATTACTTCTGATCTACCACCATGGAAGTTCCATGACATTAATGGTTTCTTAACTCATAATGCTAACAGCCATCCCCTGCGGTCACATACGTCAGAACATTTAAAGTATCTTGCTAACTAGTAAACATTTTATGTCGTTTCTTCATTCATAATAAAGAACATAGTCATTTGAAAGTTCTCCACCTCATTTGTATGATTATGATGTGGCAACAAGATTAACCACCATAACTTTTATCTTTTAACAAAATAATCCCAAAACACAAATCATCATAAATCATGATCACCTCAAGGTATAACTTCTTTTACCACTACTCATAGCATCCCCACATCCACCGTAAGGATCAATGAACTAATGAGATATATATGAGATCATGCATTCTTAAATGTTAATAACCAATAACCAATAGAATCTAGTAGTGTCTAGCTTAGTTGGTTTACACTTCTTGTGGAAGGTTAGTTTATCATAAGTAACCAACCCACAATTTCTAGTTGCTACTTCTGTAATGAGATAGAATTTGTGCTAAGGAGCAAAATCTTATCTTCAATATAGTTATGCTTCCTTAGTGACTAAAGGAATATTTTGAATATCTGACTTTCCTTTCTGCTGACTCCTCCGGCAATATGCACTATTTACAGGATTTACTAGTTATGTCCACAACATCAACTTATCCTTTAGAATGACCTTATATATTGAAAGGAACTTGACAGTCCCTAATCATAGTCGGAATGCTAAACCATCTTATTTAGTCAAACATGAACATATATAAAAGAAACTTTAATGGAATTTTAACCAATCTAAGTTTTTTTTTTTTTTTTTTATACTATCCATACGAATCTCATACTTTGAATCACTGACGATTGGATCAATAAAACTCGATTAGATAAAACTTTTGTTGAAACCGAAAAATATCCACTTTCAAGAATAATAATAAAATGTAGAGAAGGTAATAAGTATTAAAACCAATCATCAAACCAACAACTTTAGGAGAGTTCCTCCGCTTAGCATATCCACAACTAGGATGACTTTCGGCATACTCGAGACTCAAAAAAAACACTTGACTCTATTAGTTTGACTATTCTAAGTGTACTTTCTCGCAATCTATTGTCCTAAATATAGAGTAAGAGGAAATATTCATCCATAATATTTTCTAATAACCATTGGTTCAATTACCTACTGAACCATGTTCACAAATAGACAAAGCTATACTATTATAATGCTTCAGAATTGCGACATACTTACTTGTAATTCGAGACGACTTGTCCGTTACTTCCTTCCAAGCTTTGAAACTTTGAAGGGCATTTTCCCCGTTGCTTATTTTAAGTGGAATGGAATACCTTACTTGGTTCATCCAAATCATTTCCTCATGTTAAGCCCATTATAGGCCCGAGTGTTGTAACTTGTGCTCTGATACCATATGTAACATCTCCATGATTTGAAAGTTAGTAATTTTGGTGAAAATTAAAATTTCTTCCCTTAAAGATATTCATAATAAAACATTATGAGAAACAACCAGTATGTAATTTATCCTTGTGCATACACTTGACATTTTTATAAAAGTCAATTTGCTTAAGTAATACCATTGCAACTCCTTGGGTCTCCCTCGAGTCCATTATATACAAATCAATTTTTGCAGCTCCATACTATGATAACGAAATGCTTTCACAACATTATTTCCATACACATTCTATGAATAACAATTACTCAAGAATTGTTGACAAGATATTGTAACATACCCGAATATCCGAATTAAGGATTGTCTCAAAATTTTCAGGATGATTATTTTACTCTGAGAGATTCATACCACAAAAATTGTATTAATTACAAGAACAATTCCACACATTAGCCTGAAACAAATTCTTATAAGGAAATTTCATAATGTTAACATCTCTATAACTTATGGTGAACTTCATTGGTATAAAGGACCATAATGCCGTCGTACTTACTACCTCATGACTATAACATAGAATACAAGTATTTTAATCATTCACTTCCATTCTTATTGCAGCTAACACCTTTGATATTCTTATTGTGTGTACAACAAATTTATAACTCAACGAAATTCATAATTATTGGAATTTAGAGATGCACACATCTAGGCAAGACTATAATTACATAACAGACAGCATCATATAGGAGACATCACCACATAACCACATAAGAGACAACAAAACGTAAGAGACACTATATATAGGTGGTTCACCCGGTACATGGGCTACGTCCACAAGGGAGGGTCAAATCTTATTTATAATATGGAAAGGAGGTTTTACAATTCTGCAACTTAGTCATTGCAACAATCTTCTCAGCTTATCTCAAGCAACTCTACCAGAGAGCATTATCAACACATTCTACCCATCATTGAGTGTTTTACAAGGGTTATCTCCGTAGTAGTCTTCTCTCCAAGCGATTAATACTACATCACAACTATTTTTGAGATCCGCTAAACACCATTCAAACCAGGGTCAAACTTAGGAGTTAACCTTATGAACTACATTAAGGTGGAAATAGTTTTTAATGTAAAACAAACACTTAATATAAAACCAGTAGACAACCTGTGGGATACCAGATTCGAACAGAGGTCCTAGCTATGATTTCTATCCAGTAGAGATGCTAGCATTTTCATCTAACAACCACCATTTCAGTCGGACTACCAAAAATCCTGAGTGTCTTCTCATCCAACAATAATATGCAGCAAGGAATCCTAGTCCACGATTTCAATGTACAGTAAAGACTCTGAAACAGTGATTTCACGATTTTCAATAGGAGAATACTAGCATTTTCGTTTAATAGAGAGAACAGGAAGAATTACCATCTCGATCTCAATTCCAGCGTGGGTAACTTAAATGATTTCATCAAATCTATAATGAAACAGAGTTTCTCTTAGTCACGATTTCAGTGCAATAACGAAAAGGGACAGAGACTATCGTTTATCAAATCTATAATGAAACAGAGTGTTGATCTCAGTCAAGGAAATACAACAAGCAATCACGCCATGGTTCTCGATATTTAGCTTGCTGTCACAGATTTAAAGTTTTTGACTGAGTACAAAACTTCAGATCTAACAAAAAAAAAAAACAGGAATCAATCATATTACTATGGCAGCATTGTATAGCCATAAACAACTTCATAGTTAAAAACGATCTCAGTGCAATAACGAAAAGGGACAGAGACTATCGTTTATCAAATCTATAATGAAACAGAGTGTTGATCTCAGTCAAGGCAATACAACAAGCAATCACGCCATGGTTCTCGAAATTTAGCTTGCTGTCACAGATTTAAAGTTTTTGACTGAGTACAAAACTTCAGATCTAACAAAAACAGGAATCAATCATATTACTATGGCAGCATTGTATAGCCATAAACAACTTCATAGTCAAAAACGATTTCAGGTTCATAGGGACCACTCGTTTTACAGTGACAACATTTTATAAACAGGGGTTTAGAAAAGTAACTAAGATCTTCCTAATCCAGTCATTAGATAATACTACAAACGTTTAACCAAAAGGAGAATGTAGCGGTTCCCTCAAAATGAACTCTAAAATTTGATAACACGCAGGGATTTTTACTTATCTGCGCATACATCCTGTCGAGTAATGGAATCCATCGCGGTTACTTTCTGCATTCTCTGTTGCAGAAGTTTCTACTATCCCTGGTAGCACTCGCAAGGTTTTGCTCCCGATCCATATCCAACTCCCAGGGTAGAAATCTTTCACTCGGTGCTATCCCCTGAACGCATAGTTTTTCTACCAACTCATAACACCGAGGTACTCTCTCTCGGATTGCTCTGATCTTTGGGCAGTAACCGACGAGGGTATCGTAGCTCTGCATGTGATTCGGCAGGGACTTTCCACACAGGAATAAAATAGCCACCATAACTCTGAAATCGATAGAGTTAACTACCAAAACCAAGGGATCATAAACCTGTAACCGAGTATCGACAATCCCAAGATCTGCTTTCTTTTTTTCCCCCCCTGTCGTTTTTCTCTCCTCTCTATATATTTCCCGTGCTTCACCTACCTCCGTCCATTTCCCCCCCGAAAGATTTAGTAGGTGGAACGTTTATTAGCACCACCTCCTCCTTGAGATGACAAGTGGCGTCTTTGCTTCTCGTGTGCTTATAGTGACATGTGGAAGCTTGCACCAAGTGGCACTATTTGCACCAAGTGGCACTAATCAGTTAATGAGACTTCACCTCTTCGTAATAATATTACCATTGTAAGGAAAGTTCTCTTAATATTTAATGAATGAATACAATGGTCGTAGTTACTTTACGAATGCTTACGAATAGTTCATTCGTATTTCATGTGAACTTAACTAAGTGTAAATTTGAGATAAAAGACTTACTTCATGAAGTCTTTAGAGTAAAGTAATCATTATAAATCACTAACTTGGATGGTTGGGTATATCACGTAGTTATAGATTGTAGGAGAAATGAAAGCAATGATCTTGTATGAATGTGCAGGATTGTACTCCTTATCATAAATAAATGTCGCTAAGGAGTTTCTATGAACAAAGGTAGATCGAAATTCGGTTATTATTATCTATGGATGTTTGGGTATGTCACATATGCAGTGACAACATAGTTCTGATTAAAACATCCTAGCTCATGGATAAATATAATTCATCCTTCTCCTTGTCCTCGAGTATAGAATTGAGGAATGTTTTAGCCTCTCTTCGAATCTAGGATATATTAATAGACTGACCTCCTAATTTATTTAGGATCATTTATCATAGCTATCCTTACACAAGGAAGGTAAGCCCTCTAGTTGATTAGGGGCGTTGCGACGAGTAACTGCTTCCTTAATTTATTACGACGACACTTATAACCTTAAGGTTAATTTGTAAATCAATTTAATTTTCTTTAAGTGTCCTTGGCACTAAGGTGTTATCCACGATCCTGGTGGTTGCCCTACTTATCACTCCTCTTTCGTAGTGGGTTCCATCACCCGTTGTTAAGTTGCGTCACCTCTTTAGTCCCATAGATTTTTTTTCAATAATATTTGAAACTTAGACAGATATTGAAATGATAATTTCAGGGTCC
Organism: Larix kaempferi; assembly: GCA_027924585.1. Taxonomy (NCBI): domain Eukaryota; kingdom Viridiplantae; phylum Streptophyta; class Pinopsida; order Pinales; family Pinaceae; genus Larix; species Larix kaempferi. Next base: position 31,130,727 of record BSBM01000047.1, on the reverse strand, counting down.
ACTAATGGGGCCTTGGCCTTGAGCTTCTCAGCAAGGCTCTTACTTAACTCACAATATACATGTATAAATTTGATAGGGATAGAGAGGGGGTATTACATCCTCCTCCCCTTAAAAGTAACACCGTCCTCGGTGTTCATATATTTCCACACTTCGACTTCTCTCTTGGAGTCATCTTGTGCTTGCTTCGTCATTAAACAGTTTCGATCATAACTGCATTTTTACCACAAAACCTGGATTTCAAGGATACCGAGATAAATTTATCATCGATTCCATAATCAAATCGAGGAACATATTAATGAGTCATTTGTTGCAATATAACATTTGCAATTCCATGAAATATCTTTTATTCTTTGTTTGTGCTTTTGTTATCACAAGCACCCATAAATCTAGTGCTCTAAGAGTGTAGATTGTTAACTTAATTAATTCACATCATTCATTTGATCCAGGAAATTTTTTCCTAACACTCTAGTGCTCACACGGCAATCCTTTTGGAAATTCTTTCCTAACACCTCAATGCTCACACAGCAATTCTTTCGGAGTTTTCTTGCCTAACACCATAGTGCTCACGCAGCAATACTTTCTCTCATGCATACTAAGCAGCGTCCTGCCTCCCGCATATGCATTTTCTTATAGCTTGCCTAGGTCTTACAGCCAGTCGATTCTCCAAGAATCCTAGTGGCTGTTCAATCCCTCATTTTTAGAGAGTAATTCAATGCCATTAAAACACTCTTTACACAATTCCCCTCAAGCCTTCTCGCTGGAGTCCCAGAATTTATTTTCTCCAAGCCGCCTTGCTTGAGTCTAGAAAAATCTCTTTCAATTTAATCAATTTATTTCGTCATATTATATTTTGTAATCATAAGATTACTCTGACCCATTTGAGCCTAGATCTTTATTCAATCAATAATTATCAAACTTAAAGAATAAATAACAATTATGATGTGGATCTTAAATCCTCACCCCCTTATTTTTACCATGCATAGTATTTATGCTCTTGTTTTTCCACAAGCTCCTCCAAATTTTGACCATCTGCCAAGTTCACCTGTTAATAACACTTTATAGAACAAAATCAAATATCGTAAGGTCTTTTTGTATTTCAAAAAAAAATAGGATAATCATCCTTCATCATCATAATTGAAAAATATATATATATATATATATATATATTTTTTCTCACTAAGCATATCGAGTTGAATAAAAGGGTTTACATAATGCCTTGCACATGATATAACATTCTTCCTATTACGGTCCATGCACATTATGATCACATAACCTCAGATGTTAGCTTTCATCATTTGAACACAATTCTGGTTTTAGTCATACCACTTTTCTTTGTATAGCTTATCATCTTATACAATTAACCGATTGTGAAAAAAAATAACATATACTTGCGTACCTTATAAGATAACCCAATACTTTGTAAGGGCAACCACATATCTCTCTATTATAAGGCCCTCTTATGTTGAGGTACCTATGTATCCCACATTGACTTGTTGACGGTTGTAAGGAAGTGATGTGCGGAATGTGAAGTTTGCTTGATCACAACATTCAGAGTGTTAGTCATATAAAGTAATTAAATCATAAGGACAATCTTACCTAGAACATATGTCCAATCATCACCTTTAAAATCTTAGACATGATTTACTGTTAAGATTACTTCTGATCTACCACCATGGAAGTTCCATGACATTAATGGTTTCTTAACTCATAATGCTAACAGCCATCCCCTGCGGTCACATACGTCAGAACATTTAAAGTATCTTGCTAACTAGTAAACATTTTATGTCGTTTCTTCATTCATAATAAAGAACATAGTCATTTGAAAGTTCTCCACCTCATTTGTATGATTATGATGTGGCAACAAGATTAACCACCATAACTTTTATCTTTTAACAAAATAATCCCAAAACACAAATCATCATAAATCATGATCACCTCAAGGTATAACTTCTTTTACCACTACTCATAGCATCCCCACATCCACCGTAAGGATCAATGAACTAATGAGATATATATGAGATCATGCATTCTTAAATGTTAATAACCAATAACCAATAGAATCTAGTAGTGTCTAGCTTAGTTGGTTTACACTTCTTGTGGAAGGTTAGTTTATCATAAGTAACCAACCCACAATTTCTAGTTGCTACTTCTGTAATGAGATAGAATTTGTGCTAAGGAGCAAAATCTTATCTTCAATATAGTTATGCTTCCTTAGTGACTAAAGGAATATTTTGAATATCTGACTTTCCTTTCTGCTGACTCCTCCGGCAATATGCACTATTTACAGGATTTACTAGTTATGTCCACAACATCAACTTATCCTTTAGAATGACCTTATATATTGAAAGGAACTTGACAGTCCCTAATCATAGTCGGAATGCTAAACCATCTTATTTAGTCAAACATGAACATATATAAAAGAAACTTTAATGGAATTTTAACCAATCTAAGTTTTTTTTTTTTTTTTTTTATACTATCCATACGAATCTCATACTTTGAATCACTGACGATTGGATCAATAAAACTCGATTAGATAAAACTTTTGTTGAAACCGAAAAATATCCACTTTCAAGAATAATAATAAAATGTAGAGAAGGTAATAAGTATTAAAACCAATCATCAAACCAACAACTTTAGGAGAGTTCCTCCGCTTAGCATATCCACAACTAGGATGACTTTCGGCATACTCGAGACTCAAAAAAAACACTTGACTCTGTTAGTTTGACTATTCTAAGTGTACTTTCTCGCAATCTATTGTCCTAAATATAGAGTAAGAGGAAATATTCATCCATAATATTTTCTAATAACCATTGGTTCAATTACCTACTGAACCATGTTCACAAATAGACAAAGCTATACTATTATAATGCTTCAGAATTGCGACATACTTACTTGTAATTCGAGACGACTTGTCCGTTACTTCCTTCCAAGCTTTGAAACTTTGAAGGGCATTTTCCCCGTTGCTTATTTTAAGTGGAATGGAATACCTTACTTGGTTCATCCAAATCATTTCCTCATGTTAAGCCCATTATAGGCCTGAGTGTTGTAACTTGTGCTCTGATACCATATGTAACATCTCCATGATTTGAAAGTTAGTAATTTTGGTGAAAATTAAAATTTCTTCCCTTAAAGATATTCATAATAAAACATTATGAGAAACAACCAGTATGTAATTTATCCTTGTGCATACACTTGACATTTTTATAAAAGTCAATTTGCTTAAGTAATACCATTGCAACTCCTTGGGTCTCCCTCGAGTCCATTATATACAAATCAATTTTTGCAGCTCCATACTATGATAACGAAATGCTTTCACAACATTATTTCCATACACATTCTATGAATAACAATTACTCAAGAATTGTTGACAAGATATTGTAACATACCCGAATATCCGAATTAAGGATTGTCTCAAAATTTTCAGGATGATTATTTTACTCTGAGAGATTCATACCACAAAAATTGTATTAATTACAAGAACAATTCCACACATTAGCCTGAAACAAATTCTTATAAGGAAATTTCATAATGTTAACATCTCTATAACTTATGGTGAACTTCATTGGTATAAAGGACCATAATGCCGTCGTACTTACTACCTCATGACTATAACATAGAATACAAGTATTTTAATCATTCACTTCCATTCTTATTGCAGCTAACACCTTTGATATTCTTATTGTGTGTACAACAAATTTATAACTCAACGAAATGCATAATTATTGGAATTTAGAGATGCACACATCTAGGCAAGACTATAATTACATAACAGACAGCATCATATAGGAGACATCACCACATAACCACATAAGAGACAACAAAACGTAAGAGACACTATATATAGGTGGTTCACCCGGTACATGGGCTACGTCCACAAGGGAGGGTCAAATCTTATTTATAATATGGAAAGGAGGTTTTACAATTCTGCAACTTAGTCATTGCAACAATCTTCTCAGCTTATCTCAAGCAACTCTACCAGAGAGCATTATCAACACATTCTACCCATCATTGAGTGTTTTACAAGGGTTATCTCCGTAGTAGTCTTCTCTCCAAGCGATTAATACTACATCACAACTATTTTTGAGATCCGCTAAACACCATTCAAACCAGGGTCAAACTTAGGAGTTAACCTTATGAACTACATTAAGGTGGAAATAGTTTTTAATGTAAAACAAACACTTAATATAAAACCAGTAGACAACCTGTGGGATACCAGATTCGAACAGAGGTCCTAGCTATGATTTCTATCCAGTAGAGATGCTAGCATTTTCATCTAACAACCACCATTTCAGTCGGACTACCAAAAATCCTGAGTGTCTTCTCATCCAACAATAATATGCAGCAAGGAATCCTAGTCCACGATTTCAATGTACAGTAAAGACTCTGAAACAGTGATTTCACGATTTTCAATAGGAGAATACTAGCATTTTCGTTTAATAGAGAGAACAGGAAGAATTACCATCTCGATCTCAATTCCAGCGTGGGTAACTTAAATGATTTCATCAAATCTATAATGAAACAGAGTTTCTCTTAGTCACGATTTCAGTGCAATAACGAAAAGGGACAGAGACTATCGTTTATCAAATCTATAATGAAACAGAGTGTTGATCTCAGTCAAGGAAATACAACAAGCAATCACGCCATGGTTCTCGATATTTAGCTTGCTGTCACAGATTTAAAGTTTTTGACTGAGTACAAAACTTCAGATCTAACAAAAAAAAAAAACAGGAATCAATCATATTACTATGGCAGCATTGTATAGCCATAAACAACTTCATAGTTAAAAACGATCTCAGTGCAATAACGAAAAGGGACAGAGACTATCGTTTATCAAATCTATAATGAAACAGAGTGTTGATCTCAGTCAAGGCAATACAACAAGCAATCACGCCATGGTTCTCGAAATTTAGCTTGCTGTCACAGATTTAAAGTTTTTGACTGAGTACAAAACTTCAGATCTAACAAAAACAGGAATCAATCATATTACTATGGCAGCATTGTATAGCCATAAACAACTTCATAGTCAAAAACGATTTCAGGTTCATAGGGACCACTCGTTTTACAGTGACAACATTTTATAAACAGGGGTTTAGAAAAGTAACTAAGATCTTCCTAATCCAGTCATTAGATAATACTACAAACTTTTAACCAAAAGGAGAATGTAGCGGTTCCCTCAAAATGAACTCTAAAATTTGATAACACGCAGGGATTTTTACTTATCTGCGCATACATCCTGTCGAGTAATGGAATCCATCGCGGTTACTTTCTGCATTCTCTGTTGCAGAAGTTTCTACTATCCCTGGTAGCACTCGCAAGGTTTTGCTCCCGATCCATATCCAACTCCCAGGGTAGAAATCTTTCACTCGGTGCTATCCCCTGAACGCATAGTTTTTCTACCAACTCATAACACCGAGGTACTCTCTCTCGGATTGCTCTGATCTTTGGGAAGTAACCGACGAGGGTATCGTAGCTCTGCATGTGATTCGGCAGGGACTTTCCACACAGGAATAAAATAGCCACCATAACTCTGAAATCGATAGAGTTAACTACCAAAACCAAGGGATCATAAACCTGTAACCGAGTATCGACAATCCCAAGATCTGCTTTCTTTTTTTCCCCCCCTGTCGTTTTTCTCTCCTCTCTATATATTTCCCGTGCTTCACCTAACTCCGTCCATTTCCCCCCCGAAAGATTTAGTAGGTGGAACGTTTATTAGCACCACCTCCTCCTTGAGATGACAAGTGGCGTCTTTGCTTCTCGTGTGCTTATAGTGACATGTGGAAGCTTGCACCAAGTGGCACTATTTGCACCAAGTGGCACTAATCAGTTAATGAGACTTCACCTCTTCGTAATAATATTACCATTGTAAGGAAAGTTCTCTTAATATTTAATGAATGAATACAATGGTCGTAGTTACTTTACGAATGCTTACGAATAGTTCATTCGTATTTCATGTGAACTTAACTAAGTGTAAATTTGAGATAAAAGACTTACTTCATGAAGTCTTTAGAGTAAAGTAATCATTATAAATCACTAACTTGGATGGTTGGGTATATCACGTAGTTATAGATTGTAGGAGAAATGAAAGCAATGATCTTGTATGAATGTGCAGGATTGTACTCCTTATCATAAATAAATGTCGCTAAGGAGTTTCTATAAACAAAGGTAGATCGAAATTCGGTTATTATTATCTATGGATGTTTGGGTATGTCACATATGCAGTGACAAAATAGTTCTGATTAAAACATCCTAGCTCATGGATAAATATAATTCATCCTTCTCCTTGTCCTCGAGTATAGAATTGAGGAATGTTTTAGCCTCTCTTCGAATCTAGGATATATTAATAGACTGACCTCCTAATTTATTTAGGATCATTTATCATAGCTATCCTTACACAAGGAAGGTAAGCCCTCTAGTTGATTAGGGGCGTTGCGACGAGTAACTGCTTCCTTAATTTATTACGACGACACTTATAACCTTAAGGTTAATTTGTAAATCAATTTAATTTTCTTTAAGTGTCCTTGGCACTAAGGTGTTATCCACGATCCTGGTGGTTGCCCTACTTATCACTCCTCTTTCGTAGTGGGTTCCATCACCCGTTGTTAAGTTGCGTCACCTCTTTAGTCCCATAGATTTTTTTTCAATAATATTTGAAACTTAGACAGATATTGAAATGATAATTTCAGGGTCCACTAGTGGGGCCTTGGCCTTGAGCTTCTCAGCAAGGCTCTTAATTAACTCACAATATACATGTATAAATTTGATAGGGATAGAGAGGGGGTATTACATCCTCCTCCCCTTAAAAGTAACACCGTCCTCGGTGTTCATATATTTCCACACTTCGACTTCTCTCTTGGAGTCATCTTGTGCTTGCTTCGTCATTAAACAGTTTCGATCATAACTGCATTTTTACCACAAAACCTGGATTTCAAGGATACCGAGATAAATTTATCATCGATTCCATAATCAAATCGAGGAACATATTAATGAGTCATTTGTTGCAATATAACATTTGCAATTCCATGAAATATCTTTTATTCTTTGTTTGTGCTTTTGTTATCACAAGCACCCATAAATCTAGTGCTCTAAGAGTGTAGATTGTTAACTTAATTAATTCACATCATTCATTTGATCCAGGAAATTTTTGCCTAACACTCTAGTGCTCACACGGCAATCCTTTTGGAAATTCTTGCCTAACACCTCAATGCTCACACAGCAATTCTTTCAGAGTTTTCTTGCCTAACACCATAGTGCTCACACAGCAATACTTTCTCTCATGCATACTAAGCAGCGTCCTGCCTCCCGCATATGCATTTTCTTATAGCTTGCCTAGGTCTTACAGCCAGCCAATTCTCCAAGAATCCTAGTGGCTGTTCAATCCCTCATTTTTAGAGAGTAATTCAATGCCATTACAACACTCTTTACACAATTCCCCTCAAGCCTTCTCGCTGGAGTCCCGGAATTTATTTTCTCCAAGCCGCCTTGCTTGAGTCTAGAAAAATCTCTTTCAATTTAATCAATTTATTTCGTCATATTATATTTTGTAATCATAAGATTACTCTGACCCATTTGAGCCTAGATCTTTATTCAATCAATAATTATCAAACTTAAAGAATAAATAACAATTATGATGTGGATCTTAAATCCTCACCCCCTTATTTTTACCATGCATAGTATTTATGCTCTTGTTTTTCCACAAGCTCCTCCAAATTTTGACCATCTGCCAAGTTCACCTGTTAATAACACTTTATAGAACAAAATCAAATATCGTAAGGTCTTTTTGTATTTCAAAAAAAAATAGGATAATCATCCTTCATCATCATAATTGAAAAATATATATATATATATATATATATATATATTTTCTCACTAAGCATATCGAGTTGAATAAAAGGGTTTACATAATGCCTTGCACATGATATAACATTCTTCCTATTACGGTCCATGCACATTATGATCACATAACCTCAGATGTTAGCTTTCATCATTTGAACACAATTCTGGTTTTAGTCATACCACTTTTCTTTGTATAGCTTATCATCTTATACAATTAACCGATTGTGAAAAAAAATAACATATACTTGCGTACCTTATAAGATAACCCAATACTTTGTAAGGGCAACCACATATCTCTCTATTATAAGGCCCTCGTATGTTGAGGTACCTATGTATCCCACATTGACTTGTTGACGGTTGTAAGGAAGTGATGTGCGGAATGTGAAGTTTGCTTGATCACAACATTCAGAGTGTTAGTCATATAAAGTAATTAAATCATAAGGACAATCTTACCTAGAACATATGTCCAATCATCACCTTTAAAATATTAGACATGATTTACTGTTAAGATTACTTCTGATCTACCACCATGGAAGTTCCATGACATTAATGGTTTCTTAACTCATAATGCTAACAGCCATCCCCTGCGGTCACATACGTCAGAACATTTAAAGTATCTTGCTAACTAGTAAACATTTTATGTCGTTTCTTCATTCATAATAAAGAACATACTCATTTGAAAGTTCTCCACCTCATTTGTATGATTACGATGTGGCAACAAGATTAACCACCATAACTTTTATCTTTTAACAAAATAATCCCAAAACACAAATCATCATAAATCATGATCACCTCAAGGTATAACTTCTTTTACCACTACTCATAGCATCCCCACATCCACCGTAAGGATCAATGAACTAATGAGATATATATGAGATCATGCATTCTTAAATGTTAATAACCAATAACCAATAAAATCTAGTAGTGTCTAGCTTAGTTGGTTTACACTTCTTGTGGAAGGTTAGTTTATCATAAGTAACCAACCCACAATTTCTAGTTGCTACTTCTGTAATGAGATAGAATTTGTGCTAAGGAGCAAAATCTTATCTTCAATATAGTTATGCTTCCTTAGTGACTAAAGGAATATTTTGAATATCTGACTTTCCTTTCTGCTGACTCCTCCGGCAATATGCACTATTTACAGGATTTACTAGTTATGTCCACAACATCAACTTATCCTTTAGAATGACCTTATATATTGAAAGGAACTTGACAGTCCCTAATCATAGTCGGAATGCTAAACCATCTTATTTAGTCAAACATGAACATATATAAAAGAAACTTTAATGGAATTTTAACCAATCTAAGTTTTTTTTTTTTTTTTTTTATACTATCCATACGAATCTCATACTTTGAATCACTGACGATTGGATCAATAAAACTCGATTAGATAAAACTTTTGTTGAAACCGAAAAATATCCACTTTCAAGAATAATAATAAAATGTAGAGAAGGTAATAAGTATTAAAACCAATCATCAAACCAACAACTTTAGGAGAGTTCCTCCGCTTAGCATATCCACAACTAGGATGACTTTCGGCATACTCGAGACTCAAAAAAAACACTTGACTCTGTTAGTTTGACTATTCTAAGTGTACTTTCTCGCAATCTATTGTCCTAAATATAGAGTAAGAGGAAATATTCATCCATAATATTTTCTAATAACCATTGGTTCAATTACCTACTGAACCATGTTCACAAATAGACAAAGCTATACTATTATAATGCTTCAGAATTGCGACATACTTACTTGTAATTCGAGACGACTTGTCCGTTACTTCCTTCCAAGCTTTGAAACTTTGAAGGGCATTTTCCCCGTTGCTTATTTTAAGTGGAATGGAATACCTTACTTGGTTCATCCAAATCATTTCCTCATGTTAAGCCCATTATAGGCCCGAGTGTTGTAACTTGTGCTCTGATACCATATGTAACATCTCCATGATTTGAAAGTTAGTAATTTTGGTGAAAATTAAAATTTCTTCCCTTAAAGATATTCATAATAAAACATTATGAGAAACAACCAGTATGTAATTTATCCTTGTGCATACACTTGACATTTTTATAAAAGTCAATTTGCTTAAGTAATACCATTGCAACTCCTTGGGTCTCCCTCGAGTCCATTATATACAAATCAATTTTTGCAGCTCCATACTATGATAACGAAATGCTTTCACAACATTATTTCCATACACATTCTATGAATAACAATTACTCAAGAATTGTTGACAAGATATTGTAACATACCCGAATATCCGAATTAAGGATTGTCTCAAAATTTTCAGGATGATTATTTTACTCTGAGAGATTCATACCACAAAAATTGTATTAATTACAAGAACAATTCCACACATTAGCCTGAAACAAATTCTTATAAGGAAATTTCATAATGTTAACATCTCTATAACTTATGGTGAACTTCATTGGTATAAAGGACCATAATGCCGTCGTACTTACTACCTCATGACTATAACATAGAATACAAGTATTTTAATCATTCACTTCCATTCTTATTGCAGCTAACACCTTTGATATTCTTATTGTGTGTACAACAAATTTATAACTCAACGAAATGCATAATTATTGGAATTTAGAGATGCACACATCTAGGCAAGACTATAATTACATAACAGACAGCATCATATAGGAGACATCACCACATAACCACATAAGAGACAACAACACGTAAGAGACACTATATATAGGTGGTTCACCCGGTACATGGGCTACGTCCACAAGGGAGGGTCAAATTTTATTTATAATATGGAAAGGAGGTTTTACAATTCTGCAACTTAGTCATTGCAACAATCTTCTCAGCTTATCTCAAGCAACTCTACCAGAGAGCATTATCAACACATTCTACCCATCATTGAGTGTTTTACAAGGGTTATCTCCGTAGTAGTCTTCTCTCCAAGCGATTAATACTACATCACAACTATTTTTGAGATCCGCTGAACACCATTCAAACCAGGGTCAAACTTAGGAGTTAACCTTATGAACTACATTAAGGTGGAAATAGTTTTTAATGTAAAACAAACACTTAATATAAAACCAGTAGACAACCTGTGGGATACCAGATTCGAACAGAGGTCCTAGCTATGATTTCTATCCAGTAGAGATGCTAGCATTTTCATCTAACTACCACCATTTCAATCGGACTACCAAAATCGCTGAGTGTCTTCTCATCCAACAATAATATGCAGCAAGGAATCCTAGTCCACGATTTCAATGTACAGTAAAGACTCTGAAACAGTGATTTCACGATTTTCAATAGGAGAATACTAGCATTTTCATTTAATAGAGAGAACAGGAAGAATTACCATCTCGATCTCAATTCCAGCATGGGTAACTTAAATGATTTCATCAAATCTATAATGAAACAGAGTTTCTCTTAGTCACGATTTCAGTGCAATAACGAAAAGGGACAGAGACTATCGTTTATCAAATCTATAATGAAACAGAGTGTTGATCTCAGTCAAGGCAATACAACAAGCAATCACGCCATGGTTCTCGAAATTTAGCTTGCTGTCACAGATTTAAAGTTTTTGACTGAGTACAAAACTTCAGATCTAACAAAAAAAAAAAACAGGAATCAATCATATTACTATGGCAGCATTGTATAGCCATAAACAACTTCATAGTCAAAAACGATCTCAGTGCAATAACGAAAAGGGACAGAGACTATCGTTTATCAAATCTATAATGAAACAGAGTGTTGATCTCAGTCAAGGCAATACAACAAGCAATCACGCCATGGTTCTCCAAATTTAGCTTGCTGTCACAGATTTAAAGTTTTTGACTGAGTACAAAACTTCAGATCTAACAAAAACAGGAATCAATCATATTACTATGGCAGCATTGTATAGCCATAAACAACTTCATAGTTAAAAACGATTTCAGGTTCATAGGGACCACTCGTTTTACAGTGACAACATTTTATAAACAGGGGTTTAGAAAAGTAACTAAGATCTTCCTAATCCAGTCATTAGATAATACTACAAACGTTTAACCAAAAGGAGAATGTAGCGGTTCCCTCAAAATGAACTCTAAAATTTGATAACACGCAGGGATTTTTACTTATCTGCACATACATCCTGTCGAGTAATGGAATCCATCGCGGTTACTTTCTGCATTCTCTGTTGCAGAAGTTTCTACTATCCCTGGTAGCACTCGCAAAGTTTTGCTCCCGATCCATATCCAACTCCCAGGGTAGAAATCTTTCACTCGGTGCTATCCCCTGAACGCATAGTTTTTCTACCAACTCATAACACCGAGGTACTCTCTCTCGGATTGCTCTGATCTTTGGGCAGTAACCGACGAGGGTATCGTAGCTCTGCATGTGATTCAACAGGGACTTTCCACACAGGAATAAAATAGCCACCATAACTCTGAAATCGATAGAGTTAACTACCAAAACCAAGGGATCGTAAACCTGTAACCGAGTATCGACAATCCCAAGATCTGCTTTCTTTTTTTCCCCCCCTGTCGTTTTTCTCTCCTCTCTATATATTTCCCGTGCTTCACCTACCTCCGTCCATTTCCCCCCCGAAAGATTTAGTAGGTGGAACGTTTATTAGCACCACCTCCTCCTTGAGATGACAAGTGGCGTCTTTGCTTCTCGTGTGCTTATAGTGACATGTGGAAGCTTGCACCAAGTGGCACTATTTGCACCAAGTGGCACTAATCAGTTAAGGAGACTTCACCTCTTCGTAATAATATTACCATTGTAAGGAAAGTTCTCTTAATATTTAATGAATGAATACAATGGTCGTAGTTACTTTACGAATGCTTACGAATAGTTCATTCGTATTTCATGTGAACTTAACTAAGTGTAAATTTGAGATAAAAGACTTACTTCATGAAGTCTTTAGAGTAAAGTAATCATTATAAATCACTAACTTGGATGGTTGGGTATATCACGTAGTTATAGATTGTAGGAGAAATGAAAGCAATGATCTTGTATGAATGTGCAGGATTGTACTCCTTATCATAAATAAATGTCGCTAAGGAGTTTCTATAAACAAAGGTAGATCGAAATTCAGTTATTATTATCTATGGATGTTTGGGTATGTCACATATGCAGTGACAACATAGTTCTGATTAAAACATCCTAGCTCATGGATAAATATAATTCATCCTTCTCCTTGTCCTCGAGTATAGAATTGAGGAATGTTTTAGCCTCTCTTCGAATCTAGGATATATTAATAGACTGACCTCCTAATTTATTTAGGATCATTTATCATAGCTATCCTCACACAAGGAAGGTAAGCCCTCTAGTTGATTAGGGGCGTTGCGACGAGTAACCGCTTCCTTAATTTATTACGACGACACTTATAACCTTAAGGTTAATTTGTAAATCAATTTAATTTTCTTTAAGTGTCCTTGGCACTAAGGTGTTATCCACGATCCTGGTGGTTGCCCTACTTATCACTCCTCTTTCGTAGTGGGTTCCATCACCCGTTGTTAAGTTGCGTCACCTCTTTAGTCCCATAGATTTTTTTTCAATAATATTTGAAACTTAGACAGATATTGAAATGATAATTTCAGGGTCCACTAGTGGGGCCTTGGCCTTGAGCTTCTCAGCAAGGCTCTTACTTAACTCACAATATACATGTATAAATTTGATAGGGATAGAGAGGGGGTATTACATGAGGGCACTGGTTTGAAGTGACCTGGAGTTATAAAAACTTGAACCATGAATGATTTCTTTAGATTTTATTTGCGAAATAAAAATGGTTAGATAAATGATAATGTATGGATATACTCGACTAACTGAGAAAATGAAAAATGATGAATGTTGAAATTACTTGAAATGAAAAATGATGATTTGTTTATACTCGACTCACTGAGAAAATGAAAAATGTTGAAATTACTTGAAATGAAAAACGATGATTTGTTTATACTCGACTGACAGAGAAAACAAAAAGGATGATACAAATGTTTTATAGTACAGCGCTACTAATATGCGTTTGAGTGTGTGTGTAGTGGTAGGTAAGACGATTTACTGACTAACCCACAATGGAATTATAGGGGTCATAAGAACAAAAATAACACTTAGGGGTACGACGACTGACTATCAACCCCGAATTAGCAATTCACGCATGGGTGAAGCTGTTTCAGCTCACTCGGGGAAGCGTATGTCATACGGGCAAGACCATAATGATTTGGTCGCGTGCGATGAGTTGAGGGGCGCGCAATAAGGAGATCCTTATCCCTCAACATCCCTTAGTCTCCAAGGAGTGTAGTTGAGAGATCGTGGTAACGACTCCCGATCGCTACGCAGTACTCCCCATAAGAAGAAAGAAAGATACTGTCGGAAGGGCCTGCCGAAGAGGTACCTAGACAAAGAAAAATGGGAAAATAAAATTATTCATGCACGCATAATTAAAAATAAAAATAAAATACGTGTGGAGATTCTAGAGAATTTAATATTAAAAGAATTAATATTTTATTATCAGGATGGTTATATTATTATTATTAGAAAAGAGATTTAAAAATTGAAAAGTTAATGATAATTTCTTTATCTTTAGTTGAAGTTTATTTCTTTTGTTTTAAAAGAAAAAGAAAGGAATTAAATAAAATAGAAAACGTCTTGATTTAAAATATTCTTTTTATTATTATTTTAAAAGAAAAATAAAGTAAAAGGAATAAATTAGAAAACTTTTTGTATTGAATAAAATATTTTATTTATAAAAAAAAAGAAAAGAAATCTAGATTGAACATGTAGTTAAATACAACAACTATATTTGAAAAGACAAACACAAATGGGACTCTCTTAAAGACAACTACATCTACCTTGCACTAATTTAGGGAACTAAGTGTACACATTGAGTTAGAAACAACACTTGTACTTGAGAATAAAATAATTTAAATATTGAATTAATTTAAATAAGTGCATGGACAGACACATGGCACACAAGAATTTGCTATATAATGAGGGAGGAGAAGGGGAGAAAGATCTCTCTTGCTCCCTAATGCTAGATGGTCATCATAATCTCGAATTATGTTATGATCCTTGGAGTTGGGATTAGCCGAAACGGGGATTGGGAGATCCTTTCGGGAGGCTATTTGTGTGTGTTCTTACAATCCCATGAGCTCGGGGCTTCGAGGTGAAGAAAAGTAACCTCAATACGGTAGGGTGGTCAACCGAGGGGTTCGTTGGTGATCGTGTGGAAGAACGGCGAGACCAAAGCTGCATTCTCCTGGAATTTACATTCGACCTACTGCAGGAGCTTCTGCTCATACAGGTTCTATGTAATTTAAGTTTTATTTGTTTATATTAAGTTATATTTTAGGAATGAATGTATAATTCTAGTTGAACTATTTCTCTAGACATGAATTTTATGTGTTTATAAAATAGAAATTATTGTACTCTGGATTCGGCAGGAGATCTGACAGAAAATTTCCTTCCCATTTATATTCTGGAATTGTAGGAGATTTTAATATTGCATTCTAGTATTGAGATTTCATTCTATGTTCATTACTCAGAATTTAATTTTTAGTTGAATAAAAGAAACAGAGATCGACTCTGTATGCTCAGTTGCAAAGCTCGATCCCCAAATTCAATTAGATTTTAATATTGCATTATAGCGTTAAATTTCATTCTCTGTTCATTACTTAGAATTTAATTTTTAGTTGATTAAAAGAAACAGAGATCGACTCTGTATGCTCAGTTGCAGAGCTCGATTCCCAATTTCATTTAGATTTAAATACTGCACTATAGTGCTGAATTTCATTCTCGGTTCATTAAATCAGAGTATGAGTTTCAGACTTGAAATTATCGTGTCTTCCAGGATTCATTGAATTGTCGATCTATTTAAACATCTCAACAATTGACCCAATCGCATCGACCCTACATTTAAATATAAATCAAGAGTATAAGTTTCAGACTTAAAGTTATCGTGTCGTCCAGGATTCATTGAATTGTTGATCTATTTAAAGATGTTCAGAAATCCCCTATCTATGGTTGTAATATGATCCTTAAATTATCTCTGCAAAATGCTTACCCGAGTTTGGAATGACGTTCCAGACTTTCAGTACTTGAATCGAATTATTTAATACTTAAAAAAAAACTGTGTGTGATTTTCTTTTATTTCCCCAAAAGTCATGGCGTTTTCAAATTATTTTATTCTAAATTACAGTGGCCTTCCAGAAATCCAGTTACGGTCTTGCTTGAATCCTCTGTACACTTATTAGGTCGATTTCAGACCTCGTGCAATGAACCACCATCTGTCGTTTAAATTTCTGCTGTGTCTAAATCCGTGATTGAGAAGGCGTTTCCAGAATTTATAAATGAACAGTTACATGACTTTCATACTCTCAATACATTAAGTAGTATATATATATATATTCGATTGGTGATGCTCCTTGTTGTTAATATTTACTCTCCGTAATTAGTCAAATGTTTAATTGCTTTTCTTTTGTAAATCAAATAGTATATTGTTTAGAGATGATTCATCTCATTAATTTTAGCATTAGCCTTTCCTTCATATGGGAATGGTGAAATTTTATATTACTTATTGATATGTGTTAGACTATTGTTACCAATAAATTAAGTGCATGCATTATAATTAATTAGAAGTGATCCTCAAGGTATGCATGCTTTATTGATATATGAGGTAGTTACTTTTCTAAGTGGAATAAGAGTTTGATATGTACTAGTAATGTAACCTCATTATAGTATTAATATTTCTTTTAACTATCATGATATGCACACTTTCTTTATACATGTTGGACATTGTAAATGGGTATTACTCCCCTTGGTAACTTTAAGATATTATACTAATGAACAAGGTTGTTTACGAAAATAGAAACAAACATCTAAGGAGAATTTAAATAATTCTAGATTTAGCATAAGTCAATCGCACAAGATCAAAAAAAAGAAATCTCACTAGTCAAACCCTACAAGAGGTAAAGGACAAAATGCTTAAAAATTAATGCTTCCAGCAAACCAAAAACACTTAGAAAATTCCGAGAGAAAAAGAATGACAATCAAGCCAACCAAAGATGCAAGCATAAGATCATAAAAACCAAGTTCAAAACCGCATGTTCACAAGAACACTTACCCAAATACCTTTGTGTTTATTTTAAAATTGGGGCTCCCGTGATTAGTTGAAGCATGGGATCTGTTGTGGCCACAACAAATGGCGACTGGCTGGGAAGAACCAGTTATCTCTGCAAACAAACTTCAGTTAGAGAAAGTATATCAGTCAGCTGCCCTTTTCAGCCTGAAATTTTAGAAAATAATTATAAAGGAGACGTCAATAAGCAGAAAACATAAGATTAATATTTTCCAACCCATGATCATATTAAAAATAATGCAAACCTGGTAATTAGAGTTAGCAAAATTGCAGGGATCCTTTACCATTATGCAATCATTGAACGCCAACTTGTGTTGAACCTCGAACTAGCTTAAAACTGCTCATGGATATCCAATTTACATATCACCTTGGTTTATTAATTGGTTTTATATACAGGAATTCTTTTGGCTATATACACACCCTTTTGTTTTTCTTTTTTTTCTTTTGTTTTATTCAAACAGCTGCACATAAGACCTTGTTGATACAATACCACTACCCTGACTTGGTAATCAGATATCAACAGTTCCATTCACAGACCTAATCCAGAAATTGATCAAGCTGGCTCGATAAGGAGACCTCTTTTCCTTTAGCTGTGACACTGAAGGCAACTATTGTAGCTTGGTGACCACATGATGATAGCTTCAGTCCGAATTAAACCCATGATCATGGCAGGGATGGCTTGTGATAAGACTCCCATGTCCTTATACACAACAAGTATCTTATAAAAGAAAAATACAGATTTTATTCAAAGAATAACTACAAGGCACTGCCACGGCTTGGTAACCTAATAATAGCAGCGTTACTCACCAGTGTTTTGCAGATCATGAATGGACCGACCTGTGATAGGATCTTCCACCTCTCAGCAAAAACTGAAAGTCATCTTCCAAGTGTGGTGGCTTGATGTGAAGATGTCATTCCGCTAAACACCTATGAACCTAAAGGGATGGCTTAAGGTAAGACCCCCCTCCTTGTAATCTATTAATTGTTTAACAAAATTATTATCAAGGTGATTGTAAAAGGATCCAGAGCATATAAAGCTTATCAGGTTGTTATGATATGCTGTGACAATGAGACATAAGATAAGAACATTTCAACCATTCCCCATATCTCAATTAAACAGATAAAACATGTAAAAGATAATGACCAAGGCGAGAAGGTATCAATCAAGGTTCTGCTTCTAATGGTTGTATGCTCTTTACAAAACAAATTCTTATATCAACCGAAAGAAAACTGAGACTAACATACTATTCTGCAACTTTAGTTAAAATCATCTTTGAGCAAAACTGGTTTTAAACCCTTGCCAAATGTGTGGAGTCTATTATCAATCAAATGAAAGAAAACCAATCAAAACCAAGGAAATAGACAACACCCACCAAGCCCGATTAAACAAATTTGAAAATGAAATGGAATTCTTTCCCTTGAGACTCGGAGAATGATTAATTAAAAGCATTTCATGACATGATTATTATAATTTAAAGGATAGAATTCAGACATGAATGCCTCGAATCAGCAAAATAATAAGTGAGAGCATGAATGTAAAGTGAAAATTGACAAAAATACTTCCCGGAATGCGTCTGAAGAAGTGTCGTTTCTAGCTCGGACTTGGCTTGTCACCGCAAATGTTTTATTGGAGAAAACCAAAACAGTAATCGAATTATTAAAGAAATTATCAAAATTAATCTATTCTACACCTACTCCTACACTACTCTAAAGAAGACCAAAAAAAACTAAGTATAATCGAATTTCCAATACAACCACGAAAGCATATGGAATCCTGCAAAAAGGAAGAAGTGAATAATGAGAAAGCATGACATGAATGCTTGAAAATAAGAAATGAAAGAAAATGCATTAAAGCAAATGAAATGAAATTTATGTACAAATAAACAGAATGGAGCCTTACCATCTCTATATACAAATAAGGAAAACAAAGTGTTACCATAATGATGAAATCTTGCTGAGAAAGATTTCTCAAGCCAATCAACAACCCAGTCATGGTATGTAGAATGAAAACCAAAAGCATGAAATAAAGAGTATGAGAGATCTATGCAATGAAATGGATTGTTTGAAAGAGAATCAACATCAATATTATAAGAATCCAAAATTTCTTCTTGGACAATTTTCTCCTCGTGAATATTTTCTTGAATAAGATCAACAAAATCACATCCAGTTTGTTCTAAATTATCATTGTTAAAATCATCATAAATTGGCTGATTAAATTGGAAATTTTCATAGAGATCCAATTGCCTTTGAGTATTTACTTGAGAAGAACTAAAGATAAGAGAAGTTGTAAATGCAGGACTAGTATCATTAACTTTCTCATAAGAATCTTCTCCATCAAGTAATTGATTGTAAGAAGAAAATGTTTCCTTATTGAATGATGAATCATACAAAGAGAAATTCTGGAAATTATTATTAAAAATAGCATTCATTTCCAGCAAAGAAGAACGACAAGAAAACATAGATTGGTGATAAAGATAATAATCTTCTTGATCTTCTTCATGTAATTCATAATTAACTTGTACATGTTTAATAACTAACAATGAATAATTAGATTTAGAAACATATGATTGAATATCATTGTTATCAAATAGATCAAGATACAAAGAGAAATATGAAGAGGAAATAAGTGCATGAAATTCATCTCTTTGTAGAATATCGTTAGATCGAGGTTCCTTGAGAGGTTTTTTCTCTTCAAAAGAGATATGTATGAAAGGTTTCAAATCAAGATTTGTTTCTTCTTCTAATGTAGGGTCATTACTTTGTGAAATATGTTCTCCTATAGAATCACTTAGGTCCGAAAATGGTAACAGGGAAAACATATCACAGATTTCAGAATAATTAGTCAATTCAATATCTATCAAAGGATTAACAGAATGATCAATATCAAAATATTGAATCTCTTTAATTATGCTAGAAGAAGATTGTTCGATGTTATGATCAGAACTATTATCTTGTACTTTAGAAGAATCTTCTATAGGAAAATGTTCTTCTTCATGATTAGTTAGACATTGAATTTCATGTGAAGTAGACATGGGCATATCAACATCTAATTCGTACGAATCGTCATATTGATTATGATCCATATCTAAGAAAGAGAAGGAATTCATTTCCACAATTTCTAAATCCTCAGATTATTCATGAAAATCTAAACCATGATATGGATGATCATTGATGTATAATTCTGATTTATCATCTACCGATCGATTAGATTCATTTAAAACAGAACTAATGTATTGAAAACATTCAAGTATTATAGGACGATCTATTCAAGGGAATCTACAATAAAGATTACAATTTCTAATTGCAAAATCTTCTAATGATTCATCTTTTCTAATGGTGAGTTTCTTCCACTCATCACACAATCTAACAAAATGGTAATGTCCAAAAGAAATTATAAACAGATCTACAAATTGTTCAAAAGAATGGATAGAGGCAAAATATAAGGTAAGAAACCATTCTTTGACTCGTCATTCGAATGTGAAGGCCAACAATCTGCACAAAACATCTCGATCCAAAATCTTGTTAACAAGACAATTATGGGAAAACTGAAGAACATGTTCTTGTGCTAATATTTCTCCCTCACCATCGAATTTCACTTCTATCAAATGCTTCAACAAATCTGTTTGAACATGAAAACTAATCTATCTAGAAAAACAACTAAATACAGATTGTCGGGCCGGAGCCATCATAAAATAATCTGATTAACATAGCTCGGATGACCTTACATTTCGGATGGCCCTCCCTCTAGCGCAATTTGTTGAGGCCTCGGGGGTGCAAGGTATTTGCAAGGTGTCGGAATGGGTTCCAAGGCTCCCAACAGAGGGTGAAAACCCAGACTAAAAGGCTTCGAAAGAACCTACGCAAGGGCAGTTCTATCCCTAGCCTATTTGGTATGGAAATCTCCCGCGGATATTCGGCCTCTGCTGGCACTCAATGAGTCGGTGTTTCAATCAATAGATCAATTCTCCACTTAAGGAAAACAAAAGTATGGAACTTAGTACGTTCTAACTTAACCTATTTAAGACAAAAGGATCTACTCTAGGTTAGATCTCATCTAAGGAAAAGCTTGTTGTTGCGCAGATTAATCTTGATGTGAGAGGGATAAGTATGTCAACTTCAACAGAAATGTAAAAGATGCATTTACTTATTCACTTAAATCATAATCAGTTAATGAAAATTAAATGACAACAATATAAGCATGTAACATGTTCAAGATTAACCTGTAATCACTCTGTTAATTAAAAAATTAACAATGATTAAATCGAATGTTGATCATTTGCAAAAATCGATAAAGAAAACATCTCAATTGACAGAAATTAAATAAAACATTTTAATACATAGATCAACCATAAAGAGACATCAGTATAATAGATCCTTCAATAAATTAATGCTTGCAAATGATCACACACTGTAGATGACAATTTGAAGTAAGAAATCATGCATTGTCAAAGAAATTTGAACAATAAACAAGAGATGATTCAAAGGGATTACTTTACTGTATTAATGAAGTCTATCAACAAAATTACAAATCTCTACTAAGACAGAGTATCTCCAGTCGTCTCCTCTTGATTTCTAACCCAAAAATTATCAACCCCTAACATCGAGAGGCATTCCTCTTTAAATAAGAAGTACAACAGTGTGCGAATGAAAATTCCCAAAATAGGGATTACAAAGTTCGGATCGGGCTATGGATCCAGAAAATCCTGCAACAATAATCTGCACTATTTTTGCTCAAATGATTCCCTCCAATCCTATGACAATGTTTGAAATAAGGGTCATCTTCTAATTTCCAGAAAATCCCATAACACAATTGTGGAATTTAACAACGGCCCACTATATGTCCATAATAGGAAAGAGTCAGCCTAGCAAATATTCCTATTGAATCACCACAAGAATATTTCGGCTAATCCATAACGTTTTCGAAAACAGAAAAATCAGACAACGGGTCTTTCTTCACAGGAGCTGATGGAGTATCAGGTTCCTTATTGATTATAAAATCATGGATAATGGAGTCATCTCGATCACGTTGTTGTTCATTGATTTTCTCTTCATTCTTCTGAGGGAGTGGTATGCAAATGGTCAGAGTTTCAGAATCTTCCTCTTTGTTATCACTGCTGGTATCAGGAACACCAGCGTCAAAGGGTGGCGACATAGGTTCTTGAAATAGAAAAGGATGAAGTTCTTCTTGCATAAAACATCCATCAAAGGATTCACAACCTGTTTGGATATTTCTCACACCAGATCGTCAGAAAGAAAGCTTTTCAAAACAAAACATAAAACTTTTCTAATGAATACAGGCGACGAACCAAGTGCTTCATACCTGTGACCATATTTAAGAAGAGTTAAAGAAAATCATAATGATTGAATATGATGAACTGCTATGATTAAAATCATGCGAATTTAGAACTGCAATCATTTGAACTATAATGAAACGACATCGCAGCATGTTAATCCAAAATGGATCATAACAAAGTACAATTTTAAGAGAATCATACATGATTTGAAGTCGCATCTGAAAATTGTCATTACAAGCCAATCTAATTAAGCAATCATATGTTCAAAGGTGATCATGAGGTGAGAATCACTGTTAGAAACCTGGTCGTAAGAACAACGTAAACAAGGCATTAAAACGTAAGTTTGAATGATGGAATTTCATCCACTGGATCAAATGAATTGACGGTGAAGATTGACCAATGCAGGGTGCGTGATTAGGTCTTCGAAGTTTATTCAACAGGTTATTCATGATTCCCGAAAGTTGCGTGTTTTGGGGCTGCAAACTGAACCTAAACGCATAAACAGGCTTCTGAAAGTCGCAACCCAAAACTTGCGGTTGGCGGGTTTCACAAATAGAAACAATATGAAAGAAAATGAAAAACCTCTTCCCGCATCCCACAATCTGACATTTCGGGTTGCGGGTTTCAGGGACACAAAACGTAGCTAAAAGGTAAAACAGAACTTCCAAACTCCGAAAGCTGCGGTTGCGGGTTTCAGGTTTCAGTTTTTCGGGATGAAAAATTCCCAAAAATTATTAGCGAAGGGTTTCCTCAACCCACACCTTTCGGGTTGCAGGTTTCGGTTTGCCCAAAACCAAACGACTCAAAGAGAATTACTGCAACAACCCGCGCCTTTTCGGTTGCAGGTTTTGGGTGGTCGGAATGTCAGGTTTCGGGTTGGCAAAGGTAAAGGACAAAATTCTTAAAAATTAAAGCTTCTAGCAAACCAAAAACACTTAGAAAATTCCGAGAGAACAAGAATGACCATCAAGCCAACCAAAGGTACAAGCATAAGATCATAGAAACCAAGTTCAAAACCTCATGTTCACAAGAAAACTTACCCAAATGCCTTTGTGTTTATTTTAAAATTGGGGCTCCTGTGCTTAGTTGAAGCATGGGATATGTTGTGGCCACAACAAATGGCTACTGGCTGGGAAGAACCAGTTATCTCTGCAAACAAACTTCAGTTAGAGAAAGTATCTCTCTCAGCTGCCCTTTTCAGCCTGAAATTTTAGAAAATAATTATAAAGGAGACATCAATAAGCAGAAAACATAAGATTAATATTTTCCAACCCATGATCATATTAAAAATAATGCAAACCTAGTAATTAGAGTTAGCAAAATTGCAGGGATCCTTTACCATTATGCAATCATTGAACGCCAACTTGTGTTGAACCTGGAACTGCTTAAAACTACTCATGGATATCCAATTTACATATCACCTTGGTTTATCAATTGGTTTTATATACAGGAATTCTTTTGGCTATATACACACCCTTTTTTTTTCTTTTTTTTTTTATTCAAACAACTGCACATAAGACCTTGTTGATACAAGACCACTACCCTGACTTGGTAATCAGATATCGGCAGCTCCATTCATAGACCTAATCCAGAAACTGATCAAGTTGACTCGATAAGGAGACCGCTTTTCCTTTAGCTGTGACACTGAAGGAAACTATCGTATCTTGGTGAGCACATGATGATAGCTTCAGTCTGAATTAAACCCGTGATCAGGGCAGGGATGGCTTGTGATAAGACTGCCCTGTTCTTATACACAACAAGTATCTTATAAAAGAAAAATACAAATTTTATTCAAATAATAGACTACAAGGCACTGCCAACGCTTGGTAACCTCATAATAGCAGCATTAATCACCAGCGTTTTGCAGATCATGAATGGACCGACCTGTCATAGGATCTTCCACCTCTTAGCAAAAACTGAAAGTCATCTTCCAAGTGTGGTGGCTTGATGTGAATATGTCATTCTGCTAAACACCTATGAACCTAAAGGGTTGAATTAAGATAAGACCCCCCTCCTTGTAATCTATTAATTGTTTAAGAAAATTATTATCAAGGTGATTGTAAAAGGATCTAGACTAGATAAAGCTTATCAGGTTGTTATGATATGCTGCGACAATGAGACATAAGATAAGAAAATTTCAACCATTCCCCATATCTCAACTAAACCGATAAAACATGTAAAAGATATTGACCAAGGCGGGAAGCTATCAATCAAGGTTCTACATCTATTGGTTGTGCGCTCTTTACAAAACAAATTCTGATATCAGCCGAAAGAAAACTGAGACTAACATACTATTATGCAACTTTAGCTAAAATCATTTTTCTGCGAAACTAGCTTTAAACCATTACCAAATGTGCAGAGTCTATTATCAATAAAATGAAATAAAACTAATCAAAACCAAGGAAATAGAAAACACCCACCAAGCCTAATTAACCAAATTTGAAAATGAAATGGAATCCTTTCCCTTGAGACTTGGAGAATGATTAATTCAAAGCATTTCATGACATAATTATTATAATTTAAAGCATAGAATTCAGACATGAATGCCTCAAATCAACAAAATAATAAGTGAGAGCATGAATGTAAAGTTAAAATCGACAAAAATACTTCCCGGAATGCATCTGAAGAAGTGTCATTTCCAGCTCAGACTTGGCTTGCCACCGCAAATGTTTTATTGAAGAAAACCAAAACAGTAATCTATTTATTAAAGAAATTATCAAAATTAATCTATTCTACACCTACTCCTACACTACTCTAAAGAAGACAAAAAAAAACTAAGTATAATCGAATTTCCAATACAACCATGAAAGCATATGGAATCCTGCAAAAAGGAAGAAGTGAATAATGAGAAAGCATGACATGAATGCTTGAAAATAAGAAATGAAAGAAAATGCATTAAAGCAAATGAAATGAAATTTATGTACAAATAAAGAGAATGGAGCCTTTCCATCTCTATATACAAATAAGGAAAACAAAGTGTTACCATAATGATGAAATCTTGCTAAGAAATATTTCTCAAGCCAATCAACAACCCAGTCATGGTATGTAGAATGAAAACCAAAAGGATGAAATAAACAGTATGAGAGATCTATGCAATGAAATGGAGTGTTTGAAAGAAAATCAACATCAATATTATAAGAATCCAAAATTTCTTCTTGGACAATTTTCTCCTCGTGAATATTTTCTTGAATAAGATCAACAAAATTAGATCCAATTTGTTTTAAATTATCATTGTAAAAATCATCATAAATTGGCTGATTAAATTGGAAATTTTCATAGAGATCCAATTTCCTTTGAGTATTTACTTGAGAAGAACTAAAGATATGAGAAGTTGTAAATGTAGGAATAGTATCATTAACTTTCTCATAAGAATCTTCTCCATCAAGTAATTGATTGTAAGAAGAAAATGTTTCCTTATTGAATGATGAATCATAAAAAGAGAAATTCTGGAAATTATTATTAAAAATAGCATTCATTTCCAGCAAAGAAGAATGACAAGAAAACATAGATTGGTGATAAAGATAAGAATCTTCTTGATCTTCTTCATGTAGTTCATAATTAACTTGTACCTGTTTAATAACTAACAACGAAGAATTAGAGTCAGAAACATATGATTGAATATCATTGTTATCGAATAGATCAAGATACAAAGACAAATATGAAGAGGAAATAAGTGCATGAAATTCATCTCTTTGTAGAATATCGTTAGATTGAGGTTCCTTGAGAGGTTTTTTCTCTTCGAAAGAGATATGTATGAAAGGTTTCAAATCAAGATTTGTTTCTTCTTCTAATGTAGGGTCATTACTTCATGAAATATGTTCTCCTATAGAATCACTTAGGTCCGGAAAGGGTAATAGGGAAAACATATCACAGATTTCAGAATAATTAGTCGATTCAAGATCTATCAAAGGATTAACAGAATGATCAATATCAAAATATTGAATCTCTTTAATTATGCTAGAAGAAGATTGTTCGATGTTATGATCAGAACTCTCTTGTACTTTAGAAGAATCTTCTATAGAAAAATGTTCTTCTTCATGATTAGTTAGACATTGAATTTCATGTGAAGTAGACATGGGAATACCAACATCTAATTCGTACGAATCGTCATATTGATTATGATCCATATCTAAGAAAAAGAAGGAATTCATTTCCACAATTTATAAATCCTCAGATTCTTCATGAAAATCTAAACCATGATATGGATGATCATTGATGTATAATTCTGATTTATCATCTACCGATCAATTAGATTCATTTAAAACAGAACCAATGTGTTGAAAACATTCAAGTATTATAGGACGATCTCTTCAAGGGAATCTACAATAAAGATTACAATTTCTAATTGCAAAATCTTCTAATGATTCATCTTTTCTAATGGTGAGTTTCTTCCACTCATCACACAATATAACAAAATGGTAATGTCCAAAATAAATTATAAACAGATCTACAAATTGTTCAAAAGAATGGACAGAGGCAAAAGATAAGGTAAGAAACCATTCTTTGACTCGTCATTCAAATGTGAAGGCCAACAATCTGCACAAAACATCTCGATCCAAAATCTTGTTAACAAGACAATTATGGGAAAACTGAAGAACATGTTCTTGTGCTAATATTTCTCCCTCACCATCGAATTTCACTTCTATCAAATGCTTCAGCAAATCTGTTTGAACATGAAAACTAATCTGTCTAGAAACAAAACTAAATACAGATTCTCGGGCGGGAGCCATCATAAAATAATCTGATTAACATAGCTCGGATGACCTTACATGTCGGATGGCCCTCCGTCTAGCGTCATTTGTTGATGCCTCGGGGGTGCAAGGTATTTGCAAGGTGTTGGAATGGGTTCCAAGGCTCCCAAAAGAGGGTGAAAACCTAGACTAAAAGGCTTTGAAAGACCCTACGCAAGGGTAGTTCTATCCCCAGCCTGTTTGGTATGGAAATCTCCCATGGATATTCAGCCTCCACTCGCACTCAATGAGTTGGTCTTTCGATCAATAGATCAATTCTCCACTTAAGGAAAACAAAAGTATGGAACTTAGTACGTTCTAACTTAACCCATTTAAGACAAAAGGATCTACTCTAGGTTAGATCTAATCTAAGGAAAAGCTTGTTGTTACACAGATTAATCTTGATGTGAGAGGGATAAGTATGTTTGTCAACTTCAACAAAAATGTAAAAGATGCATTTACTTATTCACTTAGATCATAATCAGTTAATGAAAATTAAATGAAAACAATATAAGCATGTAACATGTTCAAGATTAACCTGTAATCACAATGTTAATTAAAAAATTAACAATGATTAAATCGAATGTTGATCATTTGCAGAAATCAATAAAGAAAACATCTCAATTGACAGAAATTAAATAAAACATTTTCATACATAGATCAAACATAAAGAGACATTAGTATAACAAATCCTTCAATAAATTAATGCTTGCAAACGATCACACACTGTAGATGACAATTTGAAGTAAGAAATCAGGCACTGTCAAAGAAATTTGAACAATAAACAAGAGATGATTCAAAGGGATTACTTTACTGTATTAATGAAGTCTATCAACAAAATTACAAAGCTCTACTAAGACAGAGTATCTCCAATCCTCTCCTCTTGAGTTCTAACCCAAAATTATCAACCCCTAACATCGAGAGGCATTCCTCTTTAAATAAGAAATACAACAAAGTGCGAATGAAAATTCCCAAAATAGGGATTACAAAGTTCGGATCAGGATATGGATCCAGAAAATCCTGCAACAATAATCTGCACTATTTTAGCTCAAATGATTCCCTCCAGTCCTATGAAAATATTTGAAATAAGGGTCATCTTCTAATTTCCAGAAAAGCCCGTAACACAATTGTGGAGTTTAACAACGGCCCACTAGATGTCAATAATAGGAAAGATTCGGTACAACAAATATTCCTATTGAATAGCCACAGAATCTTTCGACTGATCCATAACATTTTCGAAAACAGAAAAATCAGACAATGGATCTTTCTTCACGAGAGCTGGTGGAGTATCAGGTTCCTTATTGATTATAAAATCATGGATAATGAAGTCGTCTCGATCATGCCATTGTTCATTGATTTTCTCTTCGTTCTTCTGAGGGAGTGTTATGCAAATGGTTAGAGTTTCAGAATCTTCCTCTTTGCTATCACTGCTGGTATCAGGAACACCAGCATCAAAGGGTGGCGACATAGGTTCTTGAAATAGAAAAGGTTGAAGTTATTCTTGCATAAAACATCCATCAAAGGATTCACAACCTGTTTGCATATTGCTCACACCAGATTGTCAGAAAGAAAGCTTTTCAAAACAAAACATAAAACTTTTCTAACGAATACAGGCGATGAACCAAGTGCTTCATACCTGCGACCATATTTAAGAAGAGTTAAAGAAAATCATAATGATTGAATATGATGAACTTGTATGATTAAAATCATGCGAATTTAGAACTGCAATCATTTGAACTATAATGAAATGACATCGTAGCATGTTAATCCAAAATGGATCATAACAAAGTACAATTTTAAGAGAATCACACATGATTTGAAGTCGCATCTGAAAATTGTCATTACAGGCCAATCTAATCAAGCAATCATATGTTCAAAGGTGATCATGAGGTGAGAATCACAGTTAGAAACCTGGTCGTAAGAACAATGTAAACAAGGCATTAAAACGTAAGTTTGAATGATGGAATTTCATCCACTGGATCAAATGAATCAACGACGAAGATTGACCAATGCAGGGCGTGGGATCAGGTCTTGGAAGTTTATTCAACAGGTTATTCATGATTCCCGAAAGCCGCAACCCGAAAGTTGCGTGTTTTGGGGCTGCAAACTGAACCTAAACGCATAAGCGAGCTTCCGAAAGCCGCAACCTGAAACTTGTAGTTGGCGGGTTTTGCAAATAGAAACAATATGAAAGAAAATGAAAAAGCTCTTCCCGCATACCGCAATCCGACATTTTGGGTTGCGGGCTTCAGGGACACAAAACGTAGCTAAAAGGTAAAACGAAACTTCCAAACTCCGAAAGTCGCGGTTGCGGGTTTCAGGTTTCGGTTTTTCAGGATGAAAAATTCCCAAAAATTATTAGCGAAGGGTTTCCGCAACCCGCACCTTTCGGGTTGCGGGTTTCGGGTTTCCCAAAAACCAAATGACTCAAAGAGAATTCCTGCAACAACCCGCGCCTTTTCGGTTGCGGGTTTCAGGTGGTCGGAATGTCGGGTTTCGGGTTGAAAAAGGTAAAGGACAAAATGCTTAAAAATTAAAGCTTCTAGCAAACCAAAAACACTTAGAAAATTCCGAGAGAACAAGAATGACCATCAAGCCAACCAAAGGTACAAGCATAAGATCATAGAAACCAAGTTCAAAACCTCATGTTCACACGAAAACTTACCCAAATGCCTTTGTGTTTATTTTAAAATTGGGGCTCCTATACTTAGTTGAAGCATGGGATCTGTTGTGGCCACAACAAATGGTGACTGGCTGGGAAGAACCAGTTATCTCGGCACACAAACTTCAGTTAGAGAAAGTATATCAGTCAGCTGCCCTTTTCAGCCTGAAATTTTAGAAAATAATTATAAAGGAGACATCAATAAGCAAAAAACATAATATTAATATTTTCCCAACCATGATCATATTAAAAATAATGCAAACCTGATGAGGAGAGTTAGGAAACAGCAGGAATCCTTCATAATTATGCAATCATTGAACGCCAGCTTATGTTGAACCTGGAACTAGCTTAAAACGGCTCATGGATATCCAATTTACATATCACCTTGGTTTATCAATTGGTTTTATATACAGGAATTCTTTTGGCTATATACACACACTTTTTTTTCTTTTTTTTTATTCAAACAGCTGCACATAAGACCTTGTTGATACAAGACCATTGCCCTGACTTGGTAATCAAATATCGGCAGTGCCATTCACAAACCTAATCCAGAAACTCATCAAGCTGGCTCGATAAGGACACCCCTTTTCCTTTAGCTGTGACACTGAAGGAAACTATCGTAGCTTGGTGAGCACATGATGATAGCTTTAGTCCAAATTAAACCCGTGATTAGGGCAGGGATGGCTTGTGATAAGACTGCCCTGTCCTTATACACAACAAGTATCTTATAAAAGAAAAATACAAATTTTATTCAAATAATAGACTACAAGGCACTGCCAAGGCTTGGTAACCTCATAATAGCAGCATTACTCACCAGCGTTTTGCAGATCATGAATGGACCGACCTGTGATAGGATCTTCCACCTCTCAGCAAAAACTGAAAGTCATCTTCCAAGTGTGGTTGCTTGATGTGAAGATGTCATTCCGCTAAACACCTATGAACCTAAAGGGCTGGCTTAAGATAAGACCCCCCTCCTTGTAATATATTAATTGTTTAAGAAAATTATTATCAAGGTGATTGTAAAAGGATCCAGAGTAGATAAAGCTTATCAAGTTGTTATGATATGCTGTGATAATGAGACATAAGATAAGAACATTTCAACCATTCCCCATATCTCAACTAAATAGATAAAACATGTAAAAGATATTGACCAAGGCAGGAAGGTATCTATCAAGGTTCTACATCTATTGGTTGTGCGCTCTTTACAAAACAAATTCTGATATCAACCAAAAGAAAACTGAGACTAACATACTATTATGCAACTTTAGCTAAAATCATTTTTTAGCGAAACTGGCTTTAAACCATTACCAAATGTGTGGAGTCTATTATCAATAAAATGAAATAAAACTAATCAAAACCAACGAAATAGAAAACACCCACCAAGCCTGATTAACCAAATTTGAAAATGAAATGGAATCCTTTCCCTTGAGACTCGGAGAATGATTAATTCAAAGCATTTCATGACATAATTATTATAATTTAAAGGATAGAATTCAGACATGAATGCCTCAAATCAACAAAATAATAAGTGAGAGCATGAATATAAAGTGAAAAATGACAAAAATACTTCCCGGAATGCGTCTGAAGAAGTGTCGTTTCCAGCTCAGACTTGGCTTGTCATCGCAAATGTTTTATTGAAGAAAACCAAAACAGTAATCTAATTATTAAAGAAATTATCAAAATTAATCTATTCTACACCTACTCCTACACTACTCTAAAGAAGACCAAAAAAAAACTAATTATAATCAAATTTCCAATACAACCATGAAATCATATGGAATCCTGCAAAAAGGAAGAAGTGAATAATGAGAAAGCATGACATGAATGCTTGAAAGTAAGAAATGAAAGAAAATGCATTAAAGCAAATGAAATGAACTTTATGTACAAATAAATAGAATGGAGCCTTACCATCTCTATATACAAATAAGGAAAACAAAGTGTTACCATAATGATGAAATCTTGCTGAGAAAGATTTCTCAAGCCAATCAACAACCCAGTCATGGTATGTACAATGAAAATCAAAACGATGACATAAACAGTATGAGAGATCTATGCAATGAAATGAATTGTTTGAAAGAGAATCCACATCAATATTATAAGAATCCAAAATTTATTCTTGAACAATTTTCTCCTCAGGAATATTTTCTTGAATAAGATCAACAAAATCAGATCCAATTTGTTCTAAATTATCATTATAAAAATCATCATAAATTGGCTGATTAAATTGGAAATTTTCATAGAGATCCAATTGCCTTTGAGTATTTACTTGAGAAGAACTAAAGATATGAGAAGTTGTAAATGCAGGACTAGTATCATTAACTTTCTCATAAGAATCTTCTCCATCATGTAATTGATTGTAAGAAGAAAATGTTTCCTTATTGAATGATGAATCATAAAAAGAGAAATTCTGGAAATTATTATTAAAAATAGCATTCATTTCCAGCAAAGAAGAACGACAAGAAAACATAGATTTGTGATAAAGATAAGAATCTTCTTGATCTTCTTCATGTAGTCCATAATTAACTTGTACCTGTTTAATATCTAACAATGAAGAATTAGAGTCAGAAACATATGATTGAATATCATTGTTATCAAACAGATCAGGATATAAAGACAAATATGAAGAGGAAATAAGTGCATGAAATTCATCTCTTTGAAGAATATCGTCAGATCGAGGTTCCTTGAGAGGTTTCTTCTCTCCAAAAGAGATATGTATGAAAAGTTTCAAATCAGGATTTGTTTCTTCTTCTAATGTAGGGTCATTACTTCGTGAAATATGTTCTCCTATAGAATCACTTAGGTCCGAAAATGGTAACTGGAAAAACATATCACAGATTTCAGAATAATTATTCATTTCAAGATCTGTCAAAGGATTAACAAAATGATCAATATCAAAATATTGAATCTCTTTAATTATGCTAGAAGAAGATTGTTCGATGTTATGATCAGAACTATTCTCTTGTACTTTAGAAGAATCTTCTATAGAAAAATGTTCTCCTTCATGATTAGTTAGACATTGAATTTCATGTGAAGTAGACATGGGCAGATCAAAATCTAATTCGTCTGAATCTTCATATTGATTATGATCCATATCTAAGAAAGAGAAGGAATTCATTTCCACAATTTCTAAATCCTCAAATTCTTCATACAAATCTAAACCATGATATGGATGATCATTGATGTATAATTCTGGTTTATCATCTATCGATCGATCGGATTCATTTAAAACAGAACTAATGTGTTGAAACCATTCAAGTATTATAGGACGATCTATTAAAGGGAATCTACAATAAAGATTACAATTTATAATTGCAAAATCTTCTAATGATTCATCTTTTCTAATTGTGATTTGCTTCCACTCATCACACTATCTAACAAAATAGTAATGTCCAAAAGAAAGTATAAACAAATCTACAAATTGTTCAAAAAAATGGATAGAGGCAAAAGATAAGGTAAGAAACCATTCTTTGACTCGTCATTCAAATGTGAAGGCCAACAATCTGCACAAAATATCTCGATCCAAAATCTTGTTAAGAAGACAATTATGGGAAAACTAAAGAACATGTTCTAGTGCTAATATTTCTCCCTCACCATCGAATTTCACTTCTATCAAATGCTTCATCAAATCTGTTTGAACATGAAAACTAATCTATCTAGAAAAACAACTAAATATAGATTCTCGGGCTGGAGCCATCATAAAATAATCTGATTAACATAGCTAGGATGACCTTACATGTCGGATGGCCCTCCCTCTAGCGCCATTTGTTGAGGCCTTGGGGGTGCAGGGTATTTGCAAGGTGCCGGAATGGGTTCCAAAGATCCCAACAGAGGGTGAAAACCCAGACTGAAAGGCTTCGAAAGACCCTACGCAAGGGCAGTTCTATCCCGAGCCTGTTTGGCATGGAAATCTCCCACGGATATTCGAACTCCACTGGCACTCAATGAATTGGTGTTTCAATCAATAGATCAGTTCTCCACTTAAGGAAAACAAAAGTATGGAACTTAGTACATTCTAACTTAACCTATTTAAGACAAAAGGATTTACTCTAGGTTAGATTTAATCTAAGGAAAATCTTGTTGTTGCGCAGATTAATCTTGATGTGGGAGGGATATGTATGTTTGTCAACTTCAACAGAAATGTAAAAGATGCATTTACTTATTCACTTAGATCATAATCAGTTAATTAAAATTAAATGACAACAATATAAGCATGTAACCTGTTCAAGATTAACCTGTAATCACTCTATTAATTAAAAAATTAACAATGATTAAATCGAATGTTGATCATTTGCAGAAATCGATAAAGAAAACATCTCAATTGACAGAAATTCAATAAAACATTTGCATACATAGATCAACCATAAAGAGAAATCGGTATAACAGATCCTTATTTAAATTAATACTTGCAAAAGATCACACACTGTAGATGAAAATTCTAAGTACGAAATTAGGCACTGTCAAAGAAATTTTAACAATAAACAAGAGATGATTCAAAGGGATTACTTTACTGTATTAATGAAGTCTGTAAACAAAATTACAAAGCTCTGCTAAGACAGAGTATCTACAGTCGTCTCCTGTTGATTTCTAACCCAAAAATTATCAACCCCTAACATCGAGAGGCATTCCTCTTTAAATAAGAATTACAACAGAGTGCGAATGAAAATTCCCAAAATAGGGATTACAAAGTTCAGATCAGGCTATGGATCCAGAAAATCCTGCCACAAAAATCTGCACTATTTTAGCTCAAATGATTCCCTCCAATCCTATGACAAAGTTTGAAATAAGGGTCATCTTCTAATTTCCAGAAAATCCCATAGCAAAATTGTGGAATTTAGCAATGGCCCACTAGCTGTCGATAATAGGAAAGAGTCGATCCAGCAAATATTCCTGTTGAATCACCAGGAATCTCTCGGTTGATCCATAACATTTTCGAAAACAGAAAAATCAGACAACGGTTCTTGCTTCACGAGAGCTAGTGGACTATCAAGTTCCTTATTGATTATAAAATCATGGATAATGGAGTCATCTCGATCACACTGTTGTTCATTGATTTTCTCTTCGTTCTTTTGAGGGAATGGTATGCAAATTGGCAGAGTTTCGGAATCTTCCTCTTTGCTATCACTCCTGGTATCAAGAACACCCGCATCAAAGGTTGGTGACATAGGTTCTTGAAATAGAAAAGGCTGAAGTTCTTCTTGCATAAAACATCCATCAAAGGATTCACAACCTATTTGCATATTGCTCACACCAGATCGTCAGAAAGAAATCTTTTCAAAACAAAACATAAAACTTTTCTAACGAATACAGGCGATGAACCAAGTACTTCATACCTGCGACCATATTTAAGAAGAGTTAAAGAAAATCATAATGATTGAATAGGATGAACTACTATGATTAAAATCATATGAATTTAGAACTATAATCATTTGAACTGTAATGAAACGACGTCGCACCATGTTAATCCAAAATGGATCATAACAAAGTACAATTTTAAGACAATCACGCATGATTTGAAGTCGCATCTGAAAAATGTCATTACAGGCCAATCTAATCAAGCAATCATATGTTCAGAGGTGATCATGAGGTGAGAATCACAGTTAGAAACCTAGTCATAAGAACAACGTAAACAAGGCATTAAAACATAAATTCGAATGATGGAATTTCATCCACTGGATCAAATGAATCGACGGCGAAGATTGACCAATGCAGGGCACGGGATTAGGTCTTGGAAGTTTATTCACAAGTTTATTCATGATTCCCAAAAGCCGCAACCCGAAAGTTGTGGGTTTTGGGGCTTCAAACTGAAACTAAATGCATAAATGGGCTTCCGAAAGCAGCAACCAGAAACTTGTGGGTAGCGGGTTTTGCAAACAAAAACAATCTAAAAGAAAATGAAAAAGCTTTTCCTGCATCCCACAATCCGACATTTCGGGTTGCGGGTTGCAGGGACATGGAACGTAGCTAAAAGGTAAAATGAATCTTCCGAAATCCGAAAGCTACGGTTGTCGGTTTCAGGTTTTGGTTTTTTCGGGATGAAAAATTCCCAAAAATTATTAGCGAAGGGTTTCCACAACCCGCACCTTTCAGGTTGTGGGTTTCGGGTTGCCCAAAAACCAAACAACTCAAAGTAAATTCCTACAACTCGCACCTTTTAGGTTACGGGTTTCGGGTGGTCGGAATGTCGGGTTTCGGGTTGGCAGAGGTAAAGGACAAAATGATTAAAAATTAAAGCTTCGAGGAAACCAAAAACACTTAGAAAATTCCGAGAGAAAAAGAATGACAATCAAGCCAACCAAAGGTACAAGCATAAGATCATAGAAACCAAGTTCAAAACCTTATGTTCACAAGAACACTTACCCAAATACCTTTGTGTTTATTTTAAAATTGGGGCTCCCGTGCTTAGTTGAAGCATGGGATCTATTGTGGCCACAACAAATGGCAATTGGATGGGAAGAACCAGTTATCTTTGCAAACAAACTTCAATTAGAGAAAGTATATCAGTTAGCTGCCCTTTTCAGCCTGAAATTTTAGAAAATAATTATAAAGGATACATCAATAAGCAGAAAACATACGATTGATATTTTCCCAACCATGATCATATTAAAAATAATGCAAACATGATAAGGAGAGTTAGGAAATAGCAGGGATCCTTTACCATTATGCAATCATTGAATGCCAGCTTGTATTGAACCTGGAACTAGCTTAAAACTGCTCATGGATATCCAATTTACATATCAACTTGGTTTATTAATTTGTTTTATATACAGGAATTCTTTTGGCTATATACACACCCTTTTTTTTTCTTTTTTTATTCAAACAGCTACACATAAGACCTTGTTGCTACAAGACCACTGCCCTGACTTGAAAATCAGATATCAACAGTGCCATTCAAAGACCTAATCCAGAAACTGATCAAGCTGGCTCGATAAGGAGACCGCTTTTCCTTTAGCTGTGACACTGAAGGAAACTATCGTAGCTTGGTGACCATATGATGATAGCTTCAGTCCGAATTAAACCCATGATCATGGAAGGGATGGCTTGTGATAAGACTCCCCTGTCCTTATACACAACAAGTATCTTATAAAAGAAAATTACCGATTTTATTCAAAGAATAGACTACAAGGCACTGCCAAGGCTTGGTAACCTCATAATAGCAGCGTTCCTCACCAATGTTTTGCAAATCATGAATGGACTGACCTGTGATAGGGTCTTTCACCTCGCAGCAAAAACTGAAAGTCATCTTCCAAGTGTGATGGCTTGATGTGAAGATGTCATTCCGCTAAACACCTATGAACCTAAAGGGTTGACTTAAGATAAGACCCCCCTCCTTGTAATCTATTAATTGTTTAAGAAAATTATTATCAAGGTGATTGTAAAAGGATCCAGAGTAGATAAAGCTTATCAGGTTGTTATGATCACGGGGGGTCAGTTGGTAGGCAATATTCTATCACGTCCATTCATATTGGGGAATAAACTATGATACGGAAATGAGAAAATATATTGCCCTGTATTAAGGGGCCAAGGGGGCTTAATTATGTTATATGGCAATACAAATATTTAGGGTATATTTTATTACATTTTGTGTATAAGTGGTGGAGGGGAGGCAAAGGGAAGGTTAGGGGACAAGGGCATGAGGTATTGAGTTTGATGGACAATGGATACTCAATCGGGATGTAGTATGGTTGATGCTAGTGCTCTATTAAAGGGTTTTCATGTTCCTCATGTGCTTGGTTGGTTAATGGATCTTCATATTGTTAATGAAATTAAGGTAATGGAGGATTAAGACTTCTATATGTTATGTGATTATTATCAATTGGAAGCGTATTTTAGGTGCATATTTCATGTTTACAAATCATGTGTTTTTTTATGCCTTTCAATGTAGCTTTCCTCCTTGAGTCCATTTGAATTTTTTTTTTCTCTAGAAATTTCCTTCTGTGGGATTTCTAAAATCAACCCATCCACTAGAGCATACATAACCTTCAATTTCGTATGAAGGTGATGACATCAAAGAAGGTTTCTTATTTAAGTCCATGCTGATGTTTACTTATTGATTGATTTTATAAAAATTAAGAATAATCTATTTTTCTTATTTATAAATAAATTCCATAATAATAATAATGTAATTTGTAATATTAATTGTATAAATGATTGAGATTTGAAAAATGAATTAAGCTAAATTTTTAATAGAAACATTATTTTTTTTATCAAAGATATTATGTATGTCGCTTATCTGATTACCGTCTATGTTTCCTTATGATGAAGAAAGTGACCTATCATTACTCATCTAGGCATCAAAGACGTAGAAATATATAGCAGAATTATATTGCTTTTTCATTATTTTACATCAATATCATAAACTTGCATTTATTTAAATATTTATAGGATACATTTATTTATTGTGTATGATATCGACTCAATACTAAATGTTTCCTTATGATGAAGACAGTAACCTATCTTTACTTGTCTTGGCATCAAAGACATAGATATATATAGCAAAATTACCTTCATTTTGCATTATTTTACGTCAATATCATAAGCTCGCATTTATTTAAATATTTATAGGATAACATTAATACCGACTCAATACTAATGTTTCGTGGCCTTTGTTTTTATCTTTTGTGAATCTATTTACATAAAATGGATATCGTAAATGAAACTATAGTTGAACATGTTATTTAATTCTTTTGTTAAACTTATTTAAGTCCATGACCCTCTCGGTCTTGACTAGGAAATGGTATGTTGATTGGTTCTTTATAAGTAAATATTATTGCTGCATGTAAATAATTCACCATCGAGCTTGGTTGGGATTAGCCTACGACTGATGTCATGGCTTACTAGCTCTTAGATAACCCATTCTTTGTATGTGCATATCACGTTGGAGACTCATGTTTGAAGAGTGTCTTAATTGTTCCATCCTAGCGTTTTACGACTTAACTGCTCCATGGTGAACACATTGTGAACGAATCTGAGTCTAACAAACTATAGGGAAGTGGGTTTCCCCTCCTCCCGCCTTCCTCTCACCAACCACATTAACTCTGAGTTTGACGTAGCAGCGAACACATGGGATGAGAGGTGGGGCTTGCATGCCTCTTTCCTCCATCTGGCATTTGTACAAACATAACATTTATACTATCGTACAGGCTTCCTCGAACTTGTAGACTACGAATGATTTTGAGGGTGTTCCAATTTCATTTTCTCATTCATTCAAATGGAGGAGAGGCTCTGCTCCACTTCTGAGTGAGTTATGGAGCTCAGGTTCTTCTTCATGTGCAAAGACCGTAGGAATTATGCTTTTTAGTTCACTTCTAGAGCATGTAGTTTCCAGACAGCTTCTCCCCGGAGCTTATGCAAGCATAAATCCTTTAAGCAAACCCGTGAGAGCTCGTAATGGAGCTAACTAGTCAGGATCAACCTCTTCATTTCTCATGGCAGGTGAGAGAGTTAAGCTACAACATTACATATGTTTTTATATTAGATCGTGTTTTTAATATTTTAATTCATGTATTAATTTTATGTTATGGTTGCATTGCAGGCACATAGAGGAAAAACAAAGAATCTCTGCCTAGATTGAATGGAGGGATGGCATGAAGCTGGTAAGTCCACGGCCATTATTTCCCTGTCATTCTTTTCTTTTAGTATTGATTCATGTTACCATAGGTTGTTTCCAGCATGAGAAGGTGTTTGTAAGAGATCATATCTAACTGATAGACTCTATCCTTTTATTGCTCACACTTATAATCCCATTAAATGGTAGTTTTTCATCCCCAATACTTGTTAATAATAAATCCTAACTCTGTTATTTTGTTATTATTTATCAAATACGTTTTTGGGCTCGAAACCGTGAAGCTCGTGGTTGTGTTTAAAATGTTATTTGGGTTTTGAAATGGCCATATGCACTCGACCCTGTTTATGAAGAACCTTTGTTTACAAGCTTAATGGGTTGATTGTTCTTGTGGATAGTAATTATGCATTTGTCTGTTAAATGTTTATTCACTCTCATGGTTGCTTGACCTAATGGATTTAGCCTGGGCATTAATTTTTTGTTTAGCCTTACTCTACTCAGATAACATTTGCCTAATTAAATTTTTTTGTGGGTTTTTCCCTAGGGGTTTTGACCATATAACATTTATATATTCCTAGAGTCAATTTACTTTTATAATACATGTATCATGGAGAAAGATTGAGGGGTTTCGACGTTTGGAATATGCAATTCTTCTAATGTTCGATGGTTAATTTCTTGTGGAAATAATAGGGTGTACCCTATAGGCTTAACCCTAAGTATCAAGAATTATTTTGCTTCTGTGTGATGTGATATATATAGGTTGTACCCTATAGGCTCAACCCTAAGTATCAAGAATTTGTTTGCTTCTGTGTGACGTGATATATATATATGACACGATAGTCTCACAAATATGACACGATAGTCTCACAAATGATCACAAGCAACAAATTGGAAAATGACAAAATGAAATTCAAAAAATATGACACGATAGTCTCACAAATGATCACAAGCAACAAGTCTGTCTAGTGATCGCAAAGAGTTGTACGCAATATGCCCTTTGTTATAGATATATATGTAGGTTATACACAACATAATTTCAACCATAAATTTCTTCCATGAGCATATCACGCACTCACTCAGCATAACCGATGTAGTGCTCCTTGGATGACCCAAATTCAACATAATACTAGATAGACCAATTCCAGGGTTACACTTGCTCCTAGCAAATCCTCTCAATTAGACAACACATTCATCTTCGTTGCACACATCAATAGGAACCGATGGATTTCTGCATCACAACTTGCAACAAATTAAATTGTCTCATGCAACCAATTACACTTCTCTCATAATAAGCAAACAATCGAATACATACACAACATATATGATCTTTTTGTTGATACAGTCATCATGCAAAAAAAGGGTCCCAACTTTACCCAGACTCCACAATTAATGGCACAACAATTAGTACCCTATCTCTCAAGCAATTTGATTTTCCATGTACAAATAGCCACGAATAGAAAGAAGATATGCAAACCATACACATATGGAGTCTCGTTGTCTGGCATAGCTATGCGCATGAGAAATATGTACCAAATATTCATAGTTCTCATGATTTGTAGAATTCCCGTTGTGAGAGGACATTATAGCTTGAAATCCTTTCAACCTGTGCATCATGCTATAAGACTAATACCAAGTGGTTGATGGTTACATATGATTTGTTACCGCATATTACTACAATCCATTCACACTAACAACCTTAACTATTCATTACCTAATAAATTACTTAGACTCGTCGTTACCCAAGCTATCAGATTGAGAGTTTATTTGAGTGCATGGATTCATTGCACAATAGCTCCACTCATTGCTATCCACTCTAACAGATGGAGGACTTTATTAAGGGTTCCACTTAATTTTAGGGCTATTTATTTTTATCTATGTGATTTCTCCAA
This sequence comes from Larix kaempferi, assembly GCA_027924585.1. Classification (NCBI taxonomy): domain Eukaryota; kingdom Viridiplantae; phylum Streptophyta; class Pinopsida; order Pinales; family Pinaceae; genus Larix; species Larix kaempferi. Next base: position 31,089,678 of record BSBM01000047.1, on the reverse strand, counting down.
TAGTTATCACATGTAAAGTGAGTTATTTTTTATATTTTTATAATTGTTTATTTTGAAATTTGAATGGTGTTCATAGAATCAATATACTTGTCCTATCCTCTTGCTTAGAATAACTTGTCTAGAATCTCCAAAAACCATTAGTTTGGCGACGTTTAAATTGTTTGATTTTATCCCCAGTCCCCAGGAAAAAGAGCTTACAGTTTTTCCTCCTGGATAAAAAATGATCCCTCCTACACCTTCCCCCCCATGTGTAATTGAATTTATTTATACTTTATGAAGTCCTTAATTAATTTATAAAATGAATTCTCAGCTTAGGATTTCAAGTTCCATCAATATTGTAATGCCCATATTTTGATTCGGCATATTTATTAGTTAGACACACCATACTTTACTTCTTATATATTTTGTCGAACTCAGCTCGACTGAGTAAACTATGTTGGACCTCATTATATGATGTTACTATGTTATGCAGTTATGATGTTATGATTATCATATGATTTCCTTATTTTACGATTGCAGTATATGTTTATATGTTTTCCTTAATGAAATGTGAAATATATGATTCGGTACGTGGATACCATCTTCTTATATAAATGATTGAAATGTTATATGTATCTATGATGAGCAAAAAGGTTACATGAAATGAAATGATAAAATGGATCAATTGGCGATCAATGGAAAATGCTTTCTATAAATTGTATTTTTGCAAAACACTAACCTACAGGACACAAGGGCTATGGGATAGCCAGTTACTTGATCTGATATACATTGGAAAGGAAAAACATGTTCATACAGCAAACCTTAGCAGCCAAAATGAGGATACGATAACACAAACTGATAATCCCGATAGCAGCAAGTATGAGTTGATAAGGGCGTAGGCCCAGTATGTTGAGAGGGATGGATGTGTTTCCCACCCTATGTTTCCATGAGACCCGAGGTCGTGGGAGGGCCGTGCTGAGACACGCTCCCCATGTTGTTGTGATGACGATTGTCGGATGCCTGCTAGGGGAGGATAGGTCCGCTGTTCAGCCGACGCTATCGCTCTCAAGTTCTATGTGGTCAGATCGGTGAGTCCGACACCCACTGTTGTACTAGCAGAGGGAGGATAGGGAGGATGTTGGACGTAGGTTATGATGGGAGGATGTGTTAGTTAGTACTGTTGGGGGGGGGGTTAGTATTCCTTGATTCCGAGTTAGTGGAAGTAGGAACCCTTCCTGTACTTGATTGATTAAACTAATGTAAACATAAAGACAATGATGTTAAATCGTAAAGGGTTAACTGTTAAATAACCGAGGATGTTAAAGTAATTATACTATAGATTATGCTTGCTCTTCTGCATGGGGGTAGATACTATTGTTAGTTAGCAAGTATGCATAGGCGGAATGGGGTTTGTTTATAGTACATGTCCGACATGTGCATACACTGGCCATGAATGCACACCTCGTACGTGTACAATATTACTGGTGTATAACATACTTGTCATGCTCGAATAGTAGTATAAATGTCATAGATAACTCAGTTAAGGATACATCAATCAACTTAGGTAATGAATGGTTAGGTTGTCAATGTGTGAATAAGTGAATTAGTAATTATATGAAAACATTGTAATAATAAACTAGGACAAGTATCGTCAGTTAACATTGTCATAGAAGAACTATTGTGAATAGGGTAATGATAGTGTCTAATTAATTAGTAAAATTGTTTAAGCCCTCACAAGTGCTTTGTTTATAATAACAAGGATGCTAGGTTGATGATAGGGTACCCATGTGATAAACAAATAATTAAGAATACTATGATTGATTCACCTTTTATTATTGTCAAAAGGTGATTTAATTATTATTATTAATTAATAAATGATATTCCAGCAACATTTATATCCCTATCGTAACAAATGCAATATAAGTAAGATTTAAAATATTGATTTATAAATTAATATTACGTGATTAATTCCATTTCAAAGTTAGCCATAACAAGATAATCCTTTTTGGAATAACCGTGATGTGATGGAAATGGATATTTAATTATTCAATGTTAATCTTGGAATTTAAACCTCAAGCTAAAGTAGCCTCGACGGATAAGGTGGATCATTAGGACACATCATGTCCAAGTTGACAAGGGGGCAACTAATTATATAATATTTTATTCATTACATTAATAACATTAAAATATCAAGGACGGCGGATATACTTGTATTTAATGAAGCTTGTTTCGAACGGATAACCTTTGGGTGATAATCCCCACCGTAATAAATACTTACTACCGTCAATCCCAAAACCAACTAACTTTTCCATGAGAGTAATTAATTATACATTTTAATAAAGAACCGTGTATAAATGAACTGGTGATAGGAGTAAGTGGGGAGGGGCTCGAGAAGGGGATTTTGGGGCGGTGGAGGAAGCCCAAGGTCTTCTCGAGGATGGACATGTATATAGAGGGGGAGAAGGTTGAAGGTGGGGGAGGTTTTTGATTGGGAAAGAAAAGAAGTTTGGAGAACAGAAGTTGGGAGAACGGAAAGTTTGGCGAACAGAAAGAGTTTGAGAACAGAAGGAAAGACTGCTCTCGGGATTATCAGATTGTGGGCTCGGGGGCTTGGAAATCCTTTGATTTCCAAGGGCCAGCAAGATTATAGCTGGTCGGTAGGGTGGACACTTCAGTTTGGCTGTCTAAGGGGTTACACAACCTGCTACAACTTACGGTTAGCATCAGCATCAGGTAATTTCCGTTATTTACTATTATGCTAAATCTTACTGTAAACATGCAAACTTACTATTTACTGATTTACTGCTATTTACTGCTATTTACTGATTTACTAAGTTGTGAAACCTATCCTTATGCTGTTGAAAAGAAAATAACGATATGTTTGTTTATTTCAAATTTCGAATGTAAGGTTAGTAAAAACACCACAATACACTAAATATCATTTCGGCACATAGAAATTTTCTTAGAAATTCACTTCCTTAAACTGATAAGGTTTAAAACGTAGAAATTTAAACCTGAAATTTTACACAGTGCTCTGCTGTAAAAACCAGAGCACTACAGATGGTATCAGAGCGCCAGGCTCGGAAACTCAGACCTTTAGGGCCTACTCAAAAAAAAAAAAAAAAAAAAAACTAGTCTAAGAGATTGGATCTACACTAGAAAATTCAATTAGTTACCTAGATTCGAGCTCTTGCCGAACTTAGCAAAAACAAAAAAAAAAATTTACGTGCAAGACACACACGGAGAGTTACACAAAATCCTTCTTCCCAATGGTTGCGAGCAGCAGGAAGCTACCTGCACGCATAGAAAACAAAAAAAATATAATTAGTTTTTTTTTTATTTTTTTTATATATATATAAAGCATATACCAAGAGAGTTCTAACACAATATGTATATATATATAATAGTGAAAGAAAAAAAAAAACAACTAAAGAAAATGGTTTACAACACAAACACAACTAAACTAAGCCTACCAGGCGATTTATCTAAACTTATAGATAAACTAAGCCTTTAAACAAGAATCGAGTTCAGGCTCGGATATATGTATAACTTTTATGTACAGCTATTGATATATTGGATGTATTTCAGTGGTCTTTTGATTTGGCTGCATGTAAAAGGGGATCAAGTATGATATACCAAACAGCCCAATAGGTGTTTTTATCAACCATAAATGATTCATGAGGGAGATTGAGTCTGAAAAAGCAAGCTTTAGTAGACATTATTTTTAGAAGTCCCTTTAGAAAAGCTAACGCAAACGTTTGGATTAAATTCCATGTACAAGGTTGAAGGCTCGGAATTTATCCCAAGAAGGGACTATGTTGAAACAGGCTTGTAATTATGTTTCCAACAATAGTTCACCAAACAAAAGGTCTATAACAGCAGCAATATTAAAATTTCATCTTCAGAACTGTGTAATAAAAATTTAAGGCAGCATAGAACCAGAGGCTTTAATTTTTACTGCAGCATAGAACCAGAGGCTTTAATTTTTACTATAGCAAGTGAATTTAAATATAATAATTAGTGGATTCTGCCCTTGAAATTCCAAACATTGTTAGAGATCCGGTAAACAAAAAAAAACAAAAAAAATATATAAATAAATAAATAAAAATAAACGTGTCATTCCTACTGGATCATTCTTAACTCATCAATATGGATTATCCAGGAATAAAAGATTTGTTATCTCAAATGCAGAGTTGCCCCATTTCTCCTACAATCGCAGCAGGGCTAATCATTTAAGAAAAAAAAAAAAAAAAAAGAGAACACAGGGGATCAGGCTAGCTAAGAGTTGTCCCTTCCCGTCGACTCGTGTATTAAACCTATAAACATAAACAGGACAGGACTTTATCTAATACCATATTTAAACACTAATCAAATCAGAAGGTACAGAGAATTATTTCACAAAAACGAAAATATCTTCTACAACTAAAACCACAAAGAAATATCCAGCTGATTGGAAACAAAGCATATATTGGTACTTAGAAGCACTTACTGTTTGTACCAATCCGTTTCTCCATGATCCTCCATTCTGCGTAGAGATTTTCTGAAAAAAAAAAAAAAGGGTGTGTCCATTTCCTTCCGGCTTTTGCGCAAACCAGAAGCTTCTGCCTTAACTTTGAACTTTGAGCGAAGTGTTCTCATGTATCGCAATGTCTCCCCTGCTGTGGTTCGTGAGCGACACAGAGGCATCAGTCGACGCAGGCGTAGACAAAGGGAAAGGTCTCAGGATAACCGCAACAGTAGCGTCGCTCGACATCTGGACGCAATGACAGATACATTGCTGGGTATCAGAAATGACATTCGTGATGCGGAGGAAGATGCTTCGAGCCGTTTTCAGGACCTGATCCATCGGGTGCAGGATCTTATCAACTGGTGCGCGAATATCGCAGACCTATTTGGTCTCCCTTCACTGCTGCTAGCCTACCTTGACGCCGATGGCACTGTTCGCTGGCGGCATGCAGATGGTGATTCCAGTATTCCACCTACCTCTGCTGCAGTTGATACTTCCCATGGTGCGGAGGTTAAAATTGAAAAACATGAGGAGAATTCAGAGGTAGTTGAGCAGCCAAACGAGCCTGAAAATCAGGAGTCCAAGCCAAGCTCCAGTGGTCTCTGCTCCAGTGGTCTCAAGAGGGATCTGACAAGCAGTGCCATGGACAACCTAACACCACCATAAAGTAAACCTCGTATGGAAACAGGGCTGCCGAACTAGTCACCGGGTTCTTCCAGTTCTCTCCTTTGGTTCTTCCAAATTCATTGACCTACGGCCACGCAGAAGCCTACAGTCCAAGCGCCCAAGCCAGAAGGCCAAGTTCCACGACTTGCAGCCACGCATTACTCATCCTCCAAGCACCAAGGCCGAGAGCATCTCCTTCTTTGTTACTTATAAAATTATTGGGCACCGTAGCAACACCCAACTTCCAGGTATTGAGGCTTCAATATACGTGTCAAGCCAACATATTATTGCAAGCTAAATCCCATTAAGCGTTAAGCTAGAAACGGTACATATGATTCATATCACATCGAGCCGAGCTGTTCTGAGAACCCGAGCTCAGGGAAGGCGTAAGAGGCTGAAAATCCCCATATCCACCACCCACGTTTGATTTCCGTGGACTGCCAGAAATTGAAATAGAATAAAGCACTGAGAATATGAAAAACTCTACAGTAATCAGATAAACACCCTACAATAGCCATAAAACACCAGAAAGGAAAGGCGAGTTGCAGAGCTAAAACTCCAGGAGGGAGGGTGAAAATGGCCGCGTCTTGGGGATTGACCCTATTTAGGGTTTCCCCACTTTCCGAGGGCGGTGGGTTGCATGGAGAGACCGCGTGTCCTTCATGCATACTCGCCCTTTGCATGGCGGTGAAAGGCCGCGTGGTAAAATAAAATCTACGGTTGTAAATATACGTTCTGTTTGGTATATAGTTTGTAAAATATATATGTCGAAGGCTATAATATCGGTTATATTAAAATTTAAATTATTGTTATATATTATGATAGAAAAATGTTGTACGAAAAATTTAATTTAATCATGTTTGTTTAAAATATACGTAAAATAAATTAATTTTACTTTCCTGTCATAAAATACGCTATATTAAAAATTAAATTATTTTATATATTCTCCTAGAATATAGGTTTTGTAAAAATTAAATATTTTTCATATTTTGATTAGAATATACGTATTATAAAGATTAATTTTACCTTCTGTTATAATAGGTGTTGTATTAAAATTTAAAATTTATTGTTATACACTCTCATAGAATACATGTCTTATACAAAAAAATTTTAACTTATTCAGACTTTGTTAGAAAATATGTATTACAAGAATTAATTTTCTTTTATAACACATGTTGTTAAAAATATGTTTTATAGGAATTTTAAAATTTTTTTCTTTTTATTAAACTTAACTGCGATTGGTTAAGGTTTAAACAATTATTGTTAATTAAGTTGTTTAGATTAAAGGGTAACGTTTAAAGTTAACTAAGAATAGGAGATATTAAAAATTTTGCCGAGATTTCAACTCCTAGTCGAAGGGATGAAAGAGACCCGAAATCTCAAAAACAAGACACCATTAAGACCAGCACGACGAGCTGAACACCATGACAGGATTGTTTAAATAAAAACGACTATAGATTTTACTGCGCTAATCTTGACAATCTGTTATCTCATGATGCAAGTTATTTCTTATGCATAGGTATAAGTGTATGAATACCTACATTTTAGTTCCGCGTGTATTTGATTGAACAACTAAGGACATGATTTTATTTTTAATAAACTCAGGAACTATCATGGTAACAACACGCAGAGGTCGAGGTCGGGGTCGAGGTCGACCACCGTCACCACCACCTCCGCCACCGCCAACACCGCCACCACCAACCTCAACACCAGAAATGCAGATCATAATGAGGTCATTGGAGGCTATTATGACCACGATGAACAGGCAGTCGGAAAGGGCCGCCGAGGTGGAAACCACTCAAGTGAGTCGAGAGAACTCTGAAAGGGCACATGGCCCAAGACTGGAACCGCTTCAGGACATATCGAGGGAGTTACAAAAGATAAAGGTTCCAGAGTTTTCAGGAGGACGACCCGGTAAGCATGCAGAGGCATGGCTGGAAGGCATGAAGAGATGCTTCGCATTGAATGAGTACACATCTAGTTCCAAGGCTAGGATGGCCGTCTTTCAGCTTAAAGGTGATGCTTTGAATTGGTGGTCAGACCTCGAGAAGCAGTTGCACCTTACTCCTCTTACAACTTCTTGGGAACTGTTCGAGGAGAGGTTCCACATGAAGTATTTGCCAAATTATTACAAGGAAGAACAGGCAGGTGCACTCCATGCCTTAGTACAGGGAGACAAGACAGTGGAGGAGTATGAATCTCGATTTATGGAACTGGTAAAATACGTTCCTTACCTAGATGCAGATGATTGTCAGGTAGAGCGTTTTGTGTATGGACTTAACTACAAGATTAGAGCTGCTGTGCGGATGTGGAAGCCAACTTCAGTTGCCATGGCAGTTGAGTATGCTCGTTATGCAGCTGATATGTCAGATGGAAAAGGGGGCAGTAAGTTGACAGGAACCAATCAGTATGTTTCAGGGAAGGCATCACGTCCTTACTTCAGGGGAGGACAGTCTAGACCTCCTCCTTATGGTAACCGGTTCACACCGAGGGGTAATACTTCAGTTAATTCAATCTCGCAGGCATCGTCCGCAACCCACCAAAGCCAGGGACGTACACAGGGAAGTTCCTATAGAGGAGCAAGGGGTTTTAGAGGAACCAGGGGAAGGAACTCATCTCAGAGGATTCCTTCGAGCAACAGGCAAGCCCCTCCCAATCTCTCTTGTTGGGGATGCGGAGGTCCTCATTTCCAGCGAGACTGTCCCAAGGGTCAGTCAAGCAGCAGGCACAGGGAAGGAAAGGCACCCATGGATAGTTCGGGTAACAGTCATCGGATTCATGCAGCGGTGCATAACCACCAGGCAGAACATCAGTCTACCGTAGTAGAATCCACTGGTAATGTAAACAATGTCAAACTTAAAATTTTGTTTGATCCAGGAGCAACTGATAGTTTTATTTCACCATTTGCATTAGATAAATGTGGGTTGGCAGCCTACGAGCACGATGATTTCAAACTGGTTGAAATGGCCTCAGGAGCTAAGCAACTAGTAGGTCTTAAAGTGACAGGTTGTGAGGTTGACCTAGGAGTTTGCACCACTAAGTTGGATGCTTATGTCACCAATTTAGGGACTTATGACCTCATTATTGGCATGGATTGGTTAGAAGACCATAGAGCTTTCATAGACTGCTATGCAAAGAAGGTGTTGTGCCTCGATGACGAGGGAAGGACAATTCAAATCCAAGGCTTGAAGAGGAAGGTATCCCTCCGTTTCATCTCTATGGTAAAAGCTAAGCGGTGCCTAAGACAAGGATGCCAGTTGTTCGTAGTGGAGGCCGTGAGCGATAGTAAAGGACCTTCCTTGAATTCTTACCCAGTACTTTCTGAGTTCAAGGATGTCTTTCCGAAGGAATTACCAGGACTACCTCCAGAAAGAGAGCTCGATTTCACAATCGAACTAAAACCTGGTGCAGAACCTATCTCAAAAACTCCTTATAGAATGACAACTCCAGAGCTCCGTGAGTTACAGATCCAGTTAAAAGAGTTGCTAGATTTGGGACTGATTAGACCCAGTATCTCACCATGGGGAGCACCAGTGATCTTCGTTAAGAAGAAGGATGGATCTCTGCGACTGTGCATAGATTACAGAGATTTGAACAAGGCCACCGTGAAGAACAGGTATCCCATACCAAGAATCGATGACCTCTTTGATCAAATGAAAGGTGCGTCAGTCTTCTCAAAAATTGATTTACGATCAGGGTATCACCAGTTGAGGATCAAGGAAGGCGACATTCCTAAGACTGCCTTTCGAACTCGATTTGGACATTACGAGTTCGTAGTGGTACCATTTGGTTTGACCAATGCTCCAGCTGTATTCATGAGCCTCATGAATGGTGTCTTCCGAAAATACTTGGACCACTTTGTTCAGGTCTTCTTAGATGATATTCTTATCTATTCTAAGAATGAGAAGGAGCACGAGGAACACTTGCGGTTAGTCTTGACATGCTTAAGGGAACATAAGCTTTATGGTAAATTGTCAAAGTGTTCCTTCTTCCAAAAAGAGATTCACTACTTGGGGCACATCATCTCAGGTGAAGGGATCTCTGTAGACCCGGAAAAGGTAAAGGCGATTGAAGATTGGCCAATTCCAAGGAATGCTCATGAGGTGCGCAGCTTCATGGGGTTAGCAGGCTATTACCGGAGGTTTGTGGAAGGATTTTCTAAAATTGCAAAACCTATTACCACCTTGCAACGCAAGGGAATCCGGTATGAATGGACCGATGAATGCGATGCCGCTTTTACAGAGTTAAAAAGATTGTTGACAAGTGCACCGATCTTGCGGGTACCAGACATGGATAAAGATTTCATGGTATGCACCGACGCCTCGAAGCAAGGATTAGGAGCGGTGTTGATGCAGGAAGGTGGGGTAATAGCTTATGCATCTCGAAAGTTGAAACCTCATGAGGAGCAGTATGCCACGCATGATCTAGAATTGGCAGCAGTAATGTTGGCGCTAAAATTATGGAGGCACTACCTAGTTGGTAGAAGCTTCACCCTTAAAACAGACCATCAGAGCTTGCAGTACATATTTACCCAAAGGGATTTGAATGCTAGGCAAAGGCGATGGAGTGAGTTCATGAGTGAGTATGACTTTGGTATCTCTTACATCAAAGGAAAGGAGAATGTGGTGGCAGACGCTCTAAGCCGAAGGCCGAGACTTTTCTCCTTAATTCCCTTGAAGGTTGACTTGAGGAAAAGGGTACTAGGACAACTATTGGGCGATAGTTGGTATCTAAAAGTAACCTCAGCTATTCAGAATGGAAAGGAACAGGAATTGAAGTATGATGGGTACCATCTTGAGGAAGATGGATTGTTGCGGTATCAGGGAAGGATGTATGTTCCTAAGGAAGGTGATATCAGGGAAACAATCCTTAGAGAGGCCCATAGATCACATTACTGTGCCCACCCGGGAGTGAAGAAGATGTATGCTGACATGAAGCAACTCTTCTTTTGGCCAGGTATGAAGATGGATGTAGTGGATTTTGTTTCGAAGTGCCTTGAGTGTCAACAAGTGAAGGCAGATCATCGTCATCCGGCCGGTCTCCTACAACCGCATGATATTCCTATGACTAAATGGGAAGTCATTTCCATGGACTTCGTTGTAGGATTACCACTCACATCTCTGAGACATAATGCTATTTTGGTGGTAGTTGACAAACTGACCAAAAGTGCTCACTTCATTCCAGTCAGAGACACCTATGATGTGACAGATGTGGCAAGGGTATTCATAAATGAGATTGTACGTCTTCATGGAGTTCCTAAAAAGATAATCTCTGATAGAGACCCTAAGTTCACCTCCAGATTTTGGACAAGCATGCAGGCAGCATTAGGGACACAGTTGAACTTAAGCTCAGCTTATCACCCCGAGACAGATGGACAGACTGAGAGGGTGAATCAAGTGATGGAGGACATGCTTAGGATGTATGTTATGGATCAGCAGACACAGTGGGAGAGATATCTTCCTTTAGTGGAGTTTGCATACAACAATAGTCATCACAGCTCCATTGGTATGCCGCCATATCAGGCATTGTATGGGAGGCCGTGCAGGACACCACTCAGTTGGGACAGGTTAGAGGATCGAGTTTTAATTGGGCCTGAATTGATTCAGGAAATGGAGGAGCAAGTGATACAGATTAGGCAGCGGCTGAAGGAAGCACAGGATAGGCAAAAGAGTTACGCTGATGCACACAGATCAAATAGAACTTATGGAGTAGGGGATCGTGTATTTATTCGCATCAGACCAAATAAAAGTACCATTCGGTTTGGGAAGGGTACTAAGTTGTCACCTCGCTTTATAGGTCCATTTGAGATTCTTGAGAAAATCGGACCAGTTGCTTATCGTCTCGCGCTGCCACCCCACTTGCATAAAACTCATAATGTATTTCATGTTTCCGTATTACGACATTACATAGCTGATGAGACTCACAAAATTCATTGGAAGGAATTGCAGGTCTCGGACGAGGGAACCTTCAGGGTCGAACCATTACGTATACTTGATCGTAGGGTTCGACAGCTCCGTAGTCGCCATGTGGACCAAGTTAAGGTCCAATGGGACAAGTATAGCCCCGGGTCTGCTACCTGGGAGGACGCAGAGACCATGCGTCGAGATTTTCCCTCACTATTTTGACCATAACTTCGGGACGAAGTTTCCCGAAGGGTGGGTGTATGTAATGCCCATATTTTGATTCGGCATATTTATTAGTTAGACACACCATACTTTACTTCTTATATATTTTGTCGAACTCAGCTCGACTGAGTAAACTATGTTGGACCTCATTATATGATGTTACTATGTTATGCAGTTATGATGTTATGATTATCATATGATTTCCTTATTTTACGATTGCAGTATATGTTTATATGTTTTCCTTAATGAAATGTGAAATATATGATTCGGTACGTGGATACCATCTTCTTATATAAATGATTGAAATGTTATATGTATCTATGATGAGCAAAAAGGTTACATGAAATGAAATGATAAAATGGATCAATTGGCGATCAATGGAAAATGCTTTCTATAAATTGTATTTTTGCAAAACACTAACCTACAGGACACAAGGGCTATGGGATAGCCAGTTACTTGATCTGATATACATTGGAAAGGAAAAACATGTTCATACAGCAAACCTTAGTAGCCAAAATGAGGATACGATAACACAAACTGATAATCCCGATAGCAGCAAGTATGAGTTGATAAGGGCGTAGGCCCAGTATGTTGAGAGGGATGGATGTGTTTCCCACCCTATGTTTCCATGAGACCCGAGGTCGTGGGAGGGCCGTGCTGAGACACGCTCCCCATGTTGTTGTGATGACGATTGTCGGATGCCTGCTAGGGGAGGATAGGTCCGCTGTTCAGCCGACGCTATCGCTCTCAAGTTCTATGTGGTCAGATCGGTGAGTCCGACACCCACTGTTGTACTAGCAGAGGGAGGATAGGGAGGATGCTGGACGTAGGTTATGATGGGAGGATGTGTTAGTTAGTACTGTTGGGGGGGGGTTAGTATTCCTTGATTCCGAGTTAGTGGAAGTAGGAACCCTTCCTGTACTTGATTGATTAAACTAATGTAAACATAAAGACAATGATGTTAAATCGTAAAGGGTTAACTGTTAAATAACCGAGGATGTCAAAGTAATTATACTATAGATTATGCTTGCTCTTCTGCATGGGGGTAGATACTATTGTTAGTTAGCAAGTATGCATAGGCGGAATGGGGTTTGTTTATAGTACATGTCCGACATGTGCATACACTGGCCATGCATGCACACCTCGTACGTGTACAATATTACTGGTGTATAACATACTTGTCATGCTCGAATAGTAGTATAAATGTCATAGATAACTCAGTTAAGGATACATCAATCAACTTAGGTAATGAATGGTTAGGTTGTCAATGTGTGAATAAGTGAATTAGTAATTATATGAAAACATTGTAATAATAAACTAGGACAAGTATCGTCAGTTAACATTGTCATAGAAGAACTGTTGTGAATAGGGTAATGATAGTGTCTAATTAATTAGTAAAATTGTTTAAGCCCTCACAAGTGCTTTGTTTATAATAACAAGGATGCTAGGTTGATGATAGGGTACCCATGTGATAAACAAATAATTAAGAATACTATGATTGATTCACCTTTTATTATTGTCAAAAGGTGATTTAATTATTATTATTAATTAATAAATGATATTCCAGCAACATTTATATCCCTATCGTAACAAATGCAATATAAGTAAGATTTAAAATATTGATTTATAAATTAATATTACGTGATTAATTCCATTTCAAAGTTAGCCATAACAAGATAATCCTTTTTGGAATAACCGTGATGTGATGGAAATGGATATTTAATTATTCAATGTTAATCTTGGAATTTAAACCTCAAGCTAAAGTAGCCTCGACGGATAAGGTGGATCATTAGGACACATCATGTCCAAGTTGACAAGGGGGCAACTAATTATATAATATTTTATTCATTACATTAATAACATTAAAATATCAAGGACGGCGGATATACTTGTATTTAATGAAGCTTGTTTCGAACGGATAACCTTTGGGTGATAATCCCCACCGTAATAAATACTTACTACCGTCAATCCCAAAACCAACTAACTTTTCCATGAGAGTAATTAATTATACATTTTAATAAAGAACCGTGTATAAATGAACTGGTGATAGGAGTAAGTGGGGAGGGGCTCGAGAAGGGGATTTTGGGGCGGTGGAGGAAGCCCAAGGTCTTCTCGAGGATGGACATGTATATAGAGGGGGAGAAGGTTGAAGGTGGGGGAGGTTTTTGATTGGGAAAGAAAAGAAGTTTGGAGAACAGAAGTTGGGAGAACGGAAAGTTTGGCGAACAGAAAGAGTTTGAGAACAGAAGGAAAGACTGCTCTCGGGATTATCAGATTGTGGGCTCGGGGGCTTGGAAATCCTTTGATTTCCAAGGGCCAGCAAGATTATAGCTGGTCGGTAGGGTGGACACTTCAGTTTGGCTGTCTAAGGGGTTACACAACCTGCTACAACTTACGGTTAGCATCAGCATCAGGTAATTTCCGTTATTTACTATTATGCTAAATCTTACTGTAAACATGCAAACTTACTATTTACTGATTTACTGCTATTTACTGCTATTTACTGATTTACTAAGTTGTGAAACCTATCCTTATGCTGTTGAAAAGAAAATAACGATATGTTTGTTTATTTCAAATTTCGAATGTAAGGTTAGTAAAAACACCACAATACACTAAATATCATTTCGGCACATAGAAATTTTCTTAGAAATTCACTTCCTTAAACTGATAAGGTTTAAAACGTAGAAATTTAAACCTGAAATTTTACACAGTGCTCTGCTGTAAAAACCAGAGCACTACAGATGGTATCAGAGCGCCAGGCTCGGAAACTCAGACCTTTAGGGCCTACTCAAAAAAAAAAAAAAAAAAAAAACTAGTCTAAGAGATTGGATCTACACTAGAAAATTCAATTAGTTACCTAGATTCGAGCTCTTGCCGAACTTAGCAAAAACAAAAAAAAAAATTTACGTGCAAGACACACACGGAGAGTTACACAAAATCCTTCTTCCCAATGGTTGCGAGCAGCAGGAAGCTACCTGCACGCATAGAAAACAAAAAAAATATAATTAGTTTTTTTTTTATTTTTTTTATATATATATAAAGCATATACCAAGAGAGTTCTAACACAATATGTATATATATATAATAGTGAAAGAAAAAAAAAAACAACTAAAGAAAATGGTTTACAACACAAACACAACTAAACTAAGCCTACCAGGCGATTTATCTAAACTTATAGATAAACTAAGCCTTTAAACAAGAATCGAGTTCAGGCTCGGATATATGTATAACTTTTATGTACAGCTATTGATATATTGGATGTATTTCAGTGGTCTTTTGATTTGGCTGCATGTAAAAGGGGATCAAGTATGATATACCAAACAGCCCAATAGGTGTTTTTATCAACCATAAATGATTCATGAGGGAGATTGAGTCTGAAAAAGCAAGCTTTAGTAGACATTATTTTTAGAAGTCCCTTTAGAAAAGCTAACGCAAACGTTTGGATTAAATTCCATGTACAAGGTTGAAGGCTCGGAATTTATCCCAAGAAGGGACTATGTTGAAACAGGCTTGTAATTATGTTTCCAACAATAGTTCACCAAACAAAAGGTCTATAACAGCAGCAATATTAAAATTTCATCTTCAGAACTGTGTAATAAAAATTTAAGGCAGCATAGAACCAGAGGCTTTAATTTTTACTGCAGCATAGAACCAGAGGCTTTAATTTTTACTATAGCAAGTGAATTTAAATATAATAATTAGTGGATTCTGCCCTTGAAATTCCAAACATTGTTAGAGATCCGGTAAACAAAAAAAAACAAAAAAAAAATATAAATAAATAAATAAAAATAAACGTGTCATTCCTACTGGATCATTCTTAACTCATCAATATGGATTATCCAGGAATAAAAGATTTGTTATCTCAAATGCAGAGTTGCCCCATTTCTCCTACAATCGCAGCAGGGCTAATCATTTAAGAAAAAAAAAAAAAAAAAAGAGAACACAGGGGATCAGGCTAGCTAAGAGTTGTCCCTTCCCGTCGACTCGTGTATTAAACCTATAAACATAAACAGGACAGGACTTTATCTAATACCATATTTAAACACTAATCAAATCAGAAGGTATAGAGAATTATTTCACAAAAACGAAAATATCTTCTACAACTAAAACCACAAAGAAATATCCAGCTGATTGGAAACAAAGCATATATTGGTACTTAGAAGCACTTACTGTTTGTACCAATCCGTTTCTCCATGATCCTCCATTCTGCGTAGAGATTTTCTGAAAAAAAAAAAAAAAGGGTGTGTCCATTTCCTTCCGGCTTTTGCGCAAACCAGAAGCTTCTGCCTTAACTTTGAACTTTGAGCGAAGTGTTCTCATGTATCGCAATGTCTCCCCTGCTGTGGTTCGTGAGCGACACAGAGGCATCAGTCGACGCAGGCGTAGACAAAGGGAAAGGTCTCAGGATAACCGCAACAGTAGCGTCGCTCGACATCTGGACGCAATGACAGATACATTGCTGGGTATCAGAAATGACATTCGTGATGCGGAGGAAGATGCTTCGAGCCGTTTTCAGGACCTGATCCATCGGGTGCAGGATCTTATCAACTGGTGCGCGAATATCGCAGACCTATTTGGTCTCCCTTCACTGCTGCTAGCCTACCTTGACGCCGATGGCACTGTTCGCTGGCGGCATGCAGATGGTGATTCCAGTATTCCACCTACCTCTGCTGCAGTTGATACTTCCCATGGTGCGGAGGTTAAAATTGAAAAACATGAGGAGAATTCAGAGGTAGTTGAGCAGCCAAACGAGCCTGAAAATCAGGAGTCCAAGCCAAGCTCCAGTGGTCTCTGCTCCAGTGGTCTCAAGAGGGATCTGACAAGCAGTGCCATGGACAACCTAACACCACCATAAAGTAAACCTCGTATGGAAACAGGGCTGCCGAACTAGTCACCGGGTTCTTCCAGTTCTCTCCTTTGGTTCTTCCAAATTCATTGACCTACGGCCACGCAGAAGCCTACAGTCCAAGCGCCCAAGCCAGAAGGCCAAGTTCCACGACTTGCAGCCACGCATTACTCATCCTCCAAGCACCAAGGCCGAGAGCATCTCCTTCTTTGTTACTTATAAAATTATTGGGCACCGTAGCAACACCCAACTTCCAGGTATTGAGGCTTCAATATACGTGTCAAGCCAACATATTATTGCAAGCTAAATCCCATTAAGCGTTAAGCTAGAAACGGTACATATGATTCATATCACATCGAGCCGAGCTGTTCTGAGAACCCGAGCTCAGGGAAGGCGTAAGAGGCTGAAAATCCCCATATCCACCACCCACGTTTGATTTCCGTGGACTGCCAGAAATTGAAATAGAATAAAGCACTGAGAATATGAAAAACTCTACAGTAATCAGATAAACACCCTACAATAGCCATAAAACACCAGAAAGGAAAGGCGAGTTGCAGAGCTAAAACTCCAGGAGGGAGGGTGAAAATGGCCGCGTCTTGGGGATTGACCCTATTTAGGGTTTCCCCACTTTCCGAGGGCGGTGGGTTGCATGGAGAGACCGCGTGTCCTTCATGCATACTCGCCCTTTGCATGGCGGTGAAAGGCCGCGTGGTAAAATAAAATCTACGGTTGTAAATATACGTTCTGTTTGGTATATAGTTTGTAAAATATATATGTCGAAGGCTATAATATCGGTTATATTAAAATTTAAATTATTGTTATATATTATGATAGAAAAATGTTGTACGAAAAATTTAATTTAATCATGTTTGTTTAAAATATACGTAAAATAAATTAATTTTACTTTCCTGTCATAAAATACGCTATATTAAAAATTAAATTATTTTATATATTCTCCTAGAATATAGGTTTTGTAAAAATTAAATATTTTTCATATTTTGATTAGAATATACGTATTATAAAGATTAATTTTACCTTCTGTTATAATAGGTGTTGTATTAAAATTTAAAATTTATTGTTATACACTCTCATAGAATACATGTCTTATACAAAAAAATTTTAACTTATTCAGACTTTGTTAGAAAATATGTATTACAAGAATTAATTTTCTTTTATAACACATGTTGTTAAAAATATGTTTTATAGGAATTTTAAAATTTTTTTCTTTTTATTAAACTTAACTGCGATTGGTTAAGGTTTAAACAATTATTGTTAATTAAGTTGTTTAGATTAAAGGGTAACGTTTAAAGTTAACTAAGAATAGGAGATATTAAAAATTTTGCCGAGATTTCAACTCCTAGTCGAAGGGATGAAAGAGACCCGAAATCTCAAAAACAAGACACCATTAAGACCAGCACGACGAGCTGAACACCATGACAGGATTGTTTAAATAAAAACGACTATAGATTTTACTGCGCTAATCTTGACAATCTGTTATCTCATGATGCAAGTTATTTCTTATGCATAGGTATAAGTGTATGAATACCTACATTTTAGTTCCGCGTGTATTTGATTGAACAACTAAGGACATGATTTTATTTTTAATAAACTCAGGAACTATCATGGTAACAACACGCAGAGGTCGAGGTCGGGGTCGAGGTCGACCACCGTCACCACCACCTCCGCCACCGCCAACACCGCCACCACCAACCTCAACACCAGAAATGCAGATCATAATGAGGTCATTGGAGGCTATTATGACCACGATGAACAGGCAGTCGGAAAGGGCCGCCGAGGTGGAAACCACTCAAGTGAGTCGAGAGAACTCTGAAAGGGCACATGGCCCAAGACTGGAACCGCTTCAGGACATATCGAGGGAGTTACAAAAGATAAAGGTTCCAGAGTTTTCAGGAGGACGACCCGGTAAGCATGCAGAGGCATGGCTGGAAGGCATGAAGAGATGCTTCGCATTGAATGAGTACACATCTAGTTCCAAGGCTAGGATGGCCGTCTTTCAGCTTAAAGGTGATGCTTTGAATTGGTGGTCAGACCTCGAGAAGCAGTTGCACCTTACTCCTCTTACAACTTCTTGGGAACTGTTCGAGGAGAGGTTCCACATGAAGTATTTGCCAAATTATTACAAGGAAGAACAGGCAGGTGCACTCCATGCCTTAGTACAGGGAGACAAGACAGTGGAGGAGTATGAATCTCGATTTATGGAACTGGTAAAATACGTTCCTTACCTAGATGCAGATGATTGTCAGGTAGAGCGTTTTGTGTATGGACTTAACTACAAGATTAGAGCTGCTGTGCGGATGTGGAAGCCAACTTCAGTTGCCATGGCAGTTGAGTATGCTCGTTAGGCAGCTGATATGTCAGATGGAAAAGGGGGCAGTAAGTTGACAGGAACCAATCAGTATGTTTCAGGGAAGGCATCACGTCCTTACTTCAGGGGAGGACAGTCTAGACCTCCTCCTTATGGTAACCGGTTCACACCGAGGGGTAATACTTCAGTTAATTCAATCTCGCAGGCATCGTCCGCAACCCACCAAAGCCAGGGACGTACACAGGGAAGTTCCTATAGAGGAGCAAGGGGTTTTAGAGGAACCAGGGGAAGGAACTCATCTCAGAGGATTCCTTCGAGCAACAGGCAAGCCCCTCCCAATCTCTCTTGTTGGGGATGCGGAGGTCCTCATTTCCAGCGAGACTGTCCCAAGGGTCAGTCAAGCAGCAGGCACAGGGAAGGAAAGGCACCCATGGATAGTTCGGGTAACAGTCATCGGATTCATGCAGCGGTGCATAACCACCAGGCAGAACATCAGTCTACCGTAGTAGAATCCACTGGTAATGTAAACAATGTCAAACTTAAAATTTTGTTTGATCCAGGAGCAACTGATAGTTTTATTTCACCATTTGCATTAGATAAATGTGGGTTGGCAGCCTACGAGCACGATGATTTCAAACTGGTTGAAATGGCCTCAGGAGCTAAGCAACTAGTAGGTCTTAAAGTGACAGGTTGTGAGGTTGACCTAGGAGTTTGCACCACTAAGTTGGATGCTTATGTCACCAATTTAGGGACTTATGACCTCATTATTGGCATGGATTGGTTAGAAGACCATAGAGCTTTCATAGACTGCTATGCAAAGAAGGTGTTGTGCCTCGATGACGAGGGAAGGACAATTCAAATCCAAGGCTTGAAGAGGAAGGTATCCCTCCGTTTCATCTCTATGGTAAAAGCTAAGCGGTGCCTAAGACAAGGATGCCAGTTGTTCGTAGTGGAGGCCGTGAGCGATAGTAAAGGACCTTCCTTGAATTCTTACCCAGTACTTTCTGAGTTCAAGGATGTCTTTCCGAAGGAATTACCAGGACTACCTCCAGAAAGAGAGCTCGATTTCACAATCGAACTAAAACCTGGTGCAGAACCTATCTCAAAAACTCCTTATAGAATGACAACTCCAGAGCTCCGTGAGTTACAGATCCAGTTAAAAGAGTTGCTAGATTTGGGACTGATTAGACCCAGTATCTCACCATGGGGAGCACCAGTGATCTTCGTTAAGAAGAAGGATGGATCTCTGCGACTGTGCATAGATTACAGAGATTTGAACAAGGCCACCGTGAAGAACAGGTATCCCATACCAAGAATCGATGACCTCTTTGATCAAATGAAAGGTGCGTCAGTCTTCTCAAAAATTGATTTACGATCAGGGTATCACCAGTTGAGGATCAAGGAAGGCGACATTCCTAAGACTGCCTTTCGAACTCGATTTGGACATTACGAGTTCGTAGTGGTACCATTTGGTTTGACCAATGCTCCAGCTGTATTCATGAGCCTCATGAATGGTGTCTTCCGAAAATACTTGGACCACTTTGTTCAGGTCTTCTTAGATGATATTCTTATCTATTCTAAGAATGAGAAGGAGCACGAGGAACACTTGCGGTTAGTCTTGACA
Source organism: Larix kaempferi (assembly GCA_027924585.1). Classification (NCBI taxonomy): domain Eukaryota; kingdom Viridiplantae; phylum Streptophyta; class Pinopsida; order Pinales; family Pinaceae; genus Larix; species Larix kaempferi. Next base: position 31,069,605 of record BSBM01000047.1, on the reverse strand, counting down.
TGCTTAAGGGAACATAAGCTTTATGGTAAATTGTCAAAGTGTTCCTTCTTCCAAAAAGAGATTCACTACTTGGGGCACATCATCTCAGGTGAAGGGATCTCTGTAGACCCGGAAAAGGTAAAGGCGATTGAAGATTGGCCAATTCCAAGGAATGCTCATGAGGTGCGCAGCTTCATGGGGTTAGCAGGCTATTACCGGAGGTTTGTGGAAGGATTTTCTAAAATTGCAAAACCTATTACCACCTTGCAACGCAAGGGAATCCGGTATGAATGGACCGATGAATGCGATGCCGCTTTTACAGAGTTAAAAAGATTGTTGACAAGTGCACCGATCTTGCGGGTACCAGACATGGATAAAGATTTCATGGTATGCACCGACGCCTCGAAGCAAGGATTAGGAGCGGTGTTGATGCAGGAAGGTGGGGTAATAGCTTATGCATCTCGAAAGTTGAAACCTCATGAGGAGCAGTATGCCACGCATGATCTAGAATTGGCAGCAGTAATGTTGGCGCTAAAATTATGGAGGCACTACCTAGTTGGTAGAAGCTTCACCCTTAAAACAGACCATCAGAGCTTGCAGTACATATTTACCCAAAGGGATTTGAATGCTAGGCAAAGGCGATGGAGTGAGTTCATGAGTGAGTATGACTTTGGTATCTCTTACATCAAAGGAAAGGAGAATGTGGTGGCAGACGCTCTAAGCCGAAGGCCGAGACTTTTCTCCTTAATTCCCTTGAAGGTTGACTTGAGGAAAAGGGTACTAGGACAACTATTGGGCGATAGTTGGTATCTAAAAGTAACCTCAGCTATTCAGAATGGAAAGGAACAGGAATTGAAGTATGATGGGTACCATCTTGAGGAAGATGGATTGTTGCGGTATCAGGGAAGGATGTATGTTCCTAAGGAAGGTGATATCAGGGAAACAATCCTTAGAGAGGCCCATAGATCACATTACTGTGCCCACCCGGGAGTGAAGAAGATGTATGCTGACATGAAGCAACTCTTCTTTTGGCCAGGTATGAAGATGGATGTAGTGGATTTTGTTTCGAAGTGCCTTGAGTGTCAACAAGTGAAGGCAGATCATCGTCATCCGGCCGGTCTCCTACAACCGCATGATATTCCTATGACTAAATGGGAAGTCATTTCCATGGACTTCGTTGTAGGATTACCACTCACATCTCTGAGACATAATGCTATTTTGGTGGTAGTTGACAAACTGACCAAAAGTGCTCACTTCATTCCAGTCAGAGACACCTATGATGTGACAGATGTGGCAAGGGTATTCATAAATGAGATTGTACGTCTTCATGGAGTTCCTAAAAAGATAATCTCTGATAGAGACCCTAAGTTCACCTCCAGATTTTGGACAAGCATGCAGGCAGCATTAGGGACACAGTTGAACTTAAGCTCAGCTTATCACCCCGAGACAGATGGACAGACTGAGAGGGTGAATCAAGTGATGGAGGACATGCTTAGGATGTATGTTATGGATCAGCAGACACAGTGGGAGAGATATCTTCCTTTAGTGGAGTTTGCATACAACAATAGTCATCACAGCTCCATTGGTATGCCGCCATATCAGGCATTGTATGGGAGGCCGTGCAGGACACCACTCAGTTGGGACAGGTTAGAGGATCGAGTTTTAATTGGGCCTGAATTGATTCAGGAAATGGAGGAGCAAGTGATACAGATTAGGCAGCGGCTGAAGGAAGCACAGGATAGGCAAAAGAGTTACGCTGATGCACACAGATCAGATAGAACTTATGGAGTAGGGGATCGTGTATTTATTCGCATCAGACCAAATAAAAGTACCATTCGGTTTGGGAAGGGTACTAAGTTGTCACCTCGCTTTATAGGTCCATTTGAGATTCTTGAGAAAATCGGACCAGTTGCTTATCGTCTCGCGCTGCCACCCCACTTGCATAAAACTCATAATGTATTTCATGTTTCCGTATTACGACATTACATAGCTGATGAGACTCACAAAATTCATTGGAAGGAATTGCAGGTCTCGGACGAGGGAACCTTCAGGGTCGAACCATTACGTATACTTGATCGTAGGGTTCGACAGCTCCGTAGTCGCCATGTGGACCAAGTTAAGGTCCAATGGGACAAGTATAGCCCCGGGTCTGCTACCTGGGAGGACGCAGAGACCATGCGTCGAGATTTTCCCTCACTATTTTGACCATAACTTCGGGACGAAGTTTCCCGAAGGGTGGGTGTATGTAATGCCCATATTTTGATTCGGCATATTTATTAGTTAGACACACCATACTTTACTTCTTATATATTTTGTCGAACTCAGCTCGACTGAGTAAACTATGTTGGACCTCATTATATGATGTTACTATGTTATGCAGTTATGATGTTATGATTATCATATGATTTCCTTATTTTACGATTGCAGTATATGTTTATATGTTTTCCTTAATGAAATGTGAAATATATGATTCGGTACGTGGATACCATCTTCTTATATAAATGATTGAAATGTTATATGTATCTATGATGAGCAAAAAGGTTACATGAAATGAAATGATAAAATGGATCAATTGGCGATCAATGGAAAATGCTTTCTATAAATTGTATTTTTGCAAAACACTAACCTACAGGACACAAGGGCTATGGGATAGCCAGTTACTTGATCTGATATACATTGGAAAGGAAAAACATGTTCATACAGCAAACCTTAGCAGCCAAAATGAGGATACGATAACACAAACTGATAATCCCGATAGCAGCAAGTATGAGTTGATAAGGGCGTAGGCCCAGTATGTTGAGAGGGATGGATGTGTTTCCCACCCTATGTTTCCATGAGACCCGAGGTCGTGGGAGGGCCGTGCTGAGACACGCTCCCCATGTTGTTGTGATGACGATTGTCGGATGCCTGCTAGGGGAGGATAGGTCCGCTGTTCAGCCGACGCTATCGCTCTCAAGTTCTATGTGGTCAGATCGGTGAGTCCGACACCCACTGTTGTACTAGCAGAGGGAGGATAGGGAGGATGCTGGACGTAGGTTATGATGGGAGGATGTGTTAGTTAGTACTGTTGGGGGGGGGTTAGTATTCCTTGATTCCGAGTTAGTGGAAGTAGGAACCCTTCCTGTACTTGATTGATTAAACTAATGTAAACATAAAGACAATGATGTTAAATCGTAAAGGGTTAACTGTTAAATAACCGAGGATGTCAAAGTAATTATACTATAGATTATGCTTGCTCTTCTGCATGGGGGTAGATACTATTGTTAGTTAGCAAGTATGCATAGGCGGAATGGGGTTTGTTTATAGTACATGTCCGACATGTGCATACACTGGCCATGCATGCACACCTCGTACGTGTACAATATTACTGGTGTATAACATACTTGTCATGCTCGAATAGTAGTATAAATGTCATAGATAACTCAGTTAAGGATACATCAATCAACTTAGGTAATGAATGGTTAGGTTGTCAATGTGTGAATAAGTGAATTAGTAATTATATGAAAACATTGTAATAATAAACTAGGACAAGTATCGTCAGTTAACATTGTCATAGAAGAACTGTTGTGAATAGGGTAATGATAGTGTCTAATTAATTAGTAAAATTGTTTAAGCCCTCACAAGTGCTTTGTTTATAATAACAAGGATGCTAGGTTGATGATAGGGTACCCATGTGATAAACAAATAATTAAGAATACTATGATTGATTCACCTTTTATTATTGTCAAAAGGTGATTTAATTATTATTATTAATTAATAAATGATATTCCAGCAACATTTATATCCCTATCGTAACAAATGCAATATAAGTAAGATTTAAAATATTGATTTATAAATTAATATTACGTGATTAATTCCATTTCAAAGTTAGCCATAACAAGATAATCCTTTTTGGAATAACCGTGATGTGATGGAAATGGATATTTAATTATTCAATGTTAATCTTGGAATTTAAACCTCAAGCTAAAGTAGCCTCGACGGATAAGGTGGATCATTAGGACACATCATGTCCAAGTTGACAAGGGGGCAACTAATTATATAATATTTTATTCATTACATTAATAACATTAAAATATCAAGGACGGCGGATATACTTGTATTTAATGAAGCTTGTTTCGAACGGATAACCTTTGGGTGATAATCCCCACCGTAATAAATACTTACTACCGTCAATCCCAAAACCAACTAACTTTTCCATGAGAGTAATTAATTATACATTTTAATAAAGAACCGTGTATAAATGAACTGGTGATAGGAGTAAGTGGGGAGGGGCTCGAGAAGGGGATTTTGGGGCGGTGGAGGAAGCCCAAGGTCTTCTCGAGGATGGACATGTATATAGAGGGGGAGAAGGTTGAAGGTGGGGGAGGTTTTTGATTGGGAAAGAAAAGAAGTTTGGAGAACAGAAGTTGGGAGAACGGAAAGTTTGGCGAACAGAAAGAGTTTGAGAACAGAAGGAAAGACTGCTCTCGGGATTATCAGATTGTGGGCTCGGGGGCTTGGAAATCCTTTGATTTCCAAGGGCCAGCAAGATTATAGCTGGTCGGTAGGGTGGACACTTCAGTTTGGCTGTCTAAGGGGTTACACAACCTGCTACAACTTACGGTTAGCATCAGCATCAGGTAATTTCCGTTATTTACTATTATGCTAAATCTTACTGTAAACATGCAAACTTACTATTTACTGATTTACTGCTATTTACTGCTATTTACTGATTTACTAAGTTGTGAAACCTATCCTTATGCTGTTGAAAAGAAAATAACGATATGTTTGTTTATTTCAAATTTCGAATGTAAGGTTAGTAAAAACACCACAATACACTAAATATCATTTCGGCACATAGAAATTTTCTTAGAAATTCACTTCCTTAAACTGATAAGGTTTAAAACGTAGAAATTTAAACCTGAAATTTTACACAGTGCTCTGCTGTAAAAACCAGAGCACTACAAATATCATTATCTTCCAAGGGTCTTTCTATATGATAATTTAACATGCATAGATAGTAATTAAGTAGCAATATAATTTTATTTATAGTTTTAATAATGTTAGAATGGTTTATAACACTTTTAAAGTGGATGATCACAAGCTTAAAATTGAAGATATAGAGAGGATGGATCCAAAATATTGGGGTTTAGCACAAGCATTGCTTCAAGGCATGTTCAAAGGTGTTTAAAAGAGATGAGAAGTACAACAAGTGGTAGGGTAGAGAGAGTACTAGGTCCAGAGATTTATCTAAATTATGATTGTTGCTGACTACATTGACATTTTTGTCTCATAGCTTTACTCATTGGGAAAGAGTGTGAAATGATTCAAGAGTTCAACATTTCTTCATGTTATGGTTATGTTGGATACGAAAACAATCTCATATTAATGGAAACATAAATTTCATTAGTAGAGAGGCATATCAGGATGTGAAAATTTTGTGCCACTTTGAGGTTTTATTGATGAGATTGTTTTGAGATTACTACTCTAACTTGCCAGGTGTATTACACTTGGTTGGGTTAAATGTGTGTGAGAACTTCTTTAGTAAATTGATGTGATGGTTGGATCAAAGAGGGCCGATGATTTCACTGACTTGCTTCATGTTGTTGAAACGATTAATAAAGTTGTTGAAGAAAGATCAAATCCCCAAGGGATTCCTTTTAATAAATCTCATCAGAAACAAGAAAGAATCTGGAATAAGTTGCACCAATAAACCACAAAGAATCATGATATATTATCACATTAAGGTTCAATATCTATATATGATAAAATTATAGAAGCTCTTAAAGTATAATTAAATGATGCACAAAACCTTTTATCAAGTTTTGGCATGCAACCATAAAGACAAAATATTCATGGCGGTTTAAACCATGGACAGAGGATCAAAACTATCCAATATTCCAAGTAGTGGATGAAGTAGTTGATGATTCTCCATTAAGTCACTCCAATTCAATATTCCAATCTTCATCTTCATCCATTCTCAATGTTAGTGAATTGTAAACAATGGAAAGTGAGTGAAGGCGTGACTTGGATGAAATTTTAGATACAATTGATGAGAATGTGAACACAACTACAAAACCAGTGGTATAGTTTGATGGTAAGGATATATTCAAATCTTGTTTCGTTAGTCATTTGAATGGAAATCCAACATTATCCAAAGATAGGTTGACAAGAGTGAGAAATGGGGTCTACCTTAGGCAAGATGAAAGGTCTTCAAAAAAGGGTGTTTCAATCGGATCTGGAATTGGATAAGATTGCAAGGTGTTGTTTGAGAGAAACTTAATACCTATAAGTGAATGTGCCACAGTAAATTGTGTTTCTTAGAATACCAAAGAAGGTGTTTCTTGTGGAACTTGGTACATTGGAAGGTAGGGAAGTCCATCCATGAAAGGGTTTCAATATTTCATTTTTATGGAGTTTAATTTATTAATCTTATAGAAAACATGAGCTCTCTATGGCTATACTTGTATTTACATGATATAAATTTGGTAGATTCGTAGGTTGCGGTGTGAAACATCTGCAATTCTCATCTTTTCTAAGCATTGCACTGGCTATTGGAATATCAGTCTTTTACGTTTTTTGTTACATTGATCTCTTGATTGTGATTCTTTTTACGCATTTTTTCTTCCCCGTTACTATTTCGTCGGGTCTTCCACTATCCAATGCTAAAAATTGATTAGTCGCCCCTTCAATCCCTGTGGGATAATTATTAGCATTATACTATTATTTTATTTAGCATCCTCTTTGCTTATCCTAAGATGTTTTAGGGGTCCTATTTGTTACAACTTGGTAATATTATATAAAGGGGGTGTTAAAAATGGGTTGATAAAAATGGATACCTGCAATATATGGTGAAACTAGGGGTTTTCTTAATTGGAAAGGTATATTGGGAGGGGGTTCAACAATACAATTTTAGGAGGCATTTTACAATATTTAGTATAATTAGGGATATTCTTTAATATCCTGCGAACGATCGTGTTATGTAACAAGTTTAGTGAGTGAACCCCCCGTGGTTATGATATGCTGTGACAATGAGACATAAGATAAGAACATTTCAACCATTCCCCATATCTCAATTAAACAGATAAAACATGTAAAACATAATGACCAAGGCGAGAAGGTATCAATCAAGGTTCTGCATCTATTGGTTGTGCGCTCTTTACAAAACAAATTATGATATCAGCCGAAAGAAAACTGAGACTAACATACTATTCTGCAACTTTAGTTAAAATCATCTTTGAGTGAAACTGGTTTTAAACAATTACCAAATGTGTGGAGTCTATTATCAATCAAATGAAAGAAAACCAATCAAAACCAAGGAAATAGACAACACCCACCAAGCATGATTAAACAAATTTGAAAATGAAATGGAATTCTTTCCCTTGAGACTTGGAGAATGATTAATTAAAAGCATTTCATGACATGATTATTATAATTTAAAGGATAGAATTCATACATGAATGCCTCGAATTAGCAAAATAATAAGTGAGAGCATGAATGTAAAGTGAAAATCGACAAAAATACTTCCCGAAAAGCGTCTGAAGAAGTGTCGTTTCCAGCTCGAACTTGGCTTGTCACCGCAAATGTTTTATTGAAGAAAACCAAAACAGTAATCTAATTATTAAAGAAATTATCAAAATTAATCTATTCTACACCTACTCCTACACTACTCTAAAGAAGACAAAAAAAAACTAAGTATAATCGAATTTCCAATACAACCATGAAAGCATATGGAATCCTGCAAAAAGGAAGAAGTGAATAATGGGAAAGCATGACATGAATGCTTGAAAATAAGAAATGAAAGAAAATGCATTAAAGCAAATGAAATGAAATTTATGTACAAATAAAGAGAATGGAGCCTTACCATCTCTATATACAAATAAGGAAAACAAAGTGTTACCATAATGATGAAATCTTGCTAAGAAATATTTCTCAAGCCAATCAACAACCCAATCATGGTATGTACAAAGAAAATCAAAAGGATGACATAAAGAGTATGAGAGATCTATGCAATGAAATGGATTGTTTGAAAGAGAATCAACATCAATATTATAAGAATCCAAAATTTCTTCTTTGACAATTTTCTCCTCAGGAATATTTTCTTGAATAAGATCAACAAAATCAAATCCAATTTGTTCTAAATTATCATTGTAAAAATCATCATAAATTGGCTGATTAAATTGGAAATTTTCATAGAGATCCAATTGCCTTTGAGTATTTACTTGAGAAGAACTAAAGATATGAGAAGTTGTAAATGCAGGACTAGTATCATTAACTTTCTCATAAGAATCTTCTCCATCAAGTAATTGATTGTAAGAAGAAAATGTTTCCTTATTGAATGATGAATCATAAAAAGAGAAATTCTGGAAATTATTATTAAAAATAGCGTTCATTTCCAGCAAAAAAGAACGACAAGAAAACATATTGGTGATAAAGATAAGAATCTTCTTGATCTTCTTCATGTAGTTCATAGTTAACTTGTACCTATTTAATATCTAACATTGAAGAATTAGAGTCAGAAACATATGATTGAATATCATTGTTCTCGAATTGATCAGGATACAAAGACAAATATGAAGAGGAAATAAGTGCATTAAATTCATCTCTTTGTAAAATGTCGTCATATCGAGGTTCCTTGAGAGGTTTTTTCTCTTCAAAAGAGATATGTATGAAAGGTTTCAAATCAGGATTTGTTTCTTCTTCTAATGTAGGGTCATTACTTCGTGAAATATGTTCTCCTATAGAATCACTTAGGTCCAAAAATGGTAACTAGGAAAACATATCACAGATTTCAGAATAATTAGTCGATTCAAGATCTATCAAAGGATTAACCGAATGATCAATATAAAAATATTGAATCTCTTTAATTATGATAGAAGAAGATTGTTCGATGTTATGATCAGAACTATTCTCTTGTACTTTAGAAGAATCTTCTATAGAAAAATGTTCTCCTTCATGATTAGTTAGACATTGAATTTCATGTGAAGTAGACATGGGCATATCAACATCTAATTCGTCCGAATCGTCATATTGATTATGATCCATATCTAAGAAAGAGAAGGAATTCATATCCACAATTTCTAAATCCTCAGATACTTCATGCAAATCTAAACCATGATATGGATGATCATTGATGTATAATTATAATTTATCATCTACCGATCGATCAGATACATTTAAAACATAACTAATGTGTTGAAACCATTCAAGTATTATAAGACGATCTATTAAATGGAATCTACAATAAAGATTACAATTTCTAATTCCAAAATCCTCTAATGATTCATCTTTTCTAATGGTGAGTTCCTTCCACTCATCACACAATCTAACAAAATCGTAAAGCTCTGCTAAGACATAGTATCTCCAGTCGTCTCCTGCTGATTTCTAACCCAAAAATTATCAACAACTAACATCGAGAGGCATTCCTATTTAAATAAGAATAACTACAGAGTGAGAATGAAAAATCACAAAATAGGGATTACAAAGTTCGGATCAGGCTATGGATCTAGAAAATCCTACCACAATAATCTGCACTATTTTAGCTCAAATGATTCCCTCCAATCCTATGACAAAGTTTTGAATAAGGGTCATCTTTTAATTTATGGTAAATCCCGTAACAAAATTTTGGAATTTAACAACGGCCCACTAGCTGTCGATAATAGGCAAGAGTCAGTCCAGTAAATATTCCTATTGAATCACCACAGAATCTTCCGGCTGATCCAAACATTTTTGAAAACAAAAAAATCAGACAACGGGTCTTGCCTCACGGGAGTTGGTGGAGTATCAGGTTCCTTATTGATTATAAAATCATGGATAATGGAGTCATCTCGATCACGCTGATGTTCATTGATTTTCTCTTCGTTCTTCTGAGGGAGTGGTATGCAAATGGGTAGAGATTCAGAATATTCCTCTTCGCTATCACTGCTGGTATCAGGAACACCCACATCAAAGGGTGGCGACATAGGTTCTTGAAATAGAAAACGTCGAAGTTCTTCTTGCATAAAAAATACATCAAAGGATTCACAAACTGTTTGCATATTGCTCACACCAGATCATCAGAAAGAAAGCTTTTCAAAGCAAAACATAAAACTTTTCTAACGAATACAGGCGACGAACCTAGTGCTTCACACCTGCAACCATATTTAACAAGAGTTAAATAAAATCATAATGATTGAATATGATGAACTACTGCGATTAAAATCATACGGATTTAGAACTGCAATCATTTGAACTGTAATGAAATGACGTCGCAGTATGTTAATCCAAAATGTATCATAACAAAGTACAATTTTAACAGAATCATGCATGATTTGAAGTCGCATATGAAAACTATCATTACAGGCCAATCTAATCAAGCAATCATATGTTCAGAGGTGATCATGAGGTGAGAATCACAGTTAGAAACCTAGTCATAAGAACAATGTAGATAAGGCATTAAAACGTAAGTTCGAATGATGGAATTTCATCCACTGGATCAAATGAATCGATGGCGAAGATTGACCAATGCAGGGCGCGGGATCAGGTCTTGGAAGTTTATTCACAAGTTTATTCATGATTCTCGAATGCCGCAAGCCGAAATTTGTGGGGTTCGGGGTTGCAAACTGAACCTAAATGCATAAACGGGCTTCCGAAAGCCACAACCCAAAATTTGCAGGTGGAGGGTTTCACAAACAGAAACAATCTAAAAGAAAATGTAAAATATTTTCCCACATCCTGCAATCCGACATTTCAGGTTGAGGGTTTCGGGGACACACAACGTAGCTAAAAGGTAAAACAAAACTTCCGAAATCAGAAAGTCGTGATTGTGGGTTTCGGGTTTTGGTTTTTTGGGATGAAAAATCCCAAAAATTATTAGCGAAGAGTTTCCGCAACCCGCACCTTTCGGGTTGCGGGTTTCGGGTTTCCCAAAAACCAAACGACTCAAAGTGAATTCCCACAACCCACGCCTTTCGGGTTGTGGGTTTTGGGTGGTCGGAATGTTGGGTTTTGGGTTGGCAGATGTAAAGGACAAAATGATTAAAAATTAAAGCTTCCAGCAAACCAAAAACACTTAGAAAATTCCGAGAGAAAAAGAATGACAATCAAGCCAACCAAAGGTACAAGCATAAGATCATAGAAACCAAGTTCAAAACCTCATGTTCACAAGAACACTTACCCAAATACCTTTGTGTTTATTTTAAAATTGGGGCTCCTGTGCTTAGCTGAAGCATGGGATCTATTGGGGCCACAACAGGACCCAAACTTTCTTTCTTTTTATTTATTGTTATCTACTACTCATTGTGTAGTTTTACTCCCACCCAAATATTACTACATGAGTCAAACACCCAAATTATTAATACTACATATTATGTAAGAATTTAATGAATTGTTTACAAAGTATAGGGCTTTAAGGTTCCTAAGGACAAGGGAATTATAGGTTTTATATCTTTTTGATATACTTGCAAGTTTTAACAATAGTACTTGTTTGAATCTCTCAGGGTACTAAGTAAGGAGCCTTGACCATTCCCTTAGCTATACTACATGACTTCCCAAGTACTAGAGATAAATATTTCTGAGTGTTGTGATTGGTGCCACTATACTGGAAAGACTATTAATAAGATGATGTAAATCTAGTTTTAGGTCACCTATGGGACTTTTGATACACATGAGCGTACATGGAAGTGAAATTTTGTATACAATTGTTGTCTAATGTGGTATTACTTCAAGGAGTACCAATATCGATTACAAGGGTGTCCAACCAGGTGAAACCTCTTGTATTTCCTACATGTAGTATTCCCCGACCATAGATTTACCTATCAAAAAATATATCACTAGGTTATTTATAGACGTTGGAACACATATCTAGACTCAAAAAAAAAAATTGGCACAGCAAATTGCTATGATACCAAATGTTATGTACGTAATAGTAGAAGAAGAAATTTAGAGAAGAAATAACAAAATAAAACAAGATTTCATTATGAAAGGAGAAAATTTCCACAACAATAAACAATTGTAGATACCCAAATATCACAATGGAAATACATTTATTGGTGAAATCAATGTTCACTTGCTTCTTCGAGGGGCAAACTCCAAATGAGCAAAGCTCCAATTATAATATGCTTCACAAGGAATCTTATTTCAGGGTGTGTTATAGCATTATTTGACACCTCATTGTCTTTAATGTCTACACAACCTTCATTAGTGTCTCTTCCATCCCTTTTTCCAATAGAAAACACTATTAAAATCCTTTATAAAGGTGCTTATACACACCTTTCCTTCAACAAAAGTGTGTGTACTTCAAAAAAATGTAAAAAAAATAATAAGAAAAAAGGTGAATTTCTTGCCCCTAAGTAGTTCCTTTGGTATTTTCTCACATGTAACTCCTTTGAACTTCCCTCTAACTATATCAATAATTCCACAAAAGTATAAAAGGAGTGTGTATGGAAGAGAAAGGGGCACTCATGTTGATATTACCCTCATGCTAGAGAGATAACCTTCATATTTCTCTATTTTTTATGATACCCTTTCCCTCAGAAATCCTTGTTTCTTGATCTCATATTCCTTTTAAGTGTTGAGGGTCAAACTTCATTGTTATCCTCTCTGTACTATTCAAATAGAAGTTCAAATTCAAGAAGGATCATCATCAATGGCTCAAGATTAGACGAACCAGACGATAGTTAGAAAAGGTGCCAACGACAAAATATTAGGTAAAGTGTATTCTTTGTTTCTTATTAATAAAATGTGATATATCATCTCCCCCCTCCCAAAAATAAGTAATTACATGATTGATAGTTTAATCTTATATTGCACTTGGATTGGTGAATTATTGAAATTGCTTTTTGGCCTAGCCAATTTTGGATTAATTCTAGTCATATTTTCTTCACTTATCACTGAGAGTGTTTGAGAAAGGTAATTTTTGTGGTGTGTAGGTTCGAGAGCTCAAAAGGATTAGAAGTGGATGTAGTGGAATCAATGTCCAACTCTCATTCCAAGGAAACCACTGAAACAAGTACATGATTTATCTCACTCTCAAATTGTATTTGCAAGCATTAAGGAATTAGTTTAGGGGAACTAAGAATGATATTTTCTTCTTTTATATGGAATAATTTTGACGCTATATATTTAGGAAATTTTATCGCTAACAAAATTAGCAACTATACTCAAGAAAAATTCCTTGAATTCTTCTCTCTAGGGTCTTTTCGTTGTTCTCTATCTTTAAATAGGGTAGTTGGAAACCATTTATTGTGTGAAACTATGCTTGACTTCATGTAGACCAAAACAATTTTAAATTTTTATATGCTTTGGATTGACTTTAGCTAATTCAGGGTACACATGCACTACCCTATGGTAACAAGTGCATATAAACACACTTTTGACAAGGAAACAAGTGCATGACATGCACTTTGTGCACCTCATAGGCATGTGTACCTGTTCAAGGGGCATGTGTACCTAGTCAAGGGGCATAAAATCTCAAAAATAAATTGAGATTTAGGTTTATTAGATTTAGTGGAGATCTAGGTCTTTCGTACATTTTCAAAATTCTTATTTTTAAGCCTTGAAAACCACCATTTAGTGTTTTTTCATTATTCCCTTAATGAAAAGTAAAAATTATTTTGGTTCATGTAGGAATCTCTTAGGTATTTTGATGCCCTCGAGAATTTTTTCAGATAAAGGAAAAATATTAGATTACTTTAATTAGTATTTTCTCGTGAAAATATTAAAAAATTGATTGCTTTGGTTATAGTAATTTTCTAAAAATAATTACATCTCATTTAGGTTTTGAAAGGTTCTACTTGGTTCTTATGCATTTTGTAAGTTTTTTATACTCAAGCATCTCATTAAAAGTTTGAAGTGGTATTTCCCATTTGCAAATAATCTCTTTTTTATCTTTTTCATTTGAGACCCTCACCCTTTTCTCACTTCCACATCCCTGTAAGTAACAACAACCTTTAAAAGAAGCATAACTAAAATGAATTACACTTGTTTTTCTTTTAGAAAAAGAGAACAATAGTCTAGGTTCCAGGGACTCGTTGTAGGTTTAGAGAGTAAATTCTCCAATGCCACATAAAAGGAACTAGGATCTAAATAATTGAATGTAAAATACATTAGTAGAAAGTGGCACTTGTCGGGAAAGTGTGGCTCTGACATGTGCATCAAGCATGAGTCAAGTTGAGTAAGTGATTGAGATTATCCCACCATTGCTTCATTGGTGAAAGATGCATTTTCGAGAGATTTAGGTAAAGTGGAAAGTCCGCGGGGTGACACCACTTCTTTATGAAGTATCAGTTATAGAACTTGTTCCTATGCTCCTTTCCCATACATAGCCACCTGACCCACAACCGTTCCACTCAACTGTCAATTGTGAAGCGGTAACCATAGCTTCCTCTACTAGGTTTTCTCTAAGGTGACTGCAAGTGGGAAGTGCTTGTGGTACCTAAGATAGACACATAATGTATGCCTCATCTCCCTTTGAGGGCGACCATATTCTTGAGCGTACTTATACATTGGTGATTATTATGTGATGGTTACCATAATTATCTCTCACACTTTCATTGGTAGGACTTGGCCCCTCACCATCCCAACCTACCCTTCAAAATGCCTTTGTTTGGATTTTTATTAATTGAACCCATGACTTAACCACCCTAGTTTGATTTTGGGAGAGTGTGTTTTCTTATATGTATATTAGAGAGTCTTTAATGCTTACAAATACAATTTGAGTGAGAGAAATCTTGTAACTATTCTGGTGGTTGCCTCATAATGAGATTTGGCCACTGATTCCATTAAATTTGTTGATTATACTCTCCATGCTCAAGAACCTGCACACCACAAAATTTAGCTCTCTCAAACACACTTGGTGATAAGTGAAGCAAATGTGAAAAGAATAAATCCAAAATTTGCTAGGTTAGAAAGCAATTTCAACAATACAAATGCAATCTACGATTGATCTATCAATTATGTAATGGTTTCTTTGCGGGGGAGGTAGATGAGAGATTTCCTTTTATTAATAAGAAACAACAAAATACACTTTACCTTATGTTCTAGTGCCAACACCTTTTGTAATTATCGTTCATTGATCCCCTTTGATATTGATCCACTAATTATGATCCTTCTTGACTTTAAACTTCTATCTAAATAGTATTGAGAGGCCAAAAATGTAGTTTGATCCTCAACATCCAAAACAAATATGGGATCGAAAACAAGGGTTTCTAGGGGAAAGGGTATCATAAAAACTTAGGGAAATTACAAGGCTATTTCTCCAATATTAGTGTAATATCGTCATGAGGTCCCCTATATTTTCCATAAATATTCCTTTTATACTTTGTGGAATGGTTCAAACAATTAGAGGGTAGTTTAAAGGAGTTGCAAGTGATAAACTACCAAGCGAACTGCTTAGGGGTACAAAATTCATCTTTTTAGTATTTTTTAACATTTTTGGAGGTACACATGCCTTTGCTAAAGGAAAGGATTGTATATGCACCTAAATGGAAAGGTGCTTGTACCTTGAAAAAATGGCTTTTCTAAGTGTTTATGTTGGAAAAAGGGTTGCAGGTGACCCTGATGAAGGCCATTTAGACATTAAAGACAATGAGGTTTCAATAATGCTATAACGGGGGTTTAGGGTAGGACCCTAATGACAAGCCATGTATGCTACAAAATAATTCATCAATACTTCACAATATGTCCTGTTACATTGCTTTTACTTCATTATATAATGTATATCAAACCTCCTAGGTACTTTCTAGAAAAGAACTTTCTAGTAGGTAGAACCTTCTATCAAATCTTCTTACAAATATTGATGTTCACACTACATCTACTTCAAGGGCCTTATTTAATCGTATGACCTAAATATATAGCATTATCCCATTGGGTACCTCCCTAGTACCCCATATTATCCTCCCTAGGTAAATTAGAAAAAATTCAGTTGGTTCTATACTTTTTGAATATTTCTACAAGTTTTATTTACAATGGATACTTGAATTTTCCAAACCATGAGGCAATTTGGGAATTCGGTATTATATGCATGTAAGAAACAAGGAAGGTAATGAATTTTGGGGTAGTTCTAAGAGTTGAGACTCTTTGTTCTTTCCACAAAATCAAGTAAGTCTATATTAATCATATGGATGGTCCTTTAATTTAAATTTTGTTGGAAAGGATGCATTGCTTTGGCTTTAGCTAAAGTTTCAATAATTAAAATATGTAGGACCCCTCCTTTAGGGTCCCCTTGAACTGAACCTGAAACTTTAACAACTTTATACAAACAAATTAGCCATCATAGTTATTGGAAAAATAAAATAAAAAGCGTGAATAACTTAACAAAAATAAGCAAAACCTTAACCTCTCAACCCGATCCGGCTGGTCCATTGTCGCCTTCGTCTTCCGTAGGATCCCTCCAGCAAAGCTCGTTTAACCATTGGCGAAGAAACCGTTAGCTTCGCCACCCAACCATAGGCTCATGCTCTCAGTCGCATGGCCTCCCCCGAGCTTTGGGTCCTAGAGCTCACACACACACAAAAAAATCAAGAAACCCAGTTTGGGATTCCCCCCCACCAAGATTTCTAGCCAAACCCTTAATAGCAGCAAGTCATGAGGTAACTCAATATTACGATAGTCATCCAGGGTCTGGGTCCTTTACCCATCCCCAAAGTCTCCCTTTTAAAGGAAAATCCCCTGCGACACATGTCGCTTCATGCATAAATAATTCTTTAATTAATTCTTTAATGAAAAACAACTCACCCATCCAAGTGTCAATTTCTCTAGGAGATGCACCAACATCCCTAAGTTTGCTCATGTTTGTCCCCTAGATATTTCACTTAACTCCTAGATTTGTGGTGTAGGTGGAGTTGACTAGGTGTCCATGCCTAGGATTCCATTTTGCTCCTAAATAAATATTTTTAATATTTTTAAGTAATCAGGAATATCCTTTCATGTGCAATGCCTAAATAACACTTAATATTATTTAAATGCCAAAGTAATCATTTATGTGCAAATGCCTAAAGTACTCAAATGCATTTCTAAGTAAAGCTCTAGGTGCAAAATTATACGTTTCAACGCAGTTAAGTTTAGCAATCAACTTTTACTAGGGACCCGGTGTCGCGCCGTTGGGCCTCCTTGTTCCTTAATTTAATTTCTCTGACATGGCACCACTCCGTCGAGTCCAGTTATCCATAGTTTCCATTCCTCGGCAAGGCACCACATCGTTGGGTCCTTGCATTCACTCTTTCCATTCTTGGCAGGGTACCGCACCGTCGGGCCCTTCTGCCGTCATCCTTCCATTTTGACTTGTGGGAACTTCATGTAGGGATTTCAGGAGCCGTTACCTTCCATCCTCCGTCTACATGCTATTAGGGACTAATGGCGTTGAGGAGTGAGTCCATTCTCACTGCGCGCCCCCCAACTCATACGTGACCAGCTCCGTCGTGGCCCACCTCGTACGCCCTCACACTTTCCTCTTGAGCAAGCGGATCAGTGCTTATCTGCTCAAGCGTGGTATTCCATCGGAAGTCAACATCATCGTCGCTCTCCATATGTGTGATTTATTCGTACTCTACGACCCTTCATATTCCTTTGTGTGTCCGTTGGTGAACCGTTTCACCTGTCGCTACACACATTTCTCACAAACGTAAATTAGTAGCACTGTCCTCAATATTCACAATTTGGTTTATAAATCTGTTGCTTCATTAAGCATCTATAATTTACTTAATCATTACTCATTCGTCTAATCACATAATCAATTGCACAGCTAGTCGTTAAGCATCATTCATATGTACAGTTTTCATATCAAAGTTAATCGTTAAACAACATGAAATTGTCCATTCACAGTAACTACCCAAATGCACATATATCAATCAATCGTAATCTCAAAATAAAATCATAGGGTTATTTTATTAATGTTTCAAACAGTCAGGTGACTCAGCAGGTTCCCTCAATGTCTATAGTAGTCTAGGGGCACTACATACACCCCTACTTATTTAGAACTTCGTCCCGAAGTTCAGAATAAAAATGGAAAGCTATGACGCATATCAGTTGCATCCTCCCAAGTTGCAGAGCTAGGACTGTAACTGTCCTACTGCACATTGACTTGATCAATCTAGGCTAATCATTAAGCAAGAACTAACCAATCAATTATACCACTCCACACATATAATTTAATTCTTTAATTCATTTATCAATTATTGTCGTCATTCCCATCTTCAGGTTTTCCTCAATCATTTAAGACATAACAAGGCTCAAGAGACCATTATATCGAAGTTGTTCAGCTGGGTCACTCGACAGGTGCCCTTAAGGTCCATAGTCATTCTAGGGGCATTACATACCTCCTTTAGGGTCCCCTTGAACTGAACCTGAAACTTTAACAACTTCATACAAACAAATTAGCCATCATAGTTATTGGAAAAATAAAATAAAAAGCGTGAATAACTTAACAAAAATAAGCAAAACCTTAACCTCTCAACCCGATCTGGCTGGTCCATTGTCGCCTTCGTCTTCCGTAGGATCCCTCCAGCAAAGCTCGTTTAACCATTGGCGAAGCAACCGTTAGCTTCGCCACCCAACCATAGGCTCATGCTTTCAGTCGCATGGCCTCCCCCGAGCTTTGGGTCGTAGATCTCACACACACAAAAAAATCAAGAAACCCAGTTTGGGATTCCCCCCCACCAAGATTTCTAGCCAAACCCTTAATAGCAGCAAGTCATGAGGTAACTCAATATTACGATAGTCATCCAGGGTCTGGGTCCTTTACCCATCCCCAAAGTCTCCCTTTTAAAGGAAAATCCCCTACGACACATGTCGCTTCATGCATAAATAATTATTTAATTAATTCTTTAATGAAAAACAACTCACCCATCCAAGTGTCAGTTTCTCTAGGAGATGCACCAACATCCCTAATTTTTCTCATGTTTGTCCCCTAGATATTTCACTTCACTCCTAGATTTGTGGTGTAGGTGGAGTTGACTAGGTGTCCATGCCTAGGATTCCATTTTGCTCCTAAATAAATATTTTTAATATTTTTAAGTAATCAGGAATATCCTTTCATGTGCAATGCCTAAATAACACTTAATATTATTTAAATGCCAAAGTAATCATTTATGTGCAAATGCCTAAAGTACTCAAATGCATTTCTAAGCAAAGCTCTAGGTGCAAAATTATACGTTTCAACGCAGTTAAGTTTAGCAATCAACTTTTACTAGGGACCCGGTGTCGCGCCGTTGGGCCTCCTTGTTCCTTAATTTAATTTCTCTAACATGGCACCACTCCGTCGAGTCCAGTCATCCATAGTTTCCATTCCTCGGCAAGGCACCACATCGTTGGGTCCTTGCATTCACTCTTTCCATTCTTGGCAGGGTACCGCACCGTCGGGCCCTTCTGCCGTCATCCTTCCGTTTTGACTTGCGGGAACTTCATGTAGGGATTTCAGGAGCCGTTACCTTCCATCCTCCATCTACACGCTATTAGGGACTAATGGCGTTGAGGAGTGAGTCCATTCTCACTGCGCACCCCCCAACTCGTATGTGACCAGCTCCGTCGTGGCCCACCTCGTATGCCCTCACGCTTTCCTCTTGAGCAAGCGGATCAGTGCTTATCTGCTCAAGCGTGGTATTCCATCGGAAGTCAACATCGTCGTCGCTCTCCCTGTGTGTGATTTACTCGTACTCTATGACCCTTCATATTCCTTTGTGTGTCCGTTGGTGAACCGTTTCACCTGTCGCTACACACATTTCTCACAAACGTAAATTAGTAGCACTGTCCTCAATATTCACAATTTGGTTTATAAATCTGTTGCTTCATTAAGCATCTATAATTTACTTAATCATTACTCATTCGTCTAATCACATAATCAATTGCATCATTCATATGTACAGTTTTCATATCAAAGTTAATCGTTAAACAACATGAAATTGTCCATTCACAATAACTACCCAAATGCACATATATCAATCAATCGTAATCTCAAAATAAAATCATAGGGTTATTTTATTAATGTTTCAAACAGTCAGGTGACTCAGCAGGTGCCCTCAATGTCTATAGTAGTCTAGGGCCACTACAAAATAGTTGCTTGGTTCCACACCTTGCTCCTAGAAAGTAGCATTTTATTCATAACAACGCCTTTACATTTGTATTAAATTTACATCTTATAACAATGTAAACCTTAAATTGATGGTGTACAATGATGTAAACCTTAAATTGTTCAACTCTTTGCAATATTTAAGTGATTTATTTGTGTATTATTAAGTATTTTATGAGTTGATATGATATTTTCTTTTTTTTAATTATTAAATGGTTTTTTAATAGAAATTTATGAATCTCACATTATTAGGTTTTGCACAACAGGGATGGGTCTTTAAAATTTGGCCATGTTCATTTGAGAAAATCAAGGGACCTTGCCTCTAACTTAACATTCAAGGGATTTGGTCATGTTGAGGCCTCAACAAACCTCCCAAGTCTGTTGACTTGAGGCCCCCCATTCTAAATTTTTAAAATCAACTCGTTTTAGCTTGCCCTGTTTTCTTGACCTTATGATTTTGGGTTTTCTTAATGATCGCATCATGTTTAGTACATGGGGTCTTACTGGAATAATACTTGTTCAATATGTTTCTTACTGCAATTATAAATTCTATGGCAATCATATTATCAAGTTAATTTACATCCCAAATTTTCTATTCCCACATGTGTCGTACTACATGTATTGCAAATTCCACTCGTGCATCTCTTGTAGTTGAATGACTCTAACCCATGTAAAAGTGTTATACAACTTCAGCTAGTCTCATTCAAGCATTTGTAAGGAGTCTTTTTCTTTTAAATTCATTATGAAATCTAGTAATCAACTAAACAAAGTACTAGTTGTTTGTGTAACAAAAATAATAGAATGTAACCAAAACATGCAACTCGAATAGAATGGTAAATTAAAATTTTATCTCTTAGGTTTCAATTAACTTGTACAAATACATAAGAAAATAAACATAATTTGATCATTAAATAGTGAACAAGAATCAAACTTACCCATTGTAAGACTGACCTGAACCCATAGTGTTCTTCTGACAACAACCAGCTTAGTAAGGAACCTCAAGAATGCAACCACGTTTGGGGGGACTACTCTCCTCCAAACCTTATTCCCGGGAAATAGGTAAGGCCCTCGGTCCCCCATCAATTAATTATATTCCATACTAAAAAAACACTCTAACAACCTACTCCTTAACCCACTCTTCTCTTAGCTCAAACAACAAGCTATTACACCTTCCTCCCCTAGATAGACCAGTCGTAACACACATAAAACCAACAAGCCCCCCCCCCCTTTATACAATTAATATTAATTGTATAAACTAATTTGTTGATTTTTGCATGGGTGACAAGTGGTCACCATGCACTTAACCTTAATGCAATCTCTCTCCCTTTTTTTCTAATTATTTATTTAATTAATAATTTTAAGTTGAACTTGTTAAGACATAAGTTAATATGCTTATTTTAATCTAATTATTTTTAGTCAAATTGGGGTGTTACATATTCTCCCCCTTCAGGAAACTTTGTTACGAAGTTATAATCCCCATACAACAATACAAGACTTACTTTATTATTAGTTTAATATATTACCAATGCTATTGTGAAGATGGAAAATTTGTGTGTGTGACCATCACGCAAAAATATTTTACTTGCATTAATACAATCATAACACCCTAATTACAACATGCTCTTGATTAAGTTCCTATGATTTAATATGCAACCATTCATACAATTATGCATCAATATCATTACACATTCACATATCAATCGAGTCATAGAAGTAATAAAAATAATGTAAAATATAATAAAACCAAATAAACTAGCATAGAAGTACAATTACTTCACAATATCCCTCATTCTTTACTCACCCTCTCCCTTGGAATCATACTATCTGAGCAACCTACATAACCCTCCACACCAATGCTTCAAATGGTCCTGCTCACCATGACACGGCCCCTCTATTGTGTAACATATCCGTGAAACATACACTAGGCATCGAAAGTCTTCATGCTCAGTTTCCATGCTATGTGCACTAATCCTCTCTCCAACTTCTAGCATTGCAACCTCATTGTCATTAGCCGGAATTTGGGTCTCATTTGGTCACCTAGCATGATTTGGTTACCCAAGTTGTATCTAGTTACTAGTACACTACCCCTAGTGTACCCCAAACATATGAAAGGTTGAGTCTAACTTCCTCCCTATCCTCCCTATGTCAACCAACACTAGGAATCAGAATTCCTTACACATATATCTCCCCTACGGTGAAGATACCTCAAGTCATGGAATTTCGGTGAAAATACCATTGGCATAGAATTAACTGTTGGGTTCCCCCCAACCCATAAAAAGTGTTTATTATAGTCATTTGTTTGTGTTTATATCACCCCACAAAATCATATTGAATGATAGTCTTCTCACTTCCTTTGAGTGGAATGCCTGAAACATACTTCCACTCACCATCAAGAATAGTAACTAGTAATCATCTTCTCAAATCAACAATATGACATAAAATTCCTTCAGGATCATAACAAATTCCACTGAATATTATATATTGTGTCATATCCTCATAAAACAGCAACTCTTGATGCAATAATTAAACATTCTATTGATATGCCATTTAATCCCATCATAATTTTCATAATTATTATTTTCTTAAATTTTCATAATTAAATATTATCATAAATTATCATTATTACACAACAAAATTCCATGATGAATGTCAACAAAACATGATATCATAACCATATAACCATATGAGCATTAAACAACATCTCAAAACTGCGTGTCACATATCATGATGAACCAGATAAGTATCAACTCTAACTATCTACATGAAATAAATATAATAGTGCAGCAATATGGTACCACACTAAATTAAGCACGGAACACATGCAATCACATTAATATCTTATCATAATGTCATAGGAAATCACTTGTTACAAACACATGTCCTAATCATACCATGAAATAACCTAACAAGATTACATGCCCACCATTCATGAATGACACCAATGAAATTTATTTTAACTTAATTCGATTTCCTATGTTGACTAAGATATGACATAGAAGTTATCTACTACCTAATGTTAAAGTATATTAATTTTCGTAAGATCAACTATTTCCAATATTACTCTTATGTCTAAGTGAACAATGTCTTCAATGTTTTATTTCGACTAGTTAACACCATTTAATACCTTGGTATCAATAGCAAGCTTGTTTGATTATTTTTAATGTTTTAATTCAAAGTGGAAACCCCCAATCATGATTCTCCCTCAGTAATTTAGAAGGGCAAGTTTTAGTATGTTATATAGAATCAATGTTCATTTATCTATCCAATGCAATGTCGTGCATAGACATAAGGTAATTCGGAGATAATTTAATTATTCTTATTTATTCATGTAAATTTACTTATCATTTAGAAGGGTAATTTTGTTTCCTAAATATATTCATTTAATTGCGCTTGAGTTTGAATTGAGACTAATGATATTCATTTAATTGCACTTGAGTTTGAATTGAGACTAATGATAAAAATAATTGTTTATGTTTTTCAACATAATAAAACTTATCAATAAATGGCAAACTTTTCCTTCATTTAAATGCATTTAAACACATCGTTGATTGAATAATCGTTAAAGGACATGGGTATCAATCTAAATTATCCTCTTATGTTTCCTTCTTCTGACTTAAATGAGCACGATATTTGTTGTTATCCCAATTGACTGCAAAATGTGGACTTTGTCCACATAATTAGTGTGAGCTAAAGGTAATCTAATATGATCAATCCTCATTTAATAGATGAACTAGGAACGGCATATAAAAAAATTACGTATGTAAATTTGAGGGATGTTACACTTTTAGTCCCTAAGGCACTAATGTTATTGGTTGGAATATATCAAGGACCCCAATACCAATACCTAGTATGGAAACCTCATAATTGCATCCTTATTACACTTGTCATCGAGAGATTCTCTTTACATGACTTGTGTTGTGGTGTGGGATCCTATGGATGTTCCATGAGTCCTAAAAGAATCTTTTAGTCCCCAAGACATTATTGTTTAGCCTAAAATATCATCTCTTGTGTGCAAAACTCACAATGGTTCCCATATGATCATGCTTAAAGTTCTTAGACCATCTTTGGTGTGAAAAACTTCCTATGACACCCATATTGATCTTGGAGACCAAAGATCATGTTTCGAGGGTATATGTGGAGGTGTAATACCTTCTTCATAGTTCTTGAGCCATGGAAGTTTAATTTAGTTCCTAAGTCCCTTTCTAAACTCCTTCAACCATAGTCAAGACCCCAAGATCCACCCTAGTGCACAAAACCTCCTATGGCACCCATATCCTATTTAGAGGCTAAATATCCATTTTAGAGGACTTGTGTGGTGCTTTGATACCATATTCATGGACTTAGAGTTACAAAATATCCATATAGGGATTAAGGCCATTAATTTCCTACCCTTATCATGGTGAAGACCTGAAGACCCATCATTGGTGTACAAAACCTCCTAATGGTATCTATATCCCAATTGAATACAAATATTATCACTAAAGGCCATGTGTAGTGGTCTAAGGACTTGTTCATGTTTCACGAGTCTTAACAAATCCATTTAGGCTCCAATACCTTTGATTTTCTCCAATGACCATGGTTAATTCCCCAAGAACTATCCCTTATGTAAAAACCCATACCTTAATGCTACCCATACCCCATTTGGACGCCAAAGATCCCATATACATGGTTTGTATAGTAGTTCAATGCCTAATTAATGGCTTATGAGACCTATAAAAGTTTAACACAATGTATAAGTCCATTGTTTTCCTCCCATTACCATAATAAAGGCCTTGATGTATCCCTAGTGCACAAAATCTCTTGATGATACACGCGTGCAATTAAGAGGACACATATCTTATTTAAAGAACATGTGTGTTGGTTTGAGTTCTTGTCAAGGAAAATTTCAGGGGCAAAATTTAGCCCATGGGCTATTTTTTCGACCTTTTTTTCCAAAAAAATATTCACAAATTTTCCTTTCTCTCAAAGATGATTCACCCAAATTCCATGGGATAGCTTTTTTTACTCTAAAAATTGTCCAAATTGTCCAAAAACTATATAAAGTCCTTAGAAATTTGAAATTTTTTTTTTTAAATCTCCAAACATTTTATGGTTGCAAATTTAAGAATTAGTAAGATTTTCCAAGGTTTTGACACTTTGAAAAAATTATGGATTCTTAAAAATTTCCCTGATTCTTGTTCATGGACCAGATCCCTCAAAGCTTAGGTTAGAGACATGGTTCCTTGATTTCCTTATATAAGCACGGTTAAACCATCATTAATGTAAAAAATCTCAAAAATGAGAGATTCGTATCTTATTATTAAAAATTCAAAATCATTTAACAATATTAATATAACATAAAAGATCATATCAACTTGAAAACCACTTAAGAATACACAAATCAATCACTTGAACACTTAGACCTAAGTGGAACAATTTAAGGCTTACATCATTCTAAGCCATGAATTTAACACTATTTCAAAGGCATTGCTCTGAATAACAAGATACTTGATAGGAGCACCATTATTTTTTGGTAACTTAGGGAAAGTTAAAGGTTGTCATTGTAAGTACATGAGTGGCCAAAATATTTCAACAATAATCTCTAAGATGTTTAGGTCTTGAATAGGGGACAATTGTCATGTACGAGGATGGTTCAGAATGCTTAATTTTATAATAAAATGATTCAATCTTTCACAGTTATCTGAGTTGTCCATGGTCTTCTGGATTTTTCACTGCGTAAAAGATTTGAAACCAACGTTTCGGTAGAAATCTTACTCATCTTCAGAGAAGCATCTATAGCAAGAATTTTATGAAGAAACCATCATGAAATTTTTTTTTATCATAGTTTCTTCATAAAATTCTTGCTATCTCTGCTTCCCTGAAGATGAGCAAGGGTTCTGCTCGAAACATCATTTCAAATCTTTTAAGCAGTGAAAATTCCAATTTGACTTTTTCCAGTCACTCAAAATAGTGGGAAGGAGAATTATCATTTTGTTGTATTATAAAGATCATTTTCGATTGATGAAATTGCATATATCAACCATTAATATTGCAAAATCATATTGTAATAAAAGTATTAAATTTTTGTAAATCCATTTATATATTAAAAATAACTATTTCGATGATCTAAAATTACAATTTAATTTTTTATGATGGTTTCTTCATAAAATTCTTGCTATCTCTGCTTCCAGTTTTATAATAGTTTGATAAGGCATAAATAGATACAAGTTGTACGTGTCCATTTCCACAATATAATAGTTTGATAAGGCATAGATTGATACAAGTTGTACATGTCCATTTCCACAATCTAAGTGTTCTACGAATTTAACTTTTCGAGACACTCAAAATAGTGGGAAGGAGAATTATCATTTTTTTGTATAACAAAGATAATTTTAGATTAATAAAATTGTATATATCAAAGGTTAATATTGCAAAATCATATTATAATAAAAGTATTAAAAAAATTTAAATCCATTTTTATATTAAAAATAAATATTTCAATAATCTAAAATTACAATTTGAAAAAAAAATTATAACCATAAAATGTGAAAAACTAAAAAATATCAGAATTCCTTACACATATATCTCCCCTACGGTGAAGATACCTCAAGTCATGGAATTTCGGTGAAAATACCATTGGCATAGAATTAACTGTTGGGTTCCCCCCAACCCATAAAAAGTGTCTATTATAGTCATTTGTTTGTGGTTATATCACCCCACAAAATCAT
Source organism: Larix kaempferi (assembly GCA_027924585.1). NCBI lineage: Eukaryota > Viridiplantae > Streptophyta > Pinopsida > Pinales > Pinaceae > Larix > Larix kaempferi. Next base: position 31,042,899 of record BSBM01000047.1, on the reverse strand, counting down.
ATTGAATGATAGTCTTCTCACTTCCTTTGAGTGGATTGCCTGAAACATACTTCCACTCACCATCAAGAATAGTAACTAGTAATCATCTTCTCAAATCAACAATATGACATAAAGTTCCTTCAGGATCATAACAAATTCCACCGAATATTATATATTGTGTCATATCCTCATAAAATAGCAACTCTTGATGCAATAATTAGGCATTCTATTGATATGCCATTTAATCCCATCATAATTTTCATAATTATTATTTTCTTAAATTTTCATAATTAAATATTATCATAAATTATCATTATTACAAAACAGAATTCCATTATGAATATGAACAAAACATGATATCATAACCATATGAGCATTAAACAACATCTCAAAACTGCGTGTCACATATCATGATGAAGCAGATAAGTATCAACTCTAACTATCTACATGAAATAAATATAATGGTGCAGCAATATGGTACCAAGCTAAATTAACCACGGAACACATGCAATCACATTAATATCTTATCATAATGTCATAGGAAATCACTTGTTACAAACACATGCCCTAATCATACCATGAAATAACCTAACAAGATTACATGCCCACCATTCATGAATGACACCAATGAAATTTATTTTAACTTAATTCGATTTCCTATGTTGACCAAGATATGACATAGAAGTTATCTACTACCTAATGTTAAAGTATATTAATTTTCGTAAGATCAACTATTTGCAATATTACTCTTATGTCTAAGTGAACAATGTCTTCAATGCTTTATTTCCGACTAATTAACACCATTTAATACCTTGGTATCAATAGCAAGTTTGTTTGATTATTTTTAATGTTTTAATTCAAAGTGAAAACCCCCATCCATGATTCTCCCTCATTAATTTAGAAGGGCAAGTTTTAGTATGTTATATAGAATCAATGTTCATTTATATATCCAATGCAATGTCGTGCATAGACATAAGGTAATTCGGAGATAATTTAATTATTCTTATTTATTCATGTAAATTTACTTATCATTTAGAAGGGTAATTTTGTTCCCTAAATATATTCATTTAATTGCACTTGAGTTTGAATTGAGACTAATGATATTCATTTAATTGCACTTGAGTTTGAATTGAGACTAATGATAAAAATAATTGTTTATGTTTTTCAACATAATAAAACTTATTAATAAATGGCAAACTTTTCCTTCATTTAAATGCATTTAAACATATCGTTGATTGAATAATCCTTAAAGGACATGGGTATCAATCTAAATTATCCTCTTATGTTTCCTTCTTCTGACTTAAATGAGCACGATATTTGTTGTTATCCCAATTGACTACAAAATGTGGACTTTGTCCACATAATTAGTGTGAGCTAAAGGTAATCTAATATGATCAATCCTCATTTAATAGATAAACTAGGAACTACATTTAAAAAAATTATGTATGTAAATTTGAGGGATGTTACACTTTTAGTCTCTAAGGCACTAATGTTATTGGTTGGAATATATCAAGGACCCCAATACCAATACCTAGTATGAAAACCTCATAATTGCATCCTTATTACACTTGTCATCGAGAAATTCTCTTTACATGACTTGTGTTGTGGTGTGGGATCCTATGGATGTTCCACGAGTCCTAAAAGAATCTTTTAGTCCCTAAGCCATTATTTTTTAGCCTAAAAAATCATCTCTTGTGTGCAAAACTCACAATGGTTCCCATATGATCATGCTTAAGGTTCTTAGACCATCTTTGGTGTGAAAAACCTCCTATGACACCCATATCGATCTTGGAGACCAAAGATCATGTTTCGAGGGTATATATGGAGGTCTAATACCTTCTTCATGGTTCTTGAGCCATGGAAGTTTAATTTAGTTCCTAAGTCCCTTTCTAAACTCCTTCAACCATGGTCAAGACCCCAAGATCCACCCTAGTGCACGAAACCTCCTATGGCACCCATATCCTATTTAGAGGCTAAATATCCATTTTAGAGGACTTGTGTGGTGCTTTGATACCATATTTATGGACTTAGAGTTACAAAATATCCATATAGGGATTAAGGCCATTAATTTCCTACCCTTATCATGGTGAAGACCTTGAGACCCATCATTGGTGTACAAAACCTCCTAATGGTATCTATATCCCAATTGAATACAAATATTATCACTAAAGGCCATGTGTAGTGGTCTAAGGACTTGTTCATGTTTCATGAGTCTTAACAAATCTATTTAGGCTCCAATACCTTTGATTTTCTCCAATGACCATGGTTAATTCCCCATGAACTATCCCTTATGTAAAAACCCATACCCTAATGCTACCCATACCCCATTTGGAGGCCAAAGATCCCATATACATGTTTTCTATAGTAATTCAATGCCTAATGAATGGCTTATTAGACCTCTAAAAGTTTAACACAATGTATAAGTCCATTGTTTTCCTCCCATTACAATAATAAAGGCCTTGATGTATCCCTAGTGCACAAAATCTCTTGATGATACACGCGTGCTATTAAGAGGACACATATCTTATTTAAAGAACATGTGTGTTGGTTTGAGTTCTTGTAAGGAAAATTTCAGGGGCGAAATTTAGCCCATGGGCTATTTTTTCAACCTTTTTTTCCAAAAAAGTATTCACAAATTTTCCTTTCTCTCAAAGATGATTCACCCAAATTCCATGGGATAGGTTTTTTTTACTCTAAAAATTGTCAAAATTGTCCAAAAACTATATAAAGTCCTTAGAAATTTGAATTTTTTTTTTAAATCTCCAAACATTTTATGGCTGCAAATTTAAGAATTAGTAAGATTTGCCAAGGTTTTGACACTTTGAAAAAATTATGAATTCTTAAAAATTTCCCTAATTCTTGTTCATGGACCAAATCCCTCAAAGCTTAGGTTAGAGACATGGTTCCTTGATTTCCTTATATAACCACGGTTAAACCATCATTAATGTAAAAAATCTCAAAAATGAGAGATTCGTATCTTCTTATTAAAAATTCAAAATCATTTAACAATATTAAAATAACATAAAAGATCATATCAACTTGAAAACCACTTAAGAATACACAAATAAATCACTTGAACACTTAGACCTAAGTGGAACAATTTAAGGCTTACATCATTATAAGCCATGGATTTAACACTATTTCAAAGGCATTGTTCTGAATAACAAGATACTTGGTAGGAGCACCATTATTTTTTTGTAACTTAGGGAAAGGAAAAGGTTGTCATTGTAAGTACATGAATGGCCAAAATATTTCAACAATAATCTCTAAGATGTTGAGGCCTTGAATAGTGGACAATTGTCATGTATGAGGATGGTTGAGAATGCTTAATTTTATAATAAAATGATTCAAGTTTTCACAGTTATCTGAGTTGTCCATGATCTTCTGGATTTTTCACTGTGTAAAAGATTTGAAACCAACGTTTCGGTAGAAACCTTGCTCATCTTCAGAGAAGCATCTATAGCAAGAATTTTATGAAGAAACCATCATGAATTTTTTTTTTTATCATGGTTTCTTCATAAAATTCTTGCTATCTCTGCTTCCTTGAAGATGAGCAAGGGTTCTGCTCGAAACGTCATTTCAAATCTTTTAAGCAGTGAAAATTCCAATTTCACTTTTTCCAATAACTCAAAATAGTGGGAAGGAGAATTATCATTTTTTGTATAATAAAGATAATTTTAGATTGATGAAATTGCATATATCAAGCACTAATATTGCAAAATCATATTATAATAAAAGTATTAAATTTTTGTAAATCCATTTATATATTAAAAATAACTATTTCGATGATCTAAAATTACAATTTAATTTTTTATGATGGTTTCTTCATAAAATTCTTGCTATCTCTGCTTCCAGTTTTATAATAGTTTGATAAGGCATAAATAGATACAAGTTGTACGTGTCCATTTCCACAATATAATAGTTTCATAAGGCATAGATTGATACAAGTTGTACATGTCCATTTCCACAATCTAAGTGTTCTACGAATTTAACTTTTCGAAACACTCAAAATAGTGGGAAGGAGAATTATCATTTTTTTGTATAACAAAGATAATTTTAGATTAATAAAATTGTATATATCAAAGGTTAATCTTGCAAAATCATATTATAATAAAAGTATTAAAAAAATTTAAATCCATTTTTATATTAAAAATAAATATTTCAATAATCTAAAATTACAATTTGAAAAAAAATTATAACCATAAAATGTGAAAAACTAAAAAATATCAAAATTTTAAAACTTTTAGCTTTTTCATCCAAGTTTGTGCCAATCGAAACGAAAGCTTGAGGAATCTCGTGAGACATCGGTCACATTTTTAGACGAGGTAGGGGAGTTTGACCTACATAAATGAGATATATTACATAATGCGAAAATTATATAATAAGATTTTAAAAGGCATAGAGGATTAATGTAATTGAAACTTGAACGCCATATGGTTTTGGAATATAAATTTCATTTATGAATGAAATGAAAGACCATTAATGAAAGTCATAGGGTTAAAATAGAGTTATAAACTTATAAATTTCATTAATAAAAATATTATTAATCAAAGTTATAGGGTTAAAACGGAGCCATCTATTTTAGATAGGCTTAAAAATGTAGACTTATAAACTTCATTAATAAAAGATCAATAATCAAAGTCTTAGATATAAAGAAACTTTATATCAATGAAGCAAATTATCAATGTCATATATAACTTTGGGTTATATATATGTGAGAGAAAATATTTTGTTGAAATTATTTTGAATATTTTTATATGTTTATAAATAATATAAGTGTAAATTTATTAATGTTATTATTATATATGATTTAGTAAAAACATAAATTAAAATAACACAATTTAATGTACATCTATTCAGAATAAATTTAATTAACAAGTATCAAATAATTTTCAATAATTTTTTAATAAATAAAACAAGTATCAAATAATAATTAATTTATAATATATAAAATAACATTAAATTAATTATCTTTATATTTTATTAATTATTCCTCATAAATATTTTCTAAATAAAACAAGTATTAAATATACATATATTTGAAGAGTCAATTAGATTTTATTTAAATAGTTGTAAATAAAGTGTTATTTTTCTCATTTAGATTCTATTTTCTCAAAAAATAAAAATTAAGAAATATATTTGAATTAAAAAATAATCAAAATCATTGTAAAACCAAAATTGATGATCAAAGTAACATTACAATGATTATAAGTGATAATAGTCCAATAATCATTTAATTCTTATATTTTATATTTAATTATTATATTTCTTATGAAAAATTAAATAATGATTTTTAAACAAACAAATCATAAGTGAAATATTCACTTATCAGCCTTTTTTTTCCGGTTTTCATCAACTATTTAAACAATTTTATTTATACATTAATTGAAGCCTATCAGATATTTCTCCAACTGTAATTGATCAATATGTTCATACCGTACTTGCCGTCTTAGCTCAGCTGGTAGAGCGCGTGGCTTTTAACCACGTGGTCGTGGGTTCGATTCCCACAGACGGCGTTAAAAATCCTTGCTTGCCCTTTTAGATTTTTAACGTGTGTATTCTAGGGCCTTTGTGAGTTCGAAAACGTGTACATTATTTTAGGACCTTGCTAGCCTTTGAGATATATCATTGACCCTCGTATTCTTCCTACACAATAACTCGATGTGCTCAAAGGAAAGTTTTTTTTAACGTAATAATAACTCGATGGGCTCAAAGGAAAGTTTTTTGAACGTAAAAGTTTAATAGTAACTCTAGAATCCTCGAAAACTTTGAGTTCACTAATATCGAATGAGTTTGCCACTTTCAATATTTGCAGCACATAAGCCATTTGTAACAGTATGGTTGAAGAATGCAACAGCACCAATGATCTGTAACCAAGTACAATAATCTTTAACCAAGTTTAATATCTGAATATAAGTGTTTTGCAAGATCGGAATTTTATTTTCAAAAACAGCTTAGTATTCCCCAGGAGGATTTTTAACGTGTGTATTATTTTAGGGATTTTGTGAGTTCTAAGTGTACATTATTTTATTTTATAATGGTTTATTTGCATTTTTGAATTTATCCGTATTTATACTTTGAAACAGATTGATTAAATTTGACTAGCATAGCATTGAGTATTTATGTAGATTTTTGTACATGATTAAGTTTTACTAATGTTGAGTTGAGTATTTATCCGTATTTATATTTTGAAACAGATTTGACTAGCGTTAAGTATTTATGTGTGTTTATACATAATTAAGTTTTACTAATTTATGAGTATTTTTACTTCCAGCCCATATAGATAATTTTTTTTCTACATTTTGCTCCATTCTCATGCTGGCAATAATAACAATTTGATGCGTGACACATTGGTTGATATCTCTGGGAATTTAAACCTCTGATCTGTACAACGATTTTAAAATAGCATAAACTCAAAAAGTCGATTCCCTCTTTCAACTTTTTAAAGTCTAAACTGAGTGGGTGTTAATTGTGGTCATTGCCTTTTTAGATGTGAAGTTGGTGGATTTCGGCGATGGAGATTATTCTGAAAATGTTTTACTGTTAATAAAATATCATAAAGGATTTTTTACTCACAAATAGAAAGCATTAAGTAATAGTGCAAACTATTAGTAAAAAATCACAAAATTATAAATAGAAAAAACTATAAACCCAATCCATCAGATAAACACAAATTACACATTAAAAAAAATTCATTAAACAAAAAAATGTTAAAATAAAATTAAACACAAATTACATATGAAAAATCCATTAAACAAAAAATGTTAAAATAAAATTTCATTTATCCATGTTGAATCTACATTTACACTTTAAATTTATAAGTTCCAAAATTAATTATAACCTTCAAATACTTCTTGAAACCCAACAGATAAGTCAGTCAAAATGTAGACCTCACACCTATTGCATGGTCAAAATGCAGACCTCACACCTGTTGCATTGTATAAGCGGTAGACTTCTTTGACCTGGATTATAAAATATACGTGTATAAAGTGCGCTTCATAGTATAAGGAACCTCTCCATATAGTGTAATTAAGGGATATGCCAATATACATTAATTAAAGTTAATAATAATAAATTGATGGAATGGAAGACATGTTATGTAAATAAGGTTAATAAATTGGTAAAAGAGAGAAGGCACATTTTACATTATGGTCAGCATAGGTATGGTAAATAAAGTGTAAAAAGGAAGGCGTATTAGAGTCACACTTTATACTTTATATATCAGGTATTTAAATTTTAAAAATATATATATATATATATATATATATATAATTTAATAAAAAATTTGACTTATATTTTGAAGTTGTAAATTTAAATTCTTACCAAATATTAAATAAAAGTTGTATTTAATTTTTATGGAATAAGTTTGTGTTATCATGTGGACTAGAGTTTGAATTTGTAAATGTAAGTTTATATCTATAAAATTTAAAATCCTAGTTACGACTCTTAAACTCTGAAATTTTGGATTCCTAAGGGATTTTTGATGGTGTTGAATCCGTTTTTATCATCAAAATCACCAAAACCCCCAATTCCGGTAGCTCGATTCAGATAAAAAGCCCCACCAAATAATCATTTTTTTAGACAACTCCATTATTATTATTATTATTATTATTATTAAATAAGCATGTGTTATCACATGGAATCGAGTATGAACTTTAAATTTATACATGTAAATCCACATCATGAAATATTGACATGAAGATTATGGTATATTGAAACTTATGTTTATGTAAAAAGATAAAGGTATTTTTTTCTATGACATGAATATCTCTACCTCTCAAACTCAATTTATTATTTCATAAAAAACTAAGTGTTTCATTGAAGACTTACATCAGGTAAACAATTCTATGCATCCTATGAGCATTTTCAAGAAAATATGTGGAAAGTTGGTAATGGGCATTTTTTGAAAACAAAAATACTCACATTGCAACCAATACACCATGATTTCAGTAGGGAGCACCACTCTCTTGTTATTGGGCCTTATATGTATTTGTGGACAACTAATATAAGATATTAATTTGTATAGAGAGATCTTTTATGTCATAAAAACAATTCCAAGACACATACGTTAGGCATGTGAAATAGGAACTCTATCATATTATAAATGAGAACATTACCAACAATACTCAAATATACATCTCACACTCAAATACAAAATAGATATTTTCAATGAACTATTTAAGGAGGAAGGGTAAATGTTATACAATCTCGATATTTTCTTGTTTGTCATGATTGGAATCCAATCATGCATTGTTTACTAAAATTGCAATTCTCAGTTGATGAGGTTGATTTTGACATTTTCTGGTTTTCCATCATTGGAATATAATTTGCAATGAGCAATCTTGCAAACAATCATAACAAATACATGCTCCAAGCATTGGCTATGCCTATTGCACGATATTTCGTAGATTTCATCATTGGTTTAGATGCACAACTTGCAACATCCCTATTTTACCCTATTCTGTTGTAAATGAAAATGTAACTATATGTATTTGTTTCTAGTGAGGAGCTCAAAGCCAAGGCCCCACCAGTAAACCATGTAAGCTTTGTTAATTACTTCCTTAGTTGTAATGGTTGATTTAAGCCTAAGAGACTGAAGGTGGTGACTCAACTTAAACGATGAGGGAAAGAATCCACTAGGGGAGAGGGGTCGATTGATTAGGAAGCCATGAGAATCCAAACCATAGATGATGGATGTAATCTTGGTACTAGTAAGCCCTTAGTAACTACGTACTTAATGTTCCTAATGTCTTAAGTGTCGTCTTAAATTATGTTAGTCCTAGAATAAAGGTTCTCCTTGTAAGAATTTCTATTCACTACAAGCGTCTAAGTAAAATCCTATGGCCCTACTAATTAACTATTATTCAAAATCCCAAATTAGACTAAGTATTCTAACTACAAGGAGTTTTCTAAAACTTGGCAAAAATGATACTAAATAAATATTATTTAAACTCCAAATAAATGGAAGAGAGGATTTATTTTTAAAAAGAAATTGAATAAGCTATTACTATAAACATTATTATACAATTGATGTTGGAGCAAAATGATATTAATATGTGAACTTATGTTTATAAGTATATGCAAAGTAGAAAGCAAACATTCCGTTAAGTATTAAGTATAAAGATGAGATCAAAATAGTTTTATATATCAATGGAAATGAAAAATCATATACATATATATAAGAAGAAGAAAGAAGTATCGAATAAACACAATTTAAGAACCTCAAAGCCAAATTTAGACACTAACTATTATAGAAGGAAAAGTATTTATTAATTTCAGAAGCAAATAGATGAAAATAACCTTCTTCTCATAACCATTGTAAAGGATGAAAGTTTAGTATTTGTGGTAACAAATACATTTAAATAATTAATAAAAAACATAAACAAATACAATTTATTAATATGGAAAATAGTATATTGGATATACGAGGAAAACGTAAGAAAATAAATATATTGACGTTTTGGTTAGAATGGTGGTGCATACCATTAAGTAACCACTATACATATCTTTAAAAGATGCTTAGGGGATATTATAATAACCTCTGCGAGGTCATATATAAATACATATACCATTTACAATGGAAAGGTGATAACATGGTGAGAAATCCGGGCCTCTAGTTTGCGTGTCTTAAATAAGTTGTTAGTTGCTTATAGTGAGAAGACCGCCTCTCTCACAGATCCGATATCCAGGAAAAAAATGTTATGCTTTATATATAGCTTATACCGACCTAGGATTGCAACTCCTTCCCCTCCTTGGCATCTTATTACGGTTTAAAAGAGTGGTGTAGCCTCTAGAGAAGAGATCCTACTCACTCATTTTTCTCTACTCATTTTTCTCTATTCAGTATTGGATACCTTAGGTCTTGAATCGTTTCTCCCTTGATTAATTTTACCGATAGTTTGTTTTGCTTTCAAGAAAAACACATTTTCATCGTTCAAGAAGAGAGTTGATTCTCTTGTAAGCAAATCGACAACCTATTTGAGAAAAGTCAACCTTAATAATATTATTTCGATTACTACTTTAGGTATAAACCAAAGAGGGATACTAGCTCCACAGGGGTTCACTCAGTGAACTTGTTACATAACACGATCATTAGTAAGATATTAAAGAATATCTCTAATTTCACTAAATATTGGAAAAATCCTCTTAAAATTGCATTGTTGAACCCCTTTCCAATATATATTTCCAATTAAAAAACCCATAATTTCACCAAATATTGTAGATATCCATTTTTATCAACCCATTTTTGATACCTCATTTATATAATATTACCAAGCTCTGACAAACATGAACCCTAACACATCTTAGTATAAGCAAAAATGATGCTAAATAAAATAATAGTATAATGTTAATAATGATCCCACCGGAATTGCAGGGGTGATCGATGTAGCATTGGATAGTGGAAGACCCAATGAAATAGTAATGGGGAAGGGAAAATGCGTAAAAAGAAACCCAATCAAGATATCAATGTAACAAAGAATGTAAAAGACTGATAGTCCAATAGTCAATGCAATGCTTATAAAAGATGAGAATTGTAGATGTTTCACACCACAGCCTACCAATCTACCAATTATATATCATTTAAATGGGTCAGTGCAAGCTAATGAGGGTCACTTTTGGCACGTTAGATGCAATAGAAAACTGAAAAAGCAGGCATCCCTCAACTTACTTGGATTTTTTGATTTACTTACGGAAAATATCTTGCATTGAGTAAAAAAGATGAAATGTAGGAAATTGAATCACGTTTCTGAATATATAACTTTTATGTATTGAAAATTTGCATAGCTATGTCAAGTTTCAGTTTTCCTAACAGACACTTTTTATTTTTCAGGCAAATGATAAGGTATATGTTTTTGTGGGTAGAGCCTTTGAGGGCCTAAATGATGGAATCAAGCTACAAAAATCGGCATGCATGTAGAGAACACATAGCACTTGTGCGCCATTATTTTTCGAAAATTAAATTAGTAATTTTATAATTTTTTTATAATTGTCTAAGTGATCAAACCTCAAAAATAGTACATCTTTTGTGGGTAGAGCCTTTGAAGGTCTTAATGCAAAATTCTTGAAATGGGTTTTTCATAGAACGTGGAGGTTAGTGTCCTCTTGTGCACCATACAATTTTTTTTTGAAATGATTGAGAATTGAAAAAGTTATGGAAGAAACACTAACAATGTGTTTCACGAGTTAAGGAGGTAGGACAGAAAAGAAATTGAAAGAAAATAGGAAAAATTAATATTTCAAAATAAAAGTTACATATTTGGAATCTGCAGAAAAAATGCTATTTGTGTCTAAGATTTCGTCAAAAATGACTCTGTGTAGCATATTGTAACGAGTGGCTAAGCACAGGCTTCTCCAGAAACTGGAAGAAATACCCAATTAGCTTTGGTTTTTCATTAACATAGCACAGGTTTGGAATTACCGAAGCAAACTCCAAAGCATACACATAGGATTATTGTTGACATGTGAGCATGTGACTCGGCCTGTTTAAATTCAAAAATATTGCCGCGCTTTTAGATTTACATAACGCGTACGCGTTATATAACTAAATAACGCGTGCGCGTTATATCAATAATTAACGCGTACGCGTTATATAACTACATAACACGTACGCGTTATATAGTTACAAAACGCGCTCGCGTTATTTAAATCATAAAATACATGTTTAATACTTGAGAAAGAGGGGGTGTAGAAGTCAAGGGAAATTTTGTTTAATATTTGAGAAGGGGTGGGGAAGGCTCAAGGGAATCTATGGTTAATATTTAATAGGGGTGGGAAAGGGTCAAGGGCTTAGAAGGATGTTGGAAGCTTGAGTGGGGAGAGATGAAGGGAATGAGAACATGATGGGCTACAGGGGGTGAAGGGAAGTGGAGCTTGAGAGCACTATTAGGAGTAGAATAGGTTCTGAAGAGGTATAGGGTTAGAAGTTGAATGTGAGACTTGAGTGACAAGGGGGAATGGATGGAGGCAAGGGGGATGTGAGAGAGAAATAAAGAATACAAGGGGGGGAGAGACATAGAGCGAGGGAGGGAGAGGGACAATGGGGAGGAATGGATTTGGAGGGAGTGAGATAGATGGGGATAGAACGAAATAAGAGATAGGAAGGGAGGGACAGAAAGTGTTGGTGGGAGACATGCAGAGAGTGGTGGCGATGGAGAGAGAGGGAGTGATGGAGAGATTGGGATAGGTTGAGGGAAAGATGAGGGAGGGATAGAAGGTGAGAGACAGGCGATGAGAGAGGGAGGGAGAGAAGGTAGGGTGAGGGATGGAGGGAGAAAGTTGGAGATAGATATGGATGGAGGGGGTATGGGTTTGAGAATGGAAAGTGACATAATGTGTGTGTATGTGTGTGTGTTTGAGAGAGAGAGAGAGACAGAGAGAGAGAGAGATCTAGAGAGATTGATGGTTGGGGAGAGAGAGACTAGAGGGAGTTGTGAGCATCATATTCTCCATCAGCATCATATTCTTCATCATCATCATCTTCATGACCATCATCGTCATCATCAACATCTTCATCATCATCATCATCATCATATTCCTCATCAAATCAAAATCTCCATCATCATTATCATCATCATGATCATCATCTAAACATCACCATCACCATCATCATCAACATCTTCATCATCATCACCATCACCATCATCATCAAAATCTTCATCGTCATCACCATCACCATCACCATCACCATATTCATCATCATTGTCATCTCTAGGTTCCCCATCAACATCAACATCTCCATCATCATCATCTTCTTCATCATCATCATCTTCATCACCATCATCATCATCATCAACATCTTCATCATCATCACCATCATCATCATCATCATTATCTTCCTTGAATCAGATCAACATATCCATCATGTCACCATCATCTTCTGAACATCATCATCTAAACATCACCATCACCATCACCATCATCATCATCATCTTCATCATCATTACCATCACCATCATCATCAACATCTTCATTGTCATCACCATCATCATCATCATCATCATTGGCATTTGTAGGTTCCTCATCAACATCTCCATCATTATCATCTTCTCCATCATCATCATCTTCATCACCATCATCATCAGCATCAACATCTTCATCATCATCACCATAATCATCATCTTCATCGTCATCAGGTCAACATCTCCATCATCATCATCTTCTTCATCATCTTCACCATCATCATCATCATCATCATCTTCATCGCCATCTCCATCATCTCCATCATCTCCATCATCATCACCATCACCATCATCATCATCTTCATGACCATAAACATCTTCATCATCATTGTCATCTCCCCCTTCCTCATCAACATCTCCATCATCATCATCATCATCATCATCATCACCATCTGAACATCACCATCACCATCATCGTCAACATCTTCATCATCATCATCATCATCATCAGCATCATCATCAGCATCAGCATCATCATCAAAATCTTCATCGTCATCACCATCACCATCTTCATCATCATTGTCATCTCTAGGTTCCCCATCAACACATCTCCATCATCGTCATCTTCTTCATCATCATCATCTTCATCACCATCATCATCGTCATCTTCTTCATCATCATCATCTTCATCACCATCATCATCGTCATCAACATCTTCATCATCATCACCATCATCATCATCATCATCTTCCTCATCAGATCAACATCTCCATCATGTCACCATCATCTTCATCTTCATCATCATCATCATCATCATCATCATCATTACCAACACCATCATCATCAACATCTTCATCGTCATCACCATCATCATTGGCATCTGTAGGTTCCTCATCAACATCTCCATCATCGTCATCATTGGCATCTGCAGGTTCCTCATCAACATATCCATCATCGTCATTTTCTCCATCATCATCACCATCATCACCATCATGATCTTCTGAACATCATCATGATCATCATCTAAACATCACCATCACCATCATTGTCAACATCTTCATCATCATCGCCATCAGCATCATCATCAAAATCTTCATCGTCATCACCGTCACCATCTTCATCATCATTGTCATCTCTAGGTTCCCCATCAACACATCTCCATCATCATCATCTTCTTCATCATCATCATCTTCATCACCATCATCATCGTCATCATCTTCTTCATCATCAACATCTTCATCATCATTGTCATCTCTAGGTTCCCCATCAACACATCTCCATCATCATCATCTTCTTCATCATCATCATCTTCATCACCATCATCATCGTCATCAACATCTTCATCATCATCACCATCATCATCATCATCATCTTCCTCATCAGATCAACATCTCCATCATGTCACCATCATCTTCGTCATCATCATCATCATCATCATTACCAGCACCATCATCATCAACATCTTCATCGTCATCACCATCATCATTGGCATCTGTAGGTTCCTCATCAACATCTCCATCATCATCATCATTGGCATCTGCAGGTTCCTCATCAACATATCCATCATTGTCATTTTCTCCATCATCATCACCATCATCACCATCATGATCTTCTGAACATCATCATGATCATCATCTCAACATCACCATCACCATCATCGTCAACATCTTCATCATCATCGCCATCAGCATCATCATCAAAATCTTCATCGTCATCACCATCACCATCACCATCACCATCACCATCTTCATCATCATTGTCATCTCTAGGTTCCCCATCAACACAACATCTCCATCATCATCATCTTCTTCATCATCATCATCTTCATCTCCATCATCGTCCTCATCAACATCTTCATCATCATCACCATCATCACCATCATCATCATCATCTTCCTCATCAGATCAACATCTCCATCATGTCACCATCATCTTCATCACCATCTTCATCACCATCATCATCAACATCTTCATCATCATCACCATCATCTTCATCAACATTATCATCTTTATCATCTTCATCTGCATCATGATCATCTTCATTGTCATCACCCTCCTCCTCCTCATCATCTTTATCATCTTCATTTACATCATGATCATCTTCATTGTCATCACCCTCCTCCTCCTCATCATCTTGTGCACTTATGCACTTAGGGATTAATATTTAGAAGAGGGTCTAAAGGCCTTTATGGGGGAGGGGCTCTAGGAACAAGGTAAGACAGAGAGGGCAGGGGGGAGGGATAAAGGCGTAGAGGGTTAGTGATTAAGGGAGAAGAAGGGAGAGAGTTCTATAGGGAGGGATAATGACGAAGATAAAGAGAAGGTGGAGAGATGGAGAGTGGGGTGGTAGAGACATGGCTGAAGGGAGAGAAAAAAACATGAAATAAACATGTAGGGAG
This sequence comes from Larix kaempferi, assembly GCA_027924585.1. Lineage (NCBI taxonomy): Eukaryota > Viridiplantae > Streptophyta > Pinopsida > Pinales > Pinaceae > Larix > Larix kaempferi. The sequence goes on along the minus strand of BSBM01000047.1, from coordinate 31,027,623 downwards.
AATGAGGGACAGATATTTAGAAAGAGATAGGGGGTATCTAGGGATTATTGGGAGAGAGCTAGGGGGTATTAAACCATACAAAACATTTGTTTTGTATGCAATCATATAAATTATTACTTTTCTTTGATTTTGTTCGTTGCCCTAGCCGTGCACCTAACCTATTTATTGTGCTTGACTATATCGCGTTCGCGTTTTGTCACTACATATCGCGCACGCGTTTTATATTTATATAACGCGTACGCGTTTTGTAACTCCAGAAATAATGGACTGTTGCTGTCCGAGAGCAACTTCACTCTGTCCGAACGAAAGCAACAATCCCGCGATTTTTCGAACAGCACGAGCCCGCGTCTGAAAATTTTCACATTCTACACCAACTCCATCATTTTTTTTTATGCAGGTGCAGCATTGAGGACATCTTTCATGGTTGCTCACTTTGGTGTTGGGTTATATGGCCATATTTGAAGAAAATAATTAGCAAGCTTGAAGAATCTCCAATTGAAGAACACCAAAGATAAGGCCTTTGAAAGATTCATTTTGCCTATATTTGAGGAGCACACAAGGTAAGATATCAAGCTTCAAGACCAACAAGGAAGAACTTCCATTTGCTTATTATTGAAGAGCTTGTAACTGAGGAGCAACAAAAACAAACTATATTGAATTGATCATTGTGGTGATGGGGAATGCACGTAACCGAGTAAACAAATCAACAAGGAAGAAGAGACCTCAAGAAGTCATTGAAGAAGAGAAAGAAAAGAAAAGAATATACATGATGAATCGGAGGCTTTCTTTGGAAACTAATCCAAATCCAATTGTAGAGGATACCATGGTTCATCCTATTAATCCACGACAAGAGGGACCTTCAATTTCCACAATAGTTGTTGAACAAGCACCCCATGGAAGTAATCAAGAAGCAAAACGTAGGTGCTCATTAGGGGATGTTTCAATTCCCACTTCAAGTCAAAGTGATAAGTTACCATCTCAAGATGAAGCTCACGAAGAAACACCCAATTTGCTATCCGGATCTGGTTATACAAGCGATGAAGTCAGAGAGGCGTTGGACATTTTGCCTACTGTTGAAGAAGAGAATGTTATCCACACCATCGATGAGGATGTTGGACTTCCACAAGGGGATGTTGGACTTCCACAGACCATGGATGAGGATGTTGGACTTCCACCATCCAACTACCAGGAAGAGAATGAAGGACACCAAGCTACTACTGAAACGCCAGAGCGTCTTGGTGATGCGCTACATGGTACAATTCCAACCCCCTTACCTCCATTAGCAAGCACACGTCGAAGAACTCCGAAGCGTATACAAGTTGATGAAAGACTTATGAATTCCATTGAAGGTACGCTATCTAAACGTAGTATTGCTTATCAAACTCAACAGATACTTGATAAATATTTTGTTTCTAAATGTGATGGAGATAAATGTAGATTATTTTTATCATTGTTAAAATCTAGGAGCATGAATGTTGTTAGGAAAAAGTTAGGGATAAAGATGATAAAGAATTCTGAACCAAGTTCTCATATAGTTAAAAGCCTAGTAGATGCATTTGGTAAAATTGGTAAGAACACACGTTCAAAGGACCGCAATGCTGCTCGTCGTGTGTTGTCACAATCAATTGCAGATAAGAACACCAGGGCCCTTCGTATTCTCAGGCCTACATCGAAACTAGTTAATTTGAATGTAAAAACCCTCCGTAGGTATTCTATTAGAAGAGAACATCTTGACACAACCGATCAGACAGATTTTTGGGCCTTTGTTGGTCGGTTGCCACGTCGTGACATGAAGCTAGTTGATGCAGTAAAGGGACTAGTGCATAGTTTTTGGCATGATCACACAAGGCCTTCTTCAAACCGAAAGGATGTACTAAAACTAAGAAGGGGTTCAAAGGATCGTGAGCCACATACTAAGCATTTTCTTGATATAACACAGACAGAGCTTTACGAAAAATTTAAGATTGAGCATAGACAATTGAACTTGGGGCAAAGATCTTTTGAGAAATGTAAGCCATGGTATGTTAGAATAAATACTCTTCGTAACACTTGTTGTTGTAGATACCATGTAGAATATGAATATTACTATGAAACATTTTTGTACATTCGTCGTGTGTTGCATACTAACATTGTGCAGGATTGCTCCATGACAATACCACCGACTTCATCAAGAGAATTCATTCATAGCATCATGTGCAATAGGCCCGAGGGGCAAACATACTATGCAAAATCTTGTTTGGATGGAACATGCTCCAACTGTGCTGGAATGGCATTATTGAGCCAATGTATGCACGAGAATGGAGACAGTGAATTTGGGAAAATGGTTACAGACATGAAAAGTTTCAAATATATCAACTATGAAATAGTCCCAGGGAAAGAAAGCAAAAAAATACAATTGGTGACATCTCAGGTATGCATTTATATCTATAAAATTATGTTGTAACGGTTACATTTCAATCCTTACTTACAACAAAAAACTGACATTGAGATCATTTTGTGTCACCAGGTACAAGTTAGTGACTTCATCAAGGAATTTATTGAAAAGACACATCAATATGTTCAGCATGTCCATGTGGCACGATGGCAGGATGAGAAGTTTAGAATATGCAGAGATACATTTCCCCTTGGTACTATACTTTCAGTTGTTGATTTTGCCGAGAACTACACTCTGCAACCTCAAAATGAGATCCAAAGTCAGTATTATCACTCTGAGCAGGTTTCCTTGATGGTCCATATCACATACAGGCATGGCCCAAATAGCACTGAAGAGCAAAGAGAAATTCTGAAGGAATATCACTTCTACATAAGTGATGATAGGTGCCACGACTTCCACTATGTACGTCATTGCTTCATCATGTTCTATGATCACTTGAAGGGAAGGAACATACAGATGGACCGACACTGGATTTGGTCTGATGGGTGTGCTGGTCAGTTCAAAAATGCACGCATATTTCAGTGGTTGTGTTCATTGCATAAAAACTACAAAGTGCCACATATGTGGAACTATTTTGAGACTGGGCATGGTAAAGGAGAGCATGATGGAGCCGGAGCATGTGTCAAAACAGCCCTACGAAGAGAGGAATTGAAAGTATCTACAGAATCTACTATTCTAAATGCTCAATCTATAGTCAGGTGGTGCACGTCAGTAATGGGAGAGGAATCAACTATGCGAGTAGAATCCACAAGAAAGAGACATGTGGAGAGATTTTTTTGGGAGGTGGTAGACATAGATCGTTCACATGCATGGGAATGCAAGACTGTGCCTGGGACTCGTGGCTTTCATTCGGTTCGAAGCTCTGATAACCCAGTATTTGAAATTTGGACCAGAAAACTTGCTTGTTTTTGCCCGCCTTGTTGTGATGGTGACTGGGATGGGTGTGAATCATTGGATTGGGTTGATGGATGGGATCGCATATCACTTCCACTTGATCAGCGTGCAATTGTTGAGTTAACTCCGTTGGAAGAAGACCAATCATCTATTTCTGCAGATTTTGATCATGTCTCAGACCTTGTACAACCCGGTATGATGCATTTCCTTAACATTTTTTGTTTGTTTACGTAGTCTTCAAATGCACATTAATGGCCTTGTATCGCACGAAAAATATTTTGATCATATACCTACAATCATATAATGCAGGGCACATATACGCAGTGGTTGCCTCAAAAGATACTGAATGGGGTGATGAATACTGGTTGGCACGCTGTATAGATGGAAAGCAAACCCTCATTGTGTCCATGACTGACGATGAAAACAACCACTTTCCAACTGGGTCTATGGTTGTTAAAGGTGAATACTTGACACGGGACAGCAATGGAAGAAAGAAGGGTGGATATGTTTACAGGGATTACAAACCAGGTGCAAGTGTATATCACTTTACCAACTTAATCATTGGCACAAACCTTCAGGTACGAACAATGCCTAGTCGAAATACATCGAAGGTACGCTACTTCTTACCGGATACAGAGCACGAGAGACTAATGGAGACCATCAGTATAAGAGATGATCCGGAGGGCTTGGTTGTATGATAATAGGTGGGATCTAGCATGATGAGGTACGTTACATACTTTTAATACTATACTATTTTCACTATTTGTAATTGAATATTGATATATGCTCAATTTTCACATGTATGTTTCATATGAATATGTCAATTTTGCGTTCTTGATATGCCAAATTTACAAGAGATGGATTAAAATTATATTATGTTCATATGATCAGTAAACCATATATTAATCATGTTTGAGAGGTTGATTAGCTAACTTTAAGGGCATTTAAGCTCTATGTTAAGCCCAACTAAATCCTTATGAATCACTAGACAATCGAATTGGTTCCTTGAGTAATTCAAATTTCTTTATGTAAAACCATTTTTCATTCATTTTAGTATGAAATCAAGTTTTTAGTATTTTTTTCTCTTTACTGGCTCTATTCTAGTTTCCTTTGAAAAATTGCTCAAAGTATTGTTGTTCTTAGTTTTATGAACCTATTTGTGATCTCTTTCATGTGATCATAAGATTTTACACATCACTGCCATAACCACTAGACAATTGTACACTATACAACTATGAAAGTCTCTCTTAATCTAGCGACAACCACCTTTTACCCATTTCTATAGAATTTATTTTCTTTAATAATTTTCTAATCCAAATTTTAATAGCTATTACATTTTCACTATACAACTATGAAAGTCTCTAGTGACAACCACCTTTTACCCACTTTTATTATACATCTCTAAGTTATCCACACAAAAACACACACATATATATATATAATAATTATTGTGTATTCATAGTCAGAACTAAAAAATATATGGATTAAAGTGGATAAACATTAAACTAAAATTATAATAATTGTGTTTTTTAATCCATTTTTTACATATGATCAGTAAACCCTAAAATTATATTATGTTCATCATGTTGGTTATTGGCTTCACCCAACAAAATTAATTCAATTCATGCTCACTATATTAAACAATACACTTATATTAAATTTAATTCATGTCTTGTTAAATATTTCATAATGAATTAGCTAGTTGAGAGCACCACCTTAGACCAAGCCATCATCATCAACATCTTCATCATCATCATGGACCTGCAAAACCCTAGTTTCCAAAGTGTCTAGGCAGGTTCAGGCTAGGAACACTAGCCATACCCGCCCGGTGGATGATTTTCCAAAGTTGACCCCCGTGTGCAAAAATTGCACACTCCCACACTGAGCAAAACCCTAGTTTCAAAGATGGACCTGCAAGGTGACACATGGGCCACCGGGTAGGAGGGGAGGGGCACCCCTGGCACTATCCCGGTGTGCTGAATCAAACGGAGTCGACGGTTCGTCGATCCGAGCCACGGTCTTCATTCTATGGCTCGTCCCGTCTCACTACCAGAAGGCCTTCAGGGACACCTGCTGGATACCTACCGGGGGCATAGAACTCCAACCATGCAACAAAACCGGGTTCCGGGGAGACCTGCAGGTGTGTCTAGACAGGTTCGGGCTAGGAACACTAGCCATACTTGCCCGGTGGATGATTTTCCAAAGTTGACCCCCGTGTGCAAAAATTGCACACTCCCACACTGAGCAAAACCCTAGTTTCAAAGATGGACCTGCAAGGTGACACATGGGCCACCGGGTAGGAGGGGAGGGGCACCCCTGGCACTATCCCGGTGTGCTGAATCCAACGGAGTCGACGGTTCGTCGATCCGAGCCACGGTCTTCATTCTATGGCTCGTCCCGTCTCACTACCAGAAGGCCTTCAGGGACACCTGCTGGATACCTACCGGGGGCATAGAACTCCAACCATGCAACAAAACCGGGTTCCGGGGAGACCTGCAGGTGTGTCTAGACAGGTTCGGGCTAGGAACACTAGCCATACTTGCCCGGTGGATGATTTTCCAAAGTTGACCCCCGTGTGCAAAAATTGCACACTCCCACACTGAGCAAAACCCTAGTTTCAAAGATGGACCTGCAAGGTGACACATGGGCCACCGGGTAGGAGGGGAGGGGCACCCCTGGCACTATCCCGGTGTGCTGAATCCAACGGAGTCGACGGTTCGTCGATCCGAGCCACGGTCTTCATTCTATGGCTCGTCCCGTCTCACTACCAGAAGGCCTTCAGGGACACCTGCTGGATACCTACCGGGGGCATAGAACTCCAACCATGCAACAAAATCGGGTTCCGGGGAGTCCTGCAGGTGTGTCTAGATAGGTTCGGGCTAGGAACACTAGCCATACTTGCCCGGTGGATGATTTTCCAAAGTTGACCCCTGTGTGCAAAAATTGCACACTCCCACACTGAGCAAAACCCTAGTTTACGAAATGAATGCACAATGAAGCCACTGGGCCATGGGGAGACGAGGGAGAGGGCCCCCTAGAGGTAATCGCACTCCAGGAGACCAATGGAGTCGACGGTTCGTCGGTCCGACGTCCGGTTTCCGAGTTATGTCGAGTTGCAAGTCGCATGAAAATGCCGTTCAGGGACACTTGGTGAATTTCCGTCCGGGAGCCAAAAAGCAAACGGAGCAAGAAAATTGCGTGCCGTTGGCTCCCGCAAGTGTGTGTGGGCAATGCCGACGTGGGAACACTGCCAACAGCCATAAATCCATGATAGTAAATTAATTCATGACAAAAAAAACTGAATTATTCCTTTCAATGGATGTGGTTTTCAATTTCCTATGTTGTTAGGTCAATTTGGCACATTCATTGAAAGAAATTGTAGACTTTAATGATGATCACAACAAGTGTGTTTGTTAAAACCTTGTGAAATAGAGCATCAAAAGACCTACATTGTAGGCCATATAATTGTGTTTGTTTACCTTTTGTTTGATGGACCATGCACAATAAGCCATAAAATAATTTTTGAAGTAGGTCATTTTATTTTTCTGATTTTTTCTTTGGTGGTGTTGAAAAAGACCATTGTTCTTATTGATGGGATTTCATGTGCTTATGATTCTTTGGATAAATGAATTGAAAAATTAACAAAATTAACAAACAACCCATATACCTTGGAATATAACACAAGAGTGACCATGTTAGGCAATCTTACTTATCTACTTACCTATGGTCATCTAAGTAGACCATTTGGATCATGTCTATTACTAATGATCTCCATTAACTTTTCATGTTCACAATGAGGCTTGAAGTATCATACCTTTGATGGGTGCTTCCTTGGCATTGTTTGTAGTTTGAGGTTTGTATCGAAAACTAAGTTTGTAAAGTGGTATATAGATTCACCTAGTCTAATCTTGAAATACATAACCAACCTTCTTCCATGTTTGGTCATCCAGTGTTAGATATTATCCTTTATTAACCATCAAACTGATTACAAGTTGATCACCATTGTCATCTATTAGTGAGACATGAGGGTTTGGTTCGCCTTTAAGGAACATGCCAACAAATAGTGAGTGCCCCATTAATTATCTTTCAGGGAAACCATTGCATATATGTTCATTTTAAAAAACATCAGTTCCAACGTGTGAGTCCACTAAATAGACAAAATGTAATGTATTCATGCTAGTTGATAAGATTTAATCTCATATTCACAAAACTTGGTTGTACAAGATTTGAGACATGATCATAATGTGGTGAAATGGTTGATTAGTCCTCATCCAACTAGGATAATTCAATATTTATACCTAGAATAATGGCGAGTGATAGAATTTTCTTGTTCATATTTCTACTATAACATTGTTTGAGTTTCAAACTAAATGAAATCCACAAATTCCATGCATTATTCTATGTGATTGATCTACATCAACCACCTCCCAAAAATATCTCGTCTTCTTGTTCCATCTACAATTATTGAAGAACACCATTCAACAATAGATTTTGTGTAACTAATGAGAGAATTTCTCGTAAACTTCCATTTTTACCTGCAGAATATAATGTTTACCTACACAACATCTCGATCATGATCCCCTTTCCCACACTCAGTTTCAAAAGTCCTGTAAAGGCAACCTTTACATTTACATTTGCATTAACATGACAACCAAGTCTCAAAAATGAGATTGATGGTGTTTATTCTCATGCAATGTATACAGTTAGGATTAAGACAACTGTATAAATCTATGGAATTATAAATGGAGATATTAATCCAAAAGGAAGCCAATGTTGGCCTTGCCAATCTTTTCTTCCGTGTGCAAACGAAATATTAGATTCCATTTTGCTATGTTTCCATGTAAAATATATTTGAAAAAAAACATATATTTGGATTATATGGAAATCCTTCTTACCTTTGACATTGTTTGGGATCTGCAGGATGGGAATGAAGTATTTTTTAGGGATTAAGAGGAGTATTCAATTACGCAAACTTATGAATGCCTATTGTGACAAGCAATCCATTGATTTCAACTCCATCAAATTTCTGTTGGCTCCCGCAAGTGTGTGTGGGCAATGCCGACGTGGGAACACTGCCAACACTGGCTCGGGGGAGGTTTTTGCAGAGTTGACCTACCAATGCGAGATTGCATGCAATTACACTGAGCAAAACCCTAGTTTACGAAATGAATGCACAATGAAGCCACTGGGCCATGGGGAGACGAGGGAGAGGGCCCCCTAGAGGTAATCGCACGCCAGGAGACCAATGGAGTCAACGGTTCGTCGGTCCGATGTCCGGTTTCCGATTTATGTCGAGTTGCAAGTCGCATGAAAATGCCGTTCAGGGACACTTGGTGAATTTCCGTCCGGGAGCCAAAAAGCAAACGGAGCAAGAAGATTACGTGCCGTTGGCTCCCGCAAGTGTGTGTGGGAAATGCCGACGTGGGAACACTGCCAACACTGGCTCGGGGGAGGTTTTTGCAGAGTTGACCCACCAATGCGAGATTGCATGCAATTAAACTGAGCAAAACCCTAGTTTACGAAATGAATGCATAATGAAGCCACTGGGCCATGGGGAGACGAGGGAGAGGGCCCCCTAGAGGTAATCGCATGCCAGGAGACCAACGGAGTCGACAGTTCGTCGGTCTGACGTCCGGTTTCCGAGTTATGTCGAGTTGCAAGTCGCATGAAAATGCCGTTCAGGGACACTTGGTGAATTTCCGTCCGGGAGCCAAAAAGCAAACGGAGCAAGAAGATTGCGTGCCGTTGGCTCCCGCAAGTGTGTGTGGGCAATGCCGATGTGGGAACACTGCCAACACTGGCTCGGGGGAGGTTTTTGCAGATTTGACCTACCAATGCGAGATTGCATGCAATTACACTGAGCAAAACCCTAGTTTACGAAATGAATGCACAATGAAGCCACTGGGCCATGGGGAGACGAGGGAGAGGGCCCCCTAGAGGTAATCGCACGCCAGGTGACCAACGGAGTCGACGGTTCGTCGGTCCGACGTCCAGTTTCCGAGTTATGTCGAGTTGCAAGTCGCATGAAAATGCCGTTCAGGGACACTTGGTGAATTTCCGTCCGGGAGCCAAAAAGCAAACGGAGCAAGAAGATTACGTGCCGTTGGCTCCCGCAAGTGTGTGTGGGCAATGCCGACGTGGGAACACTGCCAACACTGGCTCGGGGGAGGTTTTTGCAGAGTTGACCCACCAATGCGAGATTGCATGCAATTAAACTGAGCAAAACCCTAGTTTACGAAATGAATGCACAATGAAGCCACTGGGCCATGGGGAGACGAGGGAGAGGGCCCCCTAGAGGTAATCGCACGCCAGGAGACCAACGGAGTCGACGGTTCGTCGGTCTGACGTCCGGTTTCCGAGTTATGTCGAGTTGCAAGTCGCATGAAAATGCCGTTCAGGGACACTTTCCGTCCGGGAGCCAAAAAGCAAACGGAGCAAGAAGATTGCGTGCCGTTGGCTCCCGCAAGTGTGTGTGGGCAATGCCGACGTGGGAACACTGCCAACACTGGCTCGGGGGAGGTTTTTGCAGAGTTGACCTACCAATGCAAGATTGCATGCAATTACACTGAGCAAAACCCTAGTTTACGAAATGAATGCACAATGAAGCCACTGGGCCATGGGGAGACGAGGGAGAGGGCCCCCTAGAGGTAATCGCACGCCAGGAGACCAACGGAGTCGACGGTTCGTCGGTCCGACGTCCAGTTTCCGAGTTATGTCGAGTTGCAAGTCGCATGAAAATGCCGTTCAGGGACACTTGGTGAATTTCCGCCCATTTTATAATTTAAGCCACTTTTAAATATTTGAACTTCCATATTATTTTTGAAAGAGTATAATATTTCAAAACTCCTAAAGAGACAAAAACACATGATCAAAACTCCTAAGGCTGTAATTTAGAGTAGTAATAATGGGGGTGATGGAGTTGAATTTGATCCTATGGAAGATAATGATACTAATATTATTGAGAATAAAGGGATGATAGGTTGATCCATGACACCTTTGTTTGCATGGATGAGGATGCACCTATGTATGAGACCTATGATAATATTCATGATGTACATCTTATTGATAAGGCACACAAAGGCCTATACAAGAGATCAAAGATGGGTCACTTTGTCTACTAATTTGATGTTGATAAAATTGAAGGTATTGAATGACATTTCAAACAATGGTATGACAAAGATCCTAATGTATACACAAGGTTAATATATAAGGTGCCCCATAAGGTTCTTTGTCATATCCCTATAATTCTAGGTTTTTGATGATTGTTTAGGTTAAAAAACATAGCACATTATATGGATTATCATGTACAAAGATAAGTGAAGATGGTATTATATGAGTGGCTACAAATGGTTCTCAATTTACGATCATCAAGGAAATATTACCCATTTTTTAAGAAGAACCTCATAATGTTAGACTTTCATTGGTAGTTGATGGCAATGGGTGTGCATGAGTGAGTTCGTTGAAACCTTGAAAACATTGTATTGCATTTAGTTTGATTAAATTACACGAGCAAGAACTTTGACATAACTTGTAATGATCATCCAAAATCACAAATTTTAATTAGATACCAATTAGTGCATGCATGTAGTGAATTCGTTGAAACCTTTGAATATAATAGTTTGTTCTTTTGACATAGTGCATTCATGAGTAATAGATAATCCACACAAATCAACACATTAGAATGACACAAGTACATGTATCCAAAAGTACATATATATCCAAAAGTGCATGTCTCCAAAAGTACATGTATATCCAAAAGTCTCCAAAAGTGCATGTCTCCAAAAGTACATGTATATCCAAAAGTATCGAAAAGTACATGTATCCAATGAAGTCAATGTACATGTCTCCAAAAGTACATGCACAATAAAGTCAATGTACATGTCTCCAAAACTGAATGTATCGAAAAGTACATATATATACAAAAGTATCCAAAAGCACATGTGTCCAAAACTATCCAAAACTATCAAAACTCAAGCTTTCTCTTGTTCTTTCCCGACGTTGATCCTCTAGGCACATCCCTAGGATCAATGTGCATCCCTGGATCCTGCAAATTAAATATCAATTGTTAAATTCAACTAACTATGTACACTAATACATTATCTCAACAATTATCAACTGGTGCATGGAAAGTGCATGAAACACTTGGTCACTGAAGGACATCTCACCTCAACTGACAAAGGAGATTGTGTTGCTTGTGTAGCAGATGGAGCCGTCGGTTGAACATCCAGGATGGTTGAACCAGGGGGGCCAGGCACTGCTCCTGCTGGTGGTGGCTACAATGAAAAAATGTTGAAATAGTTAGAAATGCATGAATAAACAATAGGTCCAACAATAATAAACTATGTAAAGATAATGTTGAAATAGTTACATACCTGTGTGTGATCAGTCGCCACTGCAGATGCGGCACTAACTGCTGCATCAACCATCGATGCAAGGTTCTCAGCAGACAACTCGGGTTCCTGTTGCAGTAAACATGCAATTCAAACATTAACAAAAACGATTTATGCACTGGATTTCAAGTTAAACAACAAATATCATCGAAGGATATACATTACCGTGGTGTGAGTAAGCCCATGGTCGTGGGCAGCTGGAGTCTTTCTCGGAGTAGAACGCCTCACATACACACGACCCTTGTTCACGAATGGCCTGGAGGGAGATGCAAATCCAGGCAATGGGCCAGATGTGTCGGATGGTGCCTACAGTCAGCAAGTGTTCATGTAGTTAGACATGCATGATTCAACAAACAAACATGTATTTAAAAAATGTCATTTTTAATTGTTTACCTGGAGCCCAGACGTTTCAGGGGACGGTATGACCATGGGCACTACCTCCACATTACCTTGCCCCTGTGAAGGATCTGCCATCTGCAAGTTTAATAATTGTAAATATTAGACCGTATATAGCATTAATGAACTAAAATGTAAAGTATGTGGAAATTAACAAATTAACAAGTATTAAAAAACTGAAATTTTAAAATGTTTACCTCGGTGTGAGATACGGCAATAGGTGGTATATAAGATGGGCCTACCGAGTCTGGAACATCCGGCTCTGGGGCGTCACTGCCGGTAATCATCATCAACTGCAAGTTCACAAAATTAATATATTAGCTCAAACTATATATATGTGTACAAAGACGAAAATAAATGAAGAATTTATTACAATTAACCATCAAGATACCTCTCTCAAAAAGCCACTGAAGGCAACATCTGATGCAATACCATAGCAGGGACGACCACATGACGTGCACTCGTGAGGATCAGTACTAGGATGGGGAATAGCTGATGGTCCTCCACTAGTGGATGGTCCTGATGGTCCTGCAGTAGTGGATGGTCCTGATGGTCCTGCACTAGCTGATGGTCCTGCATGGTGACGAGCTGGTGTATGTACCACACCAGGGACAGATGTCCCTTCCTCACCCATATGTTGAACCATCCTGCCATGGCGAACAACCGTCCGTGCCAAACTCAAAAATGCATCCCGTGTCTGCGGAATAATGCGATGTGCTGGTGGGACATCTGGCCCAGGCAACTGCCTGCGAGGTGCAGGGATAGGGCGATCCTGGTCTCGAAGCCTGGCATTGGGTCGGTTTTGGGGCATCCCCCCACCGATCCCCTGGAACTGTAAGATGTCAAAATAGTTAACGTGTTTATGCAACACGAACTCTGCATACATCTTTCGAAGGAAATATAAGGGAATTTCCCTGTTGTTGTGTGGTGGCATATCAAAAACCATGTACCATCTGTCCATCCAGTTATCAACAAATGGTTGAAACGTGCACCACTCAATGGAGATATGCGGCTTGCTTGCATTAGGGATTTCCCCCGTCCGAGGGTCCCTAAACAATGCAAATATAACCTCTTTGGATATTTTTAGCTTTTTTACTGCATTGTAATCTAGTCCATCAGCATATTGTTGTCTTTTTCTTTCTCTGTAAGATGCAATATCATACAGGACATTCGTAGATTGTGTAATTGTGTCCACAATTGCATCCAAGGTTGATGCAAGTGAACGGCGAATCCTGTCGCCACCACTAAAAGCTTCACTTATGCCCCTCAATTGGGCAAGCTCAATCAATATTTCGGCATTGGCATCCATAGCCGCAACTGCAATAAAGACATTAATACGAAAATCATTAGAAACATATACATGGTATATAATGACGTCTCTTCAAAATTGAACATGTATTAAATCAAACTCACATAAGCAATTTAATGGCATTTACTTACATACATTTAAAACTTAAAATTAAACATTTGACAATTAAAAAGTAAGTTAGTCAGATTGGCAGAGAGGAGGAGGAGGAGGATCAAGGCAGTGATGAGTTTGTTGATTCAGGCATGGAGGAGGAGGATCAAGGCAGTGATGAGTTTGCATCTATGTGTCTCAATGTCTCATTGTGTTTTGTGATTGTGAATGACAAATGTGTTGTGATTTGTGAATGATCTAATTTCTATTGAATATTTCATATTTGTAATTGTAAATGTAATTTCTATTGAATATTTGTAATTGTAAATGTTAAATTTTATTGGATGATCTATATGTCTATATTTTTAAATTTTAATATATTTTAAAAATATATTAATTCCGGGGGTCACCGTGTCCTACGTGTCATAATTCCGGGGGTCACCGTGTCTAGTGGGTACCAGGGATCAAATTTGAAGGGTGGGGTCCCATTTCACTATGAAGGGCTATGAGATATTGAACACTATTGAAGGGCTATGAGAAATTTATTAATATTTATTCTATGTGTATATATGGATGTGTTCATGTTGTATGGATTGGATTCTAGGTTAACCGAGGCCTTTTTAGAGCAAAGAATGGGGTAATTACTATTTGGGAACAAGTTTTTTATCAAATGTAAATTGCGGTGATGGAAGATATTGAGGGTGCCACATGTTGTGGAGAAAGTAGTATTGATTCCTATGACGTAATAGGGAGTTCAAAAAGTCTGGTTTCAAGTATTGTCATGCGTAGCTCGATTGATTTTTCTCGCGCTAGGGTTGTAGCAACTGTTATGGCCATTACTGTTAAAAGGATTGATGGGGTGGAATCCCGTGAAACGATGAGTTCTTTTGTTAAGACGTAGATTCAGTGAAATTTGGTGGGAGTCTTATGTTCATTTTATGCACAAAATTCGATTACTTGATTTTGTTGCATTGTTAACTCTCCTCCTAGTCATAGCTACAATCTCTTATATAATTGTGAAGGTTATCAATCCACTCAATATATTAAAGTTGTAGTAGGCCAAAATCATCCACATATTTATTGTACTCACAAATGTTGACATTCCAATTTCTATGTAGAGCGCCCATTAACATTAGATTGTATGGGACATGTTTTTGAGGCATGATGTCATTATCTCATAACAACAAGCTTTTTATCCATAAATATGTCATCTACAAGCCAACGGAATTGTTCCTAATCCTTTATAAAACTTTGTCATAATTATATCAATACCAACATTCCTACCTATTGACTTAGCTTAGAAGATATTACACCTTCGGATAACCAAACCTGATTCCAAGGTTGGTAATCATAAACGTAAAAGCATCATCATAAGGAAATAGCATGTTGTGTTGAGGAAATTCCTTTTTTTCCATTTCCTTCTCAGTATAATATTTGGTTGTGGATCATTTAAAATGTATAATTTATTTTAATATAATTGGGAAGCTAAATTCAAATTCATTAATATATTAATATGATTTGATTTTTTTATTAATAATAAGTTATTCTTTTCATTTGAAAATGTAATAGTACATCAAAATTTCAATGTTTACTAACGTAGTAAAGTTGAGAGGCTTTATTTTTCAGTGGATATAGCAGACCTGTAAATTCATAGGATGTCAAAAATCTAGTCAGCCTTGAAGTTGAGCTCCTCAAAGAAAACGAATTTCTTTAAATATGTTTATGGCAGGCTGGCATTGCCAGCTTCGCTCCGCAAACTATCCTGGAGGACTGGAGGAGATAGGGTAGGTGGAACTTGGAAGTAGCTCATCCACAGTGGAATAGGGGTATAAGAAAAAGCTTGTTTCTATTCATGCAATATGGTCGGAGCCATGGAAGCATGGAATTCCAGCATTGACTTGATACAACAAAGAAAACAAAAGGTGGAACTTGGGAGCTGCAGGATTGACTTGATACAACAAAGAAAACACAGGGTGTTAGGCTGGGAGCCGTAGATGGTAGGATTAACTTGATACAACAAAGAAAACACAGGTCTATAGGTAGGGGCCACGGGCAGGAGCAACAACCTGCAACATTACAAGAAGTTTATGGATTGTGGATTTTGTCTGAAATGCCAAATTCGCGGGGGCATATTAACATAATATATTATACATTGAATACTCAATTAACTCACGGAGTCAGCATTCACGAATTGGTATGTGATAACTTGTAACTTGGTAAGCCCGCTAGCAACAACACGTATGAGCCACCTTCCAGGTTTAATAATTTTGTTGATGCCATTAAATGTGTTAAACACGTAAGCGCTCGCTACAAACACGAGAACTTCGAAGCGTTCAAGCCATGGGCTACTCAGTGTAAGCCCGTCCACGTAAGTTGCTCAATGATATTATTAGAGGCCCAATGGTCCATGATCCATGGATGATCGAACACGTGGATATTGGAGAGTAAGCGAGTCCCACTCCCAAGTCACCTAGCTAGTAGCCGCATTCCCAATTTCCCACTAAAAATTGTTGATGGGTGAAATTTGAAGCTACCCTTCTGTTGCAATTTTAAACAGTAGTGGTTAATTTAATTATTGAAGGGCTTACCATGAAATTAAATTTTTTTTGCATGGTAAAATTTGAAGTGGCCTTCTATGACGTGTGGGTAAAATTTGAAGTGGCCTGAAGGCTTCAAATTTGAAGCCTGGTGGGGACACTCGTGTCCCGTGTCCTCGTGTCGGGTGACTTAGATGAATACATTGTAGAAAGGGGGGAGTTTTAATTTTTTCAATTTTTGGTTTGATTATAAAGTTTTGAGTTTTTTTAAAAGGGTTTCATTTTGAGGTGTGAATTTAATTACAAATTGGGTTATTCCCAATTTGATCAATATTACAAAACTAGGTTAAACAATAAAAAAATTGTAATTTGGATTAAAAAATCACAAAAAAATGATTTGGGTGAATAAATTACCTGACTAGATGAGAATGCACCGGTGAATTTGTCTCCCCTCCAGCGAAATCGAGCAACACGGATAGTTGAGTGGGCCACAAAGTGTCCTCGTCCAGGGTCAATTTCGCCTCTATTCGCGTTTCTGATGCGTGAGTGTCGCGGGTGGTCGGCAATCGGCCGACTGTGTTTTTAAATTGATTTTTAGTTTTACATATCGCGTACGCGATTTGTAAATACATAACGCGTACGCGTTTTTAACTACATAACGCGTACGCGTTATTGTTACCTAGCCTACATGTCCAATGACATGTTAGGCTCGGGTCTTACCATGGCAGATGGTAAATATCAGAAACGCGTTATGTTTTAGGTATCAGGAACGAGATTTGAAAAAAGTAGCATTGCATCTAAAGTGACCCTCATCTTCTTGCACACACCCAAATACGAGTATAGCAATAGAGAGCTCATGTTTTCTATAAGATTAATAAATTAAACTCCATAAAAATGAAAATAGAAACCCTTATGTGGATGGACTTCCCTACCTTCCTATCAAAACAAACATCATTGATGTTTGAACCCAAATAAATATGGACAGGCGCACAAAGTTGCTCCCCAAAACCGTTGCAATGGGGACGCGCTAGCGGGATTAAAACAACCACGTGCACGCACCTAAGGTAACGCGCACGTGCTGCTAGGTTTGGTACTGAAACGAGGCGCGTGCGCATGGCTGGCATGTGTGTGCTTAGGGGCACACATGCAATCCTGTTCAAAAAAAAAACAGAGCAGAATGTTCCCATTCTACTCATTGGAGTCAAGCGTGACTTCCCCTCCGCGTGCACGTGACTACAGCCACCAAAAGAGGCCATTTCCACTCCAAAACCCACCAAATCGATCCACCAACTCATCAACACGTCAATTGGATAGGTAAATTCCAATTTTTTTGTCATTTTATTCATTCTTTGTGTCATTTTTTTTTTTTGTTTATTAAATTGTTAATAATTCCCAAATTTTTAAAACAATGGAGAAATTTTCAATTGCAGATTGTAAACCAAGACAATGAGTGAACAAAATATTAACCTGGAGTCCGGTGGAACACAAGAAAACCCAAACCTTTGACCCAATGCCGAAGAAAACCGTCAACAAAATCCAAATGCCGAAGAAAATCAAAACCCCCAAGCAAATGTTGAACAAGATGACCTTAACCATTATGTAAATGAAATGAGAGTGCACACTCGAGAACTAAGAAACACAGGTGAACCATCTCGAGTGTCTCTTGCCACATCAATTGAGAGCTCAATTGACTCCCTTATCCATGCACATCGACAATTGACCGACATGACTGAATATAGAGCTAGGATGCGGGAGTATTACTCCACGGGAATTTCCAAGAAAGCAATAAAAGATTTGAATATTACAAAGGCCCAATTATACAGTATGTTCACTAATCCAAGAACACAACAACCACCTAACACTAGAAAGCCATGTGTCTGCATGGATTGGTGTCATTACCAACCATGGAGGGACAATTGGATCCATAAATAGTTCATGGTGTACAATAAACCTCCCTACAATAATAGGGAGGTTCCACAATACTTCTTTCGACAACTATGGGCTAAGTTTATGCTTGGTTTACATGTCAACTATTTTGACATAACCGAGTTCCAGGGTGTTGGGCGTGGCTCTGCCTAAGATTGACCTGCTGCCAGGAGGAACCCACTGAGAGGGCCACCAACTCCTAGGAGCGACACCAACCCCTCTCCTCAACCACCTCAGTTACCCCACAGACTTGATCAAATCAAGGAGGCAATGAGGAATGTTGCACGTGGACTCCTCAGACACGCCTCCTTTGTAGCAGCGACTACAGTGGAGAGGTCGGTTGACCTTGATAGAGATCCAGGTGCAGGGCCTTCACGACAGGTCCAGGATAGACCTGTGACCGGTGGTAGCCATGCTAGGCATTCCAGTTTGATGGGGACAATGACACATCTTTGTCTCCATTGTGGGCACACTTTCCCTGGCCCAATCGAGGGTTGTTATATGGATCAGGTCAGCAATTTTTTTAATGTTTTTTCAATCATCACTTGATAACTTGTAAAGTATTTTTGTTTGACTAAAACTATTATTTCAATGTACATTTATTCAGAGCTGAGACACCAACATGGGAGAACGTAGGATCTCCCAACCTGGATGCAGCAATGGCAGCTGCAACTGAAATTGCGGCACCTCACACGGAGGTATTTTCAGTACCTCACACAATATTATTATTTCTTATGGCATTTATATTACTTAAGTATTTATATTTATGGCATACAGGTTGATAGTTCGTACAATGTTTTTGAATATCTTTATTTCCTAAATAATGACTTGTTTAACATATTCATAACATGCATGAATTTTGGTGTCCACAAGTGTTCCCTGACTACAGTGATCAACCATCCTCGCCAGGGATTAGCAGATCAACATATACACAGGTACAATGTGTAGTTAAAAGCACACTTTTAATTTGAATTGTTACGACTTACTATGGTTTAATTTATTGTTTGTTTACTAAATTGTGATATTACAAATGTATATGTAGGTGCCACCAACAGCTCCAGGTCCCCATTTTAGTCCTATGTTTCCACCCTCTCCCATGAGTCCCCCCTCTCACTTCCATCTAGACCCCTCCCTACGTCCACCCCCTCCCTTCCATCCAGCCTCCCCTATTCGACCATACTCCCCCCTCCATCCATCCTTCCCCACTCGTCCACGCCCCGCCCCCTCCCCCCCCCCCCCAATCTATACATCCTCCAACCTCGCTTGCATTTCCTTTATGTACTTAACACCATTGATCAACTCGTGATTATCCTATCTACATGAGGGATCTAAATGCAACTTGGGATTCCATCCCTTTCCTCCCCTTGAACAACCCTCCAAGTGTGTTTAACGTGTTTTTTCCCTAACGATGTCATTTTGAGCATTAACATAAAGATGCTCAAAAGAGGAGATGAAATCTTCGATTGTGCTATATTGTTTGAGCTTGGCTAGTTTCCCTAGATAATGAGTGTCTATTTCAAAACATTCATATATATTTGAAACAGATAGTGTAAAAGCAATATAACCCTTGTAAATTTATCGTGTCATTTCCAGCATTGACAACATTCAAGATCCAAATATAAGACATCCACTCAAAGTTTCATCATATCATTGATGATTCCATGAAAATAAAAATAATGTTCAATATAAGTGACCCATTCTATGGTATTTGACACATCAAATTTGGTGACATCAACTTTGGTAATTGTATGCCACTTTTGGTTCATCAGGTCATGGGAAAGCAAAGTGGAGGGAGGCCTAATGGGATTGGATAATATAGTCCCTTTGTGATATCCCTCCTTTATGACCTGTTATGGTAAAAAAAAAAAAATGAAAAAAAACATTGTTGTACACTCGGTTACTAGTCAGGAGCTCAAGGCCAAGGCCCCACCAATGGACCTCGAGCGATTTATATGTTTATAAGTCTTAGAAGGTTAAAAGATGCTATTGCTACTAAACGATAAGTAACCTAACGGATAGTGACTAGGAAGCCATGTGATCGGTTGACCATATCATGACTTATCATATTCGATTTTGATGAGTGGAGATATAAGTTCGTCCTTGTAGGATTATTATTCACCTTAAGTATCCAGCTAAGATACTATGGCCTAAGTTATTCTAATCCTAATATGACTAAGCTATAAAAGTAGATATTATAATCTTTTGACCTTGGCATTAAAAGTCGAGATATATATATATATCTTTATTGAAATAAAAACTTACCTTTGTATATTGTGTTAATAAGCATGACACATATATCATACTAAGATTATATATATGTATTGACATAATATAGGCTATTTTGGAAGAGAGGTCTATACACCGTAATAGAGCCTTGGAACTATTATATAACTTTCTTTTAAAGGAGAACATACCACTCTAAATTATGGGAGAAGACGTGTAGCTATTATTAGAAGTTTGGTAGTAGAATGAGAAGTAAACTATGTTTTAGCTCAGGCCTTGTGATACTACGGTTGTTGATGAAGAGTGTGGAGGAGGAATCCGAGAGAGTTTTTATAGCTTTTTGTCTCCTTAGTGGAGCTCGTAAAATCCTAACTACCATCAGCGTGTGTTTTCTTCCTTCGACATCTGTCTTCCATTATACCCACAATCCTCGACCACCAGTTAACTCGACAAGATCTAGAAAAAATAGTTTTAAAAGGGCGAAATGAGGAAAGAAGGGGGGACAGGATCGCGGCGCATGGAGGAATTTCCTTTGTATTATTGTCGTTACTTCCTTTTATTTCGGGGAAATTCTATAAGGCATTTTTGGCGTTGAGATTGTGATACGACGGTGCGCCAGAAAATGAATAAGAAATGACCTCTGGCATGCGATAGGGAGATGGAGTCTATGTGCAATCAACCGGGGATGTCGAAGAGATAAGCCTGGGAGGAGAAGTGACTCGGTCGATGCAGAGTTTTGACCGAGAACATGGTTCAGATAAGTAAATTCTGTACGCTGTATTTTATTTTACATTGCATTGTGTTGTGTGATATTTTGCTGTTTGCTACAATATTTTAACATCCATTTCGGTGAGAGTATGTTGTGTGAACCATCGAAGTCCTTGCCTGTTCTTGTCTCGCCGATGGTGAGTATTAGGTCCTGGTATGGAGGATTGATCCGTAGTGTTACCCTCTGCTGAACAGAAAGGTTGTCGACAGAGTTGTTTTAAATCCTTGATGTTGTTTGTGTAGTAGTGATGGCGTTTTTAGTTTTTATACTCTTATCTTCGTTCTAGTAGTGCAATAAAATTCCTTACTCTGTGGTTCGTTCTACCGGAAGGAAAATTATGATAGATCTTTGCTTGGTTGATTATGCTAAAAGGAAGTTAAATTTATGAAAGCGGTTTTTCTTGGAAGTTGCCTCCAAATTAGAGATAGAGGTCTGTTGCCGCAAAAAGGCGGAATAATAGCATAGATTTGCAATTGTTTTAGATCTCTGGGTTCATCGTAAGATCTTTATATTCAGGAATTGTTTTATTTGTTGAAGGCTTTTTTGGTTTTATTTCTTATTATTGGATCATTGAGATAGATCGCAGATCTTTTCTGCCTAGTATGCTTCGGATAGTTTGTAGGTTGCAATATCGGGTGACAGATGGAGGATTCACCGGAAATCCCCATAGATTATTTGGTATGTCTTTTATTGTTTTATTTTCTTTTACAAATCCCTGTAGTTATAGATATACTCAACCACCGTGATTTGGAAAGGGAAAACATCTGTCTGTACTCTGTGTAGACTTATGTTGTGCTTGTTTATAGCACGCTGCGTAAAACCCATACTCATAAATATTGTATGACCCCTGCGTAGGTCTTCATAGACTATTTTTTTTACTTCACAGTAGTTCTGCACATAATTTTTTTGGTGATAGCCAATGCAGTCGTAGGAGAAATCCGATCCAGGGTTATCTCAGAGTTCCTCGCTGTCAAATTAAATTACCCATCAAGATTTCACCCTGAGTGCGAATGTTTTTCAATGCAGAAAACTTTGTTATCTTTTAATAAATGTAATAGAAGATGAAGTTAGATAAACTTTGTTTGTTATTTGCATTGATGCATCTGGCTGGAGCTTATTTTATTTTTATATTTATAATTGCCGAGAGAACGCCTTTTCCAGTGTTCTCGGTGATCTGGGATTTCATACCTGCTTGAGAAATCGTTGTTTATTCCTAGTTATGTTTTGTTGATCTCCATATGGGAGAAACGTTCAGTAGATGTGTGAATCGGAGCTTAACTTGCTCTTAGTCTTTTATCTATGCATAAATTCCCATAGTAGAGAAGCGATAAGAAATATCTGCTCAGTTATTTAGTTGTGATAAAGAGACGTTTGTAGCTGACCTAGGATTAAAAACATTGATAGGTCTGTCCTATAGATTTCTTGTTAAAAGCGGTATTTAGCAATACCGAGCCAAATTACAGATGAGGTATTTACAGATCTGAGTTATTGTATAGCAAATGGGGCAAACCCTTTTGTTATTTTTGTGAAAATCCTGATCACTATATTCTATTTCGTTGATCCTGTATACAACGTGGAAATGCCTGATCGCTATTATTTTTGTGTAGATCAGATCTCTAGATAATTGCGTTTTACTAAAGATGTAGAGGAATTGTTATCCATAGTTAAGAACCTCTATATATATATATCTTGGAATTATGTAATAGAATTTAGAGTTATTCCTTAGTTACGGTATTAGTTAGCTTGAGGACAAATTTCTATGATTGGAATATAATGACTAGTGTATTCTAATGAGGTTAATGATTAGTGCATTGTTCCATTTAAGTATGAATATCTGAGCGGTATAAAAGAAGTTGTAGTACTTGTTTAATAGTATAATGATTGAATAGGCACTTGGCTACAAAGACCTTGAGAAGGGTTGGAGATAAAATTCTTATGTAATAGTAGTTAGATAGTTCACTAGGTGCTTATATAAGTTATATAAGCCTATTGGAAAACCCCTACTTTGTCTAAGTTAGACCTTGAAAAGTTGTAAATATACTCTCTCTTAAATAGGGGCTTGAGCATTTGGAAAGCCATCGTTATATGGCAGATTGTACACACTGAATTTGACGAATTAATAAAAAATGCACACACCTTTTGTGGACTAGCCCGTGTACGGGTGAACCACGTTATCCTTGGTCTCTTGTGTTTGCTTATGGTGTTCCTCAAATGTGTCTTATGAATGAAAACTTGTTTACTTGATGTATACATTTCCTATATGAGGTTGGATGATTATGTGATGCATAATGCTGATGTATTCGCCTTATGATCTTGCTAATGTTGTTATCAATGAAGTTGTTTTCTTATTGACTATAAGATAAAGATGTGCAAAAAGGTTTCAACGGGTACAATGGCATTCATTGTTATTTTAATAAGAGTCTATGAGAATGTTAAAACAAGTTAATGTGTCTTTTACTTGTTGTTTTTTAAAAAATAAATTTATAAGAGTTTAGTAGCTAAACCTATGTATATTATAATTGACCGATGTGGTGCTTCAAAGAGGGATTAGTATGTTACATATTTTTGTTATCATCTATGTTTGAAAAATTTTAAATTGCTTCAAGAAATTTGGGTTCGTGACACCCTTCCTTGTGGAAAGGTTGGTATTACTCTTTCTATCCTTAATATGATGAAGGAAATACTGTCATGAATTGGATGATCTAATTAAAAAGTGACTTCAATTTATTAACCTTGGCTTGGATGTTTGATCTGGATCTTGAGGGCTGAGACCCGGAAGGCTTGAATGCCGAGAGAGGAAGAGAGAAAACATATAGATCTGCTAACTTAGAATCATAGTTAGAAACCTGGTCGTAAGAACAACGTAAACAAGGCATTAAAACGTAAGTTCGAATGATGGAATTTCATCCACTGGATCAAATGAATCGACGACAAAGATTGACAAATGCAAGGCACGGGATCAGGTCTTGGAAGTTTATTCACAAGTTTATTCATGATTCCCGAAAGCTGCAACCTGAAAGTTGTGGGTTTCAGGGCTGCAAACTGAACCTAAACGCATAAACGGGCTTCCGAAAGCCACAACCAGAAACTTGCGAGTGGCGGGTTTCGCAAACAGAAACAATCTGAAAGAAAATGAAAAAGCTTTTCCCGCATCCCGCAATCCTATATTTCGGGTTGCGGGTTTCGGGGACACACAACGTAGCTAAAAGGTAAAACGAAACTTTCGAAATCCGAAAGTCGCGGTTTCGGGTTTTGGGTTTCGGTTTTTCGGGATAAAAAATCCCCAAAAATTATTAGCGAAGGGTTTTTGCAACCCGCAACTTTTGGGTTTCCCAAAAACCAAACGACTCAAAGTGAATTCCCGCAACCCATGCCTTTCGGGTTGCAGGTTTTGGGTGGTCGGAATGTCGGGTTTCAGGTTGGCAGAGGTGTAATGCCCGCCTCAGCACTTATGTTGATTTTGATTATTTTAGACTTATGATTGATTAGATTATTTTGAGACCTATGATTGATCAGACTACTTTTGAGACTTACGACTAATTTGACTATTTTGAGGGCATTGGTTTGAAGTGACCCGGAGTTATAAAAACTTGAACCATGAATGATTGCTTTAGATTTTATTTGCGAAATAAAAATGGTTAGATAAATGATGATTTATGGATATACTCGACTGACTGAGAAAATGAAAAATGATGAATGTTGAAATTACTTGAAATGAAAAATGATGATTTGTTTATACTCGACTGACTGAGAAAATGAAAAATGTTGAAATTACTTGAAATGAAAAATGTTGAAATTACTTGAAATGAAAAATGATGCTTTGTTTATACTCGACTGACAGAGAAAACAAAAAGGATGATACAAATGTTTTATAGTACAACGCTACTAATATGTGTTTGAGTGTGTGTGTAGTGGTAGGTAAGACGATTTACCGACTGACTGACAATGGAATTATAGGGGTCGTAAGAACGGAAATAACACTTAGGGGTGCGACGACTGACTATTAACCCTGAATTAGCAATTCACGCACGGGCGAAGCTGTTTCAGTTCACCCAGGGAAGCGTATGTCGTACAGGCAAGACCATAATGATTTGGTCGCGTGTGATGAGTTGAGGGGCGCGCAATAAGGAGAGCCTTATCCCTCAACATCCCTTAGTCTCCAAGGAGCATAGTTGAGAGATTGCGGTAACGACTCCCGATCGCTACACAGTACTTCCCATAAGAAGAAAGAAAGATACTATCGGAAGGGCCCACCGAAGAGGTACCTAGATAAAGAAAAATGAGAAAATAAAATTATTCATGCACGCATAATTAAAAATAAAAATAAAATACATGTGGAGATTCTAGAGAATTTAATATTAAAAGAATTAATATTTTATTATCAGGATGGTTATATTATTATTATTAGAAAAGAGATTTAAAAATTGAAAAGTTAATGATAATTTCCTTATCTTTAGTTGAAGTTTATTTCTTTTGTTTTAAAAGAAAAAGAAAGGAATTAAATAAAATAGAAATGTCTTGATTTAAAATATTCTTTTTATTATTATTTTAAAAGAAAAATAAAGTAAAAGGAATAAATTAGAAAACTTTTTGTTTTGAATAAAATATTTTATTTATAAAAAGAAAAAGGAAAGAAATCTAGATTGAACATGTGGTTAAATACAACAACTATATTTGAGAAGACAAACACAAATGGGACTCTCTTAAAGACAACTACATCTACCTTGCACTAATTTAGGGAACTAGGTGTACACATTGAGTTAGAAACAACACTTGTACTTGAGAATAAAATAATTTAAATATTAAATTAATTTAAATAAGTGCATGGACAGACACATGGCACACAAAAATTTGCTATATAATGAGGGAGGAGAAGGAGAGAAGGATCTCTCTTGCTCCCTAATGCTGGATGGTCATCATAATCTCAGATTATGTTATGATCCTTGGAGTTGGGATTAGCCGGAACGAGGATTGGGAGATCCTTTCGGGAGGCTATTTGTGTGTGTTCTTACGACCCCATGAGCTCGGGGCTTCGAGGTGAAGAAGAGTAACCTCGATACGGTAGGGTGGTCAACCGAGGGGTTCGTTGGTGATCGTGTGGAAGAACGGTGAGACCAAAGCTGCATTCTCCTGAAATTTACATTCGACCTACTGCGGGAGCTTCTGCTCATATAGGTTCTATGTAATTTAAGTTTTATTTGTTTATATTAAGTTATATTTGAGGAATTAATGTATAATTCTAGTTGAACTATTTCTCTATACAGGAATTTTATTTGTGTTTATAAAATAGAAATTATTGTACTCTGGATTCGATAGGAGATCTAACAGAAAATTTCCTTCACATTTATATTCTGGAATTGTAGGAGATTTTAATATTGCATTCTAGTGTTGAGATTTCATTCTATGTTCATTACTCAGAATTTAATTTTTAGTTGAATAAAAGAAACAGAGATCGACTCTGTATGCTCAGTTGCAGAGCTCGATCCCCAAATTCAATTAGATTTTAATATTGCATTATAGCGTTAAATTTCATTCTCTGTTCATTACTCAGAATTTAATTTTAGTTGATTAAAAGAAACAGAGATTGACTCTGTATGCTCAGTTGCAGAGCTCGATCCCCAATTTCATTTAGATTTTAATACTGCACTATAGTGCTGAATTTCATTCTCGGTTCATTAAATCAGAGTATGAGTTTCAGACTTGAAATTATCGTGTCTTCCAGAATTCATTGAATTGTCGATCTATTTAAACATCTCAGCAATTGACCCAATCACATCAACCCTACATTTAAATATAAATCAAGAGTATGAGTTTCAGACTTGAAATTATCGTGTCGTCCAGGATTCATTGAATTGTTGATCTATTTAAAGATGTTCAGAAATCCCCTATCTATGGTTGTAATATGATCCTTAAATTATCTCTGCAAAATGCTTACCCGAGTTTGGAATGACGTTCCAGACTTTCAGTACTTGAATCGAATTATTTAATACTTAAAAAAAAACCTCTGTGTGATTTTCTTTTATTTCCTCAAAAGTCATGGCGTTTTCAAATTAGTTTTACAATTTCGTCCGTTTTAAAGAATTATGGATATTTTATTCTAAATTACAGTGGCCTTCCATAAATCTAGTTACGGTCTTGCTTGAAGCCTCTGTACACTTATTAGGTCGATTTCAGACCTTGTGCAATGAACCACCATCTGTCGTTTAAATTTCTGCTGTGTCTAAATCCGTGATTGAGAAGGCGTTTCCAGAATTTATAAATGAACAGTTACATGACTTTCACTCTCAATACATTAAGTAGTATATATATATTCGATTGGTGATGCTCCTTCTTGTTAATATTTACTCTTCGTAATTAGTCAAATGTTTAATTGCTTTTCTTTTGTAAATCAAATAGTATATTGTTTAGAGATGATTCATCTCATTAATTTTAGCATTAGCCTTCATATGGGAATGGTGAAATTTTATATTACTTAATGATATGTGTTAGACTATTGTTTACCAATAAATTAAGTGCATGCATTAAAATTAATTAGAAGTGATCGTCAAGGTATCCATGCTTTATTGATATATGAGGTAGTTACTTTTCTAAGTGGAATAAGAGTTTGATATGTACTAGTAATGTAACCTCATTATGGTATTAATATTTCTTTTAACTATCATGATATGCACACTTTCTTTATACATGTTGGACATTGTAAATGGGTATTATTCTCCTTGGTAACTTTAAGATATTATACTAATGAACAGGGTTGTTTACGAAAATAGAAAAAAACCTCTAAGGAGAATTTAAATAATTCTAGATTTAGCATAAGTCAATCGCGCAAGATCAAAAAAAAAATCTCACTAGTCAGACCCTACAAGAGATAAAGGACAAAATGCTTAAAAATTAATGCTTCCAGCAAACCAAAAACACTTAGAAAATTCCGAGAGAAAAAAGAATGACAATCAAGCCAACCAAAGATACAAGCATAAGATCATAGAAACCAAGTTCAAAACCGCATGTTCACAAGAACACTTACCCAAATACCTTTGTGTTTATTTTAAAATTGGGGCTCCCGTGATTAGTTGAAGCATGGGATATGTTTTGGCCACAACAAATGGCGACTGGCTGGGAAGAACCAGTTATCTCTGCAAACAAACTTCAGTTAGAGAAAGTATATCAGTCAGCTACTCTTTTCAGCCTGAAATTTTAGAAAATAATTATAAAGGAGACATCAATAAGCAGAAAACATAAGATTAATATTTTCCAACCCATGATCATATTAAAAATAATGCAAACCTAGTAATTAGAGTTAGGAAACAGCAGGGATCCTTTACCATTATGCAATCATTGAACGCCAACTTGTGTTGAACCTGGAACTAGCTTAAAACTGCTCATGGATATCCAATTTACATATCACCTTGGTTTATTAATTGGTTTTATATACAGGAATTCTTTTGGCTATATACACACCCTTTTGTTTTTCTTTTTTTCCTTTTTTTTTATTCAAACAACTGCACATAAGACCTTGTTAATACAAGACCACTACCCTGACTTCGTAATCAGATATCAACAGTGCCATTCACAGACCTAATCCAAAAACTGATCAAGCTGGCTCGATAAGGAGACCCCTTTTCCTTTAGCTGTGATACTGAAGGCAACTATTGTAGCTTGGTGACCACATGATGATAGCTTCAGTCCGAATTAAACCCATGATCATGGTAGGGATGGCTTGTGATAAGACTCCCATGTCCTTATACACAACAAGTATCTTATCAAAGAAAAATACAGATTTTATTCAACGAATAACTACAAGGCACTGCCAAGGCTTGGTAAACTAATAATAGCAGCATTACTCACCAGTGTTTTGCAGATCATGAATGGACCGACCTGTGATAGGATCTTCCACCTCTCAGCAAAAACTGAAAGCCATCTTCCAAGTGTGGTGGCTTGATGTGAAGATGTCATTCCGCTAAACACCTATGAACCTAAAGGGATGGCTTAAGGTAAGACCCCCCTCCTTGTAATCTATTAATTGTTTAAGAAAATTATTATCAAGGCGATTTTAAAAGGATACAAAGCATATAAAGCTTATCAGGTTGTTATGATATGCTATGACAATTAGACATAAGATAAGAACATTTCAACCATTCCCCATATCTCAATTAAACAGATAAAACATGTAAAACATAATGACCAAGGCGAGAAGGTATCAATCAAGGTTCTGCATCTAATGGTTGCACACTCTTTACAAAACAAATTATGATATCAGCCGAAAGAAAACTGAGACTAACATACTATTCTGCAACTTTAGTTAAAATCATCTTTGAGTGAAACTGGTTTTAAACCATTACCAAATGTGTGGAGTCTATTATCAATCAAATGAAAGAAAACCAATCAAAACCAAGGAAATAGACAACACCCACCAAGCCCGATTAAACAAATTTGAAAATGAAATGGAATTCTTTCCCTTGAGACTTGGAGAATGATTAATTAAAAGCATTTCATGACATGATTATTATAATTTAAAGGATAGAATTCATACATGAATGCCTCGAATTAGCAAAATAATAAGTGAGAGCATGAATGTAAAGTGAAAATCGACAAAAATACTTCCCGAAAAGCGTCTGAAGAAGTGTCGTTTCCAGCTCGGACTTGGCTTGTCACCGCAAATGTTTTATTGAAGAAAACCAAAACAGTAATCTAATTATTAAAGAAATTATCAAAATTAATCTATTCTACACCTACTCCTACACTACTCTAAAGAAGACAAAAAAAAACTAAGTATAATCGAATTTCCAATACAACCATGAAAGCATATGGAATCCTGCAAAAAGAAAGAAGTGAATAATGGGAAAGCATGACATGAATGCTTGAAAATAAGAAATGAAAGAAAATGCATTAAAGCAAATGAAATGAAATTTATGTACAAATAAAGAGAATGGAGCCTTACCATCTCTATATACAAATAAGGAAAACAAAGTGTTACCATAATGATGAAATCTTGCTGAGAAAGATTTCTCAAGCCAATCAACAACCCAGTCATGGTATGTACAATGAAAACCAAAAGGATGAAATAAAGAGTATGAGAGATCTATGCAATAAAATGGATTGTTTGAAAGAGAATCAACATCAATATTATAAGAATCCAAAATTTCTTCTTGGACAATTTTCTCCTCGTGAATTCTTTCTTGAATAAGATCAACAAAATCAGATCCAATTTGTTCTAAATTATCATGGTAAAAATCATCATAAATTGGTTGATTAAATTGGAAATTTTCATAGAGATCCAATTGCCTTTGAGTATTTACTTGAGAAGAACTAAAGATATGAGAAGTTGTAAATGCAGGACTAGTATCATTAACTTTCTCATAAGAATCTTCTCCATCAAGTAATTGATTGTAAGAAGAAAATGTTTCCTTATTGAATGATGAATCATAAAAAGAGAAATTCTGGAAATTATTATTAAAAATAGCATTCATTTCCAGCAAAGAAGAACGAAAAGAAAACATGCGTTGGTGATAAAGATAAGAATCTTCTTGATCTTCTTCATGTAGTTCATAATTAACTTGTACCTGTTTAATAACTAACAATGAAGAATTAGAGTCAGAAACATATGATTGAATATCATTGTTATCGAATAGATCAGGATACAAAGACAAATATGAAGAGGAAATAAGTGCATAAAATTCATCTCTTTGTAGAATATCATTAGATTGAGGTTCCTTGAGAGGTTTTTTCTCTTCAAAAGAGATATGTATGAAAGGTTTCAAATCAAGATTTGTTTCTTCTTCTAATGTAGGGTCATTACTTCGTGAAATATGTTCTCCTATAGAATCACTTAGGTCCGAAAATGGTAACAGGGAAAACATATCACAGATTTCAGAATAATTAGTCGATTCAAGATCTATCAAAGGATTAACAGAATGATCAATATCAATATATTGAATCTCTTTAATTATGCTAGAAGAAGATTGTTCGATGTTATGATCAGAACTATTCTCCTGTACTTTAGAAGAATCTTCTATAGAAAAATGTTCTTCTTCATGATTAGTTAGACATTGAATTTCATGTGAAGTAGACATGGGCATATCAACATCTAATTCGTACGAATCGTCATATTGATTATGATCCATATCTAACAGAGAGAAGGAATTCATTTCCACAATTTCTAAATCCTCAGATTCTTCATGAAAATCTAAACCATGATATGTGTAACGTACCCAAAATTTCATAAAAATTTAATTTTTCTAAGTGGTTTAATTGTCCATAATTGCTATGCGGAAGTATAAAGTTTAATATCTTAAAATTACTGTTTAAAAATAAATACAACATCCGAGTAATTCACATTCGTTCAATAATTATTTAACTGTCTCAACGACAATTATCACCAACACTTTAGGAAATTCAGCCGTATTCACAACTCTACTTATGTAATACAACCTATTTTATGAAATCTCTTTATAACTTGATTTTACTTATCAAATGGGTTTCAAATGACTCATACGAGACAAATCCAAGGAATGCATTATTACAAATAAATAATCAACATATCAATGCATGAACACATAACTTGCAAGGTACACCAAAAAGAAACATTTGATTTCAACACAAGTACACCCATATGCAAAACTCAAATCATACACAGTGGAACAAAAGTAACGTGGTTCACCCGTACACGGGCTAGTCCACAAAAGTGTGTGCATCTTTATTCATTCTGAGAACATAGTGTTTACAAGCTGCAACTTTGGTTGTTGCCATAGTAATTTCCTCATCGTCTCTCTTGAAATGGAGAGTATCTTCCGGGAATTTCCACCCATTAATGGAGAACATAGTTGTGTAACAAAACAAGAATACATCTAGTACATGGCTATCCTATGTTTACATGAATCCCAATGAAATTCACCAAAACTTACATTCCTATAAGTCAAAATGTTTCACCCAAGAATAAAATACATCAGGTACACAATAGAAAGAGATATCTTATTAAGGCCATTATCTATGTAATAGAGAACAATTCATCTTTTTACAAGCTCTACAATAGCAACTGCATCGAGTGACTTATAAACATTTAATGCAAGATAATTCATTCAACATACAAAACTCATGTCTTAACTTTCCCTGAAATAATTTGATATAAAATATCTTTTGCATAAAAAGACACATGTATCTAATGTGAAACAATGACCATCATAGATATACAAAAGAGACCATAAAAAAAAAAACACAATAGAAAGCCACATATACACGTGGTTCACCCAACGTATGGGCTACATCCACCAAGAAGGTCATACCTTATATTATCAGTCAAAAGTATGTTACTTCCGTAACATGGTTGTTACAATAATTTCTTTCTACCTTCCTCCAGCAACTATCATGGATCATTTCAAGTCTATCAAGAAACAACAATGGTCAAATCTACTGACGGGGTTACACAATAATTTCAACTCCAAAACAAGGGGTTGAAGGGCCAACTTATAAAGGTTGTAAGCAACAGTAACCACACTATAAAAATATATCAACATGCACGCCCACTACTCCTAAAATGTAGATTAACTACCTTAATGGTAATATGATGCGGTAGTTTTAGATTCCAATCCTTTAGCACTAGAAAGTATTCTTAACCAAGGTTTAACACAAAATGTATTGATTCTTTACATCTATTTTCTCCTTTCTACTCTTTACCATAAGAGTAGTCAACCGATTCAAAATGCTTGAAATTAAACATATAGATATTCTATAACATCTCACACTACAGCTTCCCAACCACGGATTTCATTTTTATCATATATATAAATAGAGATCGCTTCTTGGCAGCGATGAGTGAGTGAGGAGGGGATTCAGTCAACACGGTTATATAAGAAAAGTTCTCAGATCTCCGGATATGGGAATCGCACCACTAATTACATAAATTGGAAATAAAAATGAAGTTACAGGTAGCACATACCTTTACGCATACCATGCAGGCTTGATCAAAACCACAACACCCAATACGTTGGTTAAAGCTGAAGCTAACTCTACCATTCAGAAATCGGGATATAGGAAAGGTAGAGATATGAATGGAAATATCCTGGTACACAGAGATGCATATTAATGCTGGGGCTAGCTCTGTAATACAGAGATCAAGCTACAAAAGGGAATTTCCCAATGGATACGATTCCATTCCCGAAATACTCAAACAGGGTGTACATACGACTTCCTTCCAACAGCAACTAATCAGTGATCGAATCTTGTATGAGCTGTATGTGCAACAATTAGGCAGAGTATGAAATAACCAAAGAAAAAATGCAGCGATTACGGTGAAGGCTACATGCCCTACTGAGCGCTACCTCGGTACTATCGAATTCAAAGGAAATGAATAAGAAAAAAAAAACAGCGATTACAGTGAAGGCCACATGCCATACTGAGCGCTACCTTGGTACACTTTATCCAGAGATCGGTTGACCACTATTAAACGGCAGAGACACTCTCATTCTTAAATATACAAAGATGAAGTTTACGACAGAGTCGAGTTTGGATCTGTAAACAGAATATCTATTATAATCTTGTTCAAAAAATCGGCTAGCTACTGCGATCTGGAAGAGCTACGGCTCGGATCTATTGAAGTAATCAATGCACTTTAGCTTGGAATGGATAACTACTGCGATATGGAAGAGATACGCTACCCTCCAATTCAAAATAATAAATATACCACAAGTTTACAATACGGTCCGACTCAGATCTATTGAAAATATTTAACATATGCGATTCCAATCAGAGAAAACTATGCTGCAGTTTACTCTCAATTTAAACATATCATATACAGTATTTATTCCAATATCCAAAGAAGTACATATATCACTTACACAGTATTAATATTGCAAGATAACTGCAAACCTTATCACCAGTTCGTATCTCAGTTACTGTCGTTGCAACATCTATTTCTCCATTCCGGGGATTGCTTATTGCGTGCAGGCTTCCGTCATTCAATTCAGAAGAATCCCCCTTCCCTTCTCCATGCCAGGATCCCTATCATCCAATATTTTTGCTTCCGTGCAAGACCTCCATTACACTCCACGTCCCCCCATTCAAGTCAGTGTTATCTAAATTCCATCCATCTCTTTCTGGGCCGCCCAGCACAAAAAGCCCCTCCCTCTTTCTTGTACTTCGCCCAAAACAAAAGGATCCCCTCACCATCGCCGGGATCCCCTCGTCATAACTACCAGGATCGCTTTTCTCCCCATCTTCCCCTGCTCGTCATCCTACCATCCTCCTTGGAAATGCCGCCCTTCAACAAGAGGCCATTGGATTCTTCCTTCCAATTGTCAAATGGCGTTTTAATCTCTGACAGGTGGCATCCCCCATCCAGCTTTGGAGTTAAATAAAAGGACGTGGGAAGGTGGAGCGGTTAAGCTCTTAACAACGAGTTTGAGTAGCATTTAACCTCCATTCTATTCTCGATTTGGACTTGGTTTCTCATTAACCAAATTAAATCTCCCTTCCATCTTGACGGTGGTGGTAGATCGTGGTGATTTGGTGCTCTACTTAAAGAGACAGACTTCCTCAAGATTCTCCATAAAATTCTCAAATCGAAAATAAACAATGTGTACACCGAGATGGTTGTCGCGAAATACTAAATTCTTGTT
This sequence comes from Larix kaempferi, assembly GCA_027924585.1. Lineage (NCBI taxonomy): Eukaryota > Viridiplantae > Streptophyta > Pinopsida > Pinales > Pinaceae > Larix > Larix kaempferi. The sequence goes on along the minus strand of BSBM01000047.1, from coordinate 30,993,048 downwards.
TTTAACAAAAGGTATCAAGAATATAGATATAATTCATAACTTGTAGTTATGAATTTTGTCAAATATATTCATAACCTATATAATAGTTTTTTAATGGTTCTCACCACTAGTTATTAATCTTTTTGCAAAAATATCTAAATATAATGCCCATAATTATGTGTATATATATTAACATAATAATATCCTCTACAAGTATATCCTTTATTATTGTTATAATCACCCTATTATAACAATCTTACCAACCAGTATACTTATCATGGATTTATACTATGTCCTCCCATAAAATAAAATAAAAAGTAAGCTAAGCCCTCTAAACTCAATAACCACAGCTTTATTGGCTAACTTATTTAATAGGCTACCCTTCCTTTAACTCTAAGAGTTTTCTCCAATCATCCTCTCGTAGAGGTATGATTAGTATACTCCATGAGGATAATAGTTGACCTTTTGATACTAAAAGGAACTAGGAACTAGAAAGTATAGTGGTGTGACTAAATATTCACTATCATCGATCGTCTACTTAGGATGATAACACGAATAGCTTAAGGTTATTAAGTAGATGTTTGAGGTCCTAAGATGACACCTGTCACCTACTCATGCTTAGGTTACCACACCTTTTTCGCTAGTGACTTCACTTGTACGTCGCTTAGTTGCATCCGTCGCAAATTTAGAACTTAAGAATAAATTACAATAATCATTTTCAAGGTCCACGGGTGGGGACTTGGGCTTGAGCTCCTCACCTGTGCCTTTTATACAATTAAATTTACTATAAAAAAAAATATTAATAACGATCAAAATAGGTCATAAAGGAGGGATATCACATCCTCATCCCCTTTAAAATAACACCGTCCTCGGTGTTCACTCTTTTCTTGGAGTAATCATTTGTATCACAAAATTGGAATTCAAAAGAAACAATGTTTAGTAACAACTTGTCATCAACTTCATAATCAAACTCAGAAACATAGATCATGAGTTCTTTATTGCCCATATCACTTGCAATATATGGAATAAATCTAGTGCTCCCTGATTGTATATTGTTGACGAAATCAACAAACAACATTCACTTGATCCAGAAATTCTTGCCTAACACCTTAGTGCTCACGCAGCAATCCTTTTTCTCATGCCTTGCCTAACACCTTAGTGCTCACGCAGCAACCATTTCATTCATGTCTTGCCTAACACCTTAGTGCTCACACAGCAAACATCTCTTTCATGTCTTGCCTAACACCTTAGTGCTCACGCAGCAGACATTTCTTTCATGTATACTAAGCAGCGTCCTGCCTCCCACATATACATTTTCTTATAGCTTGCCTAGGTCTTACAGCCAGCCGATTCTCCGAGAATCCTAGTGGCTGTTCAATCCCTGATTTTAGGGAGTATTTCAATGCCATTATAACACTCTTTACACAATTCCCCTCAAGCCTTCTCGCTTGAGTCCCGGAATTTATTTTCCCCAAGCCGCCTTGCTTGAGTCTAGAAAAATCTCTTTCAATTTAAACAATTTATTTCGTCACATTACGTTCTGTACCCATACGATTACTCTGACCGATCTGGGTCTAGTGCTTTGTTCAACAATAATTATCAACATTTAAAAGAATAAATAATGGTTGTGATGTGGGTTCTAAATCCTCACTCACTTATTTTACCTTGGTTAATATTCATGCTCTTGTCTTCCCACAAGCTGCATAAAGTTTTGACCATCAGCCAAATTCACCTGTTAGTAACAAGACAAATTATTTGTAGGAAGATGTTTTTCTATGCAAAGAAAAATAAGAAGATTACCCTTCACACTATAATATCCATACCTGGTCATCTAAATTGACCCAATAGGATTACATAATGCCTTAACATACATTCTTCTTTATTATGTCATTATAATCACTTCACCTCAATCCTTTTCCTTCACTGTATTAAGTATCCATTTTTCTTCCATATGCCAACATCATGTGAGTAACAATAAATCGTCTACATATATACTTGCATATATTTTTCTAAGGATAATCACATACCTTTATGGGGGAGACTGCATATCGCTTTATGTATGGCCCTCATATGCCAAGGTGCACGTCTAACTTGCATTAATACACATTAGTAATCCCCTCCATATCATATAATCTATATATCAAAATGAAATAGATTATCAAGGTATCCATGTATATAACACAAAGCTTTGACCACATAAAGGTATAACCCTTTTGTCAACCCCTTTTGTATAAACTAACCTCATATAGGGATAACCAATTGTCTAAAACAAACTTACACCTTAAACCACGTACCTTGTAAAGGCAACCGCATAGCTCACCTTCATCTGCCGCGGTTCCAGTTTACTTGTATCATCACACATTAGTATTATACATGAATCGACATATATATATAACATATGTTCAAACATCAATTTTACTTGTTTCATAAAAGCTTATACCTCGATCGTTGTCTCAAAGATCACTTCCGATCTACCCTGCAAATTCCATGTCATCATTGTTTTCCTTAACACATAATAAATAAAAACAGTCATTCCTTGTGGTAACATAAGGACATCAGAAGATTACAGCATCCTACTAACCTGTATTTATTTCATGTTGGTCCTAGGTTTCCAATAATTTATCCCTTAACAAAATAACATATAGTCGTACATGGATAGCAATTCGCCATAATATTGTAACAAATAAAATTATAACTTCTATCATCATCTATCATTGTTCCCAACATCTAGCTTAAAGATTACTGGAGTAAGAAGTTGTAAAAAGAAAACATGCATTTTCATCCTATGCACCCTATACATATGCATACTTTTAAGTGTTTATAACCCTTTTGTCCTTTTGTTGAACAAGCAAGGGTATAAGAATGCTCTAATGTCTCACATTCAGTATCGTAATCACTTATCCCATACCTTCATCAGCTAAAGTGAAAAATATAGTAACAAAGACTATCTATCCGTGGAAGTATACTCAGGTGAAGAACATGCTAACTTCCTTCTCAAGGTAGTAAATGTTTAGACTACATTCTTGCTCCATTTGTCATTCAATCAACCGAACACGTTTAAACTTCTAAGATTTGTAAACAACAAATTCCAATAATTATGTTTCGCACAAGACACGATATAACTTTTACATCATTTCCTATTAGGGTGATACAGTTTATTTCATAAGAGAACCTCACATTCCCATAGACTAGTCAAGGAATTATTTATCTAAACTGCTTATCCTTTGGTTTTATCTAAGAGGAGCATCACTCCTTCCGAAGGAATATGTACTGTCGTTATTGCCATAAATTCTATATACTACTTGACCTTCTACTCAAAATTTGAGGGAACTTACCAACTCCTTTAGTCATATTCCCCCTTCCATATCTATATGGTCAATATTCTAATAATTTCCGGTTTGTATAATATTCTTCTTGGATGTCGGATCATCGACGTCTATCTATGTAGTAAGTAGGGAATTTTCTAGGCATCGAACACATCCATCGTTAGGAGTTCTAAGTAAACCATTAAAGTTAATCCCTTTAACTTTTAATGATACATTTTGTCTTTCATAATGCGGATGATCCTTATACATGATAGTGGATGGTCAATATCATTCAATCCAATAACTTTCAATTTTCAGTATGTAAATAAAGCACAACATACTAGACTAGAGATGAAAGTGGAACTCATATACTTACAGTTTAAATCAGACGAGTCTTGGTTGGAATTCCATAATAAATTGCTTCGTCACGATATTCCCATATTTCCCTTAGTTTCTTCTTGGAGAACTCGGCGATTAATTTGGATAGCATATTCTCGTCCATTCGTCCCATGCATCCAAAACACAATTTGTTTGTTAGTTTCAAAACCCTCATATTTATTTACCTTATGTTGAGCCCCTATAGGCCCGAGTGCTGAAACCTCAGCTCTGATACCATATGTAACGTACCCAAAATTTCATAAAAATTTAATTTTTCTAAGTGGTTTAATTGTCCATAATTGCTATGCGGAAGTATAAAGTTTAATATCTTAAAATTACTGTTTAAAAATAAATACAACATCCGAGTAATTCACATTCGTTCAATAATTACTTAACTGTCTCAACGACAATTATCACCAACACTTTAGGAAATTCAGCCGTATTCACAACTCTACTTATGTAATACAACCTATTTTATGAAATCTCTTTATAACTTGATTTTACTTATCAAATGGGTTTCAAATGACTCATACGAGACAAATCCAAGGAATGCATTATTACAAATAAATAATCAACATATCAATGCATGAACACATAACTTGCAAGGTACACCAAAAAGAAACATTTGATTTCAACACAAGTACACCCATATGCAAAACTCAAATCATACACAGTGGAACAAAAGTAACGTGGTTCACCCGTACACGGGCTAGTCCACAAAAGTGTGTGCATATTTATTCATTCTGAGAACATAGTGTTTACAAGATGCAACTTTGGTTGTTGCCATAGTAATTTCCTCATCGTCTCTCTTGAAATGGAGAGTATATTCCGGGAATTTCCACCCATTAATGGAGAACATAGTTGTGTAACAAAACAAGAATACATCTAGTACATGGCTATCCTATGTTTACATGAATCCCAATGAAATTCACCAAAACTTACATTCCTATAAGTCAAAATGTTTCACCCAAGAATAAAATACATCAGGTACACAATAGAAAGAGATATCTTATTAAGGCCATTATCTATGTAATAGAGAACAATTCATCTTTTTACAAGCTCTACAATAGCAACTGCATCGAGTGACTTATAAACATTTAATGCAAGATAATTCATTCAACATACAAAACTCATGTCTTAACTTTCCCTGAAATACTTTGACATAAAATATCTTTTGCATAAAAAGACACATGTATCTAATGTGAAACAATGACCATCATAGATATACAAAAGAGACCATAAAAAAAAAACACAATAGAAAGCCACATATACACGTGGTTCACCCAACGTATGGGCTACATCCACCAAGAAGGTCATACCTTATATTATCAGTCAAAAGTATGTTACTTCCGTAACATGGTTGTTACAATAATTTCTTTCTACCTTCCTCCAGCAACTATCATGGATCATTTCAAGTCTATCAAGAAACAACAATGGCCAAATCTACTGACGGGGTTACACAATAATTTCAACTCCAAAACAAGGGGTTGAAGGGCCAACTTATAAAGGTTGTAAGCAACAGTAACCACACTATAAAAATATATCAACATGCACGCCCACTACTCCTAAAATGTAGATTAACTACCTTAATGGTAATATGATGCGGTAGTTTTAGATTCCAATCCTTTAGCACTAGAAAGTATTCTTAACCAAGGTTTAACACAAAATGTATTGATTCTTTACATCTATTTTCTCCTTTCTACTCTTTACCATAAGAGTAGTCAACCGATTCAAAATGCTTGAAATTAAACATATAGATATTCTATAACATCTCACACTACAGCTTCCCAACCACGGATTTCATTTTTATCATATATATAAATAGAGATCGCTTCTTGGCAGCGATGAGTGAGTGAGGAGGGGATTCAGTCAACACGGTTATATAAGAAAAGTTCTCAGATCTCCGGATATGGGAATCGCACCACTAATTACATAAATTGGAAATAAAAATGAAGTTACAGGTAGCACATACCTTTACGCATACCATGCAGGCTTGATCAAAACCACAACACCCAATACGTTGGTTAAAGCTGAAGCTAACTCTACCATTCAGAAATCGGGATATAGGAAAGGTAGAGATATGAATGGAAATATCCTGGTACACAGAGATGCATATTAATGCTGGGGCTAGCTCTGTAATACAGAGATCAAGCTACAAAAGGGAATTTCCCAATGGATACGATTCCATTCCCGAAATACTCAAACAGGGTGTACATACGACTTCCTTCCAACAGCAACTAATCAGTGATCGAATCTTGTATGAGCTGTATGTGCAACAATTAGGCAGAGTATGAAATAACCAAAGAAAAAATGCAGCGATTACGGTGAAGGCCACATGCCCTACTGAGCGCTACCTCGGTACTATCGAATTCAAAGGAAATGAATAAGAAAAAAAAAACAGCGATTACAGTGAAGGCCACATGCCATACTGAGCGCTACCTTGGTACACTTTATCCAGAGATCGGTTGACCACTATTAAACGGCAGAGACACTCTCATTCTTAAATATACAAAGATGAAGTTTACGACAGAGTCGAGTTTGGATCTGTAAACAGAATATCTATTATAATCTTGTTCGAAAAATCGGCTAGCTACTGCGATCTGGAAGAGCTACGGCTCGGATCTATTGAAGTAATCAATGCACTTTAGCTTGGAATGGATAACTACTGCGATATGGAAGAGATACGCTACCCTCCAATTCAAAATAATAAATATACCACAAGTTTACAATACGGTCCGACTCAGATCTATTGAAAATATTTAACATATGCGATTCCAATCAGAGAAAACTATGCTGCAGTTTACTCTCAATTCAAACGTATCATATACAGTATTTATTCCAATATCCAAAGAAGTACATATATCACTTACACAGTATTAATATTGCAAGATAACTGCAAACCTTATCACCAGTTCGTATCTCAGTTACTGTCGTTGCAACATCTATTTCTCCATTCCAGGGATTGCTTATTGCGTGCAGGCTTCCGTCATTCAATTCAAAAGAATCCCCCTTCCCTTCTCCATGCCAGGATCCCTATCATCCAATATTTTTGCTTCCGTGCAAGACCTCCATTACACTCCACGTCCCCCCATTCAAGTCAGTGTTATCTAAATTCCATCCATCTCTTTCTGGGCCGCCCAGCACAAAAAGCCCCTCCCTCTTTCTTGTACTTCGCCCAAAACAAAAGGATCCCCTCACCATCGCCGGGATCCCCTCATCATAACTACCAGGATCGCTTTTCTCCCCATCTTCCCCTGCTCGTCATCCTACCATCCTCCTTGGAAATGCCGCCCTTCAACAAGAGGCCATTGGATTCTTCCTTCCAATTGTCAAATGGCGTTTTAATCTCTGACAGGTGGCATCTCCCATCCAGCTTTGGAGTTAAATAAAAGGACGTGGGAAGGTGGAGCGGTTAAGCTCTTAACAACGAGTTTGAGTAGCATTTAACCTCCATTCTATTCTCGATTTGGACTTGGTTTCTCATTAACCAAATTAAATCTCCCTTCCAGCTTGACGGTGGTGGTAGATCGTGGTGATTTGGTGCTCTACTTAAAGAGACAGACTTCCTCAAGATTCTCCATAAAATTCTCAAATCGAAAATAAACAATGTGTACGCCGAGATGGTTGTCGCGAAATACTAAATTCTTGTTTTTAACAAAAGGTATCAAGAATATAGATATAATTCATAACTTGTAGTTATGAATTTTGTCAAATATATTCATAACCTATATAATAGTTTTTTAATGGTTCTCGCCACTAGTTATTAATCTTTTTGCAAAAATATCTAAATATAATGCCCATAATTATGTGTATATATATTAACATAATAATATCCTCTACAAGTATATCCTTTATTATTGTTATAATCACCCTATTATAACAATCTTACCAACCAGTATACTTATCATGGATTTATACTATGTCCTCCCATAAAATAAAATAAAAAGTAAGCTAAGCCCTCTAAACTCAATAACCACAGCTTTATTGGCTAACTTATTTAATAGGCTACCCTTCCTTTAACTCTAAGAGTTTTCTCCAATCATCCTCTCGTAGAGGTATGATTAGTATACTCCATGAGGATAATAGTTGACCTTTTGATACTAAAAGGAACTAGGAACTAGAAAGTATAGTGGTGTGACTAAATATTCACTATCATCGATCGTCTACTTAGGATGATAACACGAATAGCTTAAGGTTATTAAGTAGATGTTTGAGGTCCTAAGATGACACCTGTCACCTACTCATGCTTAGGTTACCACACCTTTTTCGCTAGTGACTTCACTTGTACGTCGCTTAGTTGCGTCCGTCGCAAATTTAGAACTTAAGAATAAATTACAATAATCATTTTCAAGGTCCACGGGTGGGGCCTTGGGCTTGAGCTCCTCACCTATGCCTTTTATACAATTAAATTTACTATAAAAAAAATATTAATAACGATCAAAATAGGTCATAAAGGAGGGATATCACAATATGGATTATCATTGATGTATAATTCTGATTTATCATCTACCAATCGATTAGATTCATTTAAAATAGAACTAATGTGATGAAAACATTCAAGTATTATAGGACGATCTATTAAAGGGAACCTACAATAAATCTTACAATTTCTAATTGCGAAATCTTCTAATGATTCATCTTTTCTAATGGTGAGTTTCTTCCACTCATCACACAATCTAACAAAATGGTAATGTCCAAAAGAAATTATAAACAAATCTACAAATTGTTCAAAAGAATGGATAGAGGCAAAAGATAAGGTAAGAAACCATTCTTTGACTCGTCATTCGAATGTGAAGGCCAACAATCTGCACAAAACATCTCGATCCAAAATCTTGTTAACAAGACAATTATGGGAAAACTGAAGAACATGTTCTTGTGCTAATATTTCTCCCTCACCATCGAATTTCACTTCTATCAAATGCTTCAACAAATCTGTTTGAACATGAAAACTAATCTGTCTAGAAAAACAACTAAATACAGATTCTCGGGCCGGAGCCATCATAAAATAATCTGATTAACATAGCTCAGATGACCTTACATGTCAGATGGCCCTCCATCTAGCGCCATTTGTTAAGGCCTCGGGGGTGCAAGGTATTTGCAAGGTGTCGGAATGGGTTCCAAGGCTCCCAATAGAGGGTGAAAACCCAGACTAAAAGGCTTCGAAAGACCCTACGCAAGGACAGTTCTATCCCCAACCTGTTTGGTATGGAAATCTCCCACGGATATTTGGCCTCCGCTGGCACTCAATGAGTTGGTGTTTCAATCAATAGATCAATTCTCCACTTAAGGAAAACAAAAGTATGGAACTTAGTAAATTCTAACTTAACCTATTTAAGACAAAAGGATCTACTCTAGGTTAGATCTAATCTAAGGAAAAGCTTGTTGTTGCGCAGATTAATCTTGATGTGAGAGGGATAAGCATGTTTGTCAACTTCAACAGAAATGTAAAAGATGCATTTACTTATTCACTTAGATCATAATCAGTTAATGAAAATTAAATCACAACAATATAAGCATGTAACATGTTCAAGATTAACCTGTAATCACTTTGTTAATTAAAAAATTAACAATGATTAAATCGAATGTTGATCATTTGCAGAAATCGATAAAGAAAACATCTCAATTGACAAAAATTAAATAAAACATTTTCATACATAGATCAACCATAAAGAGACATCAGTATAACAAATCCTTCAATAAATTAATGCTTGCAAACAATAACACACTGTAGATGACAATTTGAAGTAAGAAATCAGGCACTATCAAAGAAATTTGGACAATAAACAAGAGATGATTCAAAGGGATTACTTTACTGTATTAATGAATTTTGTCAACAAAATTACAAACCTCTACTAAGACAGAGTATCTCCAGTCGTCTCCTCCTGATTTCTAACCCAAAAATTATCAACCCCTAACATCAAGAGGCATTCCTCTTTAAATAAGAAATACAACAGAGTGCGAATGAAAATTCCCAAAATAGGGATTACAAAGTTCGGATCAGGCTATGGATCCAGAAAATCCTGCAACAATAATCTGCACTATTTTAGCTCAAATGATTCCCTCCAATCCTATGACAATGTTTGAAATAAGGGTCATCTTCTAATTTCCAGAAAATCCAGTAACACAATTATGGAATTTAACAATGGCCCACTAGATTTCAATAATAGGAAAGAGTCGGTCCAGCAAATATTCCTATTGAATTGCCACAGAATCTTTTGGCTGATCCATAACGTTTTCGAAAACAAAAAAATCAGACAATGGGTCTTGCTTCATGGGAGCTGGTGGAGTATCAAGTTCCTTATTGATTATCAAATCGTGGATAATGGAGTCATCTTGATCACGCTATTGTTCATTGATTTTCTCTTCATTCTTCTGAGGGAGTGGTATGCAAATGGTCAGAGTTTCAGAATCTTCCTCTTTGCTATCACTGCTGGTATCAGGAACACCAGTGTCAAAGGGTGGCGACATAGGTTCTTGAAATAGAAAAGGTTGAAGTTCTTCTTGCTTAAAACATCCATCAAAGGATTCACAACCTGTTTGCATATTGATCACACCAGATCATCAAAAAGAAAGCTTTTCAAAACAAAACATAAAAATTTTCTAACGAATACAGGCGACGAACCAAGTGCTTCATACCTGCAACCATATTTAAGAAGAGTTAAAGAAAATCATAATGATTGAATATGATGAACTGCTATGATTAAAATTATGCGAATTTAGAACTGCAATTATTTGAACTATAATGAAACGACATCGCAGCATGTTAATCCAAAATGGATCATAACAAAGTACAATTTTAAGAGAATCACACATGATTTGAAGTAACATCTGAAAATTGTCATTACAGGCCAATCTAATCAAGCAATCATATGTTCAAAGGTGATCATGAGGTGAGAATCATAGTTAGAAACCTGGTCGTAAGAACAACGTAAACAAGGCATTAAAACGTAAGTTTGAATGATGGAATTTCATCCACTGGATCAAATGAATCGATGGCGAATATTGACCAATGCAGGGCATGGGATCAGGTCTTGGAAGTTTATTCAACAAGTTATTCATGATTCCCGAAAGCCGCAACCCGAAAGTTGCGTGTTTTTGGGCTGCAAACTGAACCTAAACGCATAAATGGGCTTCCAAAAGCCGCAACCTGAAACTTGTGGTTGGAGGGTTTCGCAAACAGAAACAATATGAAAGAAAATGAAAAAGCTCTTCCCGCATCCCGGAATCTGACATTTCGGGTTTTGGGTTTCAGGGACACAAAACGTAGCTAAAAGGTAAAACGACACTTCCAAACTCCGAAAGCCACGGTTGCGGGTTTTAGGTATCGGTTTTTCGGGATGAAAATTTCCCAAAAATTATTAGGGAAGGGTTTCCGCAACCTGCACCTTTCGGGATGCCCAAAAACCAAACGACTCAAAGAAAATTCCCACAACAACCCGCACCTTTTTGGTTGCAGGTTTTGGGTGGTCGGAATGTCAGGTTTCGGGTTGGCAGAGGTAAAGGACAAAATGCTTAAAAATTAAAGCTTCTAGCAAACCAAAAACACTTAGAAAATTCCGAGAGAACAAGAATGACCAACAAGCCAACCAAAGTTACAAGCATAAGATCATAGAAACCAAGTTCAAAACCTCATGTTCACAAGAAAACTTACCCAAATGCCTTTGTGTTTATTTTAAAATTGGGGCTCCTGTGTTAGTTGAAGCATGGGATCTGTTGTGGCCACAACAAATGGCGACTGGCTGGGAAGAACCAGTTATCTCTGCAAACAAACTTCAGTTAGAGAAAGTATATCAGTCAACTGCCCTTTTCAACCTGAAATTTTAGAAAATAATTATAAAGGAGACATCAATAAGCAAAAAACATAAGATTAATATTTTCCCAACCATGATCATATTAAAAATAATGCAAACTTGATGAGGAGAGTTAGGAAACAGCAGGAATCCTTTATAATTATGCAATCATTGAATGCCAGCTTGTGTTGAACCTGGAACTAGCTTAAAACTGCTCATGGATATCCAATTTACATATCACCTTGGTTTATTAATTGGTTTTATATACAGGAATTCTTTTGGGTATATACACACCCTTTTTTTTCTTTTTTTTTTATTCAAACGGCTGCACATAATACCTTGTTGATACAAGACCACTGCCCTGACTTGGTAATCAGATATCGGCAGTGCCATTCACAGACCTAATCCAGAAACTGATCAAGTTGGCTCGATAAGGAGACCCCTTTTCCTTTATCTATGACACTGAAGGAAATTATCGTAGCTTGGTGAGCACATGATGATAGCTTCAGTCCGAATTAAACCCGTGATCAGGGCAGGGATGGCTTGTGATAACACTGCCCTGTCCTTATACACAACAAGTATCTTATAAAATAAAAATAAAAATTTTATTCAAATAATAGACTACAAGGCACTGCCAAGGCTTGGTAACCTCATAATAGTAGCGTTACTCACCAGTGTTTTGCAGATCATGAATGGACTGACTTGTCATAGGATCTTCCACCTTTCATCAAAAACTGAAAGTCATCTTCCAAGTGTGGTGGCTTGATATGAAGATGTCATTCCACTAAACACCTATGAACCTAAAGGGATGGCTTAAGATAAGACCCCCCTCCTTGTAATCTATTAATTGTTTAAGAAAATTATTATCAAGGTGATTGTAAAAGGATCCAGAGTAGATAAAGCTTATCAGGTTGTTATGATATGCTGTGATAATGAGACATAAGAAAAGAAAATTTCAACCATTCCCCATATCTCAACTAAACAGATAAAACATGTAAAAGATATTGACCAAGGCAGGAAGGTATCAATCAAGGTTCTACATCTATTGGTTGTGCGCTCTTTACAAAACAAATTATGATATCAGCCGAAAGAAAACTAAGACTAAAATACTATTATGCAACTTTAGCTAAAATCATTTTTCAGCGAAACTGGCCTTAAACCATTACCAAATGTGTGGAGTCTATTATCAATAAAATGAAATAAAACTAATCAAAACCAAGGAAATAGTAAACACCCACCAAGCCTGATTAACCAAATTTGAAAATGAAATGGAATCCTTTCCCTTGAGACTCGGAGAATGATTAATTCAAAGCATTTCATGACATAATTATTATAATTTAAAGGATAGAATTCAGACATGAATGCCTCAAATCAACAAAATAATAAGTGAGAGCATGCATATAAAGTGAGAAATGACAAAAATACTTCCCGGAATGCGTCTGAAGAAGTTTCATTTCCAGCTCAGACTTGGCTTGTCATCGCAAATGTTTTATTGAAGAAAACCAAAACAGTAATCTAATTATTAAAGAAATTATCAAAATTAATCTATTCTACACCTACTCCTACACTACTCTAAAGAATACAAAAAAAAACTAAGTATAATCAAATTTCCAATACAACCATGAAAGCATATGCAATCCTACAAAAAGGAAGAAGTGAATAATGAGAAAGCATGACATGAATGCCTGAAAATAAGAAATGAAAGAAAATGCATTAAAGCAAATGAAATGAAATTTATGTACAAATAAAGAGAATGGAGCCTTACCATCTCTATATACAAATAAGGAAAACAAAGTGTTACCATAATGATGAAATCTTGCTGAGAAAGATTTCTCAAGCCAATCAACAACCCAATCATGGTATGTACAATGAAAATCAAAATGATGACATAAAGAGTATGAGAGATCTATGCAATGAAATGGATTGTTTGAAAGAGAATCAACATCAATATTATAAGAATCCAAAATTTCTTCTTGGACAATTTTCTCCTCGGGAATATTTTCTTGAATAAGATCAACAAAATCAGATCCAATTTGTTCTAAATTATCATTATAAAAATCATCATAAATTGGCTGCTAAATTGGAAATTTTCATAGAGATCTAATTGCCTTTGAGTATTTACTTGAGAAGAACTAAACATATGAGAAGTTGTAAATGTAGGAATAGTATCATTAACTTTCTCATAAGAATCTTCTCCATCATGTAATTGATTGTAAGAAGAAAATGTCAATTTTTGAATGATGAATCATAAAAAGAGAAATTCTGGAAATTATTATTAAAAATAGCATTCATTTCCAGCAAAGAAGAACGACAAGAAAACATAGATTTGTGATAAAGATAAGAATCTTCTTGATCTTCTTCATGTAGTCCATAATTAACTTGTACCTATTTAATATCTAACAATGAAGAATTAGAGTCAAAAACATATGATTGAATATCATTGTTATCGAACAGATCAGGATATAAAGACAAATATGAAGAGGAAATAAGTGCATGAAATTCATCTCTTTGTAGAATATCGTTAGATTGAGGTTCCTTGAGAGGTTTTTTCTCTCCAAAAGAGATATGTATGAAAGGTTTCAAATCAGGATTTGTTTATTCTTCTAATGTAGGGTCATTACATCGTGAAATATGTTCTCCTATAGAATCACTTAGGTCCGAAAATGGTAACTGGAAAAACATATCACAGATTTCAGAATAATTAGTCATTTCAAGATCTATCAAAGGATTAACAGAATGATCAATATCAAAATATTGAATCTCTTTAATTATGCTAGAAGAAGGTTGTTCGATGTTATGATCAGAACTATTCTCTTGTACTTTAGAAGAATATTCTATAGAAAAATGTTCTCCTTCATGATTAGTTAGACATTGAATTTCATGTGAAGTAGACATGGGCATATCAACATCTAATTCGTCCGAATCGTCATATTGATTATGATCCATATCTAAGAAAGAGAAGGAATTCATTTCCAGAATTTCTAAATCCTCAGATTCTTCATACAAATCTAAACCATGATATGGATGATCATTGATGTATAATTCTAATTTATCATCTACCGATCTATCAGATTCATTTAAAACAGAACTAATGTGTTGAAACCATTAAAGTATTATAGGACGATCTATTAAAGGGAATCTACAATAAAGATTACAATTTCTAATTGCAAAATATTCTAATGATTCATCTTTTCTAATTGTGATTTGCTTCCACTCATCACACTATCTAACAAAATAGTAATGTCCAAAAGAAAGTATAAACAGATCTACAAATTGTTCAAAAAAATGGATAGAGGAAAAAGATAAGGTAAGAAACCATTCTTTGACTCGTCATTCGAATGTGAAGGCCAACAATCTGCACAAAACATCTTGATCCAAAATCTTGTTAAGAAGACAATTATGGGAAAACTGAAGAACATGTTCTTGTGCTAATATTTCTCCCTCACCATCGAATTTCACTTCTATCAAATGCTTCATCAAATCTGTTTGAACATGAAAACTAATCTGTCTAGAAAAACAACTAAATACAGATTCTCGGGCCGGAGCCATCATAAAATAATTTGATTAACATAGCTCGGATGACCTTACATGTCGGATGGCCCTCCCTCTAGCACCATTTGTTGAGGCCTCGGGGGTGCAGGGTATTTGCAAGGTGCCGGAATGGGTTCCAAAGCTCCCAATAGAGGGTGAAAACCTAGACTGAAAGGCTTTAAAAGACCCTACACAAGGGCAATTCTATCCCCAGCCTGTTTGGTATGGAAATCTCCCACGGATATTCGGCCTCCACTAATGAATTGGTGTTTCGATCAATAGATCAGTTATCAACTTAAGGAAAACAAAATTATGGAACTTAGTACGTTCTAACTTAACCTATTTAAGACAAAAGGATCTACTCTAGGTTAGATGTAAGCTAAGGAAAAGCTTGTTGTTGCGCAAATTAATCTTGATGTGAGAGGGATAAGTATGTTTGTTAACTTCAAGAGAAATTTAAAAGATGCATTTACTTATTCACTTAGATCATAATCAGTTAATTAAAATTAAATGACAACAATATAAGCATGTAACCTGTTCAAGATTAACCTGTAATCACTCTGTTAATTAAAAAATTAACAATGATTAAATCGAATGTTGATCATTTGCAAAAATCGATAAAGAAAACATCTCAATTGATAGAAATTCAATAAAACATTTTCATACATAGATCAGCCATAAAGAGAAATCGGTATAACAGATCCTTATGTCAATTAATGCTTGCAAAAGATCACACATTGTAGATGACAATTTGAAGTACGAAATCAGGCACTGTCAAAGAAATTTTATCCATAAACAAGAGATGACTCAAAGGGATTACTTTACTGTATTAATGAAGTCTATAAACAAAATTACAAAGCTCTGCTAAGACAGAGTATCTCCAGTCATCTCCTGCTGATTCTAACCCAAAAATTATCAACCCCTAACATCAAGAGGCATTCCTCTTTAAATAAGAATTACAACAGAGTGCGAATGAAAATTCCCAAAATAGGGATTAGAAAGTTCGGATCAGGCTATGGATCCAGAAAATCCTGCCACAATAATCTGCACTATTTTAGCTCAAATGATTCCCTCCAATCCTATGACAAATTTTGAAATAAGGGTCATCTTCTAATTTCCAAAAAATCACATAGCAAAATTGTGGAATTTAACAACGGCCCACTAGCTATCGATAATAGGAAAGAGTCGATCCAGCAAATATTCATGTTGAATCGCCAGGAATCTCCCGGCTGATCCATAACGTTTTCGAAAATAGAAAAATCAGACAACGGTTCTTGCTTCGCGGGAGCTAGTGGACTATCAAGTTCCTTATTGATTATAAAATCATGGATAATGGAGTCATCTCGATCACACTGTTGTTCATTGATTTTCTCTTTGTTCTTCTGAGGGAATGGTATGCAAACTAGTAGAGTTTCGGAATCTTCCTCTTCGCTATCACTCCTGGTATCGGGAACACCCGCGTCAAAGGTTGGCGACATAGGTTCTTCAAATAGAAAAGGCTGAAGTTCTTCTTGCATAAAACATCCATCAAAGGATTCACAACCTGTTTTCATATTGCCCATACATAGCCACCTGACCCACAACCGTTCCACTCAACTGTCAATTGCGAAGCGGTAACCATAGCTTCCTCTACTAGGTTTTCTCTAAGGTGACTGCAAGTGGGAAGTGCTTGTGGTACCTAAGATAGACACATAGTGTATGCCTTATCTCCCTTTGAGGGTGACCATATTCTTGAGCGTACTTATACATTGGTGATTATTGTGTGACGGTTACCATAATTATCTCTCACACTTTCATTGGTAGGACTTGGCCCCTCACCATCCCAGCGTACCCTTCAAAATGCCTTTGTTTGGATTTTCATTAATTGAACCCATGACTTAACCACCCTAGTTTGATTTTGGGAGAGTGTGTTTTCTTATATGTATATTAGAGAGTCTTTAATGCTTACAAATACAATTTGAATGAGAGAAATCTTGTAACTATTCTGGTGGTTGCCTCATAATGAGATTTGGCCACTGATTCCATTAAATTTGTTGATTATACTCTCCATGATCAAGAACCTGCACACCACAAAATTTAGCTCTCTCAAACACACTTGGTGATAAGTGAAGCAAATGTGAAAGAATAAATCCAAAATTTGCTAGGTTAGAAAGCAATTTCAACAATACAAATGCAATCTATGATTGATATATCAATTATTTAATGGTTTCTTTGGGGGGGAGGTAGATGAGAGATTTCCTATTATTAATAAGAAACAACAAAATACACTTTACCTTATGTTCTAGTGCCAACACCTTTTGTAATTATCGTTCATTGATCCCCTTTGATATTGATCCACTAATTATGATCCTTCTTGACTTTAAACTTCTCTCTAAATAGTATTGAGAGGCCAAAAATGTAGTTTGATCCTCAACATCCAAAAGAAATATGGGATCGAAAACAAGGGTTTCTAGGGGAAAGGGTATCATAAAAACTTAGGGAAATTACAAGGCTATTTCTCCAATATTAGTGTAATATCGTCATGTGGTCCCCTCTATTTTCCATAAATATTCCTTTTATACTTTGTGGAATGGTTCAGACAATTAGAGGGTAGTTTAAAGGAGTTACAAGTGATAAACTACCAAGGGAACTGCTTAGGGGTACAAAATTCATCTTTTTAGTATTTTTAACATTTTTGGAGGTACACATGCCTTTGCTAAAGGAAAGGATTGTATATGCACCTTGTTAAATGGAAAGGTGCTTGTACCTTGAAAAATTGGCTTTTCTAAGTGTTTATGTTGGAAAAAGGGTTGCAGGTGACCCTGATGAAGGCCATTTAGACATTAAAGACAATGAGGTTTCAATAATGCTATAACGGGGGTTTAGGGTAGGACCCTAATGACAAGCCATGCATGCTACAAAATAATTCATCAATACTTCACATTATGTCTCGTTACATTGCTTTTACTGCATTATATAATGTATATCAAACCTCCTAGGTACTTTCTAGAAAAGAACTTTCTAGTAGGTAGAACCTTCTATCAAATCTTCTTACAAATATTGATGTTCACACTACATCTACTTCAAGGGCCTTATTTAATCGTATGACCTCAATACATAGCATTATCCCATTGGGTACCTCCCTAGTACCCCATATTATCCTCCCTAGGTAAATTAGAAAAAATTCAGTTGGTTCTATACTTTTGAATATTTCTACAAGTTTTATTTACAATGGGTACTTGAATTTTCCAAACCATGAGGCAATTTGGGAATTTGGTATTATATGCATGTAAGAAACAAGGAAGGTAATGAATTTTGGGGTAGTTCTAAGAGTTGAGACTCTTTGTTCTTTCCACAAAATCAAGTAAGTCTATATTAATCATATGGATGGTCCTTTAATTTAAATTTTGTTGGAAAGGATGCATTGCTTTGGCATTAGCTAAAGTTTCAATAGTTAAAATAGTTGCTTGGTTCCACACCTTGCTCCTAGAAAGTAGCATTTTATTCATAACAACGCCTTTACATTTGTATTAAATTTACATCTTATAACAATGTAAACCTTAAATTGATGGTGTACAATGATGTAAACCTTAAATTGTTCAACTCTTTGCAATATCTAAGTGATTTATTTGTGTATTATTAAGTATTTTATGAGTTGATATGATATTTTCTTTTTCTTTTTCTTTTTTTAAATTATTAAATGGTTTTTTAATAGAAATTTATGAATCTCACATTATTAGGTTTTGCACAACACGGATGGGTCTTTAAACTTTGGCCATGTTCATTTGAGAAAATCAAGGGACCTTGTCTCTAACTTAACATTCAAGGGATTTGGTCATGTTGAGGCCTCAACAAACCTCCCAAGTCTGTTGACTTGAGGCCCCCCATTCTAAATTTTTAAAATCAACTCGTTTTAGCTTGCCCTGTTTTCTTGACCTTATGATTTTGGGTTTTCTTAATGATCGCATCATGTTTACTACATGGAGTCTTACTGGAATAATACTTGGTCAATATGTTTCTTACTGCAATTATAAATTCTATGGCAATCATATTATCAAGTTAATTTACATCCCAAATTTTCTATTCCCACATGTGTCGTACTACATGTATTGCAAATTCCACTCGTGCATCTCTTGTAGTTGAATGACTCTAACCCATGTAAAAGTGTTATACAACTTCAGCTAGTCTCATTCAAGCATTTTTTAGGAGTCTTTTTCTTTTAAATTCATTATGAAATCTAGTAATCAACTAAACAAAGTACTAGTTGTTTGTGTAACAAAAATAATAGAATGTAACCAAACCATGCAACTCGAATAGAATGGTAAATTAAAATTTTATCTCTTAGGTTTCAATTAACTTGTACAAATACATAAGAAAATAAACATAATTTGATCATTAAATAGTGAACAAGAATCAAACTTACCCATTGGAAGACTGACCCGAACCCGTAGTGTTCTTCTGACAACAACCAGCTTAGTAAGGAACCTCAGGAATGCAACCACGTTTGGGGGGACTACTCTCCTCCAAACCTTATTCCCGAGAAATAGGTAAGGCCCTCGATCCCCCATCAATTAATTCTATTCCATACTAAAAAAAAACTCTAACAGCCTACTCCTTATCCCCCTCTTCTCTTAGCTCAAACAACAAGCTATTACACCTTCCTCCCCTAGATAGACCAGTCATAACACACATAAAACCAACAAGCGCCCCCCCCCCCCCCCCCCCCCCCCCCGACTTTATACAATTAATATTAATTGTATAAACTAATTTGTTGATTTTTGCATGGGTGACAAGTGGTCACCATGCATTTAATCTTAATTAACCTTAATGCAATCTCTCTCCCTTTTTTTCCAATTATTTATTTAATTAATAATTTTAAATTGAACTTGTTAAGGCATAAGTTAATATGCTTATTTTAATCTAATTATATTTAGTCAAATTGGGGTGTTACATATTCTCCCCCTTCAGGAAACTTTGTTATGAAGTTATAATCCCCATACAACAATACAAGACTTACTTTATTATTAGTTTAATATATTACCAATACTATTGTGAAGATGGAAAATTTGTGTGTGTGACCATCACGCAAAAATATTTTACTTGCATTAATACAATCATAACACCCTAATTACAACATGCTCTTGATTAAGTTCCTATGATTTAATATGCAACCATTCATACAATTATGCATCAATATCATTACACATTCACATATCAATCGAGTCATAGAAGCAATAAAAATAATGTAAAATATAATAAAACCAAATAAACTAACATAGAAGTACAATTACTTCACAATATCCCTCATTCTTTACTCACCCTCTCCCTTAGAATCATACCATCCGAGCAACCTACATAACCCTCCACACCAATGCTTCAAATGGTCCTGCTCACCATGACATGGCCCCTCTATTGTGTAACATATCCCAGAAACATACACTAGGCATCGAAAGTCTTCATGCTTAGTTTCCATGCTATGTGCACTAATCCTCTCTCCAACTTCTAGCATTGCAACCTCATTGTCATTAGCCGGAATTTGGGTCTCATTTGGTCACCTAGCATGATTTGGTTACCCAAGTTGTATCTAGTTACTTGTACACTACCCCTAGTGTACCCCAAACATATGAAAGGTTGAATCTAACTTCCTCCCTATCCTCCCTATGTCAACCAACACTAGGAATCAGAATTCCTTACACATATATCTCCCCTACGGTGAAGATACCTCAAGTCATGGAATTTCGGTGAAAATACCATTGGCATAGAATTAACTGTTGGGTTCCCCCCAACCCATAAAAAGTGTTTATTATAGTCATTTGTTTGTGGTTATATCACCCCACAAAATCATATTGAATGATAGTCTTCTCACTTCCTTTGAGTGGATTGCCTGAAACATACTTCCACTCACCATCAAAAATAGTAACTAGTAATCATCTTCTCAAATCAACAATATGACATAAAATTCCTTCAGGATCATAACAAATTCCACCGAATATTATATATTGTGTCATATCCTCATAAAATAGCAACTCTTGATGCAATAATTAAGCATTCTATTGATATGCCATTTAATCCCATCATAATTTTCATAATTATTATTTTCTTAAATTTTCATAATTAAATATTATCATAAATTATCATTATTACAGAACAAAATTCCATTATGAATATCAACAAAACATGATATCATAACCATATGAGCATTAAACATCTCAAAACTGCGTGTCACATATCATGATGAAGCAGATAAAAGCAGATAAGTATCAACTCTAACTATCTACATGAAATAAATATAATGGTGCAGCAATATGGTACCACACTAAATTAACCACGGAACACATGCAATCACATTAATATCTTATCATAATGTCATAGGAAATCACTTGTTACAAACACATGCCCTAATCATACCATGAAATAACCTAACAAGATTACATGCCCACCATTCATGAATGACACCAATGAAATTTATTTTAACTTAATTCGATTTCCTATGTTGACCAAGATATGACATAGAAGTTATCTACTACCTAATGTTAAAGTATATTAATTTTCGTAAGATCAACTATTTCCAATATTACTCTTATGTCTAAGTGAACAATGTCTTCAATGTTTTATTTCCGACTAGTTAACACCATTTAATACCTTGGTATCAATAGCAAGTTTGTCTGATTATTTTTAATGTTTTAATTCAAAGTGGAAACCCCCAACCATGATTCCCCCTCAGTAATTTAGAAGGGCAAGTTTTAGTATGTTATATAGAATCAATGTTCATTTATATATCCAATGCAATGCCGTGCATAGACATAAGGTAATTCGGAGATAATTTAATTATTCTTATTTATTCATGTAAATTTACTTTTTTTTCCAGCAGAAAAAAATCGTACTATTGTTATTCAGCAGAATCAAATAGTACAATGATAGTCTGATTATCTGATACCATGATATTCATGTAAATTTACTTATCATTTGGAAGGGTAATTTTGTTCCCTAAATATATTCATTTAATTGCGCTTGAGTTTGAATTGAGACTAATGATATTCATTTAATTGCACTTGAGTTTGAATTGAGACTAATGATAAAAATAATTGTTTATGTTTTTCAACATAATAAAACTTATCAATAAATGGCAAACTTTTCCTTCATTTAAATGCATTTAAACACATCGTTGATTGAATAATCCTTAAAGGACATGGGTATCAATCTAAATTATCCTCTTATGTTTCCTTCTTCTGACTTAAATGAGCACGATATTTGTTGTTATCCCAATTGACTGCAAAATGTGGACTTTGTCCACATAATTAGTGTGAGCTAAAGGTAATCTAATATGATCAATCCTCATTTAATAGATAAACTAGGAACGGCATATAAAAAAATTATGTATGTAAATTTGAGGGATGTTACACTTTTAGTCCCTAAGGCACTAATGTTATTGGTTGGAATATATCAAGGACCCCAATACCAATACCTAGTATGGAAATCTCATAATTGCATCTTTATTACACTTGTCATCGAGAGATTCTCTTTACATGACTTGTGTTGTGGTGTGGGATCCTATGGATGTTCCATGAGTCCTAAAAGAATCTTTTAGTCCCCAAGACATTATTTTTTAGTCTAAAAAATCATCTCTTGTGTGAAAAACTCAAAATGGTTCCCATATGATCATGCTTAAGGTTCTTAGACCATCGTTGGTGTGAAAAACCTCCTATGACACCCATATCGATCTTGGAGACCAAAGATCATGTTTCGAGGGTATATGTGGAGGTCTAATACCTTCTTCATGGTTCTTGAGCCATGGAAGTTTAATTTAGTTCCTAAGTCCCTTTCTAAACTCCTTCAACCATGATCAAGACCCCAAGATCCACCCTAGTGCACAAAACCTCCTATGGCACCCATATCCTATTTAGACGCTAAATATCCTATTGACTTTTAATTTCTCCGTGGCCACATGGGGTGCATACCTTAGTAACTCCATAAAACGTATTTCGTACTCTTGTATTGTCCGTAGTCCTTGTTTTAGTGCATGGAAATCATTCAGCTGTCGCTCAATGAATTCGTCTGATAGGTAATGCTGACGGAAATGTTCATCGAACAATTCCCACGATATCTCCTCAAGCTCTAGACCTAGCTGAGGTCGCAAGGTCTTCCACCAAACAAGGGCTTCCCCCTTCAGTTGTAGTATTGCCATCCGTACCTTCATGTTAGACATGTAGTCTCTCAAAGAAAAACACATGGCCATGCTTTCTAGCCATGCCTCAGCGGCAGTCCCCTCAGTGGAACCCCAAAATTCAGGAAACTTCACCTTTTCTAACTCTCGGTGTATGTTGACCGGAGGTGGCGCCTGTGGTACAGCAGTGACTTGAGAACCAACGCTCTCGCGGTCAAGTCGTGTCATCAATGCTTCAGTCATTCTGTGGTAGTTCCTCATCATTGTCATGACCTCGTCTGCAGGTAGGTTAATGGTTTCCTCCACTCTCGGAGGGTTATCCACAGGGGTTGTTGGGGTTGACGGGCGTGCAGCTCGTCCTCGTCCCCTTCCGACTCTACCCTGGCGAGTTCTTCGATCCATGACGAAGTCTGTTCAGATGTAAAAATAAAATTTATTAGTCAACTAAACATCATAAACTGTTTCGCGCGGAATTGTCTAGGTCCGAACTAAGTTCGACCTTGCTCTGATACCAAATGTAGCGTCTGTCGAGATGAGCAAGTGAGTTTTTTTTTTTTTTTAAAGGAATCATCGAACTTGGTCCTTAAGTAGGTATATGTAAATATCTTCATGCTCACTAAAATTTCATCTCAAATTATATACCTACTTCTTCACACATGAACAAATTCTTACATTTAAAACCCACATACTTATCATAGTATGATTTGAATAACATTACCATAATAATGATTGACATTATTTTGTAACAAATTATAATACGTGGTTATAGGATCTGATCTATTTCATCATACTATGCTAAAACATTTGGGATGCATTTCCATGCGGTCTAACTTCCAGATATTACCTTTAACAAAATACATTATGACCTCTTTATCATATAAACAATTTTCCACATAATATAACAATTGATATACTTGAAATAACACAATTACTATAACACAATTTATGAAGCATGATTTCACAAGTCACCCTTCATCTATCACAACATTTACATTTTCATCGTAATGCATTATTACATAAACAAAAAGTCTTTATTTTGTAACCACTACTATGCATGAAATAATGCTTTATTATACACTCCAATTTTAATAATAATATAAGCATTCAAATAAATAATGTAAGCCATTATTATACAATTGACTTTCTCATAAAGCAACACTAGAATAAATATTTTATAATTATAATACGTTATATTTAAACACAATATAAATATAATGCAACTATATTCTACAAATGCATATCGAATTCACTGTCAAATGAAATTGCCGTTGATTGAAATACTGGGGAAATTTAAAACACAACCCTCAGATTTAATTCACTGTTGAAAGGAAATCGCTGTTGACGGAAATATTGGGGAAAAATTAAACACCACATCAGATTCTGAAATCGACTATGAATCAGATCTGAGGACACGACTTCATAATAATCTACAATGTCGAAATTGATTTCAAATCTTTGAATCAAACTCTGTTATCGGGATACAGAGTGGCTTTCTCGATTTCTCATAAAGAAGAATTAAGATCGGATCATACAGTGATATCAGGGTAATGCAAACTCAATTTCTCATCAAGAATAATTAGAATTGAATTACACAGTAATGACAGAGTAATGCAACTCGATTTCTCATAAAGGAAAATTAAGATCGGATCATACAGTGATATCAAGGTAATGCAAACTCGATTTCTTCTCATAAAGAATAATTAGAATCGAATTACACAGTAATGACAGAGTAATGCAACTCGATTTCTCATAAAGGAAAATTAAGATCGGATCATACAGTGATATCAGGGTAATGCAAACTCGATTTCTCATAAAGAATAATTAGAATCGAATTACACAGTAATGACAGAGTAATGCAACTCGATTTCTCATAAAGGAAAATTAAGATCGGATCATACAGTGATATCAGGGTAATGCAAACTCGATTTCTCATAAAGAATAATTAGAATTGAATTACACAGTAATGACATAGTAATGCAACTCGATTTCTCATAAAGGAAAATTAAGATCGGATCATACAGTGATATCAGGGTAATGCAAACTCGATTTCTCATAAAGAATAATTAGAATCGAATTACACAGTAATGACAGAGTAATGCAACTCGATTTCTCATAAAGGAAAATTAGAATCGAATCCGATTTCAACCTTTAAGATCGGTCTCTGTCATTGATAGACAGAATCGAGCTTAAATCATTGTTCAATGCTAATTTCCAATTAGATCTGGAGCTGTGAATATATTAACATATATACCAAAATCGATTTCAACTTTTAAGATCGATCTCTGCCATTGATTGACAGAATTGATTTCTCAAATTAAAGATACAGAGACTCTTAGCTGAAATCGTATTCCTACTTTGAATTTGGGCGTTCTAGCAGAGATAGACAGAACATTAAAAGAAAATATCAGGAATAGAACGAGTCTTCACCGAGATCAGGGTTGGGATCGACTCCAACAATTAAAGTGTAGAGGCGGTTTGATTGAATCGAATTTAAACAAATAGACAGAGAGTTACAATTTCTACACGAATTAATTCCCGAAATAGATCTGTAATATATCTAGGATCGATTCTTAAATAAATAGTACAGAGTATGCAAACTTGGAGATTCACTTCTCGTTCGATACAAAATCAAATTTATAAGAAAATATAGGTAGAGTTCTACAGATCTAGGATTGAAAATAAAAAGTACAGTGTATGCAAACTTGGAGAATCGCTCAGAATACAGAGTTAAAACAATAGAGATCAAATCGATCTTCTTGGAGAAACGCTTAGAATAAAAATACAGAGTTAAAACAATAAAGATCAAATCGATCTGCTTGGAGAAACGCTCAGAATAATAGTACACGATCAGGCACACGATGGCTTTTCCTTTGACATTCACACAGGATCAAAACATATACATCTAAATTATGAGCAGAGATTGTAAGTATCTTTCTATGATTAAACAGGGTTAATCTCACAGGATAGGGTCGAATCGCCCCAATCATTTTTCACGTTTTCATGTGGATTCAAACTATATAAATATTGAAATAGAGTGCAGACTTATAATTTAACTTCAACATTAAATCTGGGCAGAGTGTAAACTTCAGGCATCAACGAATTTAAACGAGTTGCATCTTCATTCATAATCGAATATCTACTACATACCGAACCGAACTAGTAGTTTGTAAATAAAACTAATTCAGTTCTCAATTGTAAACAGATCAAATCCCACATATAAAGAAAGACAAAATTACAGATCTAAAATTTCTAATAAAATATGAATAAAATTTAGTAGTACGAACCTGTAGAAGCAGTTTCTCCAATCGATAGTGAAGTCCCACGTAGATCGCAGTTCCACTCTTCTTCGTCTTCCACCACAGTCACCAACGGACGTCTCGGATCACCTCCCAACCTTTCCGGGAGTACTCTCCTTCCTCCCGAACCCCCTAGCAGATCGGGTCGTAGAGTTCACACACGTATCTCAGAAATTCATCTTGGGTTTCCCTTCCCACCAGGATTTCTTAGCCAAACCCTTAGATAGCAGCAAGTCTTTGAGGCATTCTAAAATTACGACAATCGTCCAAATTATGGACCCTTTACCCATTCCTTAAGCCTTCCTTATAAAGGAAATCTCTTGCGACACATGTCGCTTCATGCATAATTAAATATTTTTAATTATTTAATTAATTAAAACACTCACCCATCCAAGTGTCAGTTTCTCTGGGAAGTGCACCTACATCCCTAAGTTTGCTCTAGTTTGTCCCTCAGATATTTTAATCAACTCCTAGCTTTTAGTTGACTAGGTGTCTAATCTATTTTGCTCCTAAATAATAATTTCTATTATTTTAAATGCTCAACAAAAATAACTATTCATGTGCAAATGTCTAAGCTATTGTTATGCATTTGCTAAGTAATAATCTAGAGTTATTCTCCTAAGTTTTATGCATTTTAATTTAACAATCAAGCTCACTAGGATCACGGTGCCGCGTCGTTGGGCTCATGGTTCCTTAATTTTTAATTCTCTGACATGGCACCACTCCGTCGGGTCCAATCATCCATGGTTTCCATTCCTTGGCATGGTACCACCTCGTTGGGTCCTTGCGTCCATTCTTTCCGTTCTCGACAGGGTACCTCATCGTTGGGTCCTTCTGCCACCATATTTCCGTTTTTGACTTGCGGGAACTCTTGTAGGGATTTTAGGAATCGTTACCATCCATCCTCCGTCTACATGCTATCTAGGGACTAATGGCGCTGAGGAGTGAGTTCGTTCTCACTGCGCACCCCTCAACTCATACGTGACCAACTCCGTCGTGGCCCACCTCGTACGCCCTCACGCATTCCTCTTGAGCAAGCGGATCAATGCTTATCTGCTCATGCGTGGTATTCTTGTCGGGAGTCTACATCGTCGTCGCTTCCCCTGTGTGTGATTTACCCGTACTCTACGACCCTTCATGTTCCTTTGTGTGTCCGTTGGTGAATCGTCTCACTTGTTTCTACACACACTTCTCACAACAAATTATTAGTAGCATTGTTCTCAACAATCATCATCTGGTTTCTAACTCTAGTATTGTTAAACATTTATGATTTATTCAAACAACTCATTTATCTTATCCAATATACCTTTCGTCGCCAAATACATAATCACCATACAGCTAGTCGTTAAGCATTATCCATCAACATAATTTTCCATAGTCATAGCTAATCGTTTAACATATGCAATTATTTATTTACCTCAATAGTTCAGATACACATCCCCAAAATAAGGTCAAAAGGTTATTTAATTAAAGTTTCAATCAGCCGGGTCACTCAGCAGGTGCCCTCAATGTCTACACAAGTCTAGGGGCACTACATTGTTAAAAGTGAATTAAAAGTGCCAATCCCTCTTGATGTATAACAATTAAAGTGTCCATCCTTTTGATGTAGGCAATAGAAATTTCATTCTCATCTTTTGCTCGAACAGTTACAATAACTGTATTATGATATAATACTGTAGTTACCTTTATGATTTGCATAGAGGCTTCCTTTCAACTTTGCATAGAGGGTTTTATCTATGGAAATATCCCTAGATTGTTATGGCTATCATAGGATTTAATGCTCAGCTAACTGATTGCTCTTTTTAAAATTGAATTTGTCTTCTTGTTTGCAGCTTAGTGGTATTCATTTCTTGGCTTTTGTATTAGCCTTTATAGCGATGGTTTCTGATGCCGAAAGGAATCATACTTCACAACATTACAAAGTTCACAAAAAACACATTCATTCTACATACCCATCCCAGATCCATTTTAGGGACAAATTTATTTAGGGTATGTTTCCCAATTGATTGTTATCTGAACCCTGAGCTAATACAGCTATAGGCCATTCCAAGATTCAAATGTCTTCCAAAAACTAGTGGTACATATCTCCTATTTGTATTTGATTCTCAGTTGCCTCACCTTGTTATCTTTGAGGGTTACTTTGAAATTGTTTACATCATGTTTGGAGGTGCTTCTATTAGTTAGTATAAGATTCATACTTAAATTGTGATTATGTTTTCTGTTTCAATGACGCCAATATGACCTATTACCTATAATCTACCCAAACTAACTTTATTTCCTTGTGCTCTTTTCCTCTCGGCGTTCCTTTTTCCCATCTTGGGGAAAATGCTAGTTTATAACTCATATTCCTACATGATTACATCCACTTCCTTAAGATGCACGAATCCAAAAAACATTTATGGAAAGAGCTGTTTTTTCTTATATTAAAGGAGTCGCACATGTCCAATAATATTAAAGGAGGTCGCCTTAATAGAATTTGTACATTGTAAATAAAAACATTATTACAAAAGTGGTCGAATTCTTGCATTAATCAAAGCCAGGAAGACTTATTAAAAGCCTCGGATTCAAAGAAACTCCACACCACTTGGAACAATAGTGATGACATCTTGGAAATGGTAGAAGTGGCAGGAGATTCATTCGAGGAGGATAATCAGAAAGATCATCGTGATATTGCAGGAAGTTAGCAAGAATAAAAAATGACCATTTGCAGACCCAACAACACATGGCCACAATGAGAAACACATGGCCACGATGGCTACGATGAGCAACACATGGCCACGATGGCAGAGATGTTGCAAACTAATGCAGACCCAGACAATATGGTAGCCGTTGCAAAAGACAAACCAGACATCGCTTCTAACATGTAGAGGACCATAGAAATAATTAAAAATGAAACGCCAATTTATATTCCTGCACAATTTGTATATTGACATTTTTTTCAGAATAGTAAGTCTTCCCTTTTGAAGTCTATGGACCATTATAGAACACAGTCAAGATCGTGACAGTAAACTTGTGAGCTTGGATAAGAGATAAAGTCTGTGATGCAGCAATGGCGTTGGAAGTTAAGGGTTAACTATGATAAAATGAACTCTAAATAACCTCATGAGCTCCATGCACATGAAGACATATGCCTTTCAAGTTCTAGAGACTTGAAAACACATGGAAAGTTAAAACATCAAGAGAAGTAGTGACCTTTGAGCTCTTGGAAGTTACCAAATCACTTCACCTACCTTGCCACAAACTTTAAAAGCTCGACGAAGCTACATCAAACATCATCTTGCATTGGTGGGTACTGCTAGTTTTTCACGTCTACGATTTCCCCCCTCATACTCAGTCATCCATGATCCTAATAAGTAACAATTGCAGGTAAGGCTACAGTCCAGGTCTCCATTAGGGTGAAGGAAGGCTACAGTCTGGCTCTCCATTAGGGTGAAGGAAGAGTGTCCTTCCGGAGGTACGCTCGTTTTTCATGCATGCATTTCACTTTTTCCTATATATTTTTCCTACTAATGTTTTCATGCACGTAGGTTACTGCATGACAATCTGAGCAGGAACTCCTTGTGTTGTCTCAGTTTCACAGAATGAACTTGAGCTGTTGAGAATTGCGTAGGGTCTCAGAAACCTCCCTTTCTTAGGGTTTAAACCGACCACGGCCTATTATACTGATGATTGTCAAATTCCATATTATAATAAAATATTATTTTGGACATATATGTATCTTCCTCCATTTTTTTTTCAACACTATTGCCATTTTCATATTTTTTTGTACACATTCTGCAACACTATATTTTATGTAAATTATTGGAATGTACATATTTTTTATTTCTTAGTTTACAAGTTTGTATATATATAGTTCAACTTTCTATACTAACATGTATATAAATTTATGATTTCTAACCCTTAGTGGCAAGCCTTTCTGGCACTAGATAATTCCAACAAAAGTGGCCTTCCCACACATTTATGAAAAAACAGTCATGTTATGCACTTAGTTTTATTTATTGAGAATTTTTATGCAAACGACTAATCTACCAATTTCACTATTTATCAAGTGATATAACCGCACTAATGAATTGAGATTTTGATTGCATTTAAAAATTTCAAATCTGAGTCAAATGATAAATTTCCTTTTGCATGACCATAAGTACTTTAAAAAAATTACTTACACAAAGAGGAAACATACACTATTGTTGCATTTTGGTACTAACGCGACAAACACAAAGTTTATTCTTTGGTTTAGTTCAATTATTTCATTTTACTGAACTTAGACTTTGGTGCACAATTTAAAAATTCAAAGGTTTATGAAACTGAATATTTACTTCTGTACAATTAAAGAGGCTACCTTTATTTACACTAGTGCCATAATAGATTTAATTATGAATGCATTTTCATGCCTGTGACTAACTGTTATTTTCTTAGAATATTTATCACTAATCCCATTCGTTTTACTGTAAATATTTTGCAATTTGCCATTTTTCTTTCAATAATTAATGCATATATGGGTAGATAGGTCTCATTTAGATTTATTAATGGACTAATGTTATTGTCTTGAAAGAATTCTTGTATTTCATCAAGCTTATCCAACCTCGCTTGCATTTCCTTTATGTACTTAACACCATTGATCAACTTGTGATTATCCTATCTACATGAGGGATCTAAATGCAACTTGGGATTCCATCCCATTCCTCCCCTTGAACAACCCTCCAAGTGTGTTTAACGTGGTTTTTCCCTAACTATGTCGTTTTCAGCATCAACAGAAAGATGCTCAAAAGAGGAGATGAAATCTTCGATTGTGCTATATTGTTTGAGCTTGGCTAGTTTCCCTAGATAATGAGTGTCTATTTCAAAACATTCATATAGATTTGAAACAGATAGTGTAAAAGCAATATAACCCTTGTAAATTTATCGTGTCATTTCCAGCATTGACAACATTCAAGATCCAAATATAAGACATCCACTCAAAGTTTCATCATATCATCGATGATTCCATGAAAATAAAAATAATGTTCAATATAAGTGACCCATTCTATGGTATTTGACACATCAAATTTGGTGACATCAACTTTAGGAATTGTATGCCACATTTGGTTCATCAGGTCATGGGAAAGCAAAGTGGAGGGAGGCCCAATGGGATTGGATAATATAGTCCCTTCCGTGTGGAAAGGTTGGTATTACTCTTTCCATCCTTAATATGATGAAGAAAATACTATCATGAATTGGATGATCTAATTAAAAAGTGACTTCAATTTATTAACCTTGGCTTGGATGTTTGATCTGGATCTTGAGGGCTGAGACCCGGAAGGCTTGAATGCTGAGAGAGGAAGAGAGAAAACATATAGATCGGCTAACTTAGAATCACAGTTAGAAACATGGTCGTAAGAACAACGTAAACAAGGCATTAAAACGTAAGTTCGAATGATGGAATTTCATCCACTGGATCAAATGAATCGATGACGAAGATTGACCAATGCAAGGCGCGGGATCAAGTCTTGGAAGTTTATTCACAAGTTTATTCATGATTCCCGAAAGCTGCAACCCGAAAGTTGTGGGTTTCGGGGCTGCAAACTGAACCTAAACGCATAAACGGGCTTCCAAAAGCCGCAACCAGAAACTTGCGGGTGGCCAGTTTCGCAAACAGAAACAATCTGAAAGAAAATGAAAAAGCTTTTCCCGCATCCCGCAATCCGATATTTCAGGTTGCAGGTTTCGGGGACACACAACGTAGCTAAAAGGTAAACGAAACTTCTGAAATTCGAAAGCCGCTGTTGCGGGTTTCGAGTTTCGGTTTTTCGGGATAAAAATCCCCAAAATTATTAGCGAAGGGTTTCCGCAACCCGCAACTTTCGGGTTTCCCAAAAACCAAATGACTCAAACTGAATTCCCGCAACCTGTGCCTTTCGGGTTGTGGGTTTTGGGTGGTCGGAATGTCGGTTTTGGGTTGGCAGAGGTGTAATGCCCGCCTCTACACTTATGTTGATTTTGATTATTTTAGACTTATGATTGATTATATTATTTTGAGACCTATGATTGATCAGACTACTTTTGAGACCTACGACTGATTTGACTATTTTGAGGGCACTGGTTTGAAGTGACTCGGAATTATAAAAAATTGAACCATAAATGATTGCTTTAGATTTTATTTGCGAAATAAAAATGGTTAGATAAATGATGATTTATGGATATACTCGACTGACTGAGAAAATGAAAAATGATGAATGTTGAAATTACTTGAAATGAAAAATGATGATTTGTTTATACTCGACTGACTAAGAAAATGAAAAATGTTGAAATTACTTGAATGAAAAATGATGATTTGTTTATACTCGACTGACAGAGAAAACAAAAAGGATGATACGAATGTTTTATAGTACAACGCTACTAATATGCGTTTGAGTGTGTGTGTAGTGGCAGGTAAGACGATTTACCGACTAACCCACAATGGAATTATAGGGGTCGTAAGAACGAAAATAACACTTAGGGGTACGACGACTGACTGTCAACCCTGAATTAGCAATTCACGCACGGGTGAAGCTGTTTTAGCTCACCCGAGGAAGCGTATGTCGTATGGGCAAGACCATAACAATTTGGTCGCGTGCGATGAGTTGAGGGGCACGCAATAAGGAGAGCCTTATCCCTCAACATCCCTTACTCTCCAAGGAGCATAGTTGAGAGATCGCGGTAACGACTCCCAATCGCTATGCAGTACTCCGCATAAGAAGAAAGAAAGATACTATCGGAAGGGCCCGCCGAAGAGGTACCTAAACAAAGAAAAATGGGAAAATAAAATTATTCATGCACGCATAATTAAAAATAAAAATAAAATACGTATGGAAATTCTAGAGAATTTAATATTAAAAGAATTAATATTTTATTATCAGGATGGTTATATTATTATTATTATAAAAGATATTTAAAAATTGAAAAGTTAATGATAATTTCATTATCTTTAGTTGAAGTTTATTTCTTTTGTTTTAAAAGAAAAAGAAAGGAATTAAATAAAATAGAAAATGTATTGAATTAAAATATTCTTTTTATTATTATTTTAAAAGAAAAATAAAGTAAAAGGAATAAATTAGAAAACTTTTTGTTTTGAATAAAATATTTTATTTATAAAAAGAAAAAGGAAAGAAATCTAGATTGAACATGTGGTTAAATACAACAACTATATTTGAGAAGACAAACACAAATGGGACTCTCTTAAAGACAACTACATCTACCTTGCACTAATTTAGGGAACTAGGTGTACACATTGAGTTAGAAACAACACTTGTACTTGAGAATAAAATAATTTAAATATTGAATTAATTTAAATAAGTGCATGGATAGACACATGGCACACAATAATTTGCTATATAATGAGGGAGGAGAAGGAGAGAAGGATCTCTCTTGCTCCCTAATGCTGGATGGTCATCATAATCTCGGATTATGTTATGATCCTTGGAGTTGGGATTAGGTGGAACAAGGATTGGGAGATCCTTTCGGGACGCTATTTGTGTGTGTTCTTACAACCCCATGAGCTCGGGGCTTCTAGGTGAAGAAGAGTAACCTCGATACGGTAGGGTGGTCAACCGAGGGGTTTGTCGGTGATCATGTGGAAGAACGGCGAGACCAAAGCTGCATTCTCCTGGAATTTACATTCGACCTACTGCGGGAGCTTCTACTCATACAGGTTCTATGTAATTTAAGTGTTATTTGTTTATATTAAGTTATATTTGAGGAATGAATGTATAATTCTAGTTGAACTATTTCTCTAGACAGGAATTTTATTTGTGTTTATAAAATAGAAATTATTGTACTCTGGATTCGATAGGAGATCTAACAGAAAATTTCCTTCCCATTTATATTCTGGAATTGTAGGAGATTTTAATATTGCATTCTAGTGTTGAGATTTCATTCTATGTTCATTACTCAGAATTTAATTTTTAGTTGAATAAAAGAAACCGAGATCGACTCTGTATGCTCAGTTGCAGAGCTTGATCCCCAAATTCAATTAGATTTTAATATTGCATTATAGCGTTAAATTTCATTCTCTGTTCATTACTCAGAATTTAATTTTTAGTTGATTAAAAGAAACAGAGATCGACTCTGTATGCTCAGTTGCAGAGCTCGATCCCCAATTTCATTTAGATTTTAATACTGCACTATAGTGCTGAATTTCATTCTCGGTTCATTAAATCAAAGTATGAGTTTCAGACTTGAAATTATTGTGTCTTCCAGGATTCATTGAATTGTCGATTTATTTAAACATCTCAACAATTGACCCAATCACATCAACCCTACATTTAAATATAAATCAAGAGTATGAGTTTCAGACTTGAAGTTATCGTGTCGTCCAGGATTCATTGAATTGTTGATCTATTTAAAGATGTTCAGAAATCCCCTATCTATGGTTGCAATATGATCCTTAAATTATCTCTGCAAAATGCTTACCCAAGTTTGGAATGACATTCCAGACTTTCAGTACTTGAATTGAATTATTTAATACTTAAAAAAAAAACTCTGTGTGATTTTCTTTTATTTCCTCAAAAGTCATGGCGTTTTCAAATTAGTTTTACAATTTCATCCTTTTTAAAGAATTATGGATATTTTATTCTAAATTACAGTGGCCTTCCAGAAATCCAGTTACGGTCTTGCTTGAATCCTTTGTACACTTATTAGGTCGATTTCAGACCTCGTGCAATGAACCACCATCTGTCGTTTAAATTTATGTTGTGTCTAAATCCGTGATTGAGAAGGCATTTCCAGAATTTATAAATGAACAGTTACATGACTTTCATACTCTCAATACATTAAGTAGTATATATATATTCGATTGGTGATGCTCCTTGTTGTTAATATTTACTCTTCGTAATTAGTCAAATGTTTAATTGCTTTTCTTTTGTAAATCAAATAGTATATTGTTTAGAGATGATTCATCTCATTAATTTTAGCATTAGCCTTTCCTTCATATGGGAATGGTGAAATTTTATATTACTTAATGATATGTGTTAGACTATTGTTTACCAATAAATTAAGTGCATGCATTATAATTGATTAGAAGTGATCCTCAAGGTATGCATGCTTTATTGATATATGAGGTAGTTACTTTTCTAAGTGGAATAAGAGTTTGATATGTATTAGTAATGTAACCTCATTATAGTATTAATATTTCTTTTAACTATCATGATATGCACACTTTCTTTATACATGTTGGACATTGTAAATGGGTAATACTCCCCTTGGTAATTTTAAGATATTATACTAATGAACAGGGTTGTTTACGAAAATAGAAAAAAACCTCTAAGGAGAATTTAAATAATTCTAGATTTAGCATAAGTCAATCGCGCAAGATCAAAAA
This sequence comes from Larix kaempferi, assembly GCA_027924585.1. Taxonomy (NCBI): domain Eukaryota; kingdom Viridiplantae; phylum Streptophyta; class Pinopsida; order Pinales; family Pinaceae; genus Larix; species Larix kaempferi. The sequence continues at coordinate 30,957,292 of BSBM01000047.1, read as the reverse complement.
AAAAAATCTCACTAGTCAAACCCTACAAGAGGTAAAGGACAAAATGCTTAAAAATTAATGCTTCCAGCAAACCAAAAAGAGTTAGAAAATTCCGAGAGAAAAAGAATGACAATCAAGCCAACCAAAGATACAAGCATAAGATCATAGAAACCAAGTTCAAAACCGCATGTTCACAAGAACACTTACCCAAATACCTTTGTGTTTATTTTAAAATTGGGGGCCCCGTGATTAGTTGAAGCATGGGATCTGTTGTGGCCACAACAAATGGCAACTGGCTGGAAGAACCAGTTATCTCTACAAACAAACTTCAGTTAGAGAAAGTATATCAGTCAGCTGCCCTTTTCAGCCTGAAATTTCAGAAAATAATTATAAAGGAGACATCAATAAGCAGAAAACATAAGATTAATATTTTCCAACCCATGATCATATTAAAAAAAATGCAAACCTAGTAATTAGAGTTAGGAAACAGCAGGGATCCTTTACCATTATGCAATCATTGAATGACAACTTGTGTTGAACCTGGAACTAGCTTAAAACTGCTCATGGATATCCAATTTACATATCACCTTGGTTTATTAATTGGTTTTATATACAGGAATTCTTTTGGCTATATACACACCCTTTTGTTTTTCTTTTTTTCCTTTTTTGTATTCAAACAGCTGCACATAAGACCTTGTTAATACAAGACCACTACCCTGACTTGGTAATCAGATATCAATAGTGCCATTCACAGACCTAATCCAGAAACTGATCAAGTTGGCTCGATAAGGAGACCCCTTTTCCTTTAGCTGTGATACTGAAGGAAACTATTGTAGCTTGGTGACCACATGATGATAGCTTCAGTCCGAATTAAACCCATGATCATGGTAGGGATGGCTTGTGATAAGACTCCCATGTCCTTATACACAACAAGTATCTTATCAAAGAAAAATACAGATTTTATTCAACGAATAACTACAAGGCACTTCCAAGGCTTGGTAAACTAATAATAGCAGCATTACTCACCAGTGTTTTGCAGATCATGAATGGACCGACCTGTGATAGGATCTTCCACCTCTCAGCAAAAACTGAAAGCCATCTTCCAACTGTGGTGGCTTGATGTGAAGATGTCATTCCGCTAAACACCTATGAACCTAAAGGGATGGCTTAAGGTAAGACCCCCCTCCTTGTAATCTATTAATTGTTTAAGAAAATTATTATGAAGGCGATTGTAAAAGGATCCAAAGCATATAAAGCTTATCAGGTTGTTATGATATGCTATGACAATGAGACATAAGATAAGAACATTTCAACCATTCCCCATATCTCAATTAAACAGATAAAACATGTAAAACATAATGACCAAGGCGAGAAGGTATCAATCAAGGTTCTACATCTAATGGTTGTACACTCTTTACAAAACAAATTATGATATCAACTGAAAGAAAACTGAGACTAACATACTATTCTGCAACTTTAGTTAAAATCATCTTTGAGCGAAACTGGTTTTAAACCATTACCAAATGTGTGGAGTCTATTATCAATCAAATGAAAGAAAACCAATCAAAACCAAGGAAATAGACAACACCCACCAAGCCCGATTAAACAAATTTGAAAATGAAATGGAATTCTTTCCCTTGAGACTCGGAGAATGATTAATTAAAAGCATTTCATGACATGATTATTATAATTTAAAGGATAGAATTCAGACATGAATGCCTCGAATTAGCAAAATAATAAGTGAGAGCATGAATGTAAAGTGAAAATCGACAAAAATACTTCCCGAAATGCGTCTGAAGAAGTGTCGTTTCCAGATCGGACTTGGCTTGTCACCGCAAATGTTTTATTGAAGAAAACCAAAACAGTAATCTAATTATTAAAGAAATTATCAAAATTAATCTATTCTACACCTACTCCTACACTACTCTAAAGAAGACAAAAAAAAACTAAGTATAATTGAATTTCCAATACAACCATGAAAGCATATGGAATCCTGCAAAATGAAAGAAGTGAATAATGAGAAAGCATGACATGAATGCTTGAAAATAAGAAATGAAAGAAAATGCATTAAAGCAAATGAAATGAAATTTATGTACAAATAAAGAGAATGGAGCCTTACCATCTCTATATACAAATAAGGAAAACAAAGTGTTACCATAATGATGAAATCTTGCTGAGAAAGATTTCTCAAGCCAATCAACAACCCAGTCATGGTATGTACAATGAAAACCAAAAGGATGAAATAAAGAGTATGAGCGATGTATGCAATGAAATGGATTGTTTGAAAGAGAATCAACATCAATATTATAAGAATCCAAAATTTCTTCTTGGACAATTTTCTCCTCGTGAATATTTTCTTGAATAAGATCAACAAAATCAGATCCAATTTGTTCTAAATTATCATTGTAAAAATCATCATAAATTGGCTGATTAAATTGGAAATTTTCATAGAGATCCAATTGCCTTTGAGTATTTACTTGAGAAGAACTAAAGATATGAGAAGTTGTAAATGTAGGACTAGTATCATTAACTTTCTCATAAGAATCTTCTCCATCAAGTAATTGATTGTAAGAAGAAAATGTTTCCTTATTGAATGATGAATCATAAAAAGAGAAAGTCTGGAAATTATTATTAAAAATAGCATTCATTTCCAGCAAAGAAGAACGACAAGAAAACATACGTTGGTGATAAAGATAAGAATCTTCTTGATCTTCTTCATGTAGTTCATAATTAACTTGTACCTGTTTAATAACTAACAATGAAGAATTAGAGTCAGAAACATATGATTGAATATCATTGTTATCGAATAGATCAGGATACAAAGACAAATATGAAGAGGAAATAAGTGCATGAAATTCATCTCTTTGTAGAATATCATTAGATTGAGGTTCCTTGAGAGGTTTTTTCTCTTCAAAAGAGATATGTATGAAAGGTTTCAAATCAAGATTTGTTTCTTCTTCTAATGTAGGGTCATTACTTCGTGAAATATGTTCTCCTAGAGAATCACTTAGGTCCGAAAATGGTAACAGGGAAAACATATCACAGATTTCAGAATAATTAGTCGATTCAAGATCTATCAAAGGATTAACGGAATGATCAATATCAAAATATTGAATCTCTTTAATTATGCTAGAAGAAGATTGTTCGATGTTATGATCAGAACTATTCTCCTGTACTTTAGAAGAATCTTCTATAGAAAAATGTTCTTCTTCATGATTAGTTAGACATTGAATTTCATGTGAAGTATACATGGGCATATCAACATCTAATTCGTACGAATCGTCATATTGATTATGATCCATATCTAACAGAGAGAAGGAATTCATTTCCACAATTTCTAAATCCTCAAATTCTTCATGAAAATCTAAACCATGATATGGATTATCATTGATGTATAATTCTGATTTATCATCTACCGATCGATTAGATTCATTTAAAACAAAACTAATGTGATGAAAACATTCAAGTATTATAGGACGATCTATTAAAGGGAATCTACAATAAAGCTTACAATTTCTAATTGCAAAATCTTCTAATGATTCATCTTTTCTAATGGTGAGTTTCTTCCACTCATCACACAATCTAACAAAATGGTAATGTCCAAAAGAAATTATAAACAAATCTACAAATTGTTCAAAAGAATGGATAGAGGCAAAAGATAAGGTAAGAAACCATTCTTTGACTCGTCATTCGAATGTGAAGGCCAACAATCTGCACAAAACATCTCGATCCAAAATCTTGTTAACAAGACAATTATGGGAAAACTGAAGAACATGTTCTTGTGCTAATATTTCTCCCTCACCATCGAATTTCACTTCTATCAAATGCTTCAACAAATCTGTTTGAACATGAAAACTAATATGTCTAGAAAAACAACTAAATACAGATTCTCGGGCCGAAGCCATCATAAAATAATCTGATTAACATAGCTCGGATGACCTTACATGTCAGATGGCCCTCCATCTAGCGCCATTTGTTGAGGCCTCGGGGGTGCAAGGTATTTGCAAGGTGTCGGAATGGGTTCCAAGGCTCCCAACAGAGGGTGAAAACCCAGACTAAAAAGCTTCGAAAGACCCTACGCAAGGATAGTTCTATCCCCAGCCTGTTTGGTATGGAAATCTCCCACGGATATTTGGCCTCCGCTGGCACTCAATGAGTTGGTGTTTCAATCAATAGATCAATTCTCCACTTAAGGAAAACAAAAGTATGGAACTTAGTACGTTCTAACTTAACCTATTTAAGACAAAAGGATCTACTCTAGGTTAGATCTAATCTAAGGAAAAGCTTGTTGTTGCGCAGATTAATCTTGATGTGAGAGGGATAAGCATGTTTGTCAACTTCAACAGAAATGTAAAAGATGCATTTACTTATTCACTTAGATCATAATCAGTTAATGAAAATTAAATGACAACAATATAAGCATGTAACATGTTCAAGATTAACATGTAATCACTCTGTTAATTAAAAAATTAACAATGATTAAATCGAATGTTGATCATTTGCAGAAATCGATAAAGAAAACATCTCAATTGACAAAAATTAAATAAAACATTTTCATACATAGATCAACCATAAAGAGACATCAGTATAACAAATCCTTCAATAAATTAATGCTTGCAAACAATCACACACTGTAGATGACAATTTGAAGTAAGAAATCAGGCACTATCAAAGAAATTTGAACAATAAACAAGAGATGCTTCAAAGGGATTACTTTACTGTATTAATGAAGTCTATCAACAAAATTACAAAGCTCTACTAAGATAGAGTATCTCCAGTCGTCTCCTCCTGATTTCTAACCCAAAAATTCTCAACCCCTAACATCAAGAGGCATTCCTCTTTAAATAAGAAATACAACAGAGTGCGAATGAAAATTCCCAAAATAGGGATTACAAAGTTCGGATCAGGCTATGGATCCAGAAAATCCTGCAACAATAATCTGCACTATTTTAGCTCAAATGATTCCCTCCAATCCTATGACAATGTTTGAAATAAGGGTCATCTTCTAATTTCCAGAAAATCCAGTAACACAATTATGGAATTTAACAACGGCCCACTAGATTTCAATAATAGGAAAGAGTCGGTCCAGCAAATATTCCTATTGAAATGCCACAGAATCTTTTGGCTGATCCATAACGTTTTCGAAAACAGAAAAATCAGACGATGGGTCTTGCTTCATGGGAGCTGGTGGAGTATTGGGTTCCTTATTGATTATAAAATCGTGGATAATGGAGTCATCTTGATCACGCTGTTGTTCATTGATTTTCTCTTCATTCTTCTGAGGGAGTGGTATGCAAATGGTCAAAGTTTCAGAATCTTCCTCTTTGCTATCACTGATGGTATCAGGAACACCAGCGTCAAAGGGTGGCGACATAGGTTCTTGAAATAGAAAAGGTTGAAGTTCTTCTTGCTTAAAACATCCATCAAAGGATTCACAACTTGTTTGCATATTGCTCACACCAGATCATCAAAAAGAAAGCTTTTCAAAACAAAACATAAAAATTTTCTAACGAATACAGGCGATGAACCAAGTGCTTCATACCTGCAACCATATTTAAGAAGAGTTAAAGAAAATCATAATGATTGAATATGATGAACTGCTATGATTAAAATTATGCAAATTTAGAACTGCAATTATTTGAACTATAATGAAACGACATCGCAGCATGTTAATCCAAAATGGATCATAACAAAGTACAATTTTAAGAGAACCACACATGATTTGAAGTCGCATCTGAAAATTGTCATTACAGGCCAATCTAATCAAGCAATCATATGTTCAAAGGTGATCATGAGGTGAGAATCACAGTTAGAAACCTGTTCGTAAGAACAACGTAATCAAGGCATTAAAACGTAAGTTTGAATGATGGAATTTCATCTACTGGATCAAATGAATCGATGGCGAATATTGACCAATGTAGGGCGTGGGATCAGGTCTTGGAAGTTTATTCAACAGGTTATTCATGATTCCCAAAAGTTGCATGTTTTGGGGATGCAAACTGAACCTAAACGCATAAATGGGCTTCCAAAAGCCGCAACCTGAAACTTGTGGTTGGAGGGTTTCGCAAACAGAAACAATATGAAAGAAAATGAAAAAGCTCTTCCCGCATCCCGCAATCCGACATTTCGGGTTGTGGGTTTCAGGGATACAAAACATAGCTAAAAGTTAAAACGACACTTCCAAACTCTGAAAGCCACGGTTGCGGGTTTCAGGTATGGGTTTTTCGGGATGAAAAATTCCCAAAAATTATTAGGGAAGGGTTTCCGCAACCTGCACCTTTCGGGTTGCCCAAAAACCAAACGACTCAAAGAAAATTCCCGCAACAACCCGCACCTTTTCGGTTGCAGGTTTTGGGTGGTCGGAATGTCGGGTTTCGGGTTGGCAAAGGTAAAGGACAAAATGCTTAAAAATTAAGGCTTCTAGCAGACCAAAAACACTTAGAAAATTCCGAGAGAACAAGAATGACCATCAAGCCAACCAAAGTTACAAGCATAAGATCATAGAAACCAAGTTCAAAACCTCATGTTCACAAGAAAACTTACCCAAATGCCTTTGTGTTTATTTTAAAATTGGGGCTCCTGTGTTAGTTGAAGCACGGGATCTGTTGTGGCCACAACAAATGGCGACTGGCTGGGAAGAACCAGTTATCTCTGCAAACAAACTTCAGTTAGAGAAAGTATATCAGTCAGCTGCCCTTTTCAGCCTGAACTTTTAGAAAATAATTATAAAGGAGACATCAATAAGCAAAAAACATAAGATTAATATTTTCCCAACCATGATCATATTAAAAATAATGCAAACCTGATGAGGAGAGTTAGGAAACAGTAGGAATCCTTTATAATTATGCAATCATTGAACGCCAGCTTGTGTTGAACCTGGAACTAGCTTAAAACTGCTCATGGATATCCAATTTACATATCACCTTGGTTTATTAATTGGTTTTATATACAGGAATTCTTTTGGCTATATACACACCCTTTTTTTTTCCTTTTTTTTTAATTCAAACAGCTGCACATAATACCTTGTTGATACAAGACCACTGCCCTGACTTGGTAATCAGATATCGGCAGTGCCATTCACAGACCTAATCCAGAAACTGATCAAGTTGGCTCGATAAGGAGACCCCTTTTCCTTTAGCTATGACACTGAAGGAAACTATCGTAGCTTGGTGAGCACATGATGATAGCTTCAGTCTGAATTAAACCCGTGATCAAGGCAGGGATGGCTTGTGATAAGACTGCCCTGTCCTTATACACAACAAGTATCTTATAAAAGAAAAATAAAAATTTTATTCAAATAATAGACTACAAGGCACTGCTAAGGCTTGGTAACCTCATAATAGCAGCATTACTCACCAGTGTTTTGCAGATCATGAATGGACTGACCTGTCATAGGATCTTCCACCTTTCATCAAAAACTGAAAGTCATCTTCCAAGTGTGGTGGCTTGATATGAAGATGTCATTCCACTAAACACCTATGAACCTAAAGGGATGGCTTAAGATAATACCCGCCTCCTTGTAATCTATTAATTGTTTAAGAAAATTATTATCAAGGTGATTGTAAAAGGATCCAGAGTAGATAAAGCTTATCAGGTTGTTATGATATGCTGTGAGAATGAGACATAAGAAAAGAAAATTTCAACCATTCCCCATATCTCAACTAAACAGATAAAACATGTAAAAGATATTGACCAAGGCAGGAAGGTATCAATCAAGGTTCTACATCTATTGGTTGTGCGCTCTTTACAAAACAAATTCTGATATCAGCCAAAAGAAAACTGAGACTAAAATACTATTATGCAACCTTAGCTAAAATCATTTTTCAGCGAAACTGGCTTTAAACCATTACCAAATGTGTGGAGTCTATTATCAATAAAATGAAATAAAACTAATCAAAACCAAGGAAATAGTAAACACCCACCAAGCCTGATTAACCAAATTTGAAAATGAAATGGAATCCTTTCCCTTGAGACTCGGAGAATGATTAATTCAAAGCATTCATGACATAATTATTATAATTTAAAGGATAGAATTCAGACATGAATGCCTCAAATCAACAAAATAATAAGTGAGAGCATGCATATAAAGTGAGAAATGACAAAAATACTTCCCGGAATGCGTCTGAAGAAGTGTCATTTCCAGCTCGGAATTGGCTTGTCATCGCAAATGTTTTATTGAAGAAAACCAAAACAGTAATCTAATTATTAAAGAAATTATCAAAATTAATCTATTCTACACCTACTCCTACACTACTCTAAAGAATACAAAAAAAAACTAAGTATAATCAAATTTCCAATACAACCATGAAAGCATATGGAATCCTACAAAAAGGAAGAAGTTAATAATGAGAAAGCATGACATGAATGCCTGAAAATAAGAAATGAAAGAAAATGCATTAAAGCAAATGAAATGAAATTTATGTACAAATAAAGAGAATGGAGCCTTACCATCTCTATATACAAATAAGGAAAACAAAGTGTTACCATAATGATGAAATCTTGCTGAGAAAGATTTCTCAAGCCAATCAACAACCCAATCATGGTATGTACAATGAAAATCAAAATGATGACATAAAGAGTATGAGAGATCTATGCAATGAAATGGATTGTTTGAAAGAGAATCAACATCAATATTATAAGAATCCAAAATTTATTCTTGGACGATATTCTCCTTGGGAATATTTTCTTGAATAAGATCAACAAAATCAGATCCAATTTGTTCTAAATTATCGTTATAAAAATCATCATAAATTGGCTGCTAAATTGGAAATTTTCATAGAGATTTAATTGCCTTTGAGTATTTACTTGAGAAGAACTAAACATATGAGAAGTTGTAAATGTAGGACTAGTATCATTAACTTTCTCATAAGAATATTCTCCATCATGTAATTGATTGTAAGAAGAAAATGTCTCCTTTTGAATGATGAATCATAAAAAGATAAATTCTGGAAATTATTATTAAAAATAGCATTCATTTTCAGCAAAGAAGAACGACAAGAAAACATAGATTTGTGATAAAGATAAGAATCTTCTTGATCTTCTTCATGTAGTCCATAATTAACTTGTACCTATTTAATATCTAACAATGAAGAATTAGAGTCAGAAACATATGATTGAATATCATTGTTATCGAACAGATCAGGATATAAAGACAAATATGAAGAGGAAATAAGTGCATGAAATTCATCTCTTTGTAGAATATCGTCAGATCGAGGTTCCTTGAGAGGTTTTTTCTCTCCAAAAGAGATATGTATGAAAGGTTTCAAATCAGGATTTGTTTATTCTTCTAATGTAGGGTCATTACTTCGTGAAATATGTTCTCCTATGAATCACTTAGGTCCAAAAATGGTAACTGGAAAAACATATCACAGATTTCAGAATAATTAGTCATTTCAAGATCTATCAAAGGATTAACAGAATGATCAATATCAAAATATTGAATCTCTTTAATTATGCTAGAAGAAGATTGTTCGATGTTATGATCAGAACTATTCTCTTGTACTTTAGAAGAATATTCTATAGAAAAATGTTCTCCTTCATGATTAGTTAGACATTGAATGTCATGTGAAGTAGACATGGGCATATCAACATCTAATTCGTCCGAATCGTCATATTGATTATGATCCATATCTAAGAAAGAGAAGGAATTCATTTCCAGAATTTCTAAATCCTCAGATTCTTCATACAAATATAAACCATGATATGGATGATCATTGATGTATAATTCTAATTTATCATCTACCGATCTATCAGATTCATTTAAAACATAACTAATGTGATGAAACCATTCAAGTATTATAGGACGATCTATTAAAGGGAATCTACAATAAAGATTGCAATTTCTAATTGCAAAATCTTCTAATGATTCATCTTTTCTAATTGCGATTTGCTTCCACTCATCACACTATCTAACAAAATAGTAATGTCCAAAAGAAAGTATAAACAGATCTACAAATTTTTCAAAAAAATGGATAGAGGAAAAAGATAAGGTAAGAAACCATTCTTTGACTCGTCATTTGAATGTGAAGGCCAACAATCTGCACAAAACATCTTGATCCAAAATCTTGTTAAGAAGACAATTATGGGAAAACTGAAGAACATGTTCTTATGCTAATATTTCTCCCTCGCCATAGAATTTCACTTCTATCAAATGCTTCATCAAATCTGTTTGAACATGAAAACTAATCTGTCTAGAAAAACAACTAAATACAGATTCTCGGGCCGGAGCCATCATAAAATAATCTGATTAACATAGCTCGGATGACCTTACATGTCGGATGGCCCTCCCTCTAGCACCATTTGTTGAGGCCTCGGGGGTGCAGGGTATTTGCAAGGTGCCAGAATGGGTTCCAAAGCTCCCAACAGAGGGTGAAAACCTAGACTGAAAGGCTTCAAAAGACCCTACACAAGGGCAATTCTATCCCCAGCCTGTTTGGTATGGAAATCTCCCACGGATATTCGGCCTCCATTGGCACTCAATGAATTGGTGTTTCGATCAATAGATCAATTATCAACTTAAGGAAAACAAAATTATGGAACTTAGTACGTTCTAACTTAACCTATTTAAGACAAAAGGATCTACTCTAGGTTAGATCTAAGCTAAGGAAAAGCTTGTTGTTGCACAAATTAATCTTGATGTGAGAGGGATAAGTATGTTTGTTAACTTCAAGAGAAATGTAAAAGATGCATTTACTTATTCACTTAGATCATAATCAGTTAATTAAAATTAAATGACAACAATATAAGCATGTAACCTGTTCAAGATTAACCTGTTAATCACTCTGTTAATTAAAAAATTAACAATGATTAAATCGAATGTTGATCATTTGCAGAAATCGATAAAGAAAACATCTCAATTGACAGAAATTCAATAAAACATTTTCATACATAGATCAGCCATAAAGAGAAATCGGTATAACAGATCCTTATGTCAATTAATGCTTGCAAAAGATCACACATTGTAGATGACAATTTGAAGTATGAAATCAGGCACTGTCAAAGAAATTTTAACCATAAACAAGAGATGACTCAAAGGGATTACTTTACTGTATTAATGAAGTCTATAAACAAAATTACAAAGCTCTGCTAAGACAGAGTATCTCCAGTCATCTCCTGCTGATTCTAACCCAAAAATTATCAACCCCTAACATCGAGAGGCATTCCTGTTTAAATAAGAATTACAACAGAGTGCGAATGAAAATTCCCAAAATAGGGATTACAAAGTTCGGATCAGGCTATGGATCCAAAAAATCCTGCCACAATAATCTGCACTATTTTAGCTCAAATGATTCCCTCCAATCCTATGACAAAGTTTGAAATAAGGGTCATCTTCTAATTTCCAAAAAATCACATAGCAAAATTGTGGAATTTAACAACAGCCCACTAGCTGTCGATAATAGGAAAGAGTCGATCCAGCAAATATTCATGTTGAATCGCCAGGAATCTCCCGGCTGATCCATAACGTTTTCAAAAATAGAAAAATCAGACAACGGTTCTTGCTTCGCGGGATCTAGTGGACTATCAAGTTCCTTATTGATTATAAAATCATGGATAATGGATTCATATCGATCACACTATTGTTCATTGATTTTCTCTTTGTTCTTCTGAGGGAATGGTATGCAAACTGGCAGAGTTTCGGAATCTTCCTCTTCGCTATCACTCCTGGTATCGGGAACACCCGCGTCAAAGGTTGGCGACATAGGTTCTTCAAATAGAAAAGCCTGAAGTTCTTCTTGCATAAAACATCCATCAAAGGATTCACAACCTGTTTGCATATTGCTCACACCAGATCGTCAAAAATAAATCTTTTCAAAACAAAACATAAAGCTTTTCTAACGAATACAAGCGATGAACTAAGTGCTTCATACTTGCGACCATATTTAAGAAGAGTTAAAGAAAATCATAATGATTGAATAGGATGAACTACTATGATTAAAATCATATGAATTTAGAACTGCAATCATTTGAACTGTAATGAAATGACGTCGCAGCATGTTAATCCAAAATGGATCATAACAAAGTACAATTTTAAGAGAATCACACATGATTTGAAGTCGCATCTGAAAATTGTCATTACAGGCCAATCTAATCAAGCAATCATATGTTCAGAGGTGATCATGAGGTGATAATCACAGTTAGAAACCTGGTCATAGGAACAACGTAAATAAGGCATTAAAACGTAAATTCGAATGATGGAATTTCATCCACTGGATCAAATGAATCGATGACGAAGATTGACCAATGCAGGGCATGGGATCAGGTCTTGGAAGTTTATTCACAAGTTTATTCATGATTCCCAAAAGCTGCAACCTGAAAGTTGTGGGTTTTGGGGCTGTAAACTGAACCTAAACGCATAAACGGGCTTCTGAAAGCAGCAACCAGAAACTTGCGGGTAGCGGTTTTCGCAAACATAAACAATCTAAAAGAAAATGAAAAAGCTTTTCCCACATCCCACAATCCGACATTTTGGGTTGCGGGTTTCGGGGACACAGAACGTAGCTAAAAGGTAAAATGAAACTTCTGAAATACGAAAGTTGTGGTTGTCGGTTTCGGGTTTTGGTTTTTTGGGATGAAAAATTCCCAAAAATTATTAGCGAAGGGTTTCCGCAACCCGCACCTTTCAGGTTGTGGGTTTCAAGTTGCCCAAAAACCAAACGACTCAAAGTGAATTCCCGCAACTCACACCTTTTAGGTTGCAGGTTTCGGGTGGTCGGAATGTCAGGTTTCAGGTTGGCAGAGGTAAAGGACAAAATGCTTAAAAATTAAAGCTTCAAGGAAACCAAAAACACTTAGAAAATTCTGAGAGAAAAAGAATGACAATCAAGCGAACCAAAGGCACAAGCATAAGATCATAGAAACCAAGTTCAAAACCTCATGTTCACAAGAACACTTACCCAAATACCTTTGTGTTTATTTTAAAATTGGGGCCCCCGTGCTTAGTTGAAGCATGGGATCTGTTGTGGCCACAACAAATGGCGACTGGATGGGAAGAACCAGTTATCTCTGCAAACAAACTTCAATTAGAGAAAGTATATCAGTTAGCTACCCTTTTCAGCCTGAAATTTTAGAAAATAATTATAAAGGATACATCAATAAGAAAAAAACATACGATTGATATTTTCTCAACCATGATCATATTAAAAATAATGCAAACATGATAAGGAGAGTTAGGAAATAGCGGGGATCCTTTACCATTATGCAATCATTGAACGCCAGCTTGTATTGAACCTGGAACTAGCTTAAAACTACTCATGGATATCCAATTTACATATCACCTTGGTTTATTAATTGGTTTTATATACAAGAATTCTTTTGGCTATATACACACCCTTTTTTTTTCTATTCTTCTTTTTTTTTTATTCAAACAGCTACACATAAGACCTTGTTGATACAAGACCACTACCTTGACTTGAAAATCAGATATCAGCAGTGCCATTCACAGACCTAATCAAAAAAATGATCAAGCTAGCTCAATAAGGAGACCGCTTTTCCTTTAGCTGTGACACTGAAGGAAACTATCATAGCTTGGTGACCATATGATGATAGCTTCAGTCTGAATTAAACCAATGATCATGGAAGGGATGGCTTGTGATAAGACTCCCCTGTCCTTATACACAACAAGTATCTCATAAAAGAAAATTACCGATTTTATTCAAAGAATAGACTACAAGGCACTGCCAAGGCTTGGTAACCTCATAATAGCAGCATTACTCACCAGTGTTTTGTAGATCATGAATGGAATGACCTGTGATAGGGTCTTCCACCTCGCAGCAAAAACTGAAAGTCATCTTCCAAGTGTGTTGGCTTGATGTGAAGATGTCATTCCGCTAAACACCTATGAACCTAAAGGGTTGAATTAAGATAAGATCACCCTCCTTGTAATCTATTAATTGTTTAAGAAAATTATTATCAAGGTGATTGTTAAGGGATCCAAAGCAGATAAAGCTTATCAGGTTGTTATGATATGCTGTGACAATGAGACATAAGATAAGAACATTTCAACCATTCCCCATATCTCAATTAAATAGATAAAACATGTAAAAGATAATTACCAAGGCGAGAAGGTATCAATCAAGGTTCTGCATCTATTGGATGTGCGCTCTTTACAAAACAAATTATGATATCAGCCGAAAGAAAGCTGAGACTAACATACTATTCTGCAACTTTAGTTAAAATCATCTTTGAGCGAAACCGGTTTTAAACCATTACCGAATGTGTGGAGTCTATTATCAATCAAATGAAAGAAAACCAATCAAAACCAAGGAAACAGACAACACCCACCAAGCCTGATTAAACAAATTTGAAAATGCAATGGAATTCTTGCCCTTGAGACTTGGAGAATGATTAATTAAAAGCATTTCATGACATGATTATTATAATTTAAAGGATAAAATTCAAACATGAATGACTCAAATCAACAGAATAATAAGTGAGAGCATGAATATAAAGTGAAAATCGACAAAAATACTTCTCGGAATGTGTCTGAAGAAGTGTCGTTTCCAGCTCGGACTTGGCTTGTCACCGCAAATTTTTTATTGAAGAAAACCAAAATAGTAATCTAATTATTAAAGAAATTATCAAAATTAATCTATTCTACACCTACTCCTACACTACTCTAAAGAAGAAAAAAAAAACTAAGTATAATCGAATTTCCAATACAACCATGAAAGCATATGGAATCCCGCAAAAAGGAAGAAGTGAATAATGAGAAAGCATGACATGAATGCTTGAAAATAAGAAATGAAAGAAAATGCATTAAAGCAAATGAAAGAAATTTATGTACAAATAAAGAGAATGAAGACTTACCATCTCTATATACAAATAAGGAAAACAAAGTGTTACCATAATGATGAAATGTTGCTGAGAAAGATTTCTCAAGCCAATCAACAACCCAATCATGGTATGTACAATGAAAATCAAAAGGATGACATAAAGAGTATGAGAGATATATGCAATGAAATGGATTGTTTGAAAGAGAATCAACATCAATATTATAAGAATCCTAAATTTCTTCTTGGACAATTTTCTCCTCAGGAATATTTTCTTGAATAAGATCAACAAAATCAAATCCAATTTGTTCTAAATTATCATTGTAAAAATCATCATAAATTGGCTGATTAAATTGGAAATTTTCATAGAGATCCAATTTCCTTTGACTATTTACTTGAGAAGAACTAAATATATGAGAAGTTGTAAATGCAGGACTAGTATCATTAACTTTCTCATAGGAATCTTTTCCATCAAGTAATTGATTGTAAGTAGAAATTGTTTCCTTATTGAATGATGAATCATAAAAAGAGAAATTCTGGAAATTATTATTAAAAATAGCATTCATTTCCAGCAAAAGAGAACGACAAGAAAACATATTGGTGATAAAGATAAGAATCTTCTTGATCTTCTTCATGTAGTTCATAATTAACGTGTACCTGTTTAATATCTAACAATGAAGAATTATATGATTAAATATCATTGTTCTCGAATAGATCAAGATACAAAGACAAATATGAAGAGGAAATAAGTGCATGAAATTCATCTCTCTATAGAATATCGTCATATCGAGGTTCCTTGAGAGGTTTTTTCTCTTCAAAAGAGATATGTATGAAAGGTTTCAAATCAGGATTTGTTTCTTCTTCTAATGTAGGGTCATTACTTCGTGAAATATGTTCTCCTATAGAATCACTTAGGTCCGAAAATGGTAACTGGGAAAACATATCACAGATTTCATAATAATTAGTCGATTCAAGATCTATCAAAGGATTAATAGAATGATCAATATCAAAATATTGAATCTCTTTAATTATGCTAGAAGAAGATTAGTCGATGTTATGATAAGAACTATTCTCTTGTACTTTAGAAGAATCTTCTATAGAAAAATGTTCTCCTTCATGATTAGTTAGACATTGAATTTCATGTGAAGTATACATGGGCATATCAACATCTAATTTGTCCGAATCGTCATATTGATTATGATCCATATCTAAGAAAGAGAAGGAATTCATATCCACAATTTCTAAATCCTCAGATACTTCATGCAAATCTAAACCATGATATGGATGATCATTGATGTATAATTATAATTTATCATCTACCGATCGATCAGATTCATTTAAAATAGAACTAATGTGTTGAAACCATTCAAGTATTATAGGACGATCTATTAAATGGAATCTACAATAAAGATTACAATTTCTTATTCCAAAATCCTCTAATGATTCATCTTTTCTAATGGTGAGTTGCTTCCACTCATCACACAATCTAACAAAATCATAAAGCTCTGCTAAGACATAGTATCTCCAGTCGTCTCCTACTGATTTCTAACCCAAAAATTAACAACAACTAACATCAAGAGGAATTCCTCTTTAAATAAGAATTACAACAGAGTGCGAATGAAAAATCACAAAATAGGGATTACAAAGTTCGGATCAAGCTATGGATCTAGAAAATCCTCCCACAATAATCTGCACTATTTTAGCTCAAATGATTCCCTCCAATCCTATGACAAAGTTTTGAATAAGGGTCATCTTCTAATTTCGGGTAAATCCCGTAACAAAATTGTGGAATTTAACAAAGGCCCACTAGCTGTCGATAATAGGCAAGAGTCGGTCCAGTAAATATTCCTGTTGAATCACCACAGAATCTTCCGGCTAATCAAAACGTTTTCGAAAACAGAAAAATCAGACAACGGGTCTTGCCTCATGGGAGTTGGTGGAGTATCAGGTTCCTTATTGATTACAAAATCATGGATAATGGAGTCATCTCGATCGCGCTGATGTTCATTGATTTTCTCCTCGTTCTTCTCAGGGAGTGGTATGCAAATGGGCAGAGTTTCAGAAGCTTCCTCTTTGCTATCACTGCTGGTATCAGGAACACCCGCGTCAAAGGGTGGCGACATAGGTTCTTGAAATAGAAAACGTCGAAGTTCTTCTTGCATAAAAAATACATCAAAGGATTCACAAATTGTTTGCATATTGCTCACACCAGATCCTCAAAAAGAAAGCTTTTCAAAGCAAAACATAAAACTTTTCTAACGAATACAGGAGACGAACCAAGTGCTTCACACCTGCAACCATATTTAACAAGAGTTAAAGAAAATCATAATGATTGAATATGATAAACTACTGTGATTAAAATCATACGAATTTAGAACTGCAATCATTTGAACTGTAATGAAATGACATCGCAGTATGTTAATCCAAAATGGATCATAACAAAGTACAATTTTAACAGAATCACACATGATTTGAAGTCGCATATGAAAACTATCATTACAGGCCAATCTAATCAAGCAATCATATGTTCAGAGGTGATCATGAGGTGAGAATCACAGTTAGAAACCTAGTCATAAGAACAATGTAGATAAGGCATTAAAACATAAGTTCGAATGATGGAATTTCATCCACTGGATCAAATGAATCAACGGCGAAGATTGACCAATGCAGGGCACAGGATCAGGTCTTGGAAGTTTATTCACAAGTTTATTCATGATTCCCGAATGCCGCAAGCCGAACGTTGCGGGGTTCGGGGCTGCAAAATGAACCTAAATGCATAAACGGGCTTCCGAAAGCCACAACCCAAAACTTGCAGGTGGCGGGTTTCACAAACAGAAACAATCTGAAAGAAAATGAAAAATATTTTCCTGCATTCCGCAATCCGACATTTCAGGTTGATGGTTTCGGGGACACACAACGTAGCTAAAAGGTAAAATGAAACTTCCGAAATCAAAAAGCCACGGTTGCGGGTTTCGGGTTTTGGTTTTTCGGGATGAAAAAATCCAAAAAATTATTAGCGAAAAGTTTCCGCAACCCGCACCTTTCGAGTTGCGGGTTTCGGGTTTCCCAAAAACCAAACGACTCAAAGTGAATTCCTGCAACCCGCGCCTTTCGGGTTGCGGGTTTTGGGTGGTCGGAATGTTGGGTTTTGGGTTGGCAAATGTAAAGGACAAAACGCTTAAAAATTAAAGCTTCCAGCAAACCAAAAACACTTAGAAAATTCCAAGAGAAAAGGAATGACAATCAAGCCAACCAAAGGTACAAGCATAAGATCATAGAAACCAAGTTCAAAACCTCATGTTCACAAGAACACTTACCCAAATACGTTTGTGTTTATTTTAAAATTGGGGCTCCTGTGCTTAGCTGAAGCATGGGATCTATTGTGGCCACAACAGGACCCAAACTTTCTTTCTTTTTATTTATTGTTATCTACTACTCATTGTGTAGTTTTACTCCCACCCAAATATTACTACATGAGTCAAACATCCAAATTATTAATACTACATATTATGTAAGAATTTAATGAATTGTTTACAAAGGATAATATTTCTGAGTGTTGTGATCGGTGCCACTATATTGGAACGACTATTAATAAGATGATGTAAATCTAGTTTTAGGTCACCTATGGGACTTTTGATACACATGAGCGTACATGGAAGTGAAATTTTGTATACAATTGTTTTCTAATGTGGTATTACTTCAAGGGGTACCAATATCGATTACAAGGGTGTCCAGCCAGGTGAAACCTCTTGTATTTCCTACATGTAGTATTCCCCGACCATAGATTTACCTATCAAAAAATATATCACTAGGTTATTTATAGACGTTGGAACACATATCTAGACTCAAAAAAAAAAATTGGCACGGGAAATTGCTATGATACCAAATGTTATGTACTTAATAGTAGAACAAGAAATTTAGAGAAGAAATAACAAAATAAAACAAGATTTCATTATGAAAGGAGAAAATTTCCACAACAATAAACAATTGTAGATAACCAAATATCACAATGGAAATACATTTATTGGTGAAATCAATGTTCACTTGCTTCTTCGAGGGGCAAACTCCAAATGAGCAAAGCTCCAATTATAATATGCTTCACAAGGAATCTTATTTCATGGGGTGTTATAGCATTATTTGACACCTCATTGTCTTTAATGTCTACACAACCTTCATTAGTGTCTCTTCCATCCCTTTTTCCAATAGAAAACACTATTAAAATCCTTTATAAAGGTGCTTATACACACCTTTCCTTCAGCAAAAGTGTGTGTACTTCAAAAAAATGTAAAAAAAAAAAAGAAGAAAAAAGGTGAATTTCTTGCCCCTAAGTAGTTCCTTTGGTATTTTCTCACATGTAACTCCTTTGAAATTCCCTCTAACTATCTCAATAATTCCACAAAAGTATAAAAGGAGTGTGTATGGAAGAGAAAGGGGCACTCATGTTGATATTACCCTCATGCTAGAGAGATAACCTTCATATTTCTCTATTTTTTTATGATACCCTTTCCCTCAGAAATCCTTGTTTCTTGATCTCATATTCCTTTTAAGTGTTGAGGGTCAAACTTCATTTTTATCCTCTCTGTACTATTCAAAGAGAAGTTCAAATTCAAGAAGGATCATCATCAATGGATCAAGATTAGACGAACCAGACGATAGTTAGAAAAGGCGCCGACGACAAAATATTAGGTAAAGTGTATTCTTTGTTTCTTATTAATAAAATGTGATATATCATCTCCCACCTCCCAAAAATAAGTAATTACATGATTGATAGTTTAATCTTATATTTCACTTGGATTGGTGAATTGTTGAAATTGCTTTTTGGCCTAGCCAATTTTGGATTAAATCTAGTCATATTTTCTTCACTTATCACTCAGAGTGTTTGAGAAAGGTAATTTTTGTGGTGTGTAGGTTTGAGAGCTCAAAAGGATTAGAAGTGGATGTAGTGGAATCAATGTCCAACTCTCATTCCAAGGAAACCACTGAAACAAGTACATGATTTATCTCACTCTCAAATTGTATTTGCAAGCATTAAGGAATTAGTTTAGGGGAACTAAGAATGATATTTTCTTCTTTTATATGGAATAATTTTGACGCTATATATTTAGGAAATTTTATCGCTAACAAAATTATCAACTATACTCAAGAAAAATTCCTTGAATTCTTCTCTCTAGGGTCTTTTCGTTGTTCTCTATCTTTAAATAGGGTAGTTGGAAACCATTTATTGTGTGAAACTATGCTTGACTTCATGTAGACCAAAACAATTTTAAATTTTTATATGCTTTGGATTGACTTTAGCTGATTCAGGGTACACATGCACTACCCTATGGTAACAAGCGCATATAAACACACTTTTGACAAGGAAACAAGTGCATGACATGCACTTTGTGCACCTCATAGGCATGTGTACATGTTCAAGGGGCATGTGTACCTAGTCAAGGGGCATAAAATCTCAAAAATAAATTGAGATTTTGGTTTATTAGATTTAGTGGAGATCTAGGTCTTTTGTACATTTTCAAAATTCTTATTTTTAAGCCTTGAAAACCACCATTTAGTGTTTTTTCGTTATTCCCTTAATGAAAAGTAAAAATTATTTTGGTTCATGTAGGAATCTCTTACTTATTTTGATGCCCTCGAGAATTTTTTCAGATAAAGGAAAAATATTAGATTACTTTAATTTGCATTTTCTTGTGAAAATATTAAAAAAATTGATTGCTTTGGTTATAGTAATTTTCTCAAAATAAATACATCTCATTTAGGTTTTGAAAGGTTCTACTCGGTTCTTATGCATTTTGTAAGTTTTTTATACTCAAGCATCTCTTTCAAAGTTTGAAGTGGTATTTCCCATTTGCAAATAATCTCTTTTGTATCTTTTTCATTTGAGACCCTCATCCTTTTCTCACTTCCACATCCCTGTAAGTAACAACAACCTTTAAAAGAAGCATAACTAAAATGAATTACACTTGTTTTTCTTTTAGAAAAAGAGAACAATAGTCTAGGTTCTAGGGACTCGTTGTAGGTTTAGAGAGTAAATTCTCCAATGCCACATAAAAGGAACTAGGATTGAAATAATTGAATGTAAAATACATTAGTAGAAAGTGGCACTTGTCGGGAAAGTGTGGATCTAACATGTGCATCAAGCATGAGTCAAGTTGAGTAAGTGATTGAGATTATCCCACCATTGCTTGATTGGTGAAAGATGCATTTTCGAGAGATTTAGCTAAAGTGGAAAGTCTTAGGGGTGACACCACTTCTTTATGAAGTATCAGTTATAGAACTTGTTCCTATGTTCCTTGCCCATACATAGCCACCTGACCCACAACCGTTCCACTCAACTGTCAATTGCGAAGCGGTAACCATAGCTTCCTCTACTAGGTTTTCTCTAAGGTGACTGCAAGTGGGAAGTGCTTGTGGTACCTAAGATAGACACATAGTGTATGCCTCATCTCCCTTTGAGGGTGACCATATTCTTGAGCGTACTTATACATTGGTGATTATTCTGTGACGGTTACCATAATTATCTCTCACACTTTATTTGGTAGGACTTGGCCCCTCACCATCCCAGCGTACCCTTCAAAATGCCTTTGTTTGGATTTTCATTAATTGAACCCATGACTTAACCACCCTAGTTTGATTTTGGGAGAGTGTGTTTTCTTATATGTATATTAGAGAGTCTTTAATGCTTACAAATACAATTTGAGTGAGAGAAATCTTGTAACTATTCTGGTGGTTGCCTCATAATGAGATTTGGCCACTGATTCCATTAAATTTGTTGATTATACTCTCCATGATCAAGAACCTGCACACCACAAAATTTA
The DNA here is from genome assembly GCA_027924585.1 of Larix kaempferi. NCBI lineage: Eukaryota > Viridiplantae > Streptophyta > Pinopsida > Pinales > Pinaceae > Larix > Larix kaempferi. The sequence goes on along the minus strand of BSBM01000047.1, from coordinate 30,935,730 downwards.
GCTCTCTCAAACACACTTGGTGATAAGTGAAGCAAATGTGAAAAGAATAAATCCAAAATTTGCTAGGTTAGAAAGCAATTTCAACAATACAAATGCAATCTACGATTGATCTATCAATTATGTAATGGTTTCTTTGGCGGGGAGGTAGATGAGAGATTTCCTATTATTAATAAGAAACAACAAAATACACTTTACCTTATGTTCTAGTGCCAACACCTTTTGTAATTATCATTCATTGATCCCCTTTGATATTGATCCACTAATTATGATCGTTCTTGACTTTAAACTTCTCTCTAAATAGTATTGAGAGGCCAAAAATGTATTTTGATCCTCAACATCCAAAAGAAATATGGGATCGAAAACAAGGGTTTCTAGGGGAAAGGGTATCATAAAAACTTAGGGAAATTACAAGGCTATTTCTCCAATATTAGTGTAATATCGTCATGTGGTCCCCTCTATTTTCCATAAATATTCCTTTTATACTTTGTGGAATGGTTCAGACAATTAGAGGGTAGTTTAAAGGAGTTACAAGTGATAAACTACCAAGGGAACTGCTTAGGGGTACAAAATTCATCTTTTTAGTATTTTTTAACATTTTTGGAGGTACACATGCCTTTGCTAAAGGAAAGGATTGTATATGCACCTTGTTAAATGGAAAGGTGCTTGTACCTTGAAAAATTGGCTTTTCTAAGTGTTTATGTTGGAAAAAGGGTTGCAGGTGACCCTGATGAAGGCCATTTAGACATTAAAGACAATGAGGTTTCAATAATGCTATAACGGGGGTTTAGGGTAGGACCCTAATGACAAGCCATGCGTGCTACAAAATAATTCATCAATACTTCACAATATGTCCCGTTACATTGCTTTTACTGCATTATATAATGTATATCAAACCTCCTAGGTACTTTCTAGAAAAGAACTTTCTAGTAGGTAGAACCTTCTATCAAATCTTCTTACAAATATTGATGTTCACACTACATCTACTTCAAGGGCCTTATTTAATCGTATGACCTCAATACATAGCATTATCCCATTGGGTACCTCCCTAGTACCCCATATTATCCTCCCTAGGTAAATTAGAAAAAATTCAGTTGGTTCTATACTTTTTGAATATTTCTACAAGTTTTATTTACAATGGGTACTTGAATTTTCCAAACCATGAGGCAATTTGGGAATTTGGTATTATATGCATGTAAGAAACAAGGAAGGTAATGAATTTTGGGGTAGTTCTAAGAGTTGAGACTCTTTGTTCTTTCCACAAAATCAAGTAAGTCTGTATTAATCATATGGATGGTCCTTTAATTTAAATTTTGTTGGAAAGGATGCATTGCTTTGGCTTTAGCTAAAGTTTCAATAGTTAAAATAGTTGCTTGGTTCCACACCTTGCTCCTAGAAAGTAGCATTTTATTCATAACAACACCTTTACATTTGTATTAAATTTACATCTTATAACAATGTAAACCTTAAATTGATGGTGTACAATGATGTAAACCTTGACTTGTTCAACTCTTTGCAATATTTAAGTGATTTATTTGTGTATTATTAAGTATTTTATGAGTTGATATGATATTTTCTTTTTCTTTTTCTTTTTTTAAATTATTAAATGGTTTTTTAATAGAAATTTATGAATCTCACATTATTAGGTTTTGCACAACAAGGATGGGTCTTTAAACTTTGGCCATGTTCATTTGAGAAAATCAAGGGACCTTGTCTCTAACTTAACATTCAAGGGATTTGGTCATGTTGAGGCCTCAACAAACCTACCAAGTCTGTTGACTTGAGGCCCCCCATTCTAAATTTTTAAAATCAACTCGTTTTAGCTTGCCCTGTTTTCTTGACCTTATGATTTTGGATTTTCTTAATGATCGCATCATGTTTACTACATGGAGTCTTACTGGAATAATACTTGGTCAATATGTTTCTTACTGCAATTATAAATTCTATGGCAATCATATTATCAAGTTAATTTACATCCCAAATTTTCTATTCCCACATGTGTCGTACTACATGTATTGCAAATTCCACTCGTGCATCTCTTGTAGTTGAATGACTCTAACCCATGTAAAAGTGTTATACAACTTCAGCTAGTCTCATTCAAGCATTTTTTAGGAGTCTTTTTCTTTTAAATTCATTATGAAATCTAGTAATCAACTAAACAAAGTACTAGTTGTTTGTGTAACAAAAATAATAGAATGTAACCAAACCATGCAACTCAAATAGAATGGTAAATTAAAATTTTATCTCTTAGGTTTCAATTAACTTGTACAAATACATAAGAAAATAAACATAATTTGATCATTAAATAGTGAACAAGAATCAAACTTACCCATTGGAAGACCGACCTGAACCCGTAGTGTTCTTCTGACAACAACCAGCTTAGTAAGGAGCCTCAGGAATGCAACCATGTTTGGGGGGACTACTCTCCTCCAAACCTTATTCCCGAGAAATAGGTAAGGCCCTCGATCCCCCATCAATTAATTCTATTCCATACTAAAAAAAAACTCTAACAGCCTACTCCTTAACCCCCTCTTCTCTTAGCTCAAACAACAAGCTATTACACCTTCCTCCCCTAGATAGACCAGTCATAACACACATAAAACCAACAAGCCCCCCCCCCCCCCACTTTATACAATTAATATTAATTGTATAAACTAATTTGTTTATTTTTGCATGGGTGACAAGTGGTCACCATGCATTTAATCTTAATTAACCTTAATGCAATCTCTCTCCCTTTTTTTATAATTATTTATTTAATTAATAATTTTAAATTGAACTTGTTAAGGCATAAGTTAATATGCTTATTTTAATCTAATTATATTTAGTCAAATTGGGGTGTTACATATTCTCCCCCTTCAGGAAACTTTGTTACGAAGTTATAATCCCCATACAACAATACAAGACTTACTTTATTATTAGTTTAATATATTACCAATACTATTGTGAAGATGGAAAATTTGTGTGTGTGACCATCACGCAAAAATATTTTACTTGCATTAATACAATCATAACACCCTAATTACAACATGCTCTTGATTAAGTTCCTATGATTTAATATGCAACCATTCATACAATTATGCATCAATATCATTACACATTCACATATCAATCGAGTCATAGAAGCAATAAAAATAATGTAAAATATAATAAAACCAAATAAACTAACATAGAAGTACAATTAATTCACAATATCCCTCATTCTTTACTCACCCTCTCCCTTAGAATCATACCATCCGAGCAACCTACATAACCCTCCACACCAATGCTTCAAATGGTCCTGCTCACCATGACATGGCCCCTCTATTGTGTAACATATCCCGGAAACATACACTAGGCATCGAAAGTCTTCATGCTTAGTTTCCATGCTATGTGCACTAATCCTCTCTCCAACTTCTAGCATTGCAACCTCATTGTCATTAGCCGGAATTTGGGTCTCATTTGGTCACCTAGCATGATTTGGTTACCCAAGTTGTATCTAGTTACTTGTACACTACCCCTAGTGTACCCCAAACATATGAAAGGTTGAATCTAACTTCCTCCCTATCCTCCCTATGTCAACCAACACTAGGAATCAGAATTCCTTACACATATATCTCCCCTACGGTGAAGATACCTCAAGTCATGGAATTTCGGTGAAAATACCGTTGGCATAGAATTAACTATTGGGTTCCCCCCAACCCATAAAAAGTGTTTATTGTAGTCATTTGTTTGTGGTTATATCACCCCACAAAATCATATTGAATGATAGTCTTCTCACTTCCTTTGAGTGGATTGCCTGAAACATACTTCCACTCACCATCAAGAATAGTAACTAGTAATCATCTTCTCAAATCAACAATATGACATAAAATTCCTTCAGGATCATAACAAATTCCACCGAATATTATATATTGTGTCATATCCTCATAAAATAGCAACTCTTGATGCAATAATTAAGCATTCTATTGATATGCCATTTAATCCCATCATAATTTTCATAATTATTATTTTCTTAAATTTTCATAATTAAATATTATCATAAATTATCATTATTATAGAACAAAATTCCATTATGAATATCAACCAAACATGATATCATAACCATATGAGCATTAAACATCTCAAAACTGCGTGTCACATATCATGATGAAGCAGATAAAAGCAGATAAGTATCAACTCTAACTATCTACATGAAATAAATATAATGGTGCAGCAATATGGTACCACACTAAATTAACCACGGAACACATGCAATCACATTAATATCTTATCATAATGTCATAGGAAATCACTTGTTACAAACACATGCCCTAATCATACCATGAAATAACCTAACAAGATTACATGCCCACCATTCATGAATGACACCAATGAAATTTATTTTAACTTAATTCGATTTCCTATGTTGACCAAGATATGACATAGAAGTTATCTACTACCTAATGTTAAAGTATATTAATTTTCGTAAGATCAACTATTTCCAATATTACTCTTATGTCTAAGTGAACAATGTCTTCAATGTTTTATTTCCGACTAGTTAACACCATTTAATACCTTGGTATCAATAGCAAGTTTGTCTGATTATTTTTAATGTTTTAATTCAAAGTGGAAACCCCCAACCATGATTCCCCCTCAGTAATTTAGAAGGGCAAGTTTTAGTATGTTATATAGAATCAATGTTCATTTATATATCCAATGCAATGCCGTGCATAGACATAAGGTAATTCGGAGATAATTTAATTATTCTTATTTATTCATGTAAATTTACTTATCATTTAGAAGGGTAATTTTGTTCCCTAAATATATTCATTTAATTGCGCTTGAGTTTGAATTGAGACTAATGATATTCATTTAATTGCACTTGAGTTTGAATTGAGACTAATGATAAAAATAATTGTTTATGTTTTTCAACATAATTTCCTTCATTTAAATGCATTTAAACACATCGTTGATTGAATAATCCTTAAAGGACATGGGTATCAATCTAAATTATCCTCTTATGTTTCCTTCTTCTGACTTAAATGAGCACGATATTTGTTGTTATCCCAATTGATTGCAAAATGTGGACTTTGTCCACATAATTAGTGTGAGCTAAAGGTAATCTAATATGATCAATCCTCATTTAATAGATAAACTAGGAATGGCATATAAAAAAATTATGTATGTAAATTTGAGGGATGTTACACTTTTAGTCCCTAAGGCACTAATGTTATTGGTTGGAATATATCAAGGACCCCAATACCAATACCTAGTATGGAAACCTCATAATTGCATCCTTATTACACTTGTCATCGAGAGATTCTCTTTACATGACTTGTGTTGTAGTGTGGGATTCTATGGATGTTCCATGAGTCCTAAAAGAATCTTTTAGTCCCCAAGACATTATTTTTTAGCCTAAAAGATCATCTCTTGTGTGCAAAACTCACAATGGTTCCCATATGATCATGCTTAAGGTTCTTAGACCATCTTTGGTGTGAACAACTTCATATGACACCCATATCGATCTTGGAGACCAAAGATCATGTTTCAAGGGTATATGTGGAGGTCTAATACCTTCTTCATGGTTCTTGAGCCATGGAAGTTTAATTTAGTTCCTAAGTCCCTTTCTAAACTCCTTCAACCATGGTTAAGACCCCAATATCCACCCTAGTGCACAAAACCTCCTATGGCACCCATATCCTATTTAGAGGCTAAATATCCATTTTAGAGGACTTGTGTGGTGCTTTGATACCATATTCATGGACTTAGAGTTACAAAATATCCATATAGGGATTAAGGCCATTAATTTCCTACCCTTATCATGGTGAAGACCTTGAGACCCATCATTGGTGTACAAAACCTCCTAATGGTATCTATATCCCAATTCAATATAAATATTATCACTAAAGACCATGTGTAGTGGTCTAAGGACTTGTTCATGTTTCACGAGTCTTAACAAATCCATTTAGGCTCCAATACCTTTGATTTTCTCCAATGACCATGGTTAATTCCCCAAGAACTATCCCTTATGTAAAAACCCATACCCTAATGCTACCCATACCCCATTTGGAGGCCAAATATCCCATATACATGGTTTGTATAGTAGTTCAATGCCTAATTAATGGCTTATGAGACCTCTAAAAGTTTAACACAATGTATAAGTTCATTGTTTTCCTCCCAGTACCATAATAAAGGCCTTGATGTATCCCTAGTGCACAAAATCTCTTGATGATACACACATGCAATTAAGAGGACACATATCTTATTTAAAGAACATGTGTGTTGGTTTGAGTTCTTGTCAAAGAAAATTTCAGGGGCAAAATTTAGCCCATGGACTATTTTTTCGACCTTTTTTTCCAAAAAAATATTCACAAATTTTCCTTTCTCTCAAAGATGATTCACCCAAATTCCATGGGATAGCTTTTTTTACTCTAAAAATTGTCAAAATTGTCCAAAAACTATATAAAGTCCTTAGAAATTTGAAATTTGTTTTTTTAAATCTCCAAACATTTTATGGTTGCAAATTTAAGAATTAGTAAGATTTTCCAAGGTTTTGACACTTTGAACAAATTATGGATTCTTAAAAATTTCCATGATTCTTGTTCATGGACCAGATCCCTCAAAGCTTAGGTTAGAGACATGGTTCCTTGATTTCCTTATATAACCACGGTTAAACCATCATTAATGTAAAAAATCTCAAAAATGAGAGATTCATATCTTCTTATTAAAAATTCAAAATCATTTAACAATATTAAACTAACATAAAAGATCATATCAACTTGAAAACCACTTAAGAATACACAAATCAATCACTTGAACACTTAGACCTAAGTGGAACAATTTAAGGCTTACATCATTCTAAGCCATGGATTTAACACTATTTCAAAGGCATTCCTCTGAATAACAAGATACTTGACAGGAGCACCATTATTTTTTGGTAACTTAGGGAAAGGAAAAGGTTGTCATTGTAAGTACATGAGTGGCCAAAATATTTCAACAATAATCTCTAAGATGTTTAGGTCTTGAATAGGGGACAATTGTCATGTACGAGGATGGTTGAGAATGCTTAATTTTATAATAAAATGATTCAAGCTTTCAGAGTTATCTGAGTTGTCCATGGTCTTCTGGAATTTTCACTGTGTAAAAGATTTGAAACCAACGTTTCGGTAGAAACCTTGCTCATCTTCAGAGAAGCATCTATAGCGAGAATTTTATGAAGAAACCATCATGAAATTTTTTTTATCATGGTTTCTTCATAAAATTCTTGCTATCTCTGCTTCCCTGAAGATGAGCAAGGGTTCTGCTCGAAACGTCATTTCAAATCTTTTAAGCAGTGAAAATTCCAATTTGACTTTTTCCAGTCACTCAAAATAGTGGGAAGGAGAATTATCATTTTTTTGTATAATAAAGATCATTTTAGATTGATGAAATTGCATATATCAACCATTAATATTGCAAAATCATTTTATAATAAAAGTATTAAATTTTTGTAAATCCATTTATATATTAAAAATAACTATTTCGATTATCTAAAATTACAATTTAATTTTTTATGATGGTTTTTTCATAAAATTCTTGCTATCTCTGCTTCCAGTTTTATAATAGTTTGATAAGGCATAGATTGATACAAGTTGTACGTGTCCATTTCCACAATCTAAGTATTCTATGAATTTAACTTTTCGAGACACTCAAAATAGTGGGAAGGAGAATTATTATTTTTTTGTATAACAAAGATAATTTTAGATTAATGAAATTGTATATATCAAAAGTTAATATTGCAAAATCATATTATAATAAAAATATTAAAAAATTTTAAATCCATTTTTATATTAAAAATAACTATTTCAATAATCTAAAATTACAATTTGAAAAAAAATTTATAACCATAAAATATGAAAAACTAAAAAATATCAAAATTTTCAATAATTCAAAATTACAATTTGAAAAAAAAATTATAACCATAAAATATGAAAAACTAAAAAATATCAAAATTTTTCAATAATCTAAAATTACAATTTGAAAAAAAAATTATAACCATAAAATATGAAAAACTAAAAAATATCAAAATTTTAAAACTTTAAGCTTTTTCATCCAAGTTTGTGCCAATCGAAACGAAAGCTTGAGGAATCTCGTGAGAAATCGGTCACATTTTTAGACGAGGTAGGGGGGTTTGACCTACATAAATGAGATATATTACATAATGCGAAAATTATATAATAAGATTTTAAAAGGCAAAGAGGATTAATGTAATTGAAACTTGAACGCCATATGGTTTTGGAATATAAATTTCATTTATGAATGAAATGAAAGACCATTAATGAAAGTCATAGGGTTAAAATAGAGTTATAAACTTATAAATTTCATTAATAAAAATATTATTAATCAAAGTTATAGGGTTAAAACGGAGCCATCTATTATAGATGGGCTTAAAAATGTAGACTTATAAACTTCATTAATAAAAGATCAATAATCAAAGTCTTAGGGTTAAAGAAACTTTATATCAATGAATCTGCCAAATTATCAATGTCATGTATAACTTTGGGTTATATATGTGAGAGAAAATATTTTGTTGAAATTATTTTGATATTTTTATATGTTTATAAATAATATAAGAGTAAATTTATTAATGTTATTATTATATATGATTTAATAAAAACATAAATTAAAATAACACAATTTAATGTACATCTATTCAAAATAAATTTAATTAACAAGTATCAAATAATTTTCTATAATTTTTTCATAAATAAAACAAGTATCAAATAATAATTAATTTATAATATATAAAATAACATTAAATTAATTATCTTTATATTTTATTAATTATTCTTCATAAATATTTTCTAAATAAAACAAGTATTAAATATACATATATTTGAAGAGTCAATTAGATTTTATTTAAATGGTGGTAAATAGAGTGTTATTTTTCTCATTTAGATTCTATTTTCTCAAAAAATAAAAATTAAGAAATATATTTGAATTAAAAAATAATCAAAATCATTGTAAAACCAAAATTGATGATAAAAGTAACATTACCATGATTATAAGTGATAATGGTCTAATAATCATTTAATTTTTATATTTTATATTTAATTATTATATTTCTTATGAAAAATTAAATAATGATTTTTAAACAAACAAATCATAAGTGAAATATTCACTTATCAGCCTTTTTTTTTCGGTTTTCATCAACTATTTAAACAATTTTATTTATACATTAATTGAAGCCTATCAGATATCTTTCTAACTGTAACTGATCAATATGTTCATACCGTACTTGCCGTCTTAGCTCAGCTGGTAGAGCGCGTGGCTTTTAACCACGTGGTCGTGGGTTCGATTCCCACAGACGGCGTTAAAAATCCTTGCTTGCCCTTTGAGATTTTTAACGTGTGTATTCATCTAGGGCCTTTGTGAGTTCGAAAACGTGTACATTATTTTAGGACCTTGCTAGCCTTTGAGATATATCATTGACCCTCGTATTCTTCCTACACAATAACTCGATGTGCTCAAAGGAAAGTATTTTTTGAACCTAATAATAACTCGATGGGCTCAAAGGAAAGTTTTTTGAACCTAAAAGTTTAATAGTAACTCTAGAATCCTCGAAAACTTTGAGTTCACTAATATCGAATGAGTTTGTCATTTTCAATATCTGATTTAAAAAAGATTACTCCACCTGCAGCACATAAACCATTTGTAACAGTATGGTTGAAGAATGCAACAACACCAATGAACAACACCAATGATCTGTAACCAAGTACAATAATCTTTAACCAAATTTAGTATCTGAATAAATTTTATTTTCAAAACAGCTTAGTATTCCCTAGGAGGATTTTTAACGTGTGTATTATTTTAGGGATTTTGTGAGTTCTAAGTGTACATTATTTTATTTTATAATTGTTTATTTGCATTTTTGAATTTATCCGTATTTATACTTTGAAACAGATTGATTAAATTTGACTGGCATAGCATTGAGTATTTATGTAAATTTTTGTACATGATTAAGTTTTACTAATGTTGAGTTGAGTATTTATCCGTATTTATATTTTGAAACAGATTTGACTAGCGTTAAGTATTTATGTGTGTTTATACATAATTAAGTTTTACTAGTTTATGAGTATTTTTACTTCCAGCCCATATAGATAAACTTTTTTCTACATTTTGCTCCATTCTCATGCTGGCAATAATAACAATTTGATGCGTGACACATTGGTTGATATCTCTGGGAATTTAAACCTCTGATCTGTACAACGATTTTAAAATAGCATAAACTCAAAAGGTCGATTCCCTCTTTCAACTTTTTAAAGTCTAAACTGAGTGGGTGTTAATTGTGGTGATTGCCTTTTTAGATGTGAAGTTGGTGGATTTCGGCGGTGGAGATTGTTCTGAAAATGTTTTACTGTTAATAAAATATCATAAAGGATTTTTTACTTACAAATAGAAAGCATTAAGTAACAGTGCAAACTATTAGTAAAAAATCACAAAATTATAAATAGAAAAAACTATAAACCCAATCTATCAGATAAACACAAATTACACATTAAAAAAAATTCATTAAACAAAAAATGTTAAAATAAAATTAAACACAAATTACATATGAAAAATTCATTAAAATAAAATTTCATTTATCCATGTTGAATCTACATTTACACTTTAAATTTATAAGTTCCAAAATTAATTATAACCTTCAAATACTTCTTGAAACCCAACAGATAAGTCAGTCAAAATGTAGACCTCACACCTATTGCATGGTCAAAATGCAGACCTCACACCTATTGCATTGTATAAGCGGTAGAGTTCTTTGACCTCGATTATAAAATATACTTGTATAAAGTGCGCTTCATAGTATAAGGAACCTCTCCATATAGTGTAATTAAGGGATATGCCAATATACATTAATTAAATTTAATAATAATAAATTGATGGAATGGAAGACATGTTATGTAAATAAGGTTAATAAATTGGTAAAAGAGAGAAGGCACATTTTACATTATGGCCAGCATAGGTATGGTAAATAAAGTGTAAAAAGGAAAGCGTATTAGAGTCACACTTTATACTTTATATATCAGGTATTTAAATTTTAAAAATATATATATATATATAATTTAATAAAAAAATTGACTTATATTTTGAAGTTGTAAATTTAAATTCTTACCAAATATTAAATAAAAGTTGTATTTAATTTTTATGGAATAAGTGTGTGTTATCATGTGGACTAGAGTTTGAATTTGTAAATGTAAGTTTATATTTATAAAATTTAAAATCCTAGTTACGACTCTTAAACTCTGAAATTTTGGATTCCTAAGGGATTTTTTATGGTGTTGAATCCGTTTTTATCATCAAAATCACCAAAACCCCCAATTCCGATAGCTCGATTCAGATAAAAAGCCCCACCAAATAATCATTTTTTAGACAACTCCATTATTATTATTATTATTATTATTATTATTATTATTAAATAAGCATGTGTTATCACATGGAATCTAGTATGAACTTTAAATTTATACATGTAAATCCACATCATGAAATATTGACATGATGATTATGGTATATTGAAACTTATGTTTATGTAAAAAGATAAAGGTATTTTTTTCTATGACATGAATATCTCTACCTCTCAAACTCAATTTATTATTTCATAAAAAACTAAGTGTTTCATTGAAGACTTACATCAGGTAAACAATTCTAGGCATCCTATGAGCATTTTCAAGAAAATATGTGGAAAGTTGGTAATCGGCATTTTTTGAAAACAAAAATACTCACATTGCAACCAACACACCATGATTTCAGTAGAGAGCACCACTCTCTTGTTATTGGGCCTTATATGTATTTGTGGACAACTAATATAAGATATTAATTTGTATAGAGAGATATTTTATGTCATAAAAACAATTCTAAGACACCTATGTTAGGCATGTGAAATAGGAACTCTATCATATTATAAATGAGAACATTACCAACAATACTCAAATATACATCTCACACTAAAATACAAAATAGATATTTTCAATGAAATATTTAAGGAGGAAGGGTAAATGTTATACAATTTCGATATTTTCTTCTTTGTCATGATTGGAATCCAATCATGCATTGTTTACTAAAATTGCAATTCTCGGTTGATGAGGTTGATTTTGACATTTTCTGATTTGCCATCATTGGAATATAATTTGCAATGAGCAATCTTGCAAACAATCATAACAAATACATGCTCCAAGCATTGGCTATGCCTATTGCATGATATTTCGTAGCTTTCATCATTGGTTTAGATGCACAACTTGCAACATCCCTCTTTTACCCTATTCTGTTGTAAATGAAAATGTAACTATATGTATTTGTTTCTAGTGAGGAGCTCAAAGCCAAGGCCCCACCAGTAAACCATGTAAGCTTTGTTAATTACTTCCTTCGTTGTAATGGTTGATTTAAGCCTAAGAGACTGAAGGTGGTGACTCAACTTAAACGATGGGGAAAGAATCCACTAGGGGAGAGGGGTCGATTGATTAGGAAGCCATGAGAATCCTGTTCGGATATCCACATCATCTTTTTCAGGATATTGCATGCAATTAGGGTTTGCATGCAAATTCTAGGGTTTGCATGCATCCCAGTCACCAGGTTGATGCCTCCAGCACCTTAGCCACCTTTTTCTAGCACCCAGGAGCCACTTATTTCAGATTTTCAGCCCTCCTAGCCTGAAAGGCACCCACTTCTCACCTACTGCCAAAGAAGGGCGCACTTGTTCACCTACCACTGCAGTTCCACTTCAGTTACACTCAATTAGCTCCGATTCTCCCTGATTTGAGACTAGTTTCACTCCTGACTGACTGTTTCACTTCCGTTGGACCTCCAGATTGACTAGATGACTTGTTCTGACTTCAGTTAAGCCTCCCATGCGCCCTCCACTGAGTCTCCTTCCCTATATCAGTGCTACACACTTCAGTTAGACTCAGATTGACACCTGGATGACTGGCTCTTGTGCATTGATGACCACCACCGATTGATGATGAGGACTCCTAGTTGGAGTCAAGCTACTCCATTCAGTGATTCGAATGACCTCCTTAGGCAATTCGAATTGCTCAGTCATTGTGACAGTTTGTATTGTAATTCATTCACCCTTTCTGGGATATTGAGCACTGCTGCATGTTTTGCACAGTTTTGCACCATATTTTCTATATTCATCTGTTGTGATTGATTTACTTGTTCATTAGATCTGCTGTGACTAATTTTACATGGTATCAGAGCCATTGCAGGGACAAGATCTCCTTTCTACAGGTGTTTTTACAAGAAGATTTGACTGAATTGCTCAAATTGCAAAAAGTTTTGGCATGACATATCTCAAGGGCATTCGCTCCTGTGCATGCAAAGCTTGAAAATAATTCCAATACCACTCCAGAAGCTTAAGTTTCCACATAATTCCTGGATCTGATACATTGGACCCATTCAACATTGTTTGATCTCCAATCCCAGGTGTGATGCAACTCTAAAAGGGTGGATTGTTCGACCTTACTGTTCTTGGTTTATTGTGATTTGCAGGTTTATTGTCTCCATCAATTGCATTCGCTACATTGTGCATGCAAGCTCCTCTACATCAATTGCATTTGCTACACTATGCATGCAAGCTCCTTCTACATCAGTTTGACTCGCTCCTATCAATGGAATATTCTTCTTCAAATCCTATCCTCACCCCATTCAATTATTTTGATTGGAAAGATGATATGGAGATCATATTACGTTCAAAAGGTTACTACCGAGTCACTCTTGGTCTTGAATTGGAGCCAAACAATGTGTCAGATCGAACCAAACACTACAACAAGCTTGATGAAGCTTATGGTCTTCTTTGTCTCTCCATCTCCTAAGATCTTCACTTCCATCTCAGCGGATTGAAGACCCCAAAAGCTATATGGGAGCAACTTGAAACACTATTTGGCAAGCAGGACGAGCTTAGGGCTTTTCAATTAGAGAATGATTTGATTGGCCTTAGTCCTAAGAATTTCGAGACCATTAATGAATTCTTCACAAAATTCAAGAACTTGAACATGCAGTTGAAGAACAGTGGAGTTATCAAAGAGGATAAACAATTGATCCTCTCCATTCTCAGCAAGCTTGGTAAAGATTATTCGGTATTTGTCTCTACTTTCAATTCCGGTCGGCTAACTACCCCGAATTGGAAGATGCCTACCTTGAATGCCTTCATTGAGTTCATCACAAAAGAGCATGACAAGTTGGTTCAAATGGGGTCCATAAGCTCCAAAGATTCAGCCCTATATGTTCAAGGACCCAAGATCACGAATGGTAAAGGAAAGCAGAAGAAGGAGAAGCCCAAATTCGAGCCTAACAAGCAAAAGGAGAAAGGCAAACAAACGGATGCACCATCCAGTTCGAAATCCAAGCAAAAGGGCAAAGAAGGTAACCAAAAATCTAAATGTACTTATTGTAACCGTGGCTTTCATCCCGAAAGTTCATGTATGAAGAAGACTATAGATCAAATGGCCCTCCTTTTGGAAAAGAACAACATAACCCTTCCTAACGGTGCAAGGAAGAAGGATAGAAATGATGATCATGAAAGAGGACAAGCACTCATGGCAACTGTTTCGAAGCCCACTACTCTCTTGATAGATTCAGGTGCATCGAATCATATGGCTGCAAATATTGATTCTTTTTCTTCATTCGATCCAAACAGCTCCATCCCCATCCATTTGGGAGATGACTCAAAAATTTCTTCAAAGGGAAAAGGTACGATTCATGTAGATCATGGAAGCTTTCAGAATGTTCTCTATGTGCCTTCCTTGGCTTCAAATCTTCTTTCTGTGTATCAAATGACACACACTGGTGAACCGAAGCAAGTTACATTCAACCCTAATACAGTTGAAATTTTGGATATCAAAAGTGGAAGAGTCGTTGCAGTTGGAAAGGAAAACCACACTGCAAAATGCTATGAGTTTTCGCACTTTATTCCTCTTGCCAAGCCCACTGCTCTTCGCACACATGGTAATGAGGTTAGTAGGCTTTGGCATGAAAGATTTGGACATCTAAATTATAAATATTTGCTACTGCTATCAAATAAATCCATGGTAGATGGGCTTCCACAACTCCGTTCGTCGAAGGGAATATGCACTGGTTGCATCATTGGGAAGCACCCCGAGCACAGATTCGACCGCGGCAAAGCTAGCAGAGCTTCTACAATATTGGGATTGATCCATTCTGATATCAGTGGTCCGCTGCCCCATATGTCATTAAATGGTTCAAGGTATGTTTTGACATTTATTGATTATTTTTCCCGCTTTACATGGGTATTCTTTCTCAAAAACAAGTCAGAAGTGCTTGAAAAATTCAAGGATTTTAAGGCTTCTGTTCAGACCGCCACTGAGAGCAAGATCAAAGCTCTTAGATCTGATAATGGTGGGGAATATATCAAGTCCGATTTGCTGCAACTTTGTTCCCAAAGCGGAATTCAGATCCAACATACAGTTCCCTACACACCTCAGCAGAATGGTGTAGCGGAAAGGAAAAATCGGTCACTGAAAGAGATGGCTACATGCATGATTGAATCAAAAGGTTTGGCTGCAAATCTTTGGGATGAATCAATCAATGTTGCTACATATATACAGAACCATGTTCCACATTCATCCATGAAAGGTATGACTCCTTTCGAAGCATTCTTTGGTCACAAACCGGATGTGTCAAATTTGAGAGTTTTTGGCTCTACTGCATGGGCTAGAATTCCTTCTAAGAAGAGACAAGCTTTGGATCCACAAAGTACCGAGTGCATACTAATAGGATATGGGGAAGAATCAAAAGCATATAAACTCATGGATATCAGATCTAAAAAGATATTCATAGAGCGCAGTGTGCAATTTGAAGAACCGCTTCAAGAATTGCAACTAGTCGAGGAGAAGACTGCCGATTCACCGCCTTCACCAAAAGAAGATCCGTGCAGCGATAATGAAGGTATGAGTTCTGATATTTCTGATATTGTAGCAGCATATGATGATCATGACATATCAGGTTCGGAATCCGACCATTATGATCCTCCTCAGTTACCAAAGTGGGCCCAAAACACTCTTCAATCTGCTGGTTCGAATCTTGGAAATCCTGCTGATCCGAGACGAACAAGAGCAGACTTTCAAAGAGCAAGTATGGCTCTTTCTATTGCTGATCCATTTCTTCCTAAGATTTATTATTTGATGGCTAGTTCAGATCCTACATCATACTATTCTGCTCACCGAGATCCGAGATGGAAAAGTGCCATGGATGAAGAGTACAGTTCTCTTCAAAAGAACAACACATGGGAGCTAGTTTCTCTTCCACCTGGAAGAAAATTAGTGAAGTGTAAATGGGTCTACCGTACTAAAGTTGCTGCTGATGGCACTATCAGCAAATACAAAGAAAGTTTGGTGGCAAAAGGTTTCTCTCAAGTCCAAAGAGTGGACTACACTGAGACTTTTGCACCGGTTGCAAAGATGGATTCCATCCGCCTTGTTTTAGCTATTGCCGCATCCAAACACTGGGAAGTGCACCACATGGATGTGAAGAGTGCATTTTTACATGGAGACCTTGATGAAGAGGTATATATGCAGTAGCCAGAGGGTTATACATCAGATCCATCATTGGTTTGCATATTGAAGAAATCTTTGTACGGGTTAAAACAGGCCCCAAGAGCTTGGTACACAAAGATGGACTCCTTCCTTCTTTCTCAGAATTTCCAAAGATGCAAATCTGATCTGAATGTGTATCTTCAGCGAGTTAAAGGTAATTTTTTGGTTATTGTACTTTATGTTGATGATCTCCTCATTACTGGTAGCACTCTTACTTCAATAAACAAGCTAAAAACTGCCTTAAATCTAGCTTTTGACATGAGCAATTTGGACTTGCTGAGTCACTTTTTGGGCTTGGAGATAGCTCAAAATTTTGATGGGACCACTATATCTCAGCAAAAATATGCTTTCGACCTGTTATTGAAGTTTAATATGGCTGAATGTAAGGCAGCCCCATTCTCATTCCTCTCAGGAATCAGTCTTGAGGAGGGAGATTCTACACCGCTTGCAGATTGCAGTATGTATCGACAGTTGATTGGTTCACTACTTTATTTGACACACTCACGGCCTGATATCTCATATGCCGTGAGTGCCGTGTCAAGATATATGCAGCAGCCACATGAGCTTCATTGGCGAGCAGCCAAGCGGATCTTGCAGTATGTGCAAGGTAGGAGACAGTTTGGCATACATTATGCTGCAGATTCTGAGCTTGATTTTATTGGTTTTACTGATTCAGATTGGGCAGGTGATAGCATTGATCGGAAGTCCACTTCCAGTTATGTTTTCATGATTGGTCATGGTGCTATTTTCTAGTCCAGCAAAAAAAAGCAAGCAGCCATTGCACTTTCTTCAGCAGAGGCAGAGTATCGAGGGGCAGTCAATGCTTGCATTCAGGCAGTTTGGTTGCAGGGTATTCTTTCCGAGTTTGGTTTTGGTGGCACTACTTCGACTATCCTATTTTGTGACAATCAAAGTGCTATCAAGATCTCCACAGATCCAGTTCAGCGGCAGAGGACCAAACACATTGAGATTCATATGCATTACATTCGACAGTTGGTGCATGATCGCACCATCATTCTGCAATATTGCCCTACTGATGAGCAAATTGCAGAAATCTTCACCAAGAGCTTCACTGAGAAGAAGTTCTGCTACCTCCGTTCACTGTTGGGGGTGAGTTCCATCATGGTGGAGACAGATTGATTCATTATTATGCTTTAGCTTGAGGGGGGGCTTTCTTCCCACTGGGTTTTCCCTCTTTCCTCACTTAGTTTATTTTCAGCATTTTTGGATTATTGTATTGGGGTGACCTTTGGTCTTAGTTACCAGGGACCCACATTATTTTTTGCACATCATAGTCTAGCTTGAGGGGGGGTGTTCGGATATCCACATCATCTTTTTCAGGATCTTGCATGCAATTAGGGTTTGCATGCAAATTCTAGGGTTTGCATGCACTTTGGATGCATCCCAGTCACCGGGTTGATGCCTCCAGCACCTTAGCCACCTTTTTCTAGCACCCGAGAGCCACTTATTTCAGAGTTTCAGCCCTCCTAGCCTGAAAGGCGCCCACTTCTCACCTACTGCCAGAGAAGGGCGCACTTGTTCACCTACCACTGCAGTTCCACTTCAGTTACACTCAGTTAGCTCCGATTCTCCCTGATTTGAGGCTAGTTTCACTCCTGACTGACTGTTTCACTTCCGTTGGAACTCCAGATTGACTAGATGACTTGTTCTGACTTCAGTTAAGCCTCCCATGCGCCCTCCACTGAGTCTCCTTCCCTATATCAGTGCTACACACTTCAGTTACACATGACACACTCAGTTAGACTCAGATTGACACCTGGATGACTGGTTCTTGTGCATTGATGACCACCACCGATTGATGATGAGGACTCCTAGTTGGAGTCAAGCTACTCCATTCAGTGATTCGAATGACCTCCTTAGGCAATTCGAATTGCTAAGTCATTGTGACAGTTTGTATTGTAATTCATTCGCCCTTTCTGGGATATTGAGCATTGCTGCATGTTTTGCACAGTTTTGCACTATATTTTCTATATTCATCTGTTGTGATTGATTTACTTGTTCATTAGATCTGCTGTGACTAATTTTACAAATCCAAACCATAGATGATAGATGTAATCTTGGTACTAGTAAGCCCATAGTAACTACGTACTTGATGTGCCTAATGTCTTAAGTGTCATCTTAAATTATGTTAGTCCTAGAGTAAAGGTTCTCCTTGTAAGAATTTCTATTCACTACAAGCGCCTAAGTAAAATCCTATGGCCCTACTAATTAACTATTATTGAAAATCCCAAATAAGACTAAGTATTCTAATTACAAGGAGTTTTCTAAAACTTGGCAAAAATAGTACTAAATAAATATTATTTAAACTCCAAACAAATGGAAGTAAGGATTTATTTCTAAAAAGAAATTGAATAAACTATTACTATAAACATTATTATACAATTGATGTTGGAGCAAAATGATATTAATATGTGAACTTATGTTTATAAGTATATGCAAAGTAGAAAGCAAACATTCCCTAGTATTAAGTATAAAGATGAGATCAAAATAGTTTTATATACCAATGGAAATGAAAAATCATATCCATATATATAAGAAGAAGAAAGAAGTATCGAATAAACACAATTTAAGAACCCCAAAGCCAAATTTAGACACTAACTATTATAGAAGGAAAAGTATTTAGTAATTTCAGAAGCAAATGGATGAAAATAACCTTCTTCTCATAACCATTGTAAAGGATGAAAGTTTAGTATTTGTGATAACAAATACATTTAAATAATTAATAAAAAACATAAACAAATACAATTTATTAATATGGAAAATAGTATATTGGATATACGAGGAAAACGTAAGAAAATAAATATATTGACGTTTTGGTTAGAATGGTGGTGCATACCATTAAGTAACCACTATACATATCTTTAAAAGATGCTTAGGGGATATTATAATAACCTCTGCATATACTCAATGGAGGTCATATATAAATACATATACCATTTACAATGGAAAGGTGATGACATGGTGAGAAATCCGGGCCTCTAGTTTGCGTATCTTAAATAAGTTGTTAGTTGCTTATAGTGAGAAGACCGCCTCTCTCACAGATCCGATATCGAGGAAAAAAATGTTATGCTTTATATATAACTTATACCGACCTAGGATTGCAACTCCTTCCCCTCCTTGGCATCTTATTACGGTTTAAAAGAGGTGGTGTAGCCTCTAGAGAAGAGATCCTACTCACTCATTTTTCTCTATTCACTATTGGATACCTTAGGCCTTGAATCGTTTCTCCCTTGATTAATTTTACCGATAGTTTGTTTTGCTTTCATGAAAAACACGTTTTCATAGGTTCATGAAGAGAGTTGGTTCTCTTGTAAGCAAATCGACAACCTATTTGTGAAAAGTCAACCTTGATAATATTATTTCGATTACTACTTTAGGTATAAACTAAAGAGGGATACTACCTCCATAGGAGTTCACTCAGTGAACTTGTTACATAACATGATCATTAGTAGGATATTAAAGAATATCTCTAATTTTACTAAATATTGGAAAAATCCTCTTAAAATGGCATTGTTGAATCCCTTTCCAATATATCTTTCCAATTAAAAAACCCATAATTTCACCAAATATTGTAGATATCCATTTTTATCAACCCATTTTTGATACCTAATTTATATAATATTACCAAGTTGTGACAAACATGAGCCCTAACACATCTTAGTATAAGCAAAAATGATGTTAAATAAAATAATAGTATAATGTTAATAATGATCCCACCGGAATTGCAGGGGTTATCGATGTAGCATTGGATAGTAGAAGACCCAATAAAATAGTAATGGGGAAGGGAAAATGCATAAAAGGAAACCCAATCAAGATATCAATGTAACAAAGAATGTAAAAGACCGATAGTCCAATAGTCAATGCAATGCTTATAAAAAATGAGAATTGTAGATGTTTCACACCACAGCCTACCAATCTACCAATTTTATATCATTTAAATACAAGTATAGCAATAGAGAGCCCATGTTTTCTAGAAGCTTAATAAATTAAACTCCATAAAAATGAAAATAGAAACCCCTATGTGGATGGACTTCCCTACCTTCCTATCAAAACAAACATCATTGATGTTTGAACCCAAATGAATATGGACAGGCACACAAAGTTGCTCCCCAAAACCGTTGCAACGGGGACGCGCTAGCGGGATTAAAACAACCACGTGCACGCACCTAAGGCAACGCGCACATGCTGCTAGGTTCGGTATCGAAACGAGGCACATGCGCGTGCCTAACGCATGCGCGTGGCTAACGCGTGCACTCTTAGGGGCACGCACGCGATCCTGTTAAAAAAAAAATAGAGCAAAATGTTCCCATTCTACTCATTGGAGTCGAGCGCGACTTTCCCTTCGTGGCACGTGACTACAGCCACCAAAAGAGGCCATTTCCACTCCAAAACCCACCAAATCAATCCACCAACTCATCAACATGTCAATTGGATAGGTAAATTCCAATTTTTTTGTCATTTTATTCATTCTTTGTGTCATTTTTTTTTATATTAAATTGTTAATAATTCCCAAATTTTTAAAACAATGGAGAAATTTTCAATTGCAGATTGTAAACCGAGACAATGAGTGAACAAAATATTAACCTGGAGTCCTGTGGAACACAAGAAAACCCAAACCTTGGACCCAATGCCGAAGAAAACCGTCAACAAAATCCAAATGCCGAACAAAATCAAAACCCCCAAGCAAATGTTGAACAAGATGACCTTAACCATTATGTAAATGAAATGAGAGTGCACACTCGAGAACTAAGAAACACAGGAAAACCATCTCGAGTGTCTCTTGCCACCTCAATTGAGAGCTCAATTGACTCCCTCATCCATGCACATCGACAATTGACCGACATGACTGAATACAGAGCTAGGATGCGGGAGTATTACTCCACGGGAATTTCCAAAAAAGCAATAAAAGATTTGAATATTACAAAGGCCCAGTTATACAGTATGTTCACCGATCCAAGAACACTACAACCACCCAACACTAGAAAGCCACGTGTCTGCATGGATTGGTGTCATTACCAACCATGGAGGGACAATTGGATGCAGAAGTAGTTCATGGTGTACAATAAACCTCCCTGCAATAATAGGGAGGTTCCATAGTACTTCCTTCGACAACTATGGGCTAAGTTTATGCTCGGTTTACATGTCAATTATTTTGACATAACCGAGTTCTAGGGTGTTGGGAGTGGCTCTGCCTGAGATCAACCTGCTGCCAGGAGGAACCCACTGAGAGGGCCACCAACTCCTAGGATCGACACCAACCCCTCTCCCCAACCACCTCAGTTACCCCACAGACTTGATCAGATCAAGGAGGCAATGAGGAATGTTGCGCGTGGACTCCTCAAACACACCTCTTTTGTAGCAGTGACTACAGTGGAGAGGTCGATTGACCTTGATAGAGATCCAAGTGCAGGGCCTTCACGATAGGGCTAGGATAGACCTGTGACTGGTGGTAGCCATGCTAGGCATTCCAGTTCGATAAGGACAATGACACATCTTTGTCCCCATTGCGAGCACACTTGCCCTGGCCTGATCGAGGGTTGTTATATGGATCAGGTCAACAATTTTTTTAATGTGTTTTCAATCATCACTTGATAACTTGTAAAGTATTTTTGTTTGACTAAAACTATTATTTCAATGTACATTTATTCAGAGCTAAGACACCAACATGGGAGAACGTAGGATCTCCCAACCTGGATGCAGCAATGGCAGCTGCAACTGAAATTGCGGCACCTCACATGAAGGTATTTTCAGTACCTCACACAATATTATTATTTCTTATGGCATTTATATTACTTAAGTATTTATATTTATGGCATACACATTGATAGTTCGTACAATGTTTTTGAATATCTTGATTGCCTAAATAATGACTTGTTTAACATGTTCATAACATGCATGAATTTTGGTGTCCACAGGTGTTCCCTGACTACAGTGATCAAACATCCTCGCCAGGGATTGGCAAATCAACATATACATAGGTACAATGTGTAGTTAAAAGCACGTTTTTAATTTGAATTGTTACGACTTACTATGGTTTAATTTATTGTTTGTTTACTAAATTGTGATATTACAAATGTATATGTGGGTGCCACCAACAACTCCAGGTCCCCATTTTAGTCCTATGTTTCCACTCTCTCCCATGAGTCCCCCCCCTCACTTCCATATAGACCCCTCCCTTCCAACCAGCCTCCCCTCTCCAGCCATACTCCCCCCTCCATCCATCCTCCCCCACTCATCCATGCCCCACCACCCTCCCCATCTATACATCCTCCCCAATTTATCCACACCCCCCTGTCTATCCATCCTCCCCCATTCATCCACACCCCCGCTTCCTTCCAGCTTCCCCTCTTCGTCCACAACCTCCCTTCCGTCCATCCTCCTCCCTCTATGCAAGACTGCCCTCCCATGCACCATCCCTCAACATCCCCCCCAGCCCTTTTTGTTCGATACCCTCTATCGTACAACCGATAGGGATTCATTGTCCACGATGTCCTCCTCCACCCCATACCACCATGTATTCTCCCCCCATGAAGATTGTCCTGCAGAATGAGAAGAATCTGATCGCGGTTTCAAAGAACCGAGTCAAATGCCTGAACTGGGGAGCTGCTAAAGGTGTATGGAAGAAGAAATGGCAGTGTCTGCCCATAGACTACTTCATATGGTGTCCTTGTAGATGTGGTATTGTACCACCAGAGCACTTCTAAGAAATCCATAGAAATAGTTGTCCAAATCTGTGTAGGGATGGGCAAGGGTTTGAGCAATCCCGAAAGGAGTGTCATTTCACCCTTGTTGACTTGGAAAGTATCACAGTCAGCCACCATCTGTTGAATTGTCATTTTCAATCCCTGCCAAAAGAAGTTACATTGTTCCCGGTCATACATTTTGAAGAACCCAAAGTGCCCTGCTGATGAAGAAGCATGGAGTTCATAGAAGAGATAGCCCTGTTGAACATATTGCAACCAATTTGGAACAAGCAGAGAAAGAGCTGTAAGAGAAACTGGGTCATCAATTGTGTGAGAAGGAGCATCTGCCACCATATTGTCCTTACCCTTCTTGTAAGTGGTCGCATAGGGATAACCCATGAGCTTGATAACCCATTTCAGGTGTGTTGGGGAGGAGACCCATTGTTCTAGGAAATTTTCCAGACCTTGGAGATTAGTCTTGATGCCGAAATAATTCCCTAATAGGTATGGCTGCCACTTTTGTACTGCATGCAAAATAGCCATCATTTCCTGCTGAGAGGTAGATGCGGCTAAATTCTTACCGGAAAGGTCTCTTGAAGAACAAGCTCATTGGTTTAGCAAAGACACCTGCATATCTATCCAAGGAAGTAGTGGAGACTGTTGATGGGTGCATCTGAATGGAATGGAGCTGAGCGATGACACCATGTCAATTCTTCTTAAGGATATTTTCCAGGCGATGTGAACTGATGATGCAGAGAGACCCTGGTTGTAATCCCATTAATTTGTGTTGTGCCCCATTGACTAAAAACTGCATCCAAAGTTTAGCAAAATGCTATAAGATGGGGCCAAGTGTGCGTAACCATTGAACGCCCAAAACCACATCACATCCGCCTAAGGACAAGGCAAACATGTTAGAGCGCAGGTTATAATCTTCCATAGAGATACGCACATTGTGACACTTCCCCTTGCAAGGTAAGGTGCCCCCATTGGTAACCATGACTTCAAAGTTGGAGCAAGGATGGACAAAACAATCAACCTGTTTGGAAATCCGAGGGTCAATGAAGTTATGAGTGCTACCAGAATCAATGAGTATGGTAAGAGGGAGCTTCTTGAAGTATCCCCTGACTCGCATTGTTTTTGGGGTGGTGACGCCGGTTCCAGCATAGAGAGAGATCTCGGGTGGTTCATCCTGAGATGGGGTGTCAACAGGCAGGTGTTGAATGTCGACTTGATCATCTATTGTATCTGGAGGTTCTTCATCAAGTTCTGAGGTAGGCGAAGAATCCACATCCAAGAGATAGAGCTTTTGTTGAACACATTTATGTCCCCGAGTGAATTTCTCATCACAATTATAACAAAGTCATTTTTCTCGGCGTGCCTGCATATTTGTTTTAGACAAATGCTTAATAGGAGTTGTTTGAGGAGCAGGCATAATGGGAGGTCGTTGGGAACCCATATTTCTGAAGGGAACAAAGGTGAGTTTGGAGCATTGTTGAGCTGCGATCTTGTCCTCTGCCAACTTAGCCAACCCTAGGACTTCCATCATTGTGTTGGGACAGAACATTTTTACCTCTGAGCGGATTTCATCCTTGAGACCACTGATAAAAAAACTCCTGTAGAATTCATCAGACAATCCTTCTGTGTGATTGGCCAATTTCTCAAATTCTGTTTAATACTCTCTCATTGTGCCAATTTGGTGAAGTTTAGTGAGTGCTCTTGTGAAGTCATCAAAAGCACTAGGACCAAATCGTGGCAAAAGGAGTTGGCAAAAATCTGTCCAATTTGGCCCGGGATGAACTTTGATGTACCAACAGTACCATTGAAGGGCTTCTTGTTCCAAATGAAAGGATGCAAGTGGAGCTTTCTGGACATCAAGAGTATTGTGCAGATTGAAATATTGTTATGCTCGGTATATCCATCTAGTCGGATCAGTACCATTGAAGCGAGGAAAATCAAGCTCCGGCCCACGAAAATTGCTGGAAGAAGAGAACCCGATGGCTGCAAAAGATTCTGGCTGTCGGTTATTGTTCATGGCTGAATGCTGAAGATGGAGGCTGAGAAATTTTTCATCCAAATCATGGAGTTTGGTTTGGATGGCTGCAAGTGCTTCCTCCATCGTTTTTGCTCCTGCGCGGGTGACAACCACAACCAAGACTTTTTTTTTTTTGAAGTGGATAGAAAAACACAAACAAAATCTTATTTAGTAAAGAAAGATTTGGATTTGGGAAAAACTCGGATGGGTAATTAGGGTTTGACTAGGTTTTGGACACTTTCTGATGGACAGGGAAGCAAAAAATGGGGATTTCAAAAGCGGGGTGAAAGAATGGGAAAATTTGGCAAAGGGGGACAAAGAAGCAGAATTCGGAAAGGAACTCTGTCATAAAATTTGAAGGTGATTGGGTGAAATCTGAGGAAGTTATGGCAAACCCTAAAAATAGACAAATGTGGGATTTTGGGCTTTGGGAAGTGGAATTGGGGATAAGGTCCTCAGGAATGAAATATGCAGAATGGGATTACAGGGGTTCTCCGAAAGTTTCAAGGGAAACGGAGTGAAAACAAGGGAGATATGGAGAAAAAACTGAATTCGAAAGTTTCAAGGGAAACAGTGAAAACAATGGAGATATGGAGAAAAAAGTGAATCCGAAAGTTTCAAGGGAAACAGAGTGAAAACAAGGGAGATATGGAGAAAAAACTGAATTCTATACTAAAGTTTCAAGGGAAACAGAGTGAAAACAAGGGAGATATGGAGAAAAAACTGAATTTTTTTTTCAGAATGGAGCAGATACAGCTCGGAAGGGATCTGAAACAAATAGATCTGCAATGGCCCAGAAGTAAGCGGAAACAGAGGGATCTGAAATGGTGTCGAATGGATTGAAAACGACTGGATCTAGAACGACTTTCAGAATGGATCTAAACGGTTGGATCTGAAATGACGCAGCAGTGATCGACAACAGTTCAGCTGAAAATAGATATGGACCCCAGGTATGTGCGGCTTCCTAATAGTTTAGGGGTTTCACTCGGCCACCAATGCTGTCCGATGGCTTGCGTATTGGGGAAGTACCCCTCACTCCACGGCTCAGGTAGAACTGATAACTGCTATGCCACAAATGATAGCTCTTGGTTTACCTCACGGGTGGGAACTAGTCAATCAAGTAGGGGTCGTTGCCCTTTTTGCTGGCAGGTCCTCTCAATGGGCCAGCTACTTCGGGGTTCCTGTGGTACTCCTCACAATGAGTTTTAGGGCTTATGCCCAAGTACTTCCCACAGTTAAGCGGATAGGGATGATTCCCAAATCCGAACCTGCAACAGATGCAAAAAAAAAAATTGGCAGAAATTTCACCCAGCGAGCCCAAGAAAGTGCTCTGATACCAGATGTGAAGAACTTGCAATAATTAATTAATGCAAATACACGAGATATCAGAAATAATAGAACTCAAAATCACTTTTATATTGATCACGGACCACTTCGAGGGGGCAACCTCATTTGAGCAAGCTCAATACAATTAACTTCACGGTGCCTTCAACACACACATATATACTAAGTCTATGCCCAATACTATGAGTGAAAACCATGGGACATATAATACTACAAGATGACTTACAAAGCATATGCGTCCAATACTATGGGTCAATACTATGGGCTAATATAAACTATGGATCAACAAATACTACGGGACGACTTACAAAGCATATGCATCCAACACAATATACTAACATAGTAAAGAGAAGGGTTGACACGGGTTCCTAACACCCAAAAGCCCAGCCATGTCCATCGTTGGAGGTGTTCACGGTGAGAATCAAGCTAATTTATGAAAATATTTTGATGCATCAACAAAAATTAATTTAAGCAATTATTATTTTTCCATGAAATGATTGTTGTAAATGTTGTAGGCTGGAATTGCTGAGAGGCTTCGCAAATCCAGGACACCTGCCTCACGTTTCCCACTCGCATCAGAGGTGATTTATTTAAGATTCGAATTCTACATTTGTTTTATAAATGTGGTAAATGTTGCAAATGCTTGAAAATGACAGTATCTTATTTGTTCCAGAGCCCGGAGAGACGGTCTACTCCTAGACGGAACAAGACCCGAGGTACCAGTAGCTCGAAAAGTAGGAAGATCGACTTTGGAGATGCGCCTGGGAGTGACGGGGGTGGTCACAATGCTTGACACACCATGTTATGTACATTATCCATGATGTGGCACTTTTGTGCACCAGTTTCGATGTACTTTGTATCTACGGCACAAGTTTCCATGTATTTTGGATCTACGAAATGAGTTGTCGAATTTTCTATAGGGCACGAGTTGCAATTGTATGTACATTGGGAACCATGTTCCACTATTTTCCATGAATTATATATGTTTGGATGAGTTTTGTATCATTGATGTATATGGATTTTCAGTTATGTGATTTAATCGATGTTGTCTATATTAGTATCTTGTTGTCTCATGTTGTGTGTATGATGATGTGATGTTGTCTAAATTTGGTTTTTACTTCTATCTGTCCATGGCATGAGGTCTTAAGTTTTGGTACCAATGATGTCAATGCATTAGTTGATAATGTGAATCAACCTGAAGCTTACCTAGATATTAGAAGAGAAGTCGGATATCATAGTTCAACTTGGTTTATCTTTCCACATGTAAAACCTTGTAATGGTATCTATGTTAAGAAAACATTATAAACATAGGCTAACTCAAACAAAATCATGTGTGAGAATTAATCTAAAAACAAACGGAATAAATGGATGGACAAATCACACCTCATGGAACATAAGATATATATTGGGAACTTAAGTACTAGGACAAGAATACTTAAAAATATAAAATTTCCATTGTTGTCAAAAAGTTAAAATGAGATCCAACATGATTTTTAATAGCTCTACATAATGAGATCCAAAATGTCCATACTCTACATAATGAAATGTCGTCACTAGTATTTATATTGACCGTTTTGTCTAATTAATATCATGCAACAAATTAATAGCCAACTTATGGAATCATTTCTTAATCAATTGTCACCATACAAATACGACAACCTTGAGCACAATGTATAGCTAGCTCATTAATTCTCACTCACAGATATAGCCACCTTTGATTTGATGATCATCACATCCACTACCATTTACAATTAGGACTTCCTTAATTTATCATTATGTGATAGCGATCTAATATTATGTAGACACATTGACTTAAACACATATAGTTGACATTACAATAAATGACTACTATGAGGTTTATTTTTTAGGCTATATCCACCTCAACACACCAACTTGTTACTCCAATACCCCAAATGCTTTCGAATTATGTCTAGAAGGGATTGAGGGGTATTAGAACATCATAATTCATCTATTGGACTCAGACACTTGTTAAATACATTTAGGGCTTGCATTACATCAATGGAGTCACAAATACAACCTAATCAAGTTGCATGCACCCATTAGTGCGCCATCAACACTAGAACATGTAAGCATTACTACATGTTGGACTAAGCTTTACTAATGTTATGATAATATTAGTTTTGCCATGCATTGAGAAGGTTTCCATAGGTGTGCATATCATCCATATAAAAATATTCATGGTACAACCAATTTCAAACTATTAGGTTTCTAAATTAGGTATTCGGTGCTCAGTACAACGGTTTTCTAGTTGTATGCACCCTTGCTATATAGATGAGAAACTATGCATATATGTGTATAGTGATTTGGATTCAAATGTATGCACATGAATATATATGTACAATGAAAATGATTTAATTTTTATATGTATTATAATTTAGGGCTAGATCTTAGGCTACATAATAGGGTTTCATTGTGATTAGAATACAAACTAGGGTTTACGCTACCAACTAGGGTTTTTAGGCTAGGCTCTCGTGTTTCTAGGCTAGGATCCAAGCTCTAGGGTCACCATCTAGAGAGCTTGTGTAGTTACATATTATTAACAAAGAATTGTTAATGTAGTTACATATGGATTGTTCTTAGTGTGTTAGGGAAATTCTCGTCTAGAGAGCTTGTGTAGTGATTCAAGGACTTGTTCATGGCTCATGAGCATGCAAATATTCATTTAGGTCCTAATAACCTTTATATTTTTTAATCACCATTTATGTGTATGAATATGTAGATATATCTTGGATAATGACACATAATGACACATATCGGTAATACTAATTATGACACATATTGTATAATGGATGCATACATGCATATATGTTGTGTAAGGAGACTATTTAGTGGTGGGAACATAAATGGGAAAATTACATGAGAAATTACGTTAGGGCATGATTTTTTATAATCACTTATGAGAGGTTCTTAGAGTCAAATACATTGGATATAAATAAATTCCTCGAGATAAATAATACATGACCATAGAAGAAGATTGAAATTTGAGGTCAAAACTCATTAATGAAGAAAGAATGAACTTGGATAGATAGATTGAGAAAATTTTCGATGAATGCCTAGAGCTTTACAGACAAGTAGAAATAATGAAATAGCTATTTGAGAGCACCACCTTAGACCAAGCCATACCATTAATATAAAATGTACATCACCATCATCATCATCATCAAAGTCTTCATCATCATCACCATCATCATCATCATCACCATCTTCATCATCATTGTCATCTCTAGGTTCCTCATCAACATCTCCATGATCATTGTTGATGTATATGTAACTTCGGAATGTATTTCATCTGTGTATTATATATATATTTATTGTACCCTTATAAGAGATGTGTTATTCCTCTATAAGGAAGTGTCGTCATGTGGATTGACAAGTGTCGCAAGTGTGTGTACTTGCTGATGGGTTATTAGACCACCATGTGGGTTCGGCCCTGATTTATATATAATATAATGTGGATGTATCTAAGTAGACAAGTCGGCCCCAGTAGGTCACTGGGCAAAAAGGTGAGTATAAATAGAGATAGGAGATCTCTATTTTACTCACTCGAAAAAGTAACTCACTCTCTCTCTGAAAAGTGGCGCACTAGTGAAGAGGAGGAGGATCATCTGCTAGGAGAATATCTCAGTGTTATTTGGTTGTATTTTGGTTGAGCCATTGCTCTCTCTATCTCTGAGGAAGTTGTGGGGTTTTTCACCTTAGGGTTTTCCCCACGGAAACTATGTGTCTCCTGTCTCTATGCTTTTGATTCTTGTGATGCTTGTGATGCTTGTCATATTATGATTGTCATGCATTCATATACTGTAGATGTTATTCTCTCAGCAAAGATCCTATAGTATTTTGAATTAATACTCAAAATTTAACACGGTATCAGAGCTAAACTGAGAAGAAGACATTTTGCAATGACGGAAGCTTGTGTTCCTTGTTTATTGGGTTTCTCTCCACAGATTTTTGTAATTCAGTGTAGTAGATTGGATCTACTCATCAAGGCGCATCTATCTGTCCAATCAGAATTCAGTTCTGAGCATTTTCAGATTTAGCCCTAAAAATTAGGGTTTCCACAAAAATAGGAATTTCTAGAAACTGAAGGCACAGCTGGAAGCTCCTTGCAAAAATCGAAGGTTAGAGCTTTGGATCGATATTTTTGGCTGAGTAGATCTCCGAGAAACTCAAACCCTAATTCAGGGCTCTCCCTAGTGAACCCGGGAGGACAAAAAGGCAATTTTGAAGGGCAAGACTTTGTTGATCTCAATTTCTAAATGTACTAGGCTGATCAGCTCATCAAAGCGCATCTTTCTATCCTTTCAGAATTTGGAAATTCACATTTTGAATTTTTAGGGTTTCTCTAACAAACCCTAATCCGGGACCAAATCCAGTTTTCAGCACTTCAAGTGGTAAGTCCTAAATCTTTTCTATTTCTATTTGAATTACTCTTAAAGATGTCTCTCCACACCAAGCTTGAGGATAAGCTTGAAGGGGATGATAAATTCCGAGCCTGGAAGTATAGGATTGGGCTAATCCTGGAAGAGAATGAGTTGGACTCATATGTGAAAGAAGACATCCCTATCCCAGAGGATGAAGAAGCCAAGGCATTGCACAAGAAGAACTTGGTCAAGGCAAAGAGAATCATTGCTGATTCTATCAAAGACCATCTCATACCTCATGTGTCTTCTCTTAAGACACCCAAAGAGATGTTTGAATCTTTGACCAAGCTATTTGAAGGAAAGAACATAAATCGGAAGATGACCCTGTGGAACCAATTGAAAGCAGTGAAGTTTTAGAATAGAGAAACTATTCAATCTTACTTTTCAAGGGTCTCCCAGATCAAGGAACAATTAGAAGCAATAGATGAAATGGTGGAGAATGGTGAAGTGGTGATGACCACTCTAAATGGTCTACCCAGGTCATGGGATTCCTTTATTCAAGGAATTTGTGCAAGGAAGAAGTTGATCTCCTTCAGTAGACTTCAGGAAGAATGCTCTCAAGAAGAAGCTAGACTTATAGCTCGTGAAGAAAAGATGGGAGGTGAAGATCAAGCTCTTGCAGCTCACACCAAAAGAAGCAAAACCAAGAAGGATCACTCTCGCCACAATAGATCCTATCAAAAGAACAAGAAAGACCTAAGATGCTTCACATGCAATGAGAAGGGTCACTTTGCTTCAGATTGTCCCAAGAACAAAAGGGATAATAACAACAACTCCAGTAAGAAGAAGAAGGGCAGCAAAAGAAGGTTTCATGCTCATGCTGCCGAAGATGATGAACCTCCAAAGAAGAAGGCTAGGGCAGAAAGTGATAGTGATGATGACTCATCAAGTGAAGAAGAGTATGTTCTGATCTCTGCTCTCACAGGTACTATTTCTCATGGTTGTAATGATTGGTTAATTGATAGTGGGGCTTCCAAACACATGACTGGGTTCAAGGAATCTTTTGTGAACCTTTCTGAACATGAATCACCCCATAAGGTGAAACTTGGGGATGATTATCAATACCCAATCAAAGGAAGTGGTGAAGCCTCCTACAACCTAGATTCTGGAAAATCTTTGAAGATGAAAGAAGTCCTTTATGTGCCTGGACTCAAGAAGAACTTACTCTCCATCTCTGCATTGGATGCAAAGGGTATGAGGGCTGCATTTGTGGATGGCCAAGTCCTAATGTGGCCAAAGGGAAAGAACATAGATGATGCAGTAGTGATTGGAGAGCAAGAGGGAGGCTTGTATAAATTGAAGGGACAACCTGAACATGCCATGTTACATGAATCCATGGAGCCAAGTGAACTTTGGCATAGAAGGCTTGCTCATATGCACTATAGGGCACTTCCAATTGCAAGCAAGGTAGTAGAGGGTCTTCCTGAAATCAAGACCAAACATGAAGGTGTTTGCAAAGGATGTGCAAAAGGAAAGAACATTAAGAAGGCTTTCCCAAGCAGTGAAAGAAAGGCAAAAGACATTCTGGAAATCATCCACTCAGATGTATGTGGCCCTATGTCATCCAGTTCCCTAAGTGGGTATGTTTACTATGTATCATTTATTGATGACTTCTCCAGGAAGACTTGGGTATACTTCTTGAAGGGCAAAGATGAGGTGCTTGATAAATTCAAGGAATTCAAAACCTAGATGGAGAATCAAACTGACAAGAAGATCAAAACATTCAGATCCGACAATGGTGGAGAATTCACCTCAAGTGACTTCAAGAAGCTTTGCAGTGATTCAGGGATTAAGAGGGAGTTGACTGCTCCTTATAATCCTCAACAAAATGGAGTTGCAGAAAGGAAGAACAGAACTATCATGGAAGCAGCAAGGGCAATGTTGCATGACCAAGATCTTCCTATGCACCTATGGGCCGAAGCAGCTAGAACAGCTATATATGTGCAGAACAGAACACCCCACAAGATATTGGACAACAAGACACCAGAAGAGGTCTTCTCTGGTAAGAAACCTGAAGTCAATCATCTCAGAATATTTGGCTGTCCAGTATACACTCATGTCCCAAAGGAAAAGAGGACTAAACTAGATCCTTCAAGAAAGAAGGGTATCTTTGTGGGTTACAGTGAAAGCTCGAAGGCTTACAGAATATACTTTCCAGGTTTCAAGAAGATTGATGTCAATAGGGATGTAACATTTGATGAAAACTCAGCATTCATCAAATCGAGGAAGGCACCCATCGAAGTTTATGAAGAACCTAAGGAAACAAGATTTCAGGACACTACCATCACTGAAGCAGTTCCAGAAGCTGTTCGTGAGTTTGAAGATCCACAAGAACCTGTAGATCCACCCAGTGAGGAAAACTCTCACAAGAGGAAACCTTTATTGGCTAGAGAGCTCATTCATGATGCAGAAAGATTTGGCATTCCAGAAGAAGAACACAGAGCAAAGAAGAGAACCATATCACACACCAGTTATGTTGCTTTACTCTATGACATTATGAACAAAGAGCCTTCTAGTTATGAAGTGGCAGCAGAAAAGAAAGAATGGAAGGATGCTATGGTTGAGGAATACCAATCAATAATGAAGAATGATGTTTGGGATGTTGTCCCAAGACCTAAAGAGAAGTCTGTTGTGACTTCCAAGTGGATCTACAAAATCAAGCATGTTGCAGATGGCAGTGTAGAAAAATACAAAGCAAGATTCGTAGCTCGTGGTTTCTCTCAGAAAGAAGGAATAGATTATGAAGAAACCTTTGCACCTGTAGCCAGGTATACTTCCATCAGAACAGTACTTGCCCTGGCTGCAGTAATGAAATGGAAAATACACCAGATGGATGTCAAGACTACTTTCTTGAATGGTGTAGTAGAAGAGGAAGTATATGTGGAACAACCACTCGGTTTTGAAATACATGACAGGGAGTCATATGTGTGCAGATTGAAGAAAGCCTTGTATGGCTTGAAGCAAGCTCCCAGAACTTGGTATGGTAGGATGGACAGTTTTCTATCTAGCTTGGGCTTTACCAAGAGTAAAGCGGATTCCAACCTTTACTACAAGGTTGAGGAAGGGAATCCTGTGATTCTACTCCTGTATGTGGATGACTTAGTTGTAACAGGAGACGACAGACTGATTGCAGATACTAAGAGGAAGCTTGCTGCTGAATTCGATATGAAAGACTTGGGAATGATGCACTATTTCCTAGGTATGGAGGTGTGGCAGAGTGTAGGAGGGATCTTCCTTGGTCAAGGGAAGTACACCGTGGATATCCTGAAGAGATTTGGGATGATGGATTGCAAGGCCATGGCCACACCTATGGAATTGAATCTAAAGCTTCTTTGTGATGCTTCATCTGAGCCAGTTGATGTCTCTTTGTATCGTCAGATGATTGGGTCCTTGATGTACCTGACGAACACGAGACCAGACATTTGCTTTGCTGTGAACACATTGAGCCAGTTTCTGATGGATCCGAGAAGTGTTCACCTGGTTGCTGTAAAGCATGTTCTGAGGTACCTGAAGGGTACAGTGGATTATGGGCTCAAGTATGAAGCGAATCAAAAGTTTAACCTACAGGGTTATGTTGATTCAGATTGGGTTGGCAGTGCTGCAGACAGGAAGAGCACATTTGGGTGTTGCTTCAGTATGGGATCAGGTGTGATCTCTTGGTTTAGCAGGAAGCAGTCCTGTGTAGCACTGAGTACAGTTGAGGAAGAGTATGTTGCAGCCTGTTCAGCTAGTTGTGAGGCAATATGGCTACGGAAGCTACTGTATGAGTTATTTGATCTCCCGTTGGAGGCTACTGGTATCTTCTGTGATAACCAGAGTTGTGTGAAGCTGTCCGAGAACCCAGTATTTCATGACAGGTCGAAACACATAGAGATCAAATATCACTATATCAGGGATATGGTGCAGAGAGGAGCTGTGAAGCTCCTGTATGTTGCGATGGACGAGCAAATTGCAGATGTGCTGACGAAGCCACTAGCCAGGGTGAAGTTCGAGTACTTCAGAGAGAGGCTTGGCGTTCTTCAGATCGACGACACTTCAAGGAAGAAGTGATGGACACATTTTGCTGAAGCCATTCCAAGCATGTTGGAAGGAGGATCCTTCACATGGCTGTGGATGTAAGCGCTGGATGATGAGCATCAGGATGATGTTCTGGTTTCTGCTGGATATGATCAGTTGGATCATTTTTATGTATGTATGTACGCATCATGTTGGATGGTGGATATGATCAGTTGGATCATTTATATGTACGCATCATGTTGGATGCTGGATATGATCAGTTGGATCATGTGTATGTATTTTGTATATGCATCATATTGGATGCTTGGACCATGTATCTGTATATGTATCAGGTGGATACATTGTATGATCAGATGGATCATGTGAGGTGATATGTATCATGTATTTGTATCAAGTGGATACATTGTATGATCAGGTGGATCATGGATGATGATATGTATCAGGTAGATACGTGGTG
Organism: Larix kaempferi; assembly: GCA_027924585.1. NCBI lineage: Eukaryota > Viridiplantae > Streptophyta > Pinopsida > Pinales > Pinaceae > Larix > Larix kaempferi. The sequence goes on along the minus strand of BSBM01000047.1, from coordinate 30,900,193 downwards.
TGCATCAGATGGATGCATTGTATGATCAGGATGATCATGGATGATGAGCTTCAGGATGTTGCTCCAGATGACATGCAGCAGGACGTTGCAGTGATGATGATCAGGATGATCATGGATACATCAGGATGATGTATGGTGAGTATCAGGTTGATACTCTATGGCCGTGGATCAGGTTGTGCAAGATGAGCATGTAATCCGGTTCCCTGGGAGATTTGCAGATGGTCTTTTGAGGTTTTGCCTATGGCATGTAATTCGGTTCCCTGGGACATCTGGAAAATGCTCTTTCGAGGTTTTGCTCTGGGAGGACATGTAATTCGGTGCCCTGGGAGATCTGCAGATAGTCTTTCGAGGTTTTGCCTATGGCATGTAATTTGGTGCCCTGGGATATCTGGGAGATGCTCTTTCAAGGTTTTGTCCTATGGCATGTAATTCAGTTCCCTGGGAGATCCGATAGGTTGGGCTGTGTGCCCGTAATCAGTCCTGGGATGCTCTTGCGAGGTTTTGCCATGACCACATGTAATTCGTTGCCCTGGGAGATCCTATAGGTAGAGCTGTGTGCTCATAACAGCCTAGGATGCTCTTGCGAGGTTTTGTGGTGAGGTCACATGTAATTCGGTGCCCTGGGAGATCCTATAGGTAGAGCTGTGTGCTCATAACAGCCTGGGATGCTCTTTCGAGGTTTTGTGACGCACGTAATAAGTCCTGAGGATTCCACAGTATGGCCAGTGATGATGAAGACCTGCAGGTGGTGGGCCTACATCCAGTATGAAAAAGGACTGGCTCTGTAGAACTTCCTATGACGAGTAGAGTCAGAGATTGGTTGAGATAGTAGCAGCAGTGACGATGATGATGACGATGCATCGATGACGATGATCCAGAGAAGAAGACTTGTCTAGTAGATCTGTGTCGAGAAATACCTTCCTAGTTAAGAGGGAGTGTTGATGTATATGTAACTTCAGAATGTATTTCATCTGTGTATTATATATATATTTATTGTACCCTTATAAGAGATGTGTTATTTCTCTATAAGGAAGTGTCATCATGTGGATTGACAAGTGTCGCAAGTGTGTGTACTTGCCGATGGGTTATTAGACCACCATGTGGGGTCGGCCCTAATTTATATATAATATAATGTGGATGTATCTAAGTAGACAAGTCGGCCCCAGTAGGTCACTGGGCAAAAAGGTGAGTATAAATAGAGATAGGAGATCTCTATTTTACTCACTCGGAAAAGTAACTCACTCTCTCTCTGAAAAGTGGCGCACTAGTGAAGAGGAGGAGGATCATCTGCTAGGAGACTATCTCAGTGTTATTTGGTTGTATTTTGGTTGAGCCATTGCTTTCTCTATCTCTGAGGAAGTTGTGGGGTTTTTCACCTTAGGTTTTTCCCCACGGAAACTCTGTGTCTCCTGTCTCTATGCTTTTCATTCTTGTGATGCTTGTGATGCTTGTCATATTATGATTGTCATGCATTGATATACTGTAGATGTTATTCTCTCAACAAAGATCCTATAGTATTTTGAATTAATACTCAAAATTTAACAATCATCATCTTCTTCATCATCATCATCATCATCTTCATTATCATCACCATCACTATCATCATCAACTTCTTCATCATCATCACCATCATCATCACCATCTTCATTATCATTGTCATCTCTAGGTTCCTCATCAACATCTCCATCATCGTCATCTTCTTCATCGTCATCATAATCATCTTCATCACCATCACCATCATCATCAACGTATTCATCATCGTCACCATATTCACATCTCCATCATCATCATCTTCTTCATCATCATCATCATCATCTTCATCACCATCACCACCATCATCAACATCTTCATCATCATCACCACCTTCCTCATCATTGTCATCTCTAGGCTCCTCATCAACATCTCCATCATCATCATCTTCTTCATCATCATCATCTTCATCACTATCACCATCACCATCATCATCAACGTCTTCATCATCATCACCAACATCATCATCATCAACATCTTCATCATCATTGTCATCTCTAGGTTCCTCATCAACATCTCCATCATCGCATCTTCTTCATCATCATCATCATCATCTTCATCACCATCACCTCAACGTCTTCATCATCATCACCATCTTAATCATCATTGTCATCTCTAGGTTCCTCATCAACATCTCCATCATCGTCATCTTCATCATCATCATCATCATCTTCTTCATCACCATCACCATCATCATCAACGTCTTCATCATCATCACCATTTTCATCATCATTGTCATCTATAGGTTCCTCATCAATATCTCCATCATTATCATCTTCATCATCATCATCATCATCATCATCATGATATTCATCACCATCACCATCATCATCAATGTCTTCATCATCATCACCATCTTCATTATCATTGTCATCTCTAGGTTCTTCATCAACATCTCCATCATCATCATCTTCTTCTTCATCATCATCATCATCTTCATCACCATCACCATCATCAACTTCTTCATCATCATCACCATATTCATCATCATTGTCATCTCTAGGGTCCTCTTCAACATATCCATCATCATCATATTCATCATCATCATCATCTTTATCACCATCACCATCACCATCACCATCACCATCACCATCATCATCAACGTCTTCATCATCATCACCATCATCATCATCATCAACATCTTCATCATCATTGTCATCTCTAGGTTCCTCATCAATATCTCCATCATCACATCTTCATCATCATCATCATCATCATCTTAATCACCATCACCATCACCATCACCATCATCATCAACGTCTTCATCATCATCAACATCTTCATCATCATTGCCATCTCTAGGATCCTCATCAACATCTCCATCATCATCATCTTCATCATCATCATCATCATCATCATCATATTCATCACCATCACCATCATCATCAGCGTCTTCATCATCATCACAATCTTCATCATCATTGTCATCTCTAGGTTCCTCATAAACATCTCCATCATTAGCATCTTCTTCATCATCATCATCTTCATCAACATCACCATCACCATCACCATCACCATCATCATCAACATCTTCATCATCATCACCATCATCATCATCATCAACATCTTCATCATCATTGTCATCTCTAGGTTTCTCATCAACATCTCCATCATCACATCTTATTCTTCATCATCATCATCATCATCACCACCCTCATCATCATCACCATCTTCATCATCATTGTCATCTCTAGGATCCTCATGAACATCTCCATCATCATCATCTTCTTCGTCATCATCATCACCACCTTCACCCAATGAGAAGTCCATGCCAATCTTACTCAAGGGGGGCATTTCTCGTCCGGAGGCCCCTGCGCATGCATGGCCACCATGGAAAGGTCCATAATGGCCACGTGGACCTGTGGGAGCTGACGAAATCCAAGTCCACTCGCCAGTTTGGGTTCCATGGCCCCAGAGCAAATCCTCAAAGTGTCCCTGAATGGCTCTGGGGTGCCCGACTAGAATGCTTGTAGCACCCAAACCGTGGCTCCGTTCATGAATCCGTCGATTCCGGTGGGTCCGGGACACCGGGTTTCAACTAGGGGACCCACCACACTGTGCCTAGAAAACCCGGAAGTTGTGCCAATGAGCCATCTCCGGAGCTAGGGTTTTGCTCAATGATGGCCATTCCAAATTCGCTCAAGGGGTGCATTTCTCATCCAGAGGCCCCCGAGCGTGCATAGCCACCATGGATAGGTCCACAATGGCCACATGGACCTGTGGGAGCCAAAGGAATGCAAATTCGCTCATCGGTTTGGGTTCCGTGGCCCCGGAGCAAATCCTTAAGGTGTCCCTAAAGGACCCCGGGCTACCTGACTAGAATTCTTGTAGCACCCAAACCGTGGCTCTATTCGTAAATCCGTTAATTCCAGTGGGTCCGAGAGGCCGGGTTCCAGCTAGGGGACCCTCCCCACCGTGCCTCGAAGACCTGAAAATGGTGCCAATGAGCCATCTATGGAGCTAGGTTTTTGCTTAGTGAAGGCCATTCGAAATTCGCTCAAGGGGGCCATTTCTCGTTCGGAGGCCCCCGAGAATGTGTGGCCACTTTGGACAGGTCCAAAATGGCCACATGGACATGTTGGAGCCAATGGAATCCAAGTCCGCTCAATGGTTTTGGTTCTATGGCCTCGGAGCAAATCCTCATAGTATTCTTGAATGGCCCCGGGGTGCCCGACTAGAATGCTTGTAGCACCCAAACTGGGGATCCGTTCGCGAATCTGTCAATTCCGGTGGGTCCGAGATGCCAGGTTTCAGCTAAGGGACCCCCATAGTGTGCCTCGAAGATCTGGAAGTGGTGCCAATGAGCCATCTCCGGAGCTATGGTTTTGCTCAGTGAGGGCCATTCCAAATTTGCTCAAGGCGGCCATTTCTAATCCGAAGGCCCCCGGGCATGCATGGCCACCGTGGACACATCCACAATGGCCACGTGGACCTCTCGGAGCCGACGGAATCCAAGTCTGCTCACCGGTTTGGGTTCTGTGGTCGCGAAGCAAATCCTCAAAGTGTCTCTAAATGGCCCCAAGGTGCCTGACTAGAATGCTCGTAGCACCCAAAACCATGGCTTTGTTCATGAATCCATCGATTCCAATGGTTCTGGGATGCTGGGTGTCATCTAGGGGCCCCCCAGACCATGCCTCGAAGACCCGAAATCGGTGCCAATGAGCCATCTCCGGATATAGGGTTTTGCTTAGTGAGGGCCATTCCAAATTCTCTCAAGGATGCATTTCTCGTCCAGAGGCCCCCAGGCATGTGTGGCCACCGTGGACAGGTCCATAATGGCCACGCGGACCTGTGGGAGCCGACAGAATCCAAGTCTGCTTGTCGGTTTGTGTTCTGTGGCCTTGGAGCAAATCCTCAAGGTGTCCCTGAATGGCCCCAGGGTGCCCAACTAGAATGCCCATAGCAGCCAAACCGTGGCTCCGTTCGTGAATCCGTCGATTCCAGTGGGTTTGGGACCCTGGTTTTAAGCTAGGGCCCCCCCCATACCTTACCTCGAAGACCCGGAAGCAGTGCCAATGAGCCATCTCCGGAGCTAGGGTTTCCTTAGTGAGGGCCATTCCAAATTTGCTCAAGGTAGGCATTTCTCATCCGGAGGCCCCCAAGTATGCGTGGCCACCGTGGAAAAGTTCACAGTGGCCACGTCCACCTGTACACGCATGCCCGAGGGCCTCCGGATGATAAATTCCCCCCTTGAGCAAATTTGGAATGGCACTCACTGAGCAAAATCCTAGCTCTAGAGATGGCTCATTGGCACCATTTCTGGGTCTTCGAGGCATGGTGGGGGGGGTCCCCTAGCTGAAACCTAACGTTGCGGATCCCTTGGAATCGACGGATTCATGAACGGAGCCATGGTTTGGGTGCTACGGGCATTCTAGTCAAGCACCCCGGGGCCATTCAGGGAAAACTTGAGGATTTGCTCCGGGGCCACGGAACCCAAACCGGCGAGCGAACTTGGATTCTGTCAACTCCCACAGGTCCACGTGGCCATTGTGGACCTATCCACAGTGGCCACACATACCCGGGGGCCTCCGGACAAGAAATGGCCCCCTTGAGCGAATTTGGAATGGCCCTCACTGAGCAAAACCCTAGCTCCAAAGATGTTTCATTGACACTACTTCTAGGTCTTCGAGGCATGGTGTGGGGGGGGTCCCTAGCTGAAACCCGGCATCCTGAACCCACAGGATTCAACGAATTTTCAAATGAAGCCATGGTTTGGGTTCTACGGGCAATCTAGTCGAGCACCCCGGGGCCATTCAAGGACACTTTGAGGATTTGCTCCAGGGCTACGAAACCCAAACTGGCGAGCAGACTTGGATTCCGTTAGCTCCCACATGTCCATGTGGCCATTATGGACCTGTCCACAGTGGCCATGCATGCCTGGGGGCCTCCGGATGAGAAATGGCCCCCTTGAGCAAGATTGACATGACCTTCACATTGGGGTCAAATTTACAAAATCGTCAGTCAGGCACTTATGGCTAGCATTCCCATCTAGAACCTTCCTAGACACACTTGCAGGACTCCCCGGAACCCGGTTTTGTTGCACGGTTGGAATTCTATGCCCCTGGCAGGTATCCAGTAGGTGTCCATGAAGGCCTTTTGGATGCAAGACAGAATGCTCCATAGAATGACTAATGTGGCTCGGATAGACAAACCGTTGACTCCATTGGATTCAGGACGTCAGGATAGTGCTAGGGGTGCCCCTCTCCTCCGGTCCCATGGCCCAGGTGTCATCTTGTACGTCCATTTTGGAAACTAGGGTTTTGCTCAGTACAGGAGTGTGCAATTTTTGCACTTTGGGGTCAAATTTGTAAAATCGTCGATTGGGCACTTATGGCTTGCATTCCAAGTTGGAACCTCCCTAGAAACACTTGCAGGACTCCCAGAACCCAGTTTTGTTGCACAGTTGGAATTCTTTTCCCCCAACAGGTATCCAGCAGGTGTCCCTGAAGGCCTTTTGGATGCGAGACGGAACGAGCCATAAAATGATGATCGTGGCTCGGATCAAAAAACTATCGACTCTGTTGGATTTAGGACGTCGGGATAATGCTTTGGATTCCCCTCTCCTCCGGTCTCGTGGCCCAGGTGTCATCTTATATGTCCATTTTGGAAACTAGGGTTTTTCTCAATACGGGAGTGTACAATTTTTGCACATTGGGGTCAAATTTGCAAAATCATCGACCAGGCACTTATGGCTAGCATTCCCAGCTGGAACCTCCCTAGACACACTTGCGGGACTCCCCGGAACCTGGTTTTGTTGCACAGTTGGAATTCTATGCCCCTGGCAGGTATCCAGCAGGTGTCCCTAAAGGCCTTTTGGATGCGAGACGAAACGAGCCATAGAATGACGACCATGGATCGGATCAACAAACTATCGACTCCGTTGGATTTAGGACGTCGAGATAGTGCTAGGGGTTCCCCTCTCCTCTAGTTCCGTGGCCCAGGTGTCATCTTGTACGTCCATTTTGGAAACTAGGGTTTTGCTTAGTACGGGAGTGTGCAATTTTTGCACATTGGGGTCAAATTTTCAAAATCGTCGACCAGGCACTTATGGTGATGATGATGATGATGGTGATGATGATGAAGACGTTGATGATGATGGTGATAGTGATGGTGATGAAGATGATGATGATGATGAAGAAGAAGATGATGGTGATGGAGATTTTGATGAGGATCCTAGAGGTGACAATGATGATGAAGATGGTGATGATGAAGACGTTGATGATGATGGTGATGGTGATGAATATGTTGATGATGGTGATGACGAAGAAGATGTGATGATGGAGATGTTGATGAGGAACCTAGAGATGACAATGATGATGAAGATGTTGATGATGATGATGATGGAGATGTTGATGAGGAGCCTAGAGATGACAATGATGATGAAGATGGTGATGATGATGAAGATGTTGATGATGATGGTGATGGTGATGAAGATGATGATGATGATGATGATTATGATGAAGATGATGATGATGGAGATGTTGATGAGGAACCTAGAGATGACAATGATGATGAAGATGTTGATGATGATAAAGATGGTGATGATGATGAAGACGTTGATGATGATGGTGATGGTGATGAAGATGATGATGATGATGACGAAGAAGATGTGATGATGGAGATGTTGATGAGGAACCTAGAGATGACAATGATGATGAAGATGGTGATGATGATGGTGATGATGATGGTGATGATGATGAAGATGTTGATTATGATGGTGATGAAGAAGATGATGATGATGGAGATGTTGATGAGGAACCTAGAGATGACAATGATGATGAAGATGTTGATGATGATGATGATGGTGATGATGATGAAGACGTTGATGATGATGGTGATGGTGATGAAGATGATGATGAAGAAGATGATGATGATGGAGATGTTGATGAGGGACCTAGAGATGACAATGATGATGAAGATGTTGATGAAGATGATGATGGTGATGATGATGAAGACGTTGATGTTGATGGTGATGGTGATGAAGATGGTGATGAAGATGATGATGAAGAAGATGATGATGAGGGAGATGTTGAGGAGGAACATAGAGATGACAATGATGATGAAGATGGTGATGATGATGATGATGAAGATGTTGATGATGATGTTCATGGTGATGATGATGGTGATGAAGATGTTGACGAGGAACCTAGAGATGAAAATGATGATGAATATGGTGATGATGATGATGATGAAGATGATGATGATGATGATGGTGATGATGTTGATGATGATGATGAAGTCCCTCTAAGTGGTTATCTATAGGAATCAAGCATCAATCTTCAACCATAAATGAGCATGTTTTAAAATAAATTGTTAGGACACATATCTAAGAGTCTAGAAGATCTCTATGCATTTTTCCATCAAATTTGGTCAAGGAGATTCTAGTATCTAGTTAGAATATATTAGTGGAAACCCTAGGTTGATGACACGATGCCTGGATAAGGGAAAAAACCCAAAATCTAGCTAGATTTGGGTGAGCATTGATCATGGGGAACCAAATCTATGAATATGCGTATTGTTAAATATAATTTTGTTGGGTGAATCCAATAACCAACATAATCAACATAATATAAGAGTTTTTTGGGTTGGGGATATACCTCAAGTTACCCTAAGCATGAAAATTTTTTGGGTGGGTGTAAAACCAAGAGAACAAAAAATGTTGAAGAGGACATGTGGGGTGGGAGGTCGACCTCCAAAAACTCAAGCATTGAGATGGGTGAGGTAGGTCTAAATCCTCCCTCAATGAAATTTCCAACCATTAGGTGACAATGATGAACATGTTAGTGCTACTCAATTAGATGATGAAGTAGCTCAAGACAATATGGAAGTTGTTGCATCACATGAACCACATACATAGTCTCTAGAACCGATTCAAAATGACACTATTGAATTGAATATGATTGAAGGTTTTCAAGTGGCAAGAAGTGTTGGCTTGATATACTGTTCTAGAGGTTTCCAATATAGACCTAGGTTCTTTGTGGTTTCAATGAACCAACAAAACCCCTTCTCACCGGCCCTTTCGTCAGCAACCTACGAACAGGATGAGGTCTCACCCGAGGTGTAGCTATGGGGGCACTGCAAAATCAGGTTTCCACAGTGATGTGATGAGTTGTTCAATCAGAACTACTACGCAATGCACTACTAGACTTGCGCTACGAGTTGAGGACTGCGCGACGATAGCCTGTGTTGCGATTCGCACTTTTCTACAAACTAACCGCTATGTGGTTCAAGCAGGATACAGTTAATAGGATAGCACAACATAGTTATACGCTTCCTCATTCAAACTTAAACATTGACGACTTTACTTGACACTTTAATCGTTCATCTACTGCCTTAGATTAGTTAATATTATAACAAATACAAGCAGATAAAGCATACACTGCTACGTGCACCCATTGTTGTGCATCAAAGGGTTATACAATCTGAATGTTACATATGCATGTGATTCTTCAATGATGGATACTTTTACAGACTTTGAATAGTGAGCATTCGACATTCATTCATTCCATAAATACTTAACATATCATTTTCATCTTTCTCCTATGGAAAATACATATAAAAGCATTAACATACAGCTTATAAATGAGAACTCATACATTCAAAGTAGGCAAATAAGCAAATGCAGAAGCACAACAATCACACTACACAGTATTTAACGTGGTTCACCCCCCGTATGGAGGCTACGTCCACAAGAACTGGTGTTGTATTAATCTTTTGGGAAGGGTACAATAGTTCTTAGTCTACGCACACAGCTGCATACTCTCTTCTCTCTCTCAATAGGCCTCTATGTACTCAGCTTGCAAAGCCTTTACAATAGCACTAAGCTTAAAAGATACAACAATATTCAAAATCTTAACAACATGAAGAGTATTCAATAACCCAACAACCCTTTCCCATACAAAAATGCCTTATTTATAGATCATGCCCGTAGGTCATGTCTTTACAATTCATAGGAAAAACCCTTAGGTTTACAAAACTGGTGTGGCTAATGGCCAGCCTGACTATCACTGTCGATAGCTTGCTCTGCATGCTCTAGGCCGTCCTACTAGGCAACTCATGGCTCACACGCTCTTCTAACAGCCTCAATCATAAAAAATGGTTACAACTGCATCGTGGCCTGTCCCTTTCCGCACCTTCCTCCTGCCTGTCAACATTAGCGTAGTGGCCTACCTTCTCAAATGCTTGCCGCCACTCTCCTTGATAGGTCACTTTCTTCTTCCTTCAACCTGTTCCTTACTCAAAATAGGTCTCTTCCTCATCTGACCTTTACTTGTGTTTCTTACCGAAAATAGTTGTTGCGCAGGTCGTGCACACCAGCGTACTACGCAATCCTGCCTTACCCATTGTTGTTGCGTGACATGCGCAATTCTCAAAAGTGCCCCCATACCATGTCGCAACGTGCAATGCACAATTATCAAAACTTGTGCATATTTTCTAACTTGGTCCCTGCCCAATAGGCCCCTAACACTCACCTATGGCTCATCTCGAGCCACTTTCGCTTGTGGCCGATGGTGTCACACCTTCTGGTGTACCCAGCTTTGAAATAAAGTTTTGTAGAGTATTTCTAACTCTGCAACCGTGTCCTTTGCATTTTTCTCAAATCCTCGAAGTGTCTCCAGAGTTTCCTAAGAGACTTCTTTCTTGGCCACATTTTTTTTGATGGTGCCTTCCGCGGCCTAAAGTTCTATGAACTTTTCGTCGAATTGTTGCATCAACTCAAGGCCTTCCTGTTCAATAGGCTGCAATCTAGCAGATGTAGCAGCCTCCTTCTCTCTAAGCGTGACCAGCTCTTTCTGCAGATCCTTGAATTCATTGTACTTCTGGATTTTCTCCCTGGTCGACGCACTTCTTAACTCCGCGTTTGCAATCTCTACCTGTTGTTGTGTCCGCTGCAGATCTGCCTTTATCTTTTGAAGCGCAGGATCCTGAGTCAAACCTGTCAATGTTGTAGTTACTCCTTCGATTAAATCTTAGCATTTCATTACTTCCATCGAGATGTTGTCTATGGTTTCTTTTACTTCCTCAGCTGGAGCCCCACACTGATCTAATGGAATAACTGTGTGCCTAGCCTCCAGCTCTGCAATCTTCCCTTTGTAGGAAGTCTCCATCTGTACCATTTATGATTTGAGGAATTCTACCTTGGCCCCGATTTTCTTTATTGTGTCCTCTACATCATCTTCTTCTGTGCATTCCTTGATCTTTGCGCAGACTGTTGAAACTGTCTCTTTCAGCTTACAGTCTTTTTCTCTAGCTTTGCTTAACTCATGTATATTGCGAGCTGATTCCTGCTTCAGCTGATTGATGTTTTCGGTTAACTTTCCGCTCTGGTCATATGCGGCAAGGCCTCTCTCATGAATCTCTTCGACCACCTGCATATGTAATTCAATCAAGTCCTCCAGTGACAGAGACCCAATGTTGAGGTCAAAACGTGCCGAGTATTTTGCTGCTTCACACACATGATCATTTGGGAAGATAAAGTGCACTGGTTCTATATGCGCAACCCTACGATAGGGGCTTACTACATGAGGTGGCCGCTTCCACACACTCATTCCTCCTACCCTCCCATCGGAGTCTGATGACTGATGGCCTAAGCTCAACTGGGTGACCATAGTATGCACTGTCTCCATTGTCTGAATGAGGCGGATTTGCATCTGCTCTTTCCTAGCCTCTTTTTCTGCTCGGTTCTCATCCCATGCTTCCTGCACTTTGGTTGCGATTATCTCACAATTGTCTAGATGTAGCTCCGAGCCAAATTCTATATTTTCATCCTTCCTCTTTGTAAGATGACCTTTCGGTTCTGCGGGGCTTTCCTTGGCCTTCCTTTTTCCCCTTGCTGACTTTGTAGGCTCACTTTGCATAACATCCTTTTCCTTAACAATGGGAGTACCTGCAGGTAGCCCCCCCTTTTGCTTTCCCTTGTCCGATTCGGTTTATTCCTTATCTTCCTCGGTGCTTTCATCAACTGTGTCTTTTACATCAATTTTGTCCGAGATGGATTCAACATTTTGTTCATAATCAGATTCAACATCTAGTGATGTGGGAACTCTCCAGTCTGCATCCCATCCTTCTATCATATCCTCAATCTTCTCCTAATCCAGTTGATAAAACCCTGGATACCACAACTCTTCATCTGTGTCAACCCTTGGTTGAATGTATGACCGATGCCTCCTTGCCAAAAACCTCATGATGCATTTATATGTGTCGGTCAGTAGCCTTGCAATTTGCAATGTTGGCAGAATCACGTCGCGCAACTAGTGATAGTACCCGTAAAATACTTCGGTTGTCGGACGTTGTCTGGCCACCCTCAGGCTCGCCCATAGGTTATTGAAGTGCGTTCCACAACCCTGTCCTGTTAAGGTTGGGACACCTTGATATCCATCCGGCTCTTTCCATCCTACAAAGGCTATCAATATGAGTATCCAACCGAAATGGAATGTTGTTCCATTATCCTGGGTGTCCTCAACGTCTGCTAGAAATTCATTGAGTAGATACTGGCACCAATTATAAGGGGTTCCGCGCAATGTTTTCGATGCTAACTTGATCGCGATCGTGAGTACCTTAGGCGGACGACACTTGCGCAGTATCTTCCCTGCGAGAAACTGGACAGTAAGTTTTGTAGTGCGGTCATTGATATCGTTGGTCAATAATCCACGTCCCTTCCGGATCACACCGAATTCTTTCGCAACTTCAGTGGACAGAGCTCTATCATGTGCCCTTTTTACCATTAAGTTAGCAGGGTCCTCACCTCTCTTGTTCAGGTTTGTAATCTGATGTATGAGGTCTATACTGATGTCGATGCACTTATCCAATCATAAGAACCCTTCGTGCATGCAAGTCAGTAATGCATGCACCACCGCCAAAAAATCAGTGCTTTTAGGAAAATGCGGCATTTGCAATAGATTCAACAACCCTGATGGTTGGAGGGGCTTTAGCCAATCTTGGACCTGCAGGCTTTCGGCACAAGTCTGGGAATCCAGTATACGATCGATGTAACCGTCGATTCAAAACTGTGCATAATTCTTCGGATTTGCTAACGTGTCCTCCAGCATGTCCTGGTCCTCCAATTTGCATTTCGGCACTTTGCCCAGTAGGTTCTCCACAATCTTCACCTGAGTCGAAATAGTTGGGACAGGGATTTCATAGATAGCATTTTTTTCCAAATGTACTGGAGGTGCATCGTCTTTCCATGGGGGGATATAGTCAAGCACCAGGTAAATGGGTTGCTCACAAACTGTGGCCAACTTCTACTTCATTGGTGCTTCTGACCCTCCCTGCTCTAAAACTGGTTTCTTTCCCTTGTCAGCCTTCCTTGTTGAGCTTCTGGAAGAGGCTCCCTCAGTGGCCATCATAGCTCCTGGAATCCTTGATTGCTTAAACCGCTTCAACACTTCCTTCAAGTCGGCCTGTTCGCTCATACACTGCTCAAATCGCTCGGCTCTCCGGTATATCCAACAAACACTCTCGAATGCTTCGTAAAGCTGATAAGTGGTCGAGTGAGGTCTATTTATAGGCTCAACGTTTTGCAACGTGGCCTTCGGCGGTTGCCAAGGCACTTAATGCCCTATTCATTGTCCAGATCTTGCCTAAGATTTTGATCCTACCATACAATCCTCATCGTTGAGCCAACTCGGTTTCCTTAAATGCTAAAAGGTGCCGGGAAGGCCAGGGTGTCACTTCCATCAGGTCAGCGTTAATTTCCCAACCTGCCAGCTGGATTTCAATGCTATGTTAGTCACTTCGGCCTTTATGGCACCCGAACGTGTCACATCTGCCCTAAATTTTGAAGTTTTCTAATGCCACCAATTTGGTTAACGGCCCACTAACTGGCTGACGATTGTCACGGTAATGGTTTCCGTCATGACATGCTGATGATTTTTCCACGAGGGTCACTTCCGGATGCGCATCTCGCTTGTTTGACTGCGCAGATATGGTTGCACGTTATCTGCGCGATTGTGAAATGTGCTACGCAGCTAGTCTCTTTTTTTTTTCTTACACGCAGCTTCAATAGTGCTATGTAGTATATACATGTTCCTCCTCATACATTATGTACAGAATATTCCCTATTTCCAGTTCCCACTTCCAACTGTATTTGGCACTTAGAAATTTCCCTCTATCTAATCATCATAGGTTCTGCGAAGCGGGACTATCCCGATAGGGTTTTAGTCTGCTTCCATTGACTAGGCCTGGTAGGTTATCTCCTGCTAATGTGGCTAACTGGATTGCGCCACCATTAGTTACATGTAAAACAATATATGGACCGAGCTAATGTGTTTTAAACTTTCCAGGAAATTTCAGGAATTTACTATCATATAAGAGTACTAGATCACCTACCTAAAAGGTCTTGTTTTTGATGTGGCGATCATGCCATTCTTTTTCTCTTTCTTTCTACACTTGTTGGTGAAAACCTGCGATGAATCAATCCTCATCCAACCCAACCAAGTGTAGGAGCCTTTCCTCTAGTGCCTCTTGATCTTCTATTCCTGTCAATGCAGCTATTCTCAAGCTGGGAACAATGTACTACATTGGCATTATAGCTTCCTATCCATAGGCCATCCTAAACGGTGTATGGCCAGTCAACCTTTTGCATGTTGTTCTGTATGCCCATAAAATGGCTGGAATGCGTAGGTCCCTATCATCCCGATTCACATTGCATACCTTAGTGAGCGCATTCTCCAGTACTTTATTGAATGCTTCAACAGTTCCATTTTCCTGAGGATGATATGGGGTACTGTGCTGATGATGAATGTGGAACTCTTCTGTCAATGCCTCAATGGTTCTATTTAGAAAATGCGTTCCTTGATCGCTCATTAAGATCTTAGGGCATCCAAACCTTGAAAGTATGTCTTCAAATATGAACTGCATGGTGGTACCTACGCTACATTCCTTCACCGGTTTCGCTTCTGCCCATCTGATGAGGTAATCAGTTGTAGTAATGATGTACCTCGCACCAGTTCTCTTCCCTGGTGGGTTTATAGGTCCCACAAAATCAATTTCCCATTTATAAAATGCCTGTAATGTCAACTATGGATTCAATGGAATCTCGTCTCTTCGCGAGGGTCTTCCTGTCCTCTAACAGACATCACAGCTCTGGCAATGCTCTTTTGCATCCTTGTGAATGGTAGGCCACCACAATCCTACGCGCAATATCTTCTGCATAGTGGCTTTTCCTGCGTAGTGTCCTCCTGCAGCTCTGGAATGTGCATCAGCTAATATGAATGGCTTCTCATGCTCTAATACACACCTGTGCAGTACTTCATCCGGTCCTAATTTGTATAACTAAGCTGCTATTATGGTGAAGTCTATTGCGTGCACTACCAGTTGTTTCTTCTGTTATGTAGTGAACTCTATGGGTGCTAACCCAATAGTCAGAAAGTCTATGATGTCTTTGTAATACTCATTAGCTACCTGGATAGCAAACAACTACGCATCAGGAAGATTGTCTTCAAGGTTCGTGGGTTCTTCTCCTGATTCAATTCTTGACAGATGATCAAGTCCCAAATTCAATCTTCCTGGCTTAACTACTATTTCAAAATCGTACTCCTGAAAGAGTAATAACAACCTGCATATGCACCCCTCTAACACTTGCTTATTGACCAGGTATTTCAACGCAAAGTGGTCAGTGAACATAAAGAAGTGCGCACCCAGTAAATAGTGCCTGAACTTCTGCAGTGCATAGACCATAGCAAGGCCTTCTCTCTCAGTAATAGTGTAATTCTTTTCTGCAGATGAGAGCTTTCTGCTTGAAAAAACAATGGGATGGTCAATGCCTCCCTCTCCTGGTTTCACTAAAACAACTCCCAATGCTATACATGAAGCATCGACATGCACGTGAAATGGCTTCTCCCAGTCTGGAAAAACTAGGATTGGTGTAGTGACCATTTTTTCCTTTAGTGTATCAAAACCTTGTTCACACTCTATGTTCCAGATGAATGGCACATATTTCTTCAATAGCTTCTCCATTGGTGCGGTTATCTACGCATAACCCTTTATAAACTTCCTGTAATAACCGGTATGCCCCAATGTAGTGCGTAGCTTCTTGACTGAATTGGGTGTGGGCAAGTTTACAATGATTGTTATTTTTGCAGGATCAACCATCAAGCCCTGTTTACAGACAATGTGTCCCAATAGAATCCCATAAGGAACACAAAAAACACACTTCTTTAAGTTCAAAGAGATCTATTGCTGTCTACATTTTTCTAGCATGAGTCTAAGGTTTTCACCATGGTGCTTCAGCAATCCGAACACAGTCCAGTCATCAAAGTAAGCTTCTAAAAAATTATGCATAAAATATTTGAACGCTGGGACGAAAACTCTGGAAAATATGGCAGGTGCGTTCTTCAGTCCAAACGACATCAATGTGTACTGGAATGATCCCCATTCTGTAGCAAAAGTAGTTTTGTGTCTATCTGTTGGATCAATCCTGATCTGATGATATCTAGAAAACCCATCAGTGAAGGAATAGGCCTCATTTCCTCCAACATTATCAAGCACTTCATCCCTGAATGGTGTAGGAAATGGGTCATGCATTGAAGCATCATTCAGCTTTCTAAGATCCACACAAATCCTGATCTCACCTTTTGTCTTCTTATCCTGGACAACCATAGGGCTTATCCACTTAGATTCTTCAACTGGCTCAATGATTCCTGCATCGAGCATCTTATCCAGCTCTTCTCTCACTCTTTCTTTGTATCGCGGGTTCAAGCAATATGGTCTTTGCTTAATGGGCTTCGCACCTAGATTAAGAGGTATTTTCATAACTCCTAAGTCCCCCAAAATGCCCTTCATCTCTATAAATTTGGTTGGGAATAACTCCTGATATTCATGTAATATATCTGCGATCTCTGCCACAGTCTGATCATCCCAATAATCCCCAATAGACGCGAACTTTGGCTCTTCGCTGGTGCCAATGTTTACTTTCTTTATTTTCACAGGTCTGTTCATGTCTGGAATTTCCAGCGGAGGTCCCTCTACCTCGTACACACCTTTTGACTCAGGTATTTTGATGTTGCGCGGGTCCTCCTCATCATTGTCTTCTTTTCCTTCAGTTTCCTCATCTAGGTTATAGCATTCCATTGCATGTTCCGCCTCTTTGGTCCATTCCTGCTGTAAGCTCTCAGGTACGCTGTCGGCTCCAAAGAATTCCTCCAAGGTCATATTTATGTGTGGACATTCTGTCCTGAATATTCTTTCTTTAATAATCTGTAATGCCTCGTTTATGGTAGGACTCTCATCCTCAAAAGTGAAATTCTTCTGGAAGTTCGCAGTCAGCATGTCCCAGTCTATAGTACCTCTGCGCAGCTCCATGTCTAAATACCATTTCTTTGGAATGTCTTCCTCTAGCGTGTGCATGAACAAGTGCACCCATTCTGTGTGTGGTCTTTCCTACCATGCTCGTGAACAGACTTCAATATGCTTCCTTGGGTCTGTCTATCCATTGTATTTCTCAAAGAATAGTGTCACCTTGTCAACAAACCTGATCTGCATTTTAATTCTGCATTGATGCCATGTGGTAAATGTCTGCTTGTGCACAGCCCACCATCTGGCAGGTGTCTCGGGTAGTGCCACATCTAATGCTTGTAAGCGGTGCTCATCCTTAGTTGCTACAGTATAATATTTGATAAAGGAATAAACATTAGATGAACCATCGTATGTGGGGATTGGGATTACCTTCTTTCCAATCCATCTCAGTGACTTTGTAACTTGCGTGCATCTCCCTGCAGATACTTCGTGCATGCAGCTTTTCCAGTTCTTCAATCCTGCATCCGAGTTTGAGATGCAAGAACTGTCGCATCTCCAGCTGAGCGTGCCATCCACAGTAGGATTAATATAATCTTCTTGGTTCGCAGTCATCTTGTACAGGAATTCCAAATCTTCAGCTCGGGATTCCTCCTGAATCAGCTCGCTGTATCTGTCTCCATCGGCGGGGTCCAGTGGTGCGATGACCCTGAGATGTTTACCTTCAAAGATCATCTTCCTTGTCTTCAGGTTTATGATGGCGAGGTTTTCGATAGCCCAGTCAATTCCTAACAGTGCAGGAAAAGGCTGACTATCATCCACAATCTCAATAACCTTGAAATCCGTGTGACTCTTCACTCCATCAATGTCAACAACCACATTGGCTAACCTTCCAAAAGGTATAACTTTCTCCTGATTGGCCATTCTTAACTAGATAGGTGACCATAACATCTTTGGTCGCCCCATCTGCTGCCATGTCTGTTTAGTTAAGACATTTACCTCTGATCCCAGATCGAGAATGATCTCATCCATTTCATAATCTCCTATATGTGCACTGAGTCTCATTTCTCGTCCTGTTCTCTTATGTTTCTTGATGTGATGAACTGTGCTATCAGTAGTTTCATTTTCGTTGCGTGGTTCATACTAGTCTATCACCTTCTACAATTCTGCTATCGCATTTGGACTCTTCAACAACTTCATGCAGCTTCTAAGGAACTGTGCAACAGAGGTGCATGTCTCTGCTGCGATGCTTGTGTTTTCATAAGCAGCC
The DNA here is from genome assembly GCA_027924585.1 of Larix kaempferi. NCBI lineage: Eukaryota > Viridiplantae > Streptophyta > Pinopsida > Pinales > Pinaceae > Larix > Larix kaempferi. The sequence goes on along the minus strand of BSBM01000047.1, from coordinate 30,881,658 downwards.
GACATATCTTCCATATGCGGTGTTTCACTGCGCAACGAGATTCTCAGCGATTTTGCTACTGATTCTTTGAAGATATCCTGCACTTCCTCAAAATCTTCTCTGTTCTTCTTCAATTCAAAAGCAAGTGCTTTCCCAACAGCTTTTCTTATCCATATTGTCTCAAGGGGTGTTTTCCTAGTGTTAAAACCCCTAGAAGTCAAAGCTTCTGCTCCTCTATCGTGCCCTGTCACAGTACCACTATGCATTACTATGTTAATACTATGATCCGCAAGTCTCCTTTCTATTGTGATCAACTTGATATTTGGATCCAGTTCCTCTGGAAGTTTTCTCTTCTGCATTTCTACCTCTAACACTGGGCAGTCTTCTATGACATGATCAAATAAGCTACAATAGCTGCATGTAGTGCATGGGTTGGTACAATTGTTGATGTATATGTAACTTCGGAATGTATTTCACATATATGTATATTGTATTCCTATAGAGATGTTATTATTCCTCTATACGGAGGTGTCGTCATTTATATTGTAAGTGTCGTAACTTATACTTGATGGGTTATTAGACCACCTTGTTGGGGTCGGCCCTGTATAAGTCATGTGGGTCAAAGGGTTATTAGACCACCCTATTGGGGGTCGGCAATGTGGTTCAAAGGGTTCTTAGACCACCCTAGTGGGGGTTGGCCCAGTCAGCATTATGTTAAGTCGTTAAGTTGAGGCCGACCTAGTTGAGTAAAGGTCAAGTCAAGTTAGTGTATAAATAGAGAGTGTGTCTCTCTCATTTTACACATTCTATTCTCTCACTCACACTTGGGAGAGTGGTGCACTTGTGGAGGAGGAGGCTCTGCTGCTAGGAGAAGACTATCTCTTGTATTCTGGTTGTAGCATTGCTCTATCTATCTCTGAGGAAGTTATTGGGGTTTTTCACCTTTATGGTTTTCCCCAAGTAAACTCTGTGTATTTTGTGTGCTTGCATTGTTGTGTCCATGATTGATATGTTGTATATTTGCTGTACATGTTGTTCTCTCAGTTAAGATCCTAGATCAGATTGAAGTAAATTCTGAAAATTTAACATGGTATCAGAGCTAGCCTGAAAGAAGGCATGATATGGCACGTATGACACTTGTTGCACTTACAATGCTAGGGCTTGATATAGCAAAAACCAGTCATCGTAGAACATTCGCTATAAATCTGTTTTGGAGAAGTTTTCAGATCTGAAACTTTTACAGGTTGAAGATCCAAAACCCATGTACCTTGTGTCCAAAGGAAAACCTCTAATTCGTTGTACTTTGTGATTTACGATCTGTACAATATAGGGTTTCTGCCTCTTACAGATCTGAGTCAAAATCAGGTGACCTTGGGAAAAAGGTCATAACTTGGTCTAGGAAGCTCCAAATGAAATTTCGTAAAAAGTGACAGGTAGTACACATAATTTAATATCTCAAGAAAAATTTTCAGAGGCCGAAGTTGAACCGGTGACACGTGGCATGCCGTACAAGTTCGCTCTCATGTATTATCCCATAAACAGGTCACGTTGTGACACGTGGCATAACTCTCTCTCAGACAATCCAATTGAGGTCAAACCTATCGAGATGGAAAGATAACAAATCGAGCTATCTCAAAAAAACATTTCAGAGGCTGAAGTTGAAATAGTGACACGTGGCATGCTGTACAAGTTCGCTCTCCTGTATTATCCCATAAACATGTCACGTTGCGACACTTGGCATAAATATCTCTCGGAGAATCCAATTGAGGTCAGACCTATCGAAATGGAAAGATAATAGGTCAGGATATCGCAGGAAAAATATTCAGACCCTGTGGATTTAAAAGTTCGTAGTTACACCAGAAACAATCAGGTACATATTTCTGTCAAAACTGAATTATTTTTTAGTACCTTCATTCATGGCTTCCAGAATTTAGGGCTTCGGAGAAAGTTGGAATTTTTGTAATCGGAGACCACGGCTGGATGCTACTCATCAAAATCGAAATTTAGAGACCAAGATCAGATTTTTTGGTTTGGAAGAAGGTCGGGCTTGATCAAACCCCAATTCGGGACTTTGATCGGAAAGATGGAAAATTAGGGCTTCTGCAAAAATTGGAATTTTGGAAATCTGTGACCACGGCTGGAAGCTCCTCAGAAAAATCAAAGCTTAGAGTTTTGAATCAAATATTTTGGTTGGGTGAAGCTCCGGGAAACTCAAACCCTAATTCAGGGTCCTCCCTAGTGAATCCGAAAATCTAAAAGGCAATTTTGAGGGGTGAAACTTTGGAGTTTTCAAATTCTGAATATACCACCTTGATCAGCTCATCAAGGCGCATATTTCTATCCTTTAGGAAGTTTGAAATTCAAAGTTTGAATTTTTGGGGTTTCTTTGATAAACCCTAATCCACCTCCAGGTCCAACTCTTGCAAATCAAGTGGATTGGGTTAATCCTAGAAGAAGATGGATTGGTCACCTGCATAAGTGAAGAAGTTCATGTCTCAGAGGGAGATGAGGCTAAGACCTTCCATAAGAAGATTACAAGCAATCTTGACAGGTATGGCTTATAAGTATGTTTCATGGTTAATTTTATCATATGTTTGTCTTCATATCATTACAGTACAATCTTGATTAATTACTGGACTTGTCGCATCACCTTAATAGAAGATATTCATTGATTAAGGTTTTGACACTTATGATTGTACTAATGCATTGTGATGTTGTATGAGGTTTATGTTGTTTACTAACACAAAAGGTACACCAAGAAAGTCAAATCATGTTCTACTTCAAGAACATATCCTCATGGTGACATGAAGACAAAGATTCATCCATTTTCATGGATCACATAGAAGATCTACTTTCGAGGTATGGATAACTTGGTTCTACAATGGTTAACTTATGAGATATGCAGGTTACTAGCACAAGTCACTGAAGAGAACCAGAAGACATTATGCGGGTATGTTAGACATAACTAGCTAGCATGATAATCCAGGTATGTTTTTCCTATATCAAGCTAGAATCCTACCTTGTGTTAGGATCCTATACGGTTGTGTTGTTGATAATGATTATTCATGAAGTCATAGGTTTGAATAATCATGGTTGTATGCATATTATGTTTCTTACCATAATTGATGATATGACTAACCAGAAGAATCATGAAGGTATAGGTTTGAATAATCACAGGTTTTATGCATATTATATCTCTTATCTTGATTGATGATTCAACTAACCAGAAGAGTCCTATGATCAAATAAGAATATGTATGAGTAAAAGAAGACTTCCTTGAAACCTTGAATATACATGTTTATTATCTGTGAATGATCATGAATATACATGTTTAAGATTATTGTGTTTTGATAGTATTAAGATTATACTAATAAATGTGTGATTATGTATGAGACCTCAAGGATAACACAATGATGACACTAATAAGCATGCATAGTGATTAAGGATGGATGTAAGTTCAAGGACAGGTAATCCAAGAAGCAAAGATCAAGAGGGAGCACACTCTAGTTGTCCTTGCAAGAAAGCAAAGGAGCACACTTCAGTAGTTTCTGCAAGGATGCAAATATTCAGAGGGAGTTGACCACTTCTCACAATCCACATAAGAATGGAGTTGCAAAAAAGAAGCAAAGACTAAGAGGGAGTCAACCCAACAAACAAACAAAGATAAGTATTTGAATTGTCATTACTTGCATATTTGATTCAATAATGTATATACTAATGTTCCTAGAATTAGGTTGTGTATTATGCATATTAGACTAGTTGCATTGATGAACAGTATACTACTAATATGCATGGGTAAGTGGCCTATGGCACTGTACAACATTCCATTGCTACTTATCTAGAATGAAACCTCTTTGCTGACATGTTGGGAGTTGTGCACACTCTTAACAATGTTCTGGTAGAGATTGGAAGGCATCTAGAAAGTTACGGGATATGGATAAATGTTGTATTGAAGCATTGGCTAAGATAATTGCATGACTGTATGACATATTTCTTTATGTGTAAGAATTTGTTTTGAAAACTATGAGATGTTTTCTAATCATGCAATTTAACTTGTTGTGTAGGAAAGATCGTATGCCATCACCTACAAAACAAGAACTACAACATTTGTTCAGCAACAAAATTATCTATTGAAGATATTGAAGTTCCCAAGATATGGGAAGAATGCCATGATCCGTCGATCATGAAGAATGATGTTTGGGATTTAGTCCCAAGACCTGAAGGGAACTTTGTTATGACTTCCATATGGATCTATCAAGATCAAGCATGCTGCAGATGGCAGCATAGAGAAATATAAAAGTGATGAAATAGAAGATACACTAGATGGATTTCAAGACATCTTTCTTGAATGGTGTAGTTGAAGAAGAAGTGTATGTAGAGCAGCCACTTGGTTCTAAGACACATGACAAGAAATCATATATGTGCAGAACTTGGTATGGTAGGATAGGCAGCTTTCTATCCAGTTTGGTCTTTACCAAGATTAAAGCGGATTCCAACCTTTACTACAAGGTTGAGGTAGGCAATCCAGGGATACTCTTATTGTATGTGGATGACCTATTTGTAACAAGAGATGATAGATTGATTGCCGACACGTAGCGGAAGCTTGTAGATGAGTTCGAGATGAAGGACTTGGGGATGATGCACTATTTTCTTAGTATGGAGGTGTGGCAGAGTACATATGGAATCTTCCTTGGATAAAGGGAAGTATGCAGTAGATATTCTGAAGAGGTTCAGGATGATGGACTGCAAGGCTATGGCCACACCTATGGCATCAAACCTGAAGCTTTTGTGTGATGATTCATCTAATTTGGTTGATGTATCGTCAGATGATTGGGTCCTCTATATACCTGACGAACACGAGACCAGATATTTGCTTTGCGGTGAACACATTGAGCGAATTCGTGACGGATCCAAGAGATGTTCACCTGGTTGCTGTAAAGCATATTCTGAGATTGGGCAGGTAGTGCTGCAAATAGGAAGAGCAATTTTGGGTGCTACTTCAGTACGGGATCAAGTGTGATCTCTTGGTTTAGTAGGAAGCAATCCTGTGTAGCACTGAGTACAACCAAATCAGAGTATGTTGTGACAGATGAGCAGGTTGCAGATGTATTGACCAAGCCGTTGGCCAAAGTGGAGTTTGAGTACTTCAGAGAGAGGCTTAGTGCACTTCAGATCGAGGTTCCTTCCAAAGGGAAGTGATGAGTCCGGAAGATGCAGATGCACATGAGATTTTCTGACATATGGTTGATGTATTCTCCCTTGGTCGTGATATAATTGCTGAGCCATTTTTCACATGGTAGTAGATGTGTTCTCCCATGGTGAAAAAGTAAGGGATGGAGCCTTCCCCGAATGGTGGTAGATGTGTTCTCCCATGTCAGTGGTGTAAGTACTGGATGTTGTGCATCTGGGCTGTGCTTCATGGATGATGAGATGATCTGAAGAGGACAATGCTATGATGATCAGGAGGATCATGGATGATGAGCATCAGGACGATGCTCCAGTTACTACTCTGTATATGCATCAGGATGATGATGGATATGATCAGTTGGATTATTTATATGTATATGTATCATCGTGTTGGATGCTGGATATGATCAGTTGGATCATTTGTATGTATTTTGTATATGCATCATGTTGGATGCTTGGACCATGTATCTATATATGTCTCAGGTGGATACATTGTATGATTAGGTAGATCATGTATGTTGATATGTATCAGATATGATCAGGTGGATCATGTATTTGTATTTGTATCAGGTGGATACACTGTATGATCAGGTGGATCATGTATGATGATATGTATTAGGTAGATACTTGGTATGCATCAGGTGGATGCATTGTATGATCAGGATGATCATGATGAAAAGCTTCAGGATGTTGCTCCAGATGATATGTATTAGGATGGTACAGTGATGATGATCAGTGTGATCATGAGCATCAGGATGATTCTTTGTGCGATGACGATCCGTGGGATCATGAGTATCAGGTTGATACTTGGAGGTCAGAGATGATATGTGGCAAGTTGTGCAAATAGCATGTAATTAGTCCTAGGAGATCTTGCCGGTCGTGCTGCGGCACATAAATGTTCCTAGGGTACTCTTTCCGGTATTGCTATGTAGTATGTAATCAGTCCTCAGATATCCGATAGGTTGAGTTGTGTGCTCGTAATCAGTCCTGGGATGAGGTATTACTACGGAGACATGTAATCAATCTTGGAGATCTGAGAGGTTGAGTTGTGTGCTCGTAATTAGTCCTGGGATGCTCTTTAGAGATCTTGCCGGTCATGTTGCGGCACATAAATGTTCCTAGGATGCTCTTTAAAGGTTTTGTCTATCCACATGTAATCAATCCTGGAGATCCGATAGGTTGAGCTGTATGCTCGTAATAAGTCCTGGGATGCTCTTTAGAGATCTTGTCGGTCGTGCTGTGGCACATAAATGTTCCTGGGATGCTCTTTAAAGGTATTATGGAGGAGATGCATGTAATCAGTCCTGGGAGATCTTGTCAGTCATGCTTCGGCACATAAATGTTCCTGGGATACTCTTTCCGGTACTACATCTGCACATAAAATTAGTCCTGAGAGGCCACCTCTATCAGACCGTTCGCACAGATGATGAAGACCTGCAGGTGGTGGGCCTACATCCAGTATGAAAAAGGACTGGCTCTGTAGAACTTCCTATGACGAGTAGATTCAGAGATTGATTGAGATAGCAGCAGCAGTGACGATGATGATGATTCGAGGATGATGATTCATGATGATGATCCAAAGAAGATGACTTGTGCTAGAAGACCTGTGTCGAGAAATACCTTCCTAGTTAAGAGGGAGTGTTGATGTATATGTAACTTTAGAATGTATTTCACATATATGTATATTGTATTCCTATAGAGATGTTATTATTCCTCTATACGGAAGTGGTTGTATTCCTATAGAGATGTTATTATTCCTCTATACGGAAGTGTCGTCATTTATATTTTAAGTGTCGTAACTTATACTTGATGGGTTATTAGACCACCTTGTTGGGGTCAGCCCTGTATAAGTCATGTGGTTCAAAGGGTTATTAGACCACCCTAGTGGGGGTTGGCCCAGTCAGCATTATGTTAAGTGGTTAAGTTGAGGCCGACCTAGTTGAGTAAAGGTCAAGTCAAGTTAGTTTATAAATAGAGAGTGTGTCTCTCTCATTTTACACATTCTATTCTCTCACTCACACTTGGGAGAGTGGTGCACTTGTGGAGGAGGAGGCTCTGCTGCTAGGAGAAGACTATCTCTTGTATTCTGGTTGTATCATTACTCTATCTATCTCTGAGGAAGTTATTGGGGTTTTTCACCTTTATGGTTTTCCCCAAGAAAATTCTGTGTCTCTTGTGTGCTTGCATTATTGTGTCCATGATTGATATGCTGTATATTTGCTGTACATGTTGTTCTCTTAGTTAAGATCCTAGATCAGATTGAAGTAAATTCTGAAAATTTAACAACAATATCTAGATAAGTGACCAGGTTGGACACAGTTATAACAGATTACTTGACCTCGACCTCTTCCTTGCGCCGGGGCATTGTTCCTTCCTCTTTCGCGGTATCCTCTGCGGCCTCTATATGCTCCCTGATCCTGCTGTGCATTTTCTTATTTCTGCGGAGTCTCTCCTTGGACTCTGTACATTCCTCCATACATATGCTCAATATCTTTCTTTCTTTCTAACATGAGCTCATATGCGTGGCAATTGGATTCGTCATGCCCTACTGACTTACAGAAATTACAATAGAGATTTTTAGGTGTTCTTACGTATTTCTATATCATATGGAAATATTCTGGCCGGTGTCCTTTGGTTCTGCAAATTTCACACCATGGCCCTAGGTGAGGATTTAATGGGTTTGGTCCACCCATGTTAAGGAAATCCTGGAATAAAGGACAATGATCTTTAGTGTGTCCTTCTCCCTTACAACCTATACACCAGATTTCCTTCCTCTCTTGTGTTCCTTGCTTTATGTCCTGCAGTTGTAGTGTTAGGGTAGCCAACTGGTTCTGAATCTGAGACATCTCAGTGCTACTTTCTGCAATCGATGAAGCTTCCAACTTCATTGCGATCTTCAAGGATTCTGGCTGCGAAGCCACTTTCTGCTGCATCAATGGTTGTCTAATATGGGGCAACAGCGTGGCTATAAACCATTCCTTATGTTGCTGCGGTGCTATGACGAAGCTTACTTGGTCAACAACGTCTTAAAATTCTGGTCAAATTCCTAGACCATTTCATTAGGTTTCTGTTTGATTTCTTTCATCTCTGTTATACACTATGACTCAGACTTTGGTTTCTTAAATTCTGCTATGAGCGCGGCCTTGATTTCTTGCAGGGTCCTTGGGTTTCCCTGTGAATATTTCATGAACCAATGCAAGGCGCGGTCTCTAAATGTGGTGACGAGATGCGCTTTCCTCACAACATTGTCCTATACTTGCTTTACACTCCATACAGCTTCACATAGAAACCAGTGATGATCAGGGTCCTCTAGACCCGTTCCTTTGAATATCGACAGTTTGATATCATCAACCATCCTCCTTCGAGGTGGCGCGGTTCTTTGAGTGATGCTAGGGATAATATTCTAAGGTTGGACATTCTGAAGTCGTACAGCCTAAGACTGACTAGGTTGACTCGGAATAGCCTGGCCACCCGCTCCTGTGACATTACCAGTACTAGTGTTCTACGGTGTGGGTTGCAAGGTGCTCACAACTGGTGGGTTCTGGATTGATGGATTCTAAGATAAGGGAGGCGCAGTTTGTGCAACCGATGGATTTTTCGGTGTATTAGACTGACAGGTGGAAGATAGGGGTGTGGTTTGGCTATCAGGGTCAACGTCTGAATGTATATCTACGCAAAATCCAGGTCCACTATTAGTTTTCTCAGGGACAAACTTGTATCTCTTTCCACTTCTCAGGCTATGAATTTCTTCATAGGAACCACTATATGTAATGTCTACCATGATAGATGCAAATACTTTACTGCATTCTAGAAACACCTTTCTCAGCTAAAATTATTTTAATGTATAAACTGAGGTTGTTCAGATGCTTACCTCAGAATCCTTTGAAAAACTCTCTTTCAGCTGCGTTGTAGGACTTTAGCATGTCCACAGCGAACTGCGTCACAAAAATTTGTAATGTACTATCGAACCAGAAATCGACTGCTCGTACGAATGGATTATCTAGTGCTCTGAGTTGTTCAATAAGCTCCGGTGTCCACTGGGTCAGTGCACTTCGTAGGATACAGTTTCTGTGCTCCATGAGTCTTGAAAACCACTCGTGTAGCTCGCATCCAAAAGATGCCAAGAAAACCTCGTGAACATCTTTCCATAGGTACTTATTCAACCACTGAATGTCAGAGAGATGTGGGTGTTTGTTTTCTTTCATTGCAAAATATCTCTCTGTCTTGTCACACCAAGCCCAAATTTATTTCTTGTCTGGATACCAAAAGTCGACTCCCAACTCAAGTTCTTCTACTTCTCACATCACGGCTTCAACTCATCACGGATTCTTAGCGTGGCAATGAAACCATTTTTTGGCTTGATATGATGTTCTATAGGTTTCCAATATAGACCCAGGTTCTTCGCAGTTTCAATGAACCAACAAAACCCCTTCTCACCGGCCCTTTCGAAGACAACCTACGAACAAGCTGAGGTCTCACCCGAGGTGTAGCTATGGGGGCACTGCAGAATCAGGTTTCCACAGTGATGTGATGAGTTGTTCGATCAGAAATACTGCGCAACGCACTACTAGACTTGTGCTACGAGCTAAGGACTGGGCGACGATAGCCTGCATCGTGGTCCACACTTTTCTACAAACTAACCGCTGCACAATCAGCGCACCCAAGGGCTGCTCAGTTCGAGCAGGATACAATTAATATGACAGCTTAATGGAGTTATAGGCTTCTTCATTCAAACTTAACCACTGAGGAATTTACTTGACACTTTAATCATTCATCTACTTCCTTAGATTAGTTAATCTTATAATGAATGCAAGCAGATAAAACATACACTGCTACGCACACCCAGTGCTGCGCGTCGAAGGGTTATACAATCTGAATGTTGCATACGCATGTGATTCTTCAATGATGGATACTTTTACAGACTTTGAATACTGAGCATTCGACATTCATTCATTCCATCAATACTTAACATATCATTCCCATCTTTCTCCTACGACGAATACATATAAAAGCATTAACATACAGCTTATAAATGAGAACTCAGACATTCAAAGTAGGCAAATAAGCAAATGCATAAGCACAATAATCACACTACACAGTATTTAACGTGGTTCACCCCCTGGATGGATGCTATGTCCACAAGAACTGTTGTTGTATTAATCTTTTGGGAAGGGTACAACAGTTCTTAGTCTGCACACACAGCTGCAAACTCTCTTCTCTCTCTCAAGAGGCCTCTGCGCACTCAGCTTGCAGAGCCTTTACAATAGCACTAAGCTTAAAAGGTACAACAATATTCAAAATATTAACAACATGAAGAGTATTCAATAACCCAACAACTCTTTCCCATACAAAAATATCTTATTTATAGATCATGCCCGTAGGTCATATCTTTACAATTCATACGAAAAACCCTTAGGTTTATAAAACTGGCATGGTTAACTGCCAACTTGACTGTCGCTATCGACAGCTTGCTCTGCTTGCTCCAGGCCATCCTACTAGGCCACTGATGGCTCACATGCTCTTCTGACAGCCTCAGTCATCAAAAATGGTTACAACTGCATCGTGGCCTGTCCCTTTATACAACTTCCACCTGCCTATCGTCACCGACGTAGTGGCCTAGCTTCTCAACTTCTTGCCACCACTGTCCTTGACAGGTCGCTTTATTCTTCCTTCAACCTGTTCCTTACTCAAAATAGGTCACTTCCTCGTCTGACCTTTACTTGTGTTTCTTACCAAAAATAGCTACTGCCTAGGTCCTGCACACCAGCATACTATGCAATCCTTCCTTACCCATTGCTATTGCACGACATGCGCAATTCTCAAAACTGCACAGCCATACAATGTCGTAATGCGCAATGTGCAATTCTCGAAACTTGTGCATATTTTCCAACTTGGACCCCGCCCAATAAGAAGCCTCAATGAACAAATGACATTGAAAAGCCAAAAACCCTAGCATGAATGGTTATCATAAGACATGATGAATATGAATATGAATATTGTTACTAACGCTAATGAAAAAATCCTTAACATGCCCTCGTTGCCAACATATTTGAACAACAATGAAATTATCCATTATTATGTGGATGAAGGCAATGAAGAACCAACTCAAGAAGCCAATGAAGAAGAATCATAGCTGCCAAATGATCCTCATATTCATCCAAGTAATAGACCAATATTGAAGCAATTCCTAAAGCTCGAAATGGAGAGAGTGGTAGAGAAAATAGGGGCAATATCCAGATTTGGGTGCTGCGGGCATCCTGGTAAGACCTAGGGTTTGAGGATCGAAATACCAAGGTAGACATGTAGACTTGGATTCAATAAGTTGAGTTCTCTAGTGGTGTACTTGTGTGACGTGACAAACCCTTCTAATAGTGACCCTATCCCACTTGGAGTCCAACTACCCCCTATTGAGGGTACGTGTGGTGGTTCACGGATTCTAGGGCTAGATTAGGTTAATAGGGCTATATTAGGTTTCTAGAACTCTAGATCAGTTTCCTAGGGTTAGATTAGTGTTTCTAGGGTTAGTTTAGGTTTCTAGGGCTAGATTAGGTTTATAGTATTCTACCTTATTTTTCCAGTGTTAAATTAGTGTTTCTAGGGTTAGTTTAGCTTTCTAGGATTTCTAGGGCTAGATTAGGTTTGTTGGGTTATATTAGTGCTTCTAGGGCTAGACTAAGTTTCAACAGCACATGATAACAATATCAACTAAACTATATAACATGAATAACATTTATCATGCATGAATAAACAATCACATGGCTATAAATCATAACTTAATCATAACTCAAACATCAAATAAACGATATAAGATAACGATATCAAATAAAATATCTAACACAAATAACATTAATCATGCAGGAATAAACAATCACATGGCTATACTATGTACCTGCATCAATTAGGCCTTCTGGATCCTCTCGGTTTTGTATTGTCTCAAACAGCCTCTCGTGCTCTGCATGAGGTAGTAAGTAGCGTACCTTGTTTGATGACTTTGTTGACATTATCTGTAGTTGGATTTTTGTACCAACAATCAAGTGCATAGAGTGATACACCCGTGACCCTGGTCTATAATCCATGCATGTGTAGCCATTTCTCTTTGCTCCCTTTCCATCCACTGTAAGATATTCCCCCTGAACAACCATCGAGCTAGTCAGAAAGGTAATGCCTTCACTATCTGTTAATTATGCGAGGAGGGTTTTATTCCCCATGATGCATCATGCCAACCAATAATTCGTCCCAATTGCACTGTCTGTCGGGGAGACAACTGCATACATGTGTCCTGCAAAAATTCATTTTACGGTCATATTCCAACAAGTAGTGGTTTTATAACTTGGATAATTACATATAAACAAGGAGGGAACCAGGATATGCATGCATAAATGTTTACCTGGCTATACAATATCAGATATATGATCATATTCATTCGAAATAGAGGATTGAACTTCCTCTAACTGGATTGTTTCAACAACTGCACGTGGATCCACTGCAAGTGATACATGATCCCATTCATCAACCCAATCCATTGATTCGCACTAATCTGAGTCACAACTGCTGCAAGGCCCACAAAATCAAGCAAGTTTTCGCATCCATATTTCAAATAAAGGGTTATTTGAGCTTTGAACTGAATGAAATCCACGAGTGCCTTGCACCGTACTACAAATATAAGAATGTGATTGATATATATCAACTACATGGCAGAAATTTCTAACAACATGTCCTCTACCTGTTGGTATGTGTTGCTCCATGGTTCGATCTGACATTTTTGCAGAGCACCATTGAACTATGGATTGTCCATCCTGAATATGAGGGTTTCTGGTGCACCTCATCTCCTCCCTTCGTAGGGCAGTTTTGAGACATGCTCCAGCCCCGTCATGCTCTCCCTTTCCATGCTCGGTCTCAAAATAGTTCCATACATGCAACATGTTGATGTATATGTAACTTCGGAATGTATTTTATCTATGTATTTCATATATATTTATTGTACCCTTATAAGAGATGTGTTATTCCTCTATAAGGAAGTGTCGTCATGTGTATTGACAAGTGTCGCAAGTGTGTGTACTTGCCGATGGGTTATTAGACCACCATGTGTGGGGTCAACCCTGAAATATATATTACATTGTGGATGTACCTAGCTAGACAAGTCGGCCCCATACTGTAACTGGGAAAACAGGTTAAGTATAAATAGAGATTGGGAGATCTCTATTTGATCACTGAGAAACTCACACTTCTCTCACTCAGAAAGTGGCACACTAGTGAGGAGGAGGATCATCTTCTATTAGGAGACTATCTCAGTGTATTTTGGTTGTACTTTGGTTGAGCCATTGCTCTCTCTATCTCTGAGGAAGTTGTAGGGTTTTTCACCTTAGGGTTTTCCCCACGGAAACTCTGTGTCTCTTATCTCTCATGCTTTTGATTCTTGTGATGCTTGTGATGCTTGTTATGATTGTTATGCATTGATATGCTGCACATGTTATTCTCTCAGTAAAGATCCTAGAGTATTGTGAATTAATGCTCAAAATTTAACATGGTATCAGAGCTAACCTGAGAAGAAGACATTGAGCAGTGACGGAAACTAGGGTTTCTTGTTTATTGGGTTTCTCTCCACATATTTTGGAAAAGCAGTATATTAGATTGACTCTACTCATTAAGGAGAATCTATCTGTCCAATCATAATTCAATTCTGAGCATTTTCAGATTTGGCCCTAAAAATTAGGGTTTCCTCAAAAATAGGAATTTCCAGAATCTGAAGACATTTCTGGAAGCTCCTTGCAAAAATTGAAGTTTAGAGCTTTGGAACGAGGTTTTTGGCTAGGTAGATCTCCAGGAAAATCAAACCCTAATTCAAGGCTCTCCTTAGTGAATCCGGGAAGACAGAAAGGAAGTTTTGAAGGGTGTAGCTTTGCAGATCTCAAATTCTGAATACACCAGGTTGATCAGCTCATCAAGGCGCATCTTTCTATCCTTTCAGAAAGTTGAAATTTGCATTTTGAATTTTTAGGGTTTTTTCGACAAACCCTAATCTGGAACACATATTTCATTAAATTTGGAAAGATTTTATTACAAGTGCAACCATATAATTGAGTTTTTTGGTTATTTTTGAATTTTAAATCCACTATTTAATTCGAAATTTAATGAAATATGTGTTCTGGGACAAGATCCAGTTTTCAGCAATTCAAGTGGTAAGACCTAAAACTTTTCTATTTCCATTTGAAGTACTCTTTAAGATGTCTCACCACACCAAGTTTAAGGATAAGCTTGAAGGGGCTGATAACTTCCGAGCCTGGAAGTATAGGATTGGGTTAATCCTGGAAGAGAATGAGTTGGACTCATATATAAAAGAAGACATCCCTATCCCAGAGGATGAAGAGGCTAAGATATTGCATAAGAAGAACTTGGTCAAGGAAAAGAGAATCATTGTTGATTCTATCAAAGAACATCTCATCCCCCATGTGTCATCTCTGAAGACACCCAAGAGATGTTTGACTCCTTGACCAAATTATTTGAAGGGAAGAACATAAATCAGAAGATGACTCTATGGAATCAATTGAAAGGGGTCAAGATGTTGAATGGAGAAACCATTCAATCTTACTTCTCCAAGGTCTCTCAGATCAAGGAACAACTTGAAGCTGTGAATGAAGTAGTGGACAGTGGTGAAGTTGTTATGACCACTCTGAATGGCCTACGTAGGTCATGGGACTCCTTTATTCAAGGAATCTGTGCAAGAAAGAAATTGATCTCTTTCTGTAAATTGTGGGAGGAATGCTCTCAAGAAGAAGCTAGACTTGTAGCTCGTGAAGAAAAGATGGCAGGTGAAGATCAAGCTCTCGCAACTCACACCAAAGGAAGCAAGCCCAAGAAGGAGCACTCTCACTACAAGAAGTCCACTCACTAACACCAAAAGAATAAGAAGGATCTAAGGTGCTTCACATGCAATGAGAAGGGTCACTTTGCTTCAGATTGTCCCTAGAACAAAAGGGATAACAACAACATCTCCAGCAAGAAGAAGAAGGGCAGCAAAAGAAAGTTCCATGCTCATGCTGCCAAAGATGATGAACCTCCAAAGAAGAAGGCTAGGGAAGAAAGTGATGATAGTGATGATGACTCATCAAGTGAAGAAGAGTATGTTCTAATCTCTGCTCTCACAGGTACTATCTCCCATGGTTGTGATGATTGGTTAATTGACAGTGGGGCTTCCAAACACATGACTCGGTTTAAGGAATCTTTTGTAAACCTATATGAACATGAATCACCCCATAAGGTGAAACTTGGGGATGATTATCAATACCCAATCAAAGGAAGTGGTGAATCCTCCTACAACTTAGATTCTAGAAAATATTTGAAGATGAAAGAAGTCATTTGCGTACCTGGGCTCAAGAAGAATCTTCTATCCATCTCTGCATTGGATGAAAAAGGCATGAGAGTTGCATTTGTAGATGGCCAAGTCCTAATGTGGCCAAAGGGTACAAAAATCGATGATGCAGTAGTGATTGGAGAGCAAGAGGGAGGATTGTATAAATTGAAGGGTCAACCTGAACATGCCATGGTACATGACTCCATGGAGCCAAGTGAACTTTGGTATAGAAGACTTACTCATATGCATTATAGGGCACTTCCAATTGCAAGCAAGGCTGTAGAAGGTCTTCCTGAAATCAAGACCAAACATGAAGGTGTTTGCAAAGGATGTGCAAAAGGTAATAACATTAAGAAGGCTTTCCCAAGCAGTGAAAGCAAGGCAAAAGGTATCCTGGAAATCATCCACTCAGATGTATGTGTTCCTATGTCATCCAGTTCTCTGAGTGGGTATGTTTACTATGTCTCATTTATTGATGACTTCTCTAAGAAGACTTGGGTATACTTCTTGAAGAACAAAGATGAGGTGTTTGATAAGTTCAAGGAATTCAAAACCTTGAAGGAGAATCAAACCGAAAAGAAGATCAAAACATTCAGATCCGACAATGGTGGAGAATTCACCTCAGGTGACTTCAAGAAGATTTGCAGTGATTCAGGGATTAAGAGGGAGTTGACTGCTCCCTACAATCCACAACAAAATGGAGTTGCAGAAAGAAAGAATAGAACAATCATGGAAGCAGCAAGGGCAATGCTGCATGACTAGGATCTACCTATGCATCTATGGGCAGAAGCAGTTAGAACAACTGTATATGTGCAAAATAGAACACCCCACAAGATATTGGACAATAAGACACCAGAAGAGGTCTTCTCTGGTAAGAAACCTGAAGTCAGCCATCTCAGAATATTTGGTTGTCCAGTATACACTCATGTCCCAAAGGAAAAGAGGAACAAGCTAGATCCTTCAGGAAATAAGGGTATCTTTGTGGGTTACAGTGAAAGCTCAAAGGCTTACAGAATATACTTTCCAGGGTTCAAGAAGATTGATGTCAGCAAGATGTGACATTTGATGAAAACTCAGCATTCATGAAATCAAGAAAGACACCTGTTGAAGTTTATGAAGAACCTAAGGAAACTAGATTTCAAGACACTACCATGACTGAAGCAATTCCAGATGTTGATCGTGAAAATGAAGATCCAGAACAACCTGTAGATCCACCCCATGAGGATAACTCTCACAAGAGGAAACCTGCATGGGCTAGAGAGCTCATTCAAGATGCAAAAAGATTTGGCATTCCAGAGGAAGAACACAGAGAAAAGAAAAGAACTAGATCAGATACCAGCTATGTTGCTTTACTCTGTGACATTATGAACAAAGAACCTTCCAGTTATGAAGAAGTAGTGGAAAAGAAAGAATGGAAGGATGCCATGGTTGAGGAATACCAATCAATAATGAAGAATGATGTTTGGGATGTTGTCCCAAGACCTAAAGAGAATTCTGTTGTGACTTCTAAATGGATCTACAAAATCAAGCATGCTGTAGATGGCAGTGTAGAGAAATACAAGGCAAGATTCGTAGCTCGTGGATTCTCTTAAAAAGAGGGAATAGACTATGAAGAAACGTTTTCACCTGTAAACAGGTATACTTCCATCAGAACAGTACTTTCCCTAGCTGCAGCAATGAAATGGAAAATACACCAGATGGATGTCAAGACTGCTTTCTTGAATGGTGTAGTTGAAGAGGAAGTATATGTGGAGCAGCCACTTGGTTTCGAAACACATGACAAGGAGTCATATGTGTGCAGATTGAAGAAAGCCTTGTATGGCTTGAAGCAAGCTCCCAGAACTTGGTATGGTAGGATGGACAGTTTTCTATCTAGTCTGGGCTTTACCAAGAGTAAAGCGGATTCCAACCTTTACTACAAGGTTGAGGAAGGGAATCCTATGATTCTACTCTTGTACGTGGATGACTTATTTGTAACAGGAGATGACAGATTGATTGCAGATACAAAGAGGAAGCTTGTTGCTGAGTTTGATATGAAGGACCTGGGGATGATGCACTATTTCCTAGGTATGGAGGTGTGGCAGAGTATAGATGGGATCTTCCTTGGACAAGAGAAGTATACTGTAGATATCCTGAAGAGGTTCAGGATGATGGATTGCAAGGCCATGGCCACACCTATGCCATCGAACCTGAAGCTTCTATGTGATGCTTCATCTGAGCCGGTTGATGTCTCTATGTATCATCAGATGATTGGGTCCTTGATGTACTTGACAAACATAAGACCAGATATTTGCTTTGCGGTGAACACATTAAGCCAGTTCCTGATGGATCCGAGGAGTGTTCACCTGGTTGCTGTAAAGCATATTCTAAGGTACCTAAAGGGTACAGTTGATTATGGACTCAGGTATGAAGCGAATCAAAATTTTAACCTGCAAGGTTATGTTGATTCAGATTGGGCAGGCACTGCTGCAGATAGGAAGAGCACATCTAGGTGTTGCTTCAATATGGGATCAGGTGTGATCTCTTGGTTTAGCAGGAAGCAGTCCTGCGTAGCACTGAGTATAGCTGAGGCAAAGTATGTTGCAGCTTGTTCAGCTAGCTGTGAGGCAGTATGGCTTCGGAAGCTACTGTCTGAGGTATTTGATCTCCCGTTGGATGCTATTGGTATCTTCTGTGATAACCAGATTTGTGTGAAGCTATCTGAGAACCCAGTGTTTCATGACAGGTCGAAACACATAGAGATCAAATATCACTATATCAAGGATATGGTGTAGAGAGGAGCAGTGAAGCTCCTTTATGTTACGACGAACGAGCAAATTGTAGATGTATTGACGAAGCCATTAGCCAAAGTGAAGTTCGAGTACTTCAGAGAGAGGCTTGGTGTTCTTCAGATCGATGATACTTCGAGGAAGAAGTGATGGAGACATTTGTTGAATCCATTCCAAGCATGTTGGAAGGAGGATCCTTCACATGGCTGTGGATGTAAGCACTAGATGATGAGCATCAGGATGATGTTCTAGTTTCTGCTCTGTATGATCAGTTAGATCATTTACATTTGTGTATATATGCATTAGGATGATGCTGGATATGATCAGTTGGATCATTTATATGTATATGTATGTACGCATCATGTTGGATGCTGGATATGATCAATTGGATCATTTGTATGTATTTTGTATATGCATCATGTTGGATTCTTGGACCATGTATCTGTATTTGTATCAGGTGGATACATTGTATGATCAGGTAGATCATGTATGTTGATATGTATCTGATCGGATGGATCATGTATTTGTTTGTATCAAGTGGATACATTATATGATCAAGTGGATCATGTATGATGATATGTATCAAGTAGATACTTGGTATGCATCAAGTGGATGTAGTGGATGATCAGGATGATCATAGATGACGAGCTTCAGGATGTTGCTCCAGATGACATGCAGTAGGATGTTGCAGTGATGATGATCAGGATGATCATGTGTACATCAGGATGATGTATGCTGAGTATCAGGATGATACTTTATGGTGGTGGATCAGGTTGTGCAGGTGAGCATGTCTAGGAGATCCTATAGGTCGGAGTTGTGTACCCATAACATCTTGGGATGCTCTTTCGAGACATTGCTCTGGGAGGACATGTAATTTGTGCCCTGGGAGATTTCAATTCGGAGTTGTGTACCCATAACATCCTGAGATGCTCTTACGAGGTTTTGTCCTATGGCATGTAATTTGTGCCCTGGGACATTTCAGGTCGGAGTTGTGTACCCGTAACATCCTGAGATGCTCTTTTGAGGTTTTTCCATGACCACATGTAGTTTGTGCCCTGGGGAGATTTCAGGTCGGATTTGTGTACCCGTAACATCCTTAGATGCTCTTGCTAGGTTTTTTGGTGACCACATGTAATTTGTGCCTTGGGGAGATTTCAGATCAGAGTTGTGTACCCGTAACATCCTGAAATGCTCTTGCTAGGTTTTGTGGTGGGGTCACATGTAATAAGTCCTAGAGATCTGGACAGGAAGAAAAAGGCCTCAGATGCTCTTTAGGGTTCTTGCTAGGCAAGAGACTCTTTAAAAGTTTTGTGATACACGTAATAAGTCCTGAGGATTCCACAGTATGGCCAGTGATGATGAAGACCTGCAAGTGGTGGGCCTGCATCCAGTATGAAAAAGGACTGGCTCTATAGAACTTCCTATGATGAGTAGAGTCAGAGATTGGTTGAGATAGCAGCAGCAGTAACGATGATGATGATCCCGAGAAGAAGACTTGTCTAGCAGATCTGTGTCGAGAAATACCTTCCTAGTTAAGAGGGAGTGTTGATGTATATGTAACTTTGGAATGTATTTCATCTATGTATTTCATATATATTTATTGTACTCTTATAAGAGATGTGTTATTCCTCTATAAGGAAGTGTCGTCATTTGTATTGACAAGTGTCACAAGTGTGTGTACTTGCCGATGGGTTATTAGACCACCATGTGTGGGGTCGGCCCTAAAATATATATTATATTGTGGATGTACCTAGCTAGACAAGTCGGCCCCATAGTGTAACTGAGAAAATAGGTTAAGTATAAATAGAGATAGGGAGATCTTTATTTGATCACTCGAAAACTCACAATTCTCTCACTCAGAAAGTGGCGCACAAGTGAGGAGGAGGATCATCTGCTACTAGGAGACTATCTCAGTGTATTTTGGTTGTACTTTGGTTGAGCCATTACTCTCTCTATCTCTGAGGAATTTGTGGGGTTTTTCACCTTAGCGTTTTCCCCCTGAAAACTCTGTGTCTCTTGTCTCTCATGCTTTTGATTCTTGTGATGCTTGTCATGCTTATTATGATTGTTATGCATTGATATGCTGCACATGTTATTCTCTCAGTAAAGATCCTAGAGTATTGTGAATTAATGCTCAAAATTTAACACAACACATCCTAAGTCTTGTGCAAAATACTCAACCGCTGGAATACACGTGCATTTTTGAACTGGCCTACACAACCATCTAACCATATCCAATGCCGATCCATCTGTATACCTCTCTCCTTCAGTTGATCATAGAAAATTTTGAAGCAATGCTACACATAATGCAGGTTGTGGCACCTGTCGTCACTGATGTAGAAGTTGGTCTCTTTCAATATTATCCTCATGTCATTGCTGCTCTCTGGCGCGTGCCTATACATGATATGGACCATTATGCCAACTTGGTCTGAATGGTAATATTGACTTTGAATCTCATTATGTGGCTGCAGGGTGTAGTTTTCAGCAAAGTCCACAACCGACAATAGTGTGCCATTGGGGAAGGTGTCCCTGCACTATCTGTATTGTTCATCCTTCCATCGTGCTACATGGACATATTGTACATACTACTCAGTCTGTTGGTAGAATTCCTTCATAAAATTACAAATTTGTACCTGGTGCCACAAAACCAAGGGCATTAATACAACGTGACATTTTCAATCAGAATATATATGTACAAATTCAACATGTACAATATGAAAGTATGCAAACTTAGATTACCTGTGACTTCACCAATGCAATTTTTTGCTTTCCTTCGAACTATCTACTTGATATGTTATTTACTAGAAGTTCTGCATTTCTACTGATATCCTCCCAAATTCGTGCTTTGCGGTTGCGTGGATGCAGCGACTCAATAATGCAAATCCACTGCAATTGGAACATGTCCCATATAAACATGATATTTTATAATATTTTTGTCCTTCAGGTCTTGGACACATTATACTATTTATAAATTCTCTGGATGCATTCAGTGGTTGTAACGATGGGAAATCCTGCACAATGTTAGTATGCAAATCACAAAATATATGTCTATATGTATCATAATAGTACTCAAATTCTACATGGTATCTACAACAACATGTATTGCGATCAATGCAAATTCTAACATACCAGGGTTTGCATTTTTCAAAGGACCTTTGGCCCAAGTTCAATTATGTGTGCTCATGCTTGAACCTCTCATAGAGTTTTGTTTGTGTCGTTTCAAGGAATTACTTGACATGGGGTTCACCCCCCCTAACACCTTTTCTAAACTTTAAAACATCTCTTTGATTCGATGACGGTCTAGTCTTATCATGCCAAAACTTTTGCACTAGTTCTTTAACAACGTCAATGAGCTTCATGTATGAACGAGGTAACCTACCAACAAAGACCCAACAATCTTTTTGGCCTGGGGTCTCAAGTTTTTCTCTAATGCCATAATACTTTTGAAGAGTCTTTCTACGTACTTTAAAGATTTTACATGTGTGTGATAGTAGGCGATGTTGCCTTGTGGATTTGTCTACAATCAATTCCGACAGTACACGACGGACCGCATTAAAATATTTTGTACGAGAATTTTTTCCAATCAAATTAAATGCAGATTGTAGATTTCTAACAACATGATTGTTGGACTCTGAACTTCTAACTACATTTATTCCCAAAATTCTCCTAACATGAGCTAGACAATGTGATTTTAACAAAGCAAGAAACAATTGACATTTTGCTGCATCAGTTTTGGATTCAAAAAATTCTTTGATTATCTTGCTACAATGGAAATCAATAGTGTGTTTGGGAAACTTACCTTCAAGTCCTAAAAATGAACTTTCATCCACATGAATACGTATGGGATTTCTTCGTTGTCTGCTTGATAGTCGAGGCAAGGGAGTCGGTAACGAAGTACGAGTCTCGTCAATAGTTTGTTGTGGCCCTTCATTCATAAATTGGTCCTGCAAGGGAGTGTGTTCGCCATGTGTGTGCTCTTCTTGGGGAGGTTTCCAATTAAGAACTTTTTCAACATCCATCCCTTCATACTCGACATCAGGCAAGATTTGATTGACTTCAACCACTTTGTCATTGCTTGTTAATGGATCTAAGGCACTAACATTTTGATTTCTATGGTTTTCCATGTACAACCTGGAATTTTCTCTTATCTCATGGTCCTTTTCAGGGGGCGGCTTCTTCCTTCTATACTTTCTTTTATTATTGCGTCTGTTGCCCATATTAAATGCGTTTTAAAAATAAATAAATAAAATATCACCCCTGCAAGAATGGACAACAAATAAGATATTAAAGCTCGATGTGCATGATTATTAAAGCTCGATGTAGCAATTGATTATGTACAACAACATCTAGTGAGAATGTTTTCATATAATCTTAAGAGCTATTGAGACTGCCCTAGATATATAACAACACCTCTAGGAACTCAGTCGGATGGTATTGGATAGTATTGGATGGTGGTATGGGATGTTGGTAGGAGCAAATTCCCTATAAGGGAGAAGCTCCTACTCACTTCATTTTCATGTTATGGATGAGGGAAAATAGCCCCAAAAGATTAAGAGTTTTCAATTCTTTAGGTGTTTGTGTGAGTTGTTGTAGTGAAACCATGAGGAATTCAACAAATATTTGTGTCCTAGATGGAGGAATGTGATTATGAAACGTTATTGGTGGTGATGCAAGTAATTTTTTTTTATTATCTTCATGAAAGGTTGAAAGCATTGCTTGGTGCATGTTGTAGTTTTTTTTTGGTAAGATGTTTTTATTGTCTATGTTGAAGATTAAGAAGACTAAAATAGATCTATTATACAATTCATGAGGAAAAACTAAAATAGATGCCATTCAAACAAGTGAATGAAGACTAAAATACATTTAACAAGATAAAATTGTCACCATACCTCAAGGATTATGATTTCTCTTTGCTTCAAATGTAAAATTCTCTTTTGATGTGTCCACTATATGTAAGAAGAGTTCATGTGTGTCCAAGTAGCATGATAATTCAATCTAAGGAGCCAAATAGAGTCCAACTATTGTGTATTCACTCAAATGATCCAAATAGATTCCAAAGGTGTGTATTCAATCCAAAGAGCCAAATGGAGCCCCAAATGTTCTGTATTCTATCCAAATGGTCAAGGAAGCACCAAATGGTGTGTGAATTCAATCTAAAATGTAAATGCTTGTCGTACTGTGTGTGAAAACAGCGAACAAAATGCGATGAATCAAAGAAAAAATGTAATGTACCCATCCATCCATCCAAGGCAAGGCAGAGTACATGATGGAAATCTCTAGGGCTTTTCATAAAAATTCAGCCCATTCATTAGATTCACACCATTAAAAGAGATGTGTGCAGATGGGAAACAAGAAATTATGCACAACAAAATTTAAAGCATTACCCACACACATATCATATGCATACAGCATATCAAAATAGTCATCCATTTAAACATTGCAGAAGTAAATCGCATAGTCAAAGAAACACTTATCTTTATGGTAGAATGGTCCCCAAACAACTAGCTATGTCGCTGCAACGTTCCACCCAACCATAGGCTCTTCGACAGCTTATACTGAGTATGTCTGAAGGCCACCCCTGAGCTAGGCATGATTCTCACAAGGAAAAGGGGGCATTCAATCATTCATAGCCCATTTCTCATTTCCTCTCAGCCAAGCCGGTGCACAACTGGGTTTATCAGGTTGCATTCGAACCCTGGAGGCTTACACTCAAGATCAAGCCAAAGCAATGGATTTTCCAACAAGATGGCCATGGGTTTGGGATTTCCCAAATTGTTTCCATCCAAAATGAATTGTGGGATGAGGAAAAACATTCACATGGAGGAAAAACGATTCCTCCCCAACCATCTCAGCATTTAATAGCCATAATGGTC